>BTHU01000021.1:43890182-44490182 GCA_036184795.1 Tokudaia tokunoshimensis | reverse complement strand
GGAACACTTAGCTGGTGTTCAGGGCATTCACCTCCATACCAGAACTCTCCCCTGTTCAGAGATCCTGCCAAGGGGGTGGGAAGGCTATTCAGTTTTCCTTCCCATGCCCTGTACAGAGTCCTTGCCTCCTTCAGCTGCCGTGTTAGGGCACTTCCTATGTGGATGGATGCTAAGGAGATACATTTATGTGCATGTAAATTATTTTAAGTGCTTCAAAAGGCATAAAGGCAATTCATTCAAAGAGATAAAATAAACTTCAAATGATAATATAGTTGGGTATGGGCTGTGTTTAATGGGCCAATAAGATGGCAGCTCTAACTACCAAACAAGTAGCACTTTTCTTCAGATTTCTGGATCTCCATAGCGCTGATGTGAGGGGGGAAAGGAAGTGAATGGCGATTGCATGACCAACAACAGGGTGGGAAAAATGTTTTAATTTTTTAAAATTATTTGTATGTGTAAGTATGTTTTGCCTGCATGTATTCCTGTGCACCATATGTGTGCAAGTGCTCATGGGTGCCTGAAGGCTTTGGATCCCCTGGGACTGGAGTTACAGAGGGTTGTGAGCTGCCATGTGGGTGCTGGGCATTGAACCCTAGACCTCTGGAAAAACAGCCAGAGCTCCTAACCATGGAGTCATCTCTCTAGCACCAATACAGATTATTTTTAAGGTTCTTCCAGAAAATGCTACTCTTAAAATGATTGGCACAAAAGCGGTTCACAAAACGAACCTTAGGATTAATAGCCAGTGCTTTCAAAGTGCACATCTAACAATTTTTTTAGTTGCATATTTTAAATTAGATATCTGCGTTATTTACATTTCAAATGTTATCCCCTTTCCTCGTTTCCCCTCCGAAAACCCCCTATCCTATCTCCCCTCCCCAGACTTAAAAACCCCCCCTCCCACTTTCCTGACCTGGCATTCCCCTACACTGGGGCATCCATCCTTCACAGGACCAATGGCCTCTCCTCTCATTAATGTCTGAAAAGGCCATCCTCTGCTACATATGTAACTGGAGCCATGTGTACTCTTTGGTTGGTGGTTTAGTCCCTGGGATGTCTAACAATTCTTGAGTTGCCCAAGTGTGCAGTCCTTCATGGGAGATGAGTCTGAGAGCAGAAAAAAGTGGTCAGGGCTCTGACGAATCCAAATCTGCCCTTACCCACTGTTGTCTCATCAGTGTCCCTTCAAACCTCCAATGGCCCGCTGCGTTTTGCTTTGGGTAAAGCACAAAGCGCTAGATGCTGGTGTTTAAAGAATCACAGGTGAGGGCGTGGCTTAGGAACTCATTTGGAAAGAGTGGGGCCTAATAAGTCTGTAGTTCTCTCCTTTGTTCTTTCCCTTCCCCAGCCAAAGATTTTTGTCTTGAAAATGGGTGGGGTCCCATTTGTATGTGTCAATTTGTAAGGATAGCCTCCTGGCAGCTGCCTTGGTCTGCTGCCTTGATCTGGAGTATTTCTAAAATGTTACCATCTTAGGCTTGAGGCAACCCACAATAACAAAGTATCTAAGAAGCACACTGGCTAAAGTGCTTTCAGTGAGAGAAGAGCAACCCTGTATTTTATTCTTCCTTTCCTGCTTTAAAATTTAGACTGTAACAGGACCGTTTTCTAAAGGAATCTGTACGTTCATGCTTTAAGACTTGTGCAGACTGGGTGTTGTGTGAGAAAGAATGATCAGGTTTAAGTTTCCCTACAAAGTTTTGCATGCCATCAACAAGCTCTTTTGATATTTTAAACCCATATTTAGAGTAATTTCAAGATATTTGGAGCACATGTGGTTAAATGTAAAAACTTCATCATTACGATTTGTTAGATGCTTATACTTTAAATATTTATAAGCCATTTTTAAGTACTTGATCCAAAAGCCATCTCCCATAGAATACTGTAATTGCACGGTATCCAAGCACTATTATGGAAGACTTGGGGAAAGTCATAGCATGCAAGCACATTTTTCCTGCTTTTCTGGTTTTAATTCAAATGCCATTTTTAGTGGATTCAGCTTTTTTTTTTTATGTGTCAAAACTCCTAAACATGATTGGTCGTCTGCTATTAAAAAGATAATCTCCCAGTACTCAAAAGGTAAAATGCTCTCACTTGAACTAAGTTGAGGTCACTTCTTCTGAGAATGATCATGAGGCTCCCATTAGAAAGTCAGATCTCAGTCTGTGTGCATCAGAACCTGAAGCATCAGAATCTTTCTCCAAAACCTTTTAGGGGCAACTTGTTGGTGGATAGAGTGGATCTGTTACTTTTGTCTCCCACGTTGGAAGGTGAGACTTAGTGGTGTTTGTCAGTGGGAGCCTATTTGGGCACTTTCGAAAAAGAGGAAGGGGAGAGCAACTTCCAAACTCACAATTCACTTAAGCTTCAGGGGTCATAAATCGCAGACTGCTCACACGCCTCCAGGGCTCACACTCTTTTATGGCCAGCAAAATACAACCTTCTAGTAAGGATGGAGGGAAAAGAAGGCTTAAGAAGGCTCATAAACCTGCCCGGACATCTATTAGCGCTTACCAAACAGTGTTTTCATGAGCTAAGTGTAAATGAGTCAGAAACATATAGATAGAATTTCTTTTAAAGTACACATGGGCTTAAAAATTAAAGCCAAAGTGCTTGGCAAAATAAGGCTTGGTTTTAGCCAAACCCCAAATGTTCGGGAGAAAAAAGATTGTTCTAGAGTCTGCCAAACCAAAAATATACCCAGGTCCCTCCATTTCTCCCATTTGATGTGATGACATCACAAACATGGGACTTAATGGCTATTTTCACATCCTCCAAGGTTTGAGCAATGTGACTCTCAAAAGATGATTGAAAAACTATGAAAATTTTGAGTAGAAAAGCCTTATGGCCCTCTACGTGAAGACAACGGCTACTGGTTCGCAGTCTTGTCCTCGTTTGGGGAGTGTCCCTTACCTTTGTTGTCTCAGTTCTGTGTGGTTGTGTATATGTGTACTCTTTTGTACAGAAACAATAACTTTTATTCCAAGACAGAATCTTAATGGATTCCAGGCTGGCCTCAAACTCTCTTTGTAGCTCAAGGTGACTTTAAACTTCTGATCCTCCTGCTTACCCACCCCCAAGTGTTGGGATTATACAACTATAGCCTCACGTCCAGTTTATATGTTGTTATATGCACAGTTAGACCTAAGGTGACTTCCTAGCTTAAGGATCAAACTTAGACTTTCACACATGCTAGGCAAACATTTACCAGCCTAGCAACATCTCCAGCCCCCAGGAGTAAAAACATTTTAAAATCCTTTATTTGGTATTTATAAATCCTTAATTTGTACTTAACTTATATATTACAATCCATAAAGTCTAATAAACACTTAGTTATATCCAAAAACAGAGGGACAGGGACATTTCTTTTACCAATTGATTGTTCAGAGGTAATCATCATTTCTCCATAGGATAAAACACCCATTTCCCACTGGCAAAATCTAATTCTTATTGCTGTTATTCTACTTATAAAACATGGTGGGGATAGGTAGAGAAATAAAGAAAGATGAGGGGACCTGGAAATTTTTGGGTTAGGGGCCTTTATTTGGGGAGAATTAAGAGGCAAGAAATAGCCAAAGCCCCTTTTATTAGAGGTGCCATGTGAACATGCAACTGTGTTCGAGGAAGAATCAGTGGGGGCCAAGTTCCTGCCATTGTACTAACTGCCTGGTTGGGAACAGACAGAGTAGGTATTATTGAACGACTCAATGAGAAGGGTTTCTTGAGGGTGCTGTTTAAAGATATGGTTCAGTTAGCTTCTCAACCCAAGAAGGTACAGGGGCTAGTGGGCAGGGTAGGAGACCGGAGGGAGACGGCCGGATAGCAGGACACAGGTGCATCTAAGAGCAAGCTGTGCTGCCCTTGGACAGACCAAAGGGCTGGACCACAGAGGATTTGGGAGAGGGAGGAGGAGTTGGAGATGGGGGACAGAAGGTGGAGGGATTGGTTCTGTATGTGTTAGTGATTCTAATTACTGTGACCTGGGGCAGAGGAGTGACAATGAAATCTGCCTTTGAGGAAAATTACTTCAGCGAGCCTATTCATTGACTGAAAGGAAGTGAGAAAAGGCTGGTGTGGTCTTGGAATTGCAATGACAGGCTAATTACCAGCAGTGGGAGAGAGGCGTTGGCTGCCATATCTGTGTCTTAAGTATGTGAAGCCATCATAGCAGGACAGTGGAGAATCTTCTTGTCCCAGGTAGCCCTAAGGTGACCTCATGGCTTAGAGTTAGTAGGTAATCTCATAGCCTACAGTCTTCCTTGGTCAAGAAAGAGGATGCTAATGGGTCCTAAGTTACCCTGGAAACAGGAGTTCTACTTCCCACCCCACCCCAGCTAGCAGCAATGACCTGAATCCAGCTGGTTAAGGCATGATGAGGGATATGGTCTGGCAGTCTTCTCTTGTGTGAGGGACTTAATATTAGGGGGCTCTGTAGAAGTCAGGTCTATACTAGACACAGACTTCCCTGATGAGGTCCGGGAAGCCTTCAGGGACACCCAGTGATGCCCAGACTTCCATTCTTGGTCTAAAGGGCAATAGAAAGGTTCTTGGGAACAAGGCAAGTGGAACAGTTAGCCCTCAGACACCTACAGACATTTTCTCAGAAGTTCAATCAAAAGCCCCCAGGTCGTGTGGCTCGAGAGATGCTTTTATATCTATTTTCCCCTCAGTGGCTGTAGACCTGAAGCCTTGCCACATGTGGTAAAAAGTAGACTCCTGGTAGCGAAGGGAGCCAATAGCATGGGTTTATGGGGGAAAAAACTTCTGGTTCGAGCCTCAGTGGGTCTTTTTCCTAGAAGGAAGAAGTGACGTCAGCTCTGTAAAGTCCCTCAGTGTGTTATGACAAGATTTCAGTGAGAGGGAGTGTTTAAGGGGACATGTATAGTGTAGGTGCCTTGCTAGTAAAAATGTGGACTTGCCAGGTAAGACCTGCCTGGATTTGAAAACCAACCGTCCAACTTATAAGTTGTGATTTGGTCAAGTTTCACAGCATCTCTTGGCCTGCATATTTGTCATTAAATAAATGTAACAATTAACAATCATATACACATCAAGTAGTTTCTAGAGCAATGTTCTGTGTGCTTCATACTGGCAATAATATTGTATGTACGCCCTTTTAAAATCCATTTGCTAGGTAAAGAGACTAGACAGAGGTAAATAGAGGGTTGTAAATAGTAAAAAGAATTAGGGTTTGTCTTCCTTGACATGTATTTAAGAGAAACAGTGACCCCAATCCATAGAGCTATGAGTGCCAGTGAGCTCCCTGGCTACGGGCACGTGTTTATTATAAAGACTGCCCCTGTGGTTCTACAGCCCAGAACTCCTACCATTGTGTGTGCTCTGGGAAACAGTACCATGTTGTTCCCGCTCAGAGGTTAGAGGGGCCACAGCAAAAGTCCCATCCGGTTTCTCCGACCACCTGGAGTAAGGGCTGAGACAGGAAGTGGCCACTGGAGGTCACTTAAGAACCTGACTCTTCATTTCTTTCTGTCCAGGACACCAGATGATCAAAGCTGCTTGAGTTACATACCCTGCGCCAAGGACCAGGGTCACATTTTGCTACCCCCTGCATGGCAGTTTCAGTCTAAGCAGCTCATTTCAGAGAGGAATTAGACACAAATGCACATCTGGACCCAAGGGTCACAAGGCTGCTGAGAAGCAGTCATTGACCACAGGCCCTGACCTGGCTGGTTTGAGGGGAATCAGGTTTCTCATTTTTACTGTTTCACAGTGCTGTTCTCGCAAATGGGAAGCTCTCTCTCTCTCTCTCTCTCTCTCTCTCTCTCTCTCTCTCTCTCTCTCTCTCTCCTCTCTCTCTCTGCTACTGTTTGTAAAGAATACAGAATGTGTGAGAAAAGCTGCTCTTCTAAACCATACCTAACGTCTTAAAATCTACCATGAGTAGACACATGGCAACTTTTTTTCCTTCAGGGTTCCTTCTTTGTCACCTAGAATGCCTACATTCTGAAAACAGAGAGAGAGAGAGAGAGAGAGAGAGAGAGAGAGAGAGAGAGAGAGGGAGAGAGAGAGAGAGAAATAGCAAACTCAATTTTTACACAACATCTGGCTTTTTTTGTCCAAGGCAAAATGTTGGTAAAGGCTTTTCAAGATCCTGAGGTAGAGGTCAGAGTTGTCACTCAGCTCATTTGGATTTAGCACCTGTAGCAGGGACAAGTGGCACCTGCTCAGATAGTCACAGAGGGTGTCTGGAGCAGAGCTGCAGAAAGCTTTATCAGCTGGTTGTGGGCACTGGACAGGATTTGAATAAAAACACACTTTAAAAAAGTATTTTTTAAGATGTATTTATTTTATATATGTGAGTACACACATTATCACTGTCTTCAGACACCAGAAGAGGGCATCGGTTTCCATTGTGAGCTGCCATGTGGTGGTTGGGAATTGAACTTAGGATCTCTGGAAGAACAGTCAGTGTTCTTAACCTCTTAGCCATCTCTCCAGTCCTAAAAAAAAACAAAAAACAACAACAACAACAAAAAACCTTATTTAATTTTATGTGGGTAGGCATGAGACTTCCAGAGACTGGAGTTACAAATAGTTGTGAGCTTCCTCAGGAAGAGCAGCCAGTGCCCTTTACCACTGAACCATTTCTCTAGCCCTGAAGACACACTTTTTTTTTCTTATTAGATTTCTGATTTCTTGTTTGCTAAATTGAAGGAATTAAATGTAATTGGTACCCATCTCTAGGGCTCCTTCTGGCTCAGAACCAGTGAGTATAACCTTGTACTCACTGGTCAAGGTGAGAAAATAAAGCAACGGAATGAACAGGAACAGAGGCCAGCTCTCCCTCTGAGGGGTAGGGCTTGTGGACTTCAGGGTTCTGGAAGGTGGTGACCCCAAGCAGCTCATTTTCTTAACCTTCCTGGGAAATTGTTTTGTCTGTGACATTGTGTAATCTGGGATGTGTTGTTAGCTTTGTTTCTGATTGAAGTGGGTGCCTAAAGGAAATAAACCCCAAATACGATTGTTTTCAACTTGGTGTGGTGTTAACACCTGTAATCTGGGAGGTGGAGGCAAGTTTGAGGCCAGCCTGGGCTATGTGAGACTTTCTGAAAAACCAAATTTAGAAAGATAGATAGATAGATAGATAGATAGATAGATAGATAGATAGATAGATAGATAGAAAGAAAGGATAGATAGATGGACAGACAGACAGAGGCAATGTTCTTGGTCTTAACAGTAAACATACATGAGCATCAGGTTATCAGAAGCACGGGGTGAGTGATGAAGTTGTGGTCCAGAAGCGTTGCCTACCCTTGTCTTCCCATGCACAGCCTCTTCTTCCAGTCACACGCCCTCTAGGGGAAGGGCTGTGCTTCAGTTATTCCCACTCAGTGAAATATAAGAAAAGAGATGGCATACGTTTCAAAGATTAAAATGTTCAACCTGGTAAGGAACCATTTCAAAATTCTTCACACAGCAACAGTTGACATGGGAGGTGGCAAAGCCTGCCCAGGCTGTGTAGTCCTGCCTGGCGTGAGCTGGGTAAAGGACCCCTATCTGGCATCAAGCTCAGAGTTTATCAGCGGCTGCAGGCAGTTCTGTTCATGGACTCTACCCTTGTGAGTGTCCCAGAATAGCCGCTGCTACCTGAGAGCAGTCTATCCTTGGGGACTCGTTATTGTCCCAGATAAACACTGAAGCCTCCGCCAGCACGTAATGGCTGTATTTAACTCTGATAAGTGATGGGCAGCAGTATTCAAGTGAGTGGATCTCAGTTAGGGCCAGAATAACTGGGCAAAGGCAAGGTGCCTTGGCAGTGGACATTTCTTGCCTATCACGGTTGATGCCGTGGGGTTTTAGACACCTGGGAGCAAATATGGCAGCCAACAGGAGGCTTGCCTTATGAATGAGCAGGGCACACCTACTAGGTTTTGATTATGTAAATTATGAGGTATTTAAGAAAGGAAACAAGTAAAAAAAATTGGATAACAGACTAAATTAGCATGTTTCTGGTCAAAGATGGTGTCTCACATCACAGAAGGCTAGCTTGGCACAGTTGGGTTTAAAATGAGAGCTTTTATTTTTCCAGGCCTACACTTTTGGGAAAGGTTATCTGGGAACTTTCTAAAATGCAGTATGCATGCATCTTAGGTTTTAAATCAAAGAGGCATATGTGAGAATGGTCATGTCTTGAGGGTATTAGCATTAAAATAACATAACAGTGTCAAGGCTCTGCTTTGCTCTTAACCCTTCAGAAAGTTTTATGGGCAATTAAGTCACATTTTCAGTGATGCTTCCCCTGTGAACTCGCCAGGTGGACAGAGCATCCATCTCTCTGCCTTTTTAGTGCGCAGTTGTCATTCTGTGAGAGTCTGTATCATTCTTCTGGGTAGACGGGAAGGCATGTGTGGTACTTGAAGACAACTGGCCATAGAGACCATGCATGGAGGCACGAGGCTTTGTGTATGGGAAACAGCACAAGGTGTGGGATGTGGATGAGTTGTCCTGCTTTCAGACAAGCCCATCTTTCAAAGATAACCTGAAGTGTGAGGTACGAGTATGGGCACTTTCCCAGAATCCTTTGAATTCAGAGGCACTCCAGATATCTGCCACAGGAGTATGTGTGCACACATTTGTATGTGTGTACAGAGGCCCTCCAGAGTCCCTGCCACAGGAGTATGTGTGCACACATTTGTATGTGTGTACAGAGGCCCTCCAGAGTCTCTGCCACAGGAGTATGTGTGCACACATTTGTATGTGTGTACAGAGGCCCTCCAGAGTCTCTGCCACAGGAGTATGTGTGCACACATTTGTATGTGTGTACCCATGTCCAAAGCAAAAGTGACTCTAAAGCTCTGGACTTGAAGATCTAGAAGGGCGCCTCCCTTGTGTAGTGACAACAGATTACTCTCTAGTTGCAAGACTATATGTACTGACCTTTGTCAACAGTTCCTAAGAAGTCTGAGGGGGATAAGAGATGTAGAGAGTACCACCCAGGCTTCCATCAAGCCTTGGAGAAGGGCTAGTGAGAAATGTGTCCAAGAACACAGAGATAGCTGGGACGGGCATACGGGACTGCCTCTCCCACTTCTTTTTTTTCTTTTTCTTTTTTAAAAAGATTTATTTATTTTGTATGAGTATACTCTTGCTGTCTTCAGATGCACCAGAAGAGGGCATCAGATCTCATTATAGATGGTTGTGAGCCACCATGTAGTTGCTGGGATTTGAACTCAGGACCTACGGAAGAACAGTCAGTGCTCTTAACCACTGAACCATCTCTCCAGCCCAGCCTCTCGTTTCTTTTAGTTTCTCCTCTATGTACACAGTTAGACACTGTGAACAGGTTTTCCATTGGATTTTGCTGAGTGTCAATGCTTCTTAGCTTCTGACATGACCACTTTCTAAATCTCCAAGGCTGTCTCTCCCCTGCTTTAGAGGTTTCCGCATGTTACTTACCATTGAAAACTGGGAGAGCGGGGCCCGGGCTTGCTCCCTGGTCTAACACCAGGCTTGTAGCCTGTGCCACCGACAAGGGCCTCTGCCTTGAACCAGGAATACCATCCCCACCTCAAAAGTTGCCAACAGAAAGAGACTGCCACCCTCTGGCCTTTGGGGGACATCCCAGGTGCACAAGTGTGCCAAGAGAGGAGAGGAAGGGCACGCACAGTCTCCTTTGCACGCTCTTAAAATAAGCTCCCTGTAGCAGGCTTGCAGAGCAGCAGGCCCGGGGCTGCAAAAAATAGAACACCATGCAGCTGCACCCTTTGGAACTTTGGGGGAAAACACATATTATTTACCAGACAATAATAGATACCAGAGAATAATAATGATTATTATAGTGTTTGGGATGGCAAATGCTGTACTTAAGGTTCCAGAATGGCTCTCATTATAAGCCCAGTTTCCCAGTCTCTTATGAAAGCCTAGACATTTTCTCTCCATAGGCTGGTGCTGGGCATACTTGGTCTTCATCCAAAGGTGATTTGAATACAAAGACACTTATTTGAGAAATATTCCTTCTTTTCTTTTTTTTTTCTTTCACTTTTTGGGTTGTGATTGCATTAAAGGAAAATGCTATATGCATCGTAGAACCAACAGTTGAAACAAAAATGGTGGTGCCTTCCAGTTACTGGAAGGAAATGTTAAAAACCACTCTTCTTTCTTTTCCCTTTAAAAGAGAGAATGTGGACACACACTCAAGCACGCGACTCCTAACTCTAACATGTGGTCACTCTTGGTCCCAGGCCCAGAGGTGGGGATATTTCCCCGCCTCCACGGCAGTGTCCCCAGAAAAAGTGACCCTGCGTGTTTTAACCCACTTTTCATTGTTCAACTCTTTTGCAATCTCCTGAGGCCTCCAATGTGCCTCCATTTCTTGATGGTTTTGTTTGGGGTCTCATCCTCCAGACAGATAGGGAGGGCTAGGAGATGTAAACTCTGTACTCGGAAATTAACGTCGGCATGTCCAAACTTGCCTGTGCCAGATGATGAGGTTTCCTTAGTCTCGTAGCCCCGCCCCCTTTGCAAGCCCCGCCCCATTGCATATTTGTGGCATTTTGCATTTACACTTTGGTTACTTAATATACATATTAAGTGCACACAGATCTGGAGGTTTAATGTGATTTGGGGAACTCGGGCATTTCCTCCCCTGCACACTGAGAATTTCAAACCTTGGTTTTGGCTGATGATTATTATCGTTGCCATTAACACCAGGATTTGGAGAGCATGACCTTCAGTGGAGCCCTCCCAGTAGGTGCCTGACCTTGTTCTACTAAAACCCCGAGCTGGTTTCCAGGGCTGCACGGTCTCCATTTCCCCCGTCTATAAAGAGAAATTGTCACATTTTATCTCTAGGGTTCCCTTTGACTCCTAAATTGTATCATCTCTCGGAAATTATTTGCTCCGTATTCCAAGAATAATCTCAAGGGTTGTAAAGATGTTTATGAGTCTTGTGTTTTACCATTTCTCCTTTGCCGAGTTTTCCCCTTTCTTGTTTCACAACCACATTTATTGGTTAAGGGGCTCCTTGGGGACATAGTGAAGACAGCTGGTTAACTCGTTCATTGGACAAAATTGAGTTGAACCCTGACGACCAACAAGACAGCTAATGTAGAGAAGAGAGTGAGATGACCCAGGCCAGAACCCCTGGGGACCTCACAGTTTTCAGGGCGCGCTTCTAATGGGCTGCTTCTCGGGAATGCCTGACTCTTCAAGAGGCTGTGCTTCAGCTGAGGGCCCTGGTAGCAAACAACAGAAACCCATAAGAATAAAGAGATGAAGCCTCGGGTGTGTAGGCAATGAGGGAATGGCATCCCCCAGAAATAGTTTGAAAGTTCTATTTGGATCCTCGGCTCAGGTCCACCATGCATTGGTGATTTGTTATCTGACCATCTTGTGCTCCTGCGTTATTTGGATGTGAAGAGCCGTCCGCGGCTTGCCTTTGACAGGTAATAATAGTGAGTCTGTAAGACCTCAAACACCAGAGTTCATATGTGAAGGGCAGCTGGAGACCTGGGTCTCTCTAGGACCTTGTCTGGCTTTCGAGTGACCCGGGGTGACTCAAAAGACCTCCTCCTGGTTAATCATGTAGTCATGTGGAGACTGTGTTGCTGGCTGCAAAGGATGCTGTGGTCTTTGGGGAGGGCGTGGTCCACCCCGCTCATTTTGGTTTTCCAGAGAGGGCTGGAGATTCAGTTCCTCACACAAAGCTGGCAGGGCTGATCCCGAGCAGACCGAATGAAAGCTCTCTGAAATCCTGCTGCGGAGCCCACAGCTCTGGTACTCATCTTAGAGTGAGCTGGCACCAGAGCTACAGCTCTCTCACCTCTGACGGGTTCTCTGCAGCTAAACAGGGTGGGGGGAGGTGGGCGTATTGGGTAAAGATCTGGTCCAGTACATTCTCATGGGTCCTTCTCATCTTTTCTCAGGAACACTCGCTCCCAGGGTCCATTGCGTGTGGAGAGAGGGCGTGGCGCAAATCTTGTCATGCCATCCAATGACACCAGCTGGTCAGCTCGCCACCTCCCTCTGGCTAGAACTCAAGCAAATAACGCAGCTTCCTGTCATTAAACATCTCGGAGGAAGCAGCTCTCCCTGGTGGCCTCAAGGCCAGAGAAGCCAGCCGGTCTTGGACCCATCAAGCCTGGGCCCAGCATTCTTGCCCACTTCATCTCGATCCTCCTCAGAAGAACTTAGGGATTTCGCTGGTTTAAAAACAACAGCAAAGAGCAAAACAGAACACCAACCCGCCAGAAGGACCAATGTAGGCATCCTCGCCCCATCTTCAAGGCTCTACGGATGAGGCTGGAGGATGACGGACTGGAAAATAAGAACCTTTTATAAAAAAAAATCTTTTTAAGAACTGCTGTGGTTTGCTGCTACGATAAGAATTGTGATTTGCTTTTATGGTTTAGGAACAGAACTGTTAACATTTTGGTGGGGAGAGACAGGATGGTGCTGGAGTTCCCAATGCTTCAGATTTATCTCTGCCCAGCCCACGATGCACTTTTAAATGAAGAGGTAGAATATTTTATCGGCTAATATACTTTTCATGTTATTTTTTACAAAGGCCACCTTTATCCTTTTTGATGCCATATTTTCAGTGTTACACTTTTATGGCTTTTAATTTTCAATCTGCCAGATGTAGGAAGCGGCATGGAGAGTTTATACTGCGGTTTTACAGAGACCGAATGCCAAGAGAACTCGGTAAATGTTTATTCTTCTCAGCTTCCTCTTGAAATGCCCCTAAATAGCGCCCCATTTGGGAACAGAGCAAGAGTGTTGAACTGAAGACCAAAATGCCCTCAAGGTGTAATATAATCTGAGGGGGAATATTTGCTGGGCGTCAGGAAAGACTCGGATGAAATTTCAACCCTGATGGTTTTCCGTGGTCCAGGAAGTCAGCGAGACAATCTCTCTCTGCGCAGAGTCCTTTCATGATAATTAGAATGGTATGGACAAGCCGATGCAAACAAGAGAGAAAGTGAGAAAGATCACCCGGGATTCTGTTTCACTGTTTGCTTTCTCCTGTCATGGTTAAGAGAAATGTGCAATTCGATCCTCAATCAGTGGGTGGAGGAGAACAGGGTAGATTTACTTGTGTGCACTTGTACAGTTGTAGCTGCGAGTCCAGAAGTCCTCTAGAACGTGTGTACTGACACTGAGTCGCGAGACAGTCGCGGAGTGCCCCAGTCTGATGAGTACGGAAAAAAAGAAAAAAAAAATCCAAAAAAAGAAGAAAACTTTTAAAAAAAAATCAAGTCAAATCACCTTGTGATTCAGTGTATCTGTTTACTAACTCAAATAAAAGCAATTGTTCCCTCTGGAGGGGTCCAGGTGCCCCGCCCCTCCAGGCCACGGAGCCTCAGCAAGAAGGTGACAGACGCGGCGGGAGGGCAGGAGGGGCTGGTGACGCCTCAGCTTTGCGGCGGCACTGGGGCCGCGCATGCGTGTACATACTGTATTTCTATATACGCCGTTGTACAGTCGAGTCAAGCTACTGTTTTACAGGCGCTCCTTATTTATTAGAGCCGTGGGAGCTTGGGGGGACACACCTGGCGAGCAAGCTCGCTTTTTAAACATGAAATTGGGGGACAGGGAGAAGGGAGGCGGGAGGGAGGGGTTGCTCATAAGCCCAGGGAGAGATTTATAAAAGGGAACGAAAAACAAAACAAAACAACTTCCAACAACAAACTAAACCAGCCTACAGCCCACCACCAAGCCACGCCCTGCAGGAAGCTGACGCCCCTCTGGGTACACCTTTTCCTGCCGTGTCAGAATCGTCAGACAATAAATCTCTGAGAAACATCAGCTGTGCACTTACATGCGCTTATTTGCCTTTTCTCATTCTTAAGATCATTGTTGGTATTTGCCTTGTTGCAGAAAGTGCTTATTCCTGTCCCCTCAGTCCCCGGAGACACTTTCTAAGATGATGTAAGTTTTCAAAGGTGATGAGGTAAATGGCCCACACTGCCATTTCCGGGCCAGCTACCCCAACTGAGACCAGAGACAAGTGTGCACAAGGGAGTTCTTGGGCCTGCAAACTCTGCTGGCCTTGTCAGCTCCGAGACTTTAGATCTGAGAGTCAAGTAGCTGCCGTCTGACTTAAGTAAGCACTTGCCTTGGGTCCCACTCACTACGCCCACCCTCTCCCCCCACGTGACCCCGCCTCGCCCCGCCCCTCTTGCGCTAGGGCCCACTGAGGCTTTGGTTGCCGCTTTGCTCAGATGGAACTGGGTTCATCTGAAAACACCAGAAGACTCCTAAGGTAAAACGTGCATCAACTGTAGTTCTAATCAATGTAAATCAAGTCTAATTCTCAGGTTCTATGTGTGAAAACAAAGCAAAAACCTCAAACTTAGCAAAGCAAAGAAGGGTGTCCATGATCCCACAACCAGCTGATTCAGTTTGTCAAAAAACAAACTCTCATTAAAATATTAGACACTGTGAACTGATCCTCCAAGTGGCCGACTTGGGGAGTCCGGAAGCCTGGTTTCTTTCTCTTCCAGAGAGTGGGAAAGTCTTGCAGGCTTCCAGGGGAAGATTACATTTATGGAAGTGGTTCCATGTAACGTTCCTAGTGGCAGACCTAGTGAGGACACAGACATGCCAGACCCAGGACACCTTCTGTGGCTGTCTGGGTTAAAGTCCCGACAGCGTTATTCATCTAGACTTGGCCATAGACACAGGCATCCAGGATGCCGATCTGGCTTTTGTCTGTCATCCAAGGTTGTCCAGCAAACATTTTGACCCTCCTGGAAACAAATGGTACCTTTGTGCCCCCAGGAAGTTTGTGGCATCTCAACGGCCACTGTCTCTTTCTCCTCCCCCCACCACCCCCAATCCTGGTGTTCTCTGAATGTATCCCTCTCTTGAACCGGCAAAACCACACGCAACAAGAACCAATTATGGGAGCAAGAACCAGCCTGGATTAAACACGAGCAGCAGACTCGCTTCCTCTTCATAGCAAGCACGTGAAGAAAAGCCCCTTCCCCCTTAACACGCAAGAAGAAGCCCAGTGGGTTTAGTTACCATCCAAGTCACACAGCTGGAAAATAGCAAGCCTTGTGTCTGGACTGGGAGAAGTGGCTGACATCCTCAGAGGGGCCACTTCCTCAGAGGGGTCACTTCCTCAGAGGCGTCACTTCCTCAGAGGGGTCACTTCCTCAGAGGGGCCACTTCCTCAGAGGGGTCACTTCCTCAGAGGGGTCACTTCCTCAGAGGGGTCACTTCCTCAGAGGGATCACTTCCTCAGAGGGGTCACTTTGACTCCCTTTAAACTGGCAACAGTGAACTAGCTGTCATGGAACATGCCTTTAGCCCCAGCAGAGGATTCGAGAGGCCAGCCTGGCCTACATAGTAAGTTCCAGAACAGTCAGGACAGTGTAGAGAGACACTGTCATAGAAAACAAACTGCAGCAGTGATTCAGTTGTGTTGCCTTTGTTTTAGACAGGCGGTTCTCAACCTACGGGTCATGACCCCTTTGTGGATAGAACAACCCTTTCACAAGGGTCACCTAAGACCATCGAAAATATCAGATATACAATTCATATCAGGTATACCATTCATAAGAGTTGCAAATTATGAAGTAGCAACGAAAATAGTTTTATGGTCGGGAGTCACTACAACATGAGGAACTGTATTAAAGGGTCGCAGCATTGGGAAGGTTGAGAACCACTCTTTTAGAGTCCATGGGACGAGTGTTGGAAGGTATCTGTGGCTTCTTACTGGGGGGGGGGGCACACTGAGGATATTCCATTCTGAGAAGTGCACCACCAGGCCATATTTTTCTAATAAGTTGTCAAATCTGGTGACACACACTCCACCTGCCCGCTGCCTAGGGCAGACTAGAGGAAAATGAAGCTCACAGCCTCTGTCCCAGTGGCTCCTCTTGCACAGCAGGAGGACAGGGCTGTGAATAGCACCGACCACTTCTTCCAAGACTCTGCCTGGGTTCTTTCTAGGACTTGTATCATTAGACTTCTGGACGATGGAGTGATAGATTTGAAAGCTACCTTCCCTTACAGGCGTGCCACAGTTATAGAAGCCCAGGAACCACAAGTAGGCCCTAGACGCCAGAGCCACAGGCCCAGCCGAGGCATCTCCTAGCCCCACCCGAGGCATCTCCTAGCCCCACCGACTCCCTTGCCACGGCTAGCCTTACTCACAGCCTGCATCTGAACTGGGAGCCCTGCTCGCTCTCTCCCCATGTCCTAAGCCCCGCCCCCAGTAGCTCTCCTGATTCCCACAGCGTGCCTCCTCTGGGCACGTTGACCTTCGGCCCATGCAGTCCATGCTGTCTCAGCCGCATGCCTCTCCATGGCCTTTCTAATCCGCAGTCTTTGAGCCTGGGGATTGTGTCTTATTAGTCTCATTTGCTAGTCTCAGTACAGAGGAGATCACCATTATTATCAATATTTATAATCCATGGCTGTCAAGCCTCACTGCCCATGCCAGCCCCACATGGCTGACTCCCCGAGACACATAGGGTGGCTTTCCTCCAGGATCCTGTACCTCCAACTCAAAAGGACTGCAGTCAGTTCTGGTGACCTGTACTGAAGTCTTCCGTGTCCTCGGAGGCAGGCTCTGTGGCCCACCTCACTCTGTTTCGGACCCTTGGAACTGAAAGCGCTAGCTAAGTTGAAGCGCTTCGGTCCTCCAGCCTTTGGGTGCAAGTTGACAGACCCTGCAGGCAGAGGCACGTGCAGTGAGCGCCGGAGGAACTGGTGTGTTTCATCTGCTGGTGCCAGTGCAGACGAGGCTGTGGTTGCCACCGTCTTCCTGTGCCGAACACTTGAGCAAAGGGAGCTGAACGTGTCTCACCCAGCAGAACCTCTGCAATAAGATCATGCATGCCTCTGACCTTGCACACATCCGTAGATGGCAAACCCACAGAGGGGCTCTTATTCTGTCTCCCAACAAGCAGTTGCTACCATGTGATGCTCTCATAGTGAAGGAAGGACCTTGCTGAGAAATAGCTCCTCCATTAGGGAGTTACCCACAAGAGCGGTATGCTAAGGACTTCATTCACACTCACTTTACCTCTCACCACCACCACCACCATCATCATTACCATCACCACCACCACCATCACCACCACCACCACCACCATCACCACCACCACCACCACCACCACCATCACCACCACCACCACCATCATTACCATCACCACCACCGCCATCACCACCACCACCATCACCACCACCGCCATCACCACCACCATCACCACCACCACCATCACCACCACCACCATCACCACCACCATCACCACCACCACCATCACCACCACCACCATCACCACCACCATCACCACCACCACCACCACCATCACCGCCATCACCACCACCATCACCACCACCACCATCACCATCACCATCACCACCACCACCATTACCACCACCACCACCATCACCACCACCATCACCACCACCATCATTCACCACCACTCCCTGCTCTTCCCCCAACCAACTGCCCCTAAAGGACCAGGCATGTAGATGAAGGGATTTTCTGAGCAAGACAACTCAGCAGGGTCTCCAGAGCTAAGCAGGCTTTAGTCAGCCTGAGGCACTTGGCAATTAAAATCAAAGAGTTCAGACCACCTCCATGGTTCCTATACAGTGAGCACAAGATAGAAAGACATTACCGGATCTTACATTGTGTTTGGGGAGGGAAAAAAGACATTACAGCTCCTTTTCCTGACACCCGGCTCAACAAGACCAAATCCATGGCTGTCCCAGGTACTGTCTGAAGGACGCTGAGGAACGAGCATTGTGACTCCACCAGCAACTCAGAAAATGAGTGAGAAGTGACAGGCACTTTGTTATCCATCTTACATTTCCTGGGACAGGACGAGGGCTTACCTGGAACAGACTCCTGTCTGTTCTCCTCTAACTAGGGTTTCTTCCGTGGCGCATCACGACTGGGTAAAGGCAGTCAGTGGGGCAGGATCACACCGGGGCTGAGTCTTGGCTAACCAGGCAACCAAGAGACTGGACAGATGGACACATGGTCAGACCTCTGTGTCCCACAGTCACTGGGACCCACTCAGTAAGGAAACTACAGCCCGGGCAGGGTGGGAGAAGGCAGGAGTCTGAGGCCCGTGCCCCAAGTGCAGTACCCTTTCCATGATCACAGCTCAGCTCATCGCCCCGTTTACTCAAAACCAGCTAATGGGATCCACAGCTGGTGGCCAAACCTCAGCCTGCTGCCAGTCTATGATGCCGGAAGAACCTCTCCTCACTGGCAGGCAATGAAGCCTCCAAGAATCAGGGCCACTACTCTCAGCTTTAGTGATCGTATATCCAAAGCTTGCTAATTGCCTGAGCGTTGTTAGACCTGGAGTAGGTTCCGTCATCCTCATTTCCCAGGCTGAGCACACAGAGAGACTTGGTGCAGAACCTAGAGCCACACTGAGGCAGTAGAACACCTGAACCTTCCCAGCGCGCCCATGCTGGGCCGTTCTCCTGGGGAAGGGAGAGTTTCTGCACACATGAGCATTCGTGTGCACAAGCCTTTTACAACAAAGACTTTCATGGACACCATCTCGTTTTCCAGAATGACTGGAGTATCAACCCTGGGACATAGAGGATGCAGAAGTAATCCTTTATCCCGAGTGATAGAAAAGGCCAAGTAGCTCCATCTTCTTACCCGAGGCACCCACAGTAGATTCTTTTCTAGAATGAGGAGTCTGCTTTGCAGACATTACCAGTTCCCTAAGCCAACACCGGAATGGTTCGGGAGACTCCCCCATAGCTCTCTGTTGACGTTCCGGGGGACTCCCCCATAGCTCTGTGTTGTATCGACTTCTGCTCACCAGTGTCCTGCAGTTAGTCTTGGGGGTGAGCAAGTGCCTGATGTGTGTGGACTGGCTTGTTCAGTAGGCAGGTTCCTGCCACTCTGCCAGCCCCCACTCACAGTCTGAGCCGTGGACTGGGCCTCTGCAGACCCTTCTGTTCTCTTCTCCTTTCCAATCCCCTGACCTCAGCTTCCTTCTGACTTCTTGAAGGGGGGGGCTGTGGTGGGGGACAGGCAGGGACTGTGGGGAGTACTGGTGATCCGAGCCACAAAGCCAGCTCACGGAGGATACAGGAATAGCATGTGTGAGTTTCTGAGGCCAGAAAGCACTGGATTTTGAGGATAAGAAAGAAAAAAACAAAAACAAACACACAGAAAACTTAAACTATTTCCCTCTCTGGTGTCTCTTGTAAACTACATACTTCCTTTGAATGCTCCACATGACATAATTCTCCCTTATGCTGCTGCAAATGCTTGGGGGAAATGCTTTTTAGGAAAGGGCAGGTCATGGGTGAGCGAACTCTGGAAGCAGGCCTCTGGCTTTCTTTCCTAAGGCAAGGGGGAAGTAGCAGTGGCAAAGCTGGCCAGCCTCCAAATGGTATGCGGGCTCTGCTTCTCTCTGCACTTAAACAAATGGATGGATTGTTACAAAGTAGACACATTGAAACAGATACAGCAGGGCAAAAGACTTTTATGAAATGGCAGGGACGAATGAAAGCCCTTTTATCAACCCGCTCCAAGCACCCCAGAACCAGGTCCTCAACCTCCCCTGTTTATACCATGTGTAACCTTCACAGCTGAGGCTGGATTAGAGCTGGGGTCCGAAGGCCGGAAACACAATGCGATACTTTTATACATATTGATCTTTTTAAAAAGTTTGTTTTCCTGAAACTTTAATTCATCCCTCTTCCCTGCCCCCGTCCATTTTTAGCTTTTTAACCTAACTACTGCACATTTTTAGCTCTGTTCTTTGTGAAATGCTAATCCAGCCCAGGGTTTTCATTTTCCGGGTGTCACTTTTCAGAAATTGTATATCTGCATAGCAACCCTGAGAGGGCTGCCTCTGTCACGGTATCACATGTCAGAAAGATGAAAAGGGTTTCAAATCCAAGCTCTCCACAAACTTGGCCCTCCAATGGGCAGGCAGAGCGCCTTGGCCTTCACATAAATGGCAGCAGAGACGTTGCAGGGCCAGAGAGGTGCAAACTTTTATCTTGTTGATGACAGCAAGCGACACATGACCTCAGCTCACTTGGTGGGGACGATCAAACCAGAAACAAAGGCCGTATTTTTCTCTACTCTCGTCCCTGCTGTCAGCTTCCAAGTGCAACCTGAGCCTGGATTCCGAACCCAGTGTCCAGATTAGAGATTGTTGACTCAGATTTAGTGGTGAAATGTGAGCAGGGCCCTGCTGATGGCAGGCCTTGAAGGCGCAAGTTTACTTAAGCCAAGAGAGAGATTGTATGTCAGACTAGAGCCTGGCCTTTCTTTATCACAAACTTCCTGGTGTGCCTCTGTTTTAATAGTTTCCACCGAGAGAGAGAGAGAGAGAGAGAGAGAGAGAGAGAGAGAGAGAGAGAGAGAGAGAGAGAAGGGGAGGGGAGGGAGGGGGGTCCTTCTTCCATCTCTTCAACGTCATAAATCAGGATATTAGCAAGTGTGTAGCTGGGCTTTGCCACAGTCAAAAACACTCATCTTTCTGTACTTCTTTTGGTGGGCAATACATAATAACCAGTGTAGAATCCATTCAGAATAGATGAAAAATGGGTTTGACCTCGCCATTTAGAGGCTGTTTCCCGATACCCAAGCTCCAATGCTGGTTACAAACTCGCCTTTGGGGGAGAGGGGAGTCCTTAAGAGAAGTCATTTCACCGACTCCCCAGCGCAGTCTCCCCGCCTCCCGCCCCACCCCTTTTTTTACTTTGGCATCCTTCTGGCTTTTCCTTGGCTTCTGATTTCAACCCTCGTTTAGATTCTCTGCGTCTTCAGTAATTTATGTGCAAGATATTTTTCCCAACCTCCAAATGTTTTTCCATTTGGCAAAGTGTGTCCTGAAGTCTCCACACAATGTAATGTAGAGTTCATTTATGCTAGAAAACATAAGCCCAGTAGATGGAAAAGCCTGTGCAGCCAGCAGCAGTGACCCTGCGGCCTCAGGCTGTCACAGACTGATCCTCCAGGCCACCCCTGGGGATGCGAGGGGGAGGGTACTAAGAGGAGTGTCTTTTCCAGGTCGCCACAGATGCTCGCCTTCCTTCCACCTTCCTCATCTCCGCAGAGGAAAGCGGTCCTTCCAAGTGCCTTTCTCTATAGCTTTTGGAAGCTTCGGGGTACCATATGGGGAATCGTTTCCTCAGTCTCCTGATGGCTTTTACATGAGCAGCTATAGTTTGGATGGTTTCCTTCAGGTCTGAGGTCCCTACGGTATCTGTTATGGGGTATGGGGAACAGTCACTGCAGTCAGCCCCGTGCTGGTCTTCATTGATGCAAAACTCCACGCCCCTCTTGGCAGGGAGGTGGAAACCTGGGAAGGGGCGCGGCAGAAGTCCACACATCGCTGGACTGATCTCCGTTAATGACTTCTCAGTCCTGAGTCACAGATTTAGGACTAAGGCTCAAACCACGACAGGCAGTGCCTTCCCTGATGCAGTACCCAGCCCTTTCCCTGTGGCCCAACTTCCCCCTTCATCCCCCACCCCAAGCGTGGACAATCCGGGCCCCTCTGTGACACATTCGAAGAGGTTAACGAGCCGGTTTCTGTCCAGTCACTCAGAGGCCATAAGTAGACAACATTTGGCTTCTGAAATGCGAGCTACCATTCAGTAATGGGCACTTTTTCTTCCTAAGCCATTACAATAGAACAAATTCTCCCTGAATTCCTGTTTTTCGGGGGCTGGGGGTGGGGTGGGGGGTGGGCACGGGATGCTGTGTTCTCTCAACTCTTGACCCAGTAATTTTGTTGATTAAGCAAACCAAAGCTGGAGAGTCATTCTAATAAGGAGACTGGGCCGGGAGGTGTTTTGCTGGCATGGCCTAACCTTCCCGGAGTCCTTTGGCTCCCGGGCTAGCTGGGTAGAATGGACTGCTAGCCGATACTGAGCGTACTATGAGAGAGGCGAGCAGCTTTTTGTTTCTGATCATCTGTAATAAAGATCCCCCAGATCAGAGTACTGGAGATGGGTTGGCTCCAGCAACTCACTCAGCTGTATTTTTAGGCTTTTGTTTAATCTTTCTTGATTGATAAAGTAATTATCAAAACGCGTTAGAAAATAATAGCCAACTGGTGAGAAAAAGAACAGTTGGGAGGCAGCTGAGCTAACGAAGGCAGGTTCCAGTGTGACGCCATGCAAATTCCTCTTCTCTCTTCCTCTGACTAGGAACCAGTGACAGGGGTTGAGCTACCCAGCACCCTGGTCCACTAAGGCTCCCCCACCCCTCAGAGTCTAACTCTCCTGCTTTCTCTGCCTCTCCTAACCTCTTCTCCATCCCTCCGAAGCCTTCTGCAGGCCAACCAGAACCCCAGCAGATGTTTGTGTTTTATGAGCCAAATGGAAGCCCGAGGATCAACTGAATACCAGCCCCACTGAGAGGAGGAATCGGGCCATTTGACACCAGGATACAGAACGCAGCCTGCCCAGCAAGTCTGGGCCATCCAGAGAGCAGAAGGAGACCCAGATAATGAGCTGGCCGAGCCCACGTGCTGGCCCATTGCTCTGTCCTTCTGAAGAGCATGCAGAGGCCTCTAATGTAGGCTTGGGGAGATTGGGGTAGGCCTTCCACAAGCCAACCTCCCTGGCTGATGGTCCTGGCCCTATAATGACAGCCCCCCGTGCCAGAACACCATGTGGCACCCCAACTGGTTCCTGGCATGGGAAGAACAGTGGGTTAAGGATGCCCTACCATCGAACCAGCTTCGAAGTGCCACGTTGTCTCATTAGATGTCCCTGGACTCTACATCACGGTGAAGCCAAGGCAGGAGAATGGACAGAGCAAGATGGACAGAAGGAAAAGCTAAGTCCCAGCTCCCCCAATTACCGCTGTGTGCCACTGGCTCTGGGGGTCTGTCACGTCATCAAGACTAGTTCTCTGTCAGGGATAGGCAGATTCTGATAACTATCATTGAGGTTGCTTCTGGGATCAGTCAGAGTGTGATGGCTCTGGAAGAGTGTTCATCTTTCCCCACTGTGACCAGGTGACTTGAGCCTGGCCAAGGAGAGGCTTGGAGGAAGCTGTCTCTCTATCTCTTTGTTTCTGCTTCAGACATCCTCCCAGCAACAGCTTCCCGCCTCTATGTCTCCATGGCAACTTCTTAAGAGCGGCAGCTCTACCAATGGCCTCACACCCGCGGGGTCACCATTCCATCTTCAGCTCCCAGTCACTGTTGTAACCTGTTCTACTATATGGGTGCTCTTAGATGTGAATGCCTTGGGGCTTCCTATTTCCTGGTTGGGTCAGAAAAGAACACGTAAATGTGTGTCTCACACTTAGGTGGAAATAGACTTCCTGAAGATCTTGCTCTATAGCTTAGGAAGGGGCAGGGCTGCTGACCGTAGGCATTGATTCCGAGTTTAAGCATAATGACTTCAGGGTCTTTCTGGGCCAGTTATCAATCTGCAACTGTTTCCAGTTGGGTTTTTCAACTTGGAATGAGAGAGAGAGAGAGAGAGAGAAAGGGAGGGAGAGAGAGGAGGAGAGAGAGAGGAAGGGAGGGAGAAAGGGAGGGAGAGAGGAAGAGAGGGAGAAAGAGAGGGAGAGAGGGAGGGAGGGAGGGAGAGGGGGAGAAAGGGAGGGAGAGAGAGAGGGAGAAAGGGAGGGAGAGAGAGGAGAAGAGAGAGAGGGAGGGAGGGAGAAAGGGAGGGAGAGAGAGGAGAAGAGAGGGGGGGAGGGAGAAAGGGAGGGAGAGAGAGGAAGAGAGGGAGAAAGAGAGAGGGAGGTAGGGAAGGAGAGAGGGAGAAAGGGAGGGAGAGAGAGGGAGAAAGGGAGGGAGAGAGAGGGAGAAAGGGAGGGAGAGAAAGGGAGGGAGGGAGAAAGGGAGGGAGAGAGAGGGAGAGAGGGAAAGAGGGAGAAAGAGAGAGGGAGAGGGAGAGAGGGAGGGAGGGAGGGAGGAAGAGAGAGAGAGAGAGATTGAATAAAAAAATCCTTGCATGTGGCTTCAAAAGAATCACATCTCAAAATAAAACTATAGGCTATAATGAAAAATAAATGCCCACTGGATTATTCCCAGGCACCTTCTGTCCCTGTGCTCCTTGCTGGTGACACTGCTGGCGGTGTGGGCTGGTATGTCTGAACCCTCCAAGGATGTTGTTAGCCCCTGAGCCTGGAGAGTGCACAGCAGGCAAATGCTCTACTGACAATTTGTTCCCCTTCCTTCTTTTACTTTGAGTTATTTTATTTTATTTTTGTGATATGATTTTGCCATGTGGTCCAGGTTAGCCTCCCTTCCACCTCAGCTTCCCAGATAGCGTCAGTTAGCAGACTGTGCTGCCATGCCTGGCTTGGACTCTCCCACTGTCCGCTGTCCTCTGAGTTCACGAGTCCTACTCCACACCAGGCAGCAAGCTCATATTCCTAGTCTTACCCTGCTTCCCACTTCCCAGTGGGTATCTGCTTAGGGCCATCTCCCTGCACCAAGCAGACCCATCCTCCATCAGGACACCTGCCCTGTCCCACCCAGGCCACTCTCTGCTCTCTGGATTCTGCCCTGCTGTGAGGGTTGGGAGGTTGTATGCTGCTTTTTGGCAGGAAGACTAACTTCCGTATTGAGGTCAGAATTGAAAATGGATTTCCCCATTGAGCAGAGTCAAGCCCTATGCTTCCTGTGCAGTGTAATTAATCAGCTGCCAGAGCTCTGAACGGTTCCCTGATTAACCCTTTCCTACCCAACCCCGAGGAGGCTACAAAGGTGCTCTCAGCTCTGAGGTGATCCCTATTACGTGTCAGCCAGCATGCTACAGCCTCTACTCCGGTCATGAAGCCAGTGCGGAGAGCTGCGTCCTGCCTCCTGGGAGAATTCAGGGCTGGATGCAGAGGAGGGGGGCATGAGCTGGGGACATCAGGGCAACGATACTAAGGAGCATAGTTACAACATCTTACTCACTACCATGGTAACAGGCAGAATGATGTCCTGTCATCTCAAAGTGGCGGGGCCAGAAAGACATATTCTTTCTGAGCGAGGCTTCTCCCTTCCCCCTAGCTGCCTATGTGCTGTGTAACCTCCATCAAAAGCAGTCACCAACATTTCAGATGTACCTTTGGTCTCATAGATGGCATTGCAAACCCCTGGATCGATGCAGCATCCCTAGATGGGTGCATTCCAATTGTCAAATCCTCTCACCATGCGTTCCTAAATTCAAGATTGTTCTTTACTCATGTGCACACATGATGATGCTCAAGAACTAGACAAGCCCTCTGGGGCTGTCCACACCGTCCAGTGCCCTCATTGTCGACACTAGGTAGCTTCACCATTAGCAGTAGCAGATAAAGTGTCACTGGCAGTGTCATGGGCCCTTGATTCTATGCTCCTTTCACCCACCCCTTCTTGGAAATTTAAACAACCATAGTATTTGCTGCTCTGGTGGGTATGAGCTGTGTCCATGAATGTCGGGGTACCTGGCAAAGAATGCCTGGCGAAAGAATGTGGCTCTGACACAATGTCCAATAAACACAATGTTAAATGTTAATAGGTAAAAGTGAAAGTTCAACTGTGGCCTCTGTTGGGGAACGTCTGTGCACATATGTGTATTATAAACGCTGCCATTTTTATAGGACGTATGGCACTCAGTTTTAGAAATAATAATAAAATGCCAACATTCTTTGTTCCAAATTCCACAGAGCCCATCCAGGTCTCCCTGAAGCAACTCGTTGATTTTTGCTGAGCTCTTGGAACTGTGGCTGGCTGAAAACGGTGACGGCTCAGACGTAAATGTTGAGTGATGTCTCCTTAAACGTTAATGTATCAGTTAAAAGGAAACCTTGACTCCACAGGTTGGAACTTGGCACATTCATCAAGGACACCAGTGACTTCGAAATCAGGCGATGATTTTCAAATGCTAGCAGAATAGTTACTGAAACATCTGGGCTAGTCACAATGCACCATTATGGGTAGGATGCACTTTTCATTTTATGTATATAGGAAGTTTTGCTTACATATGTGTTGTGTATCACATGTATGCAATACCTAGGGCGGCCAGAAGAGGGAACCAGACACCCTAGACCTAGATGGTTGAGAGGCACCAGAGGGTTCTAAGAATTCAAACCTGGATCCTCCTGAAGAACTACAAATGCTCTGAATAGCTGTACCATCTAGTCCAGATATGATACATTTTTAAGTTTAATCCTATTAAAATTAACCATGATGGGATCTACTATGTTGGATTTCAGGCTATCTGATGTCACTGTGCTTAGTTATTAGATCCTGTGCAGTGGCGTACCATTATGTAATATCCAGATATAATAAAAGAGCATAGATGCTAATACAATGTGGGAAAAGAATTGAAACATACTATGTGTATAGTATTTATCACTTCATCTTTATTTTCTTCTTTTATTTAGGGGGGTGTGTGTGTGTGTGTGTGTGTGTGTGTGTGTGTGCGCGCGCGCGCACAATCCAGAGTGTGTTGTGTGTGTAAAAGTCATAGGTCAACTTTGATGAGTCAGTTTGCTCCTTCCACCTTTATGTGAGTTCAGGGGACTGAACTCAGGTCACCAGACTTATGTGACAAGTACCTTTACCTGCTGAGCCAATCTCGCTGGCCCCTATTTTTCTTTTTTAGTATAATTATTTAAATTCTGTTGCTATTGTGGTTTTGAGACAGAGTCTTCCTGTATAGCCCAGGCTGACCCATGCTTAGAGGCCACTGTGCTAGCCTCTCTCGTGCTAGGATCACAGACATCTACCACTGCACCTGGCTTTGTGTATCTACTCAATTGATGTTGTTTTCTTTTGTTTTTGAGAAAGGGTCTCTCTTTCTCTATTATGTAGCTCTGGCTGTCCTAGGATTCAATATGTAGACCAGGCAGACCCCTAATTCACAGAACACCACCCAGCCCAGCTATTTGTTTATTTATTTCTGAGAGAATCTCTCTACATAGACCTCACTGTTCTCGAACTCACTATGATGCCAGTCTGGGCTACAGACAAAGCAGGGACTTTATCTCAGTAAACTCTAACAAAAGGCGAAGCAAAGAAACAGTTTCAAGACAACGTAAAGGAAAAAGAGACAGAAATAAGAAAGAAAAAATAATGATTTTTTTTTAAAGTTTTTTATTAAGAAAGTAATTCCGACACATAATTCTGGGTCAGCTTTCGTGTGTGCTCTCTGCCCTGTGGTTTCAGAGCCCTCCCCAGCAGGGCTGCGTGCCCAGGAACCCCTTGGGCGTTCCCTGTCTGAGGACCTGACCTCTTGCTTCTTTGGAAGGACAGGATGAGATTACCAGAGCTTTGGATCCATTTTTGGATCAAATGAAAACCGCAGGCTAGTCCTCAGAGTAGCCTTCTCCTCTTACATAGCTGGCTGGGCTGTAGTGGCGAGGCTCCGCCTTCCCTGGAACCAAGTCATGGTCACGTGCTGCTCGCGCTCACGAGGTGTGCAAGGCTCCTCCATCCTCACCACCCTCTCCACATTTCCATTTATTTTGTATCCATTGCAAGCAGCCCTTCAGGCTCCTTCAGGGCAAAGATCTCAGTTGAGAGAACTACACAAAGGGTTCCAGTTACACCCTTTGCCACTTTGTTTCATGATTGTTCCAGCGGGTGGAAGTACACATCTCTGTGCCTCAGACCACCAACAGTCATCTGCACCCTTTAATAAGACCATGTGCTCACGATACAAGTATTTTCACAGACCACACTTTAAGAAATCTAGACCGTCCATTTGCCGGGTGGGAACGTGTTTCTGGACTCCTGGCTCTCATAGGAGCGATCATGATGCTTTCCCACAGATCCACTCTGAATTCTTACAAGACTAATTAATTAAACTAATCACAGCTATGCTGGTGATCCCCACTCGGAATATTAAAGGAACCTTGAGCTGAAATTCTTGTGAGCCACATTTTAAAACGGCAAGGCACCGCCATTGGATGTCTGAGCTGAGCAGAACCCTCTGTATTCAGACATCAGGTGCCCCTTTCCTCTGCCTAGGACGCCTCCAAAGAATTGCAAGTGCTACCTTGCTGCCATCAAACAAGTCCCTTGGTGACTTGTGCCTTTAAAGTGTCGTTTACCTTAATGGTGTTCACAGAAGGCCACTTGTCACAGGACCTGTCCCTTCAGGGTGTGTTCTGACCTTCTCAAGCCCACTCATACCCTATGGCTGCAGAAACAGTGTCCCCAAGTAGACTAACCATTTAAGTGTCTGGCTCAGGCCAACTTGTATGGGTAAATCTTTATTTCGGATGTACATTCGTTGGAGAGGGCTGTACATGTGAGCTTCTCCTTCAGACAGCAGGTGCCACCTAGAGGGCGTGTGACAGCTACCCTGCCTTGGCAGGAGCTGGGTAGCTCCTGCCCAGAGGAAATTCAGCAAAGCCCACAGGAATTTGGGGTGGGGTCACCAACTGTCAACAATCTTAGCACTGCAGATTCAGCTGCAGGTTTTGCAAGGGTATCTTGGAAGAAGCTGGGGGTGGGGTGTGTCTGGCGATTCCTAACAGTATGGCCCCTTGGCTTGATACGAACTAGGAAATGATCAGGACTCTGTTTCTCCACCACAAGATGTCAGCAGTGGGCTAGCCAGGTGGAAGCTCAATGCATGGACCTTCAGGTGGACAGAGAGGGGTCACTGTCTGACCTTGAAATTCCTAGTTTGGGGAGACTCCTTATTAGTGGGGACATGATGAATTAATTAAGTTACAGAAAGACTCTCCCTTGATTCTGTCTGTGTCTTCCTTAAGATAATTGCCTCTGCCAGACATCCTGACTACTGAACTTCAGCTTGAAGGGGTCAGTACAGGCAGGGACTTAGGGCAGGAATGTAAGGGCACGGGGCGGGGGGTCGGTACTCAAAGTTCAGGACAAATTTCATTTTTACTATCACGTGAATTTGGGCTCACGTGATTACCAGTTCTGATGTGGCTTTGTTTGTTAAGTGGTAGTAATCACAGGGAGATATGGTTCAAATGACACAGACGATTTGCATATTAGGAGTTAGGAGGCATCATGTGCATATGGGTGCAGTTTGAGGGAATCATCTCCTCAACTGAGCTGTAGCACGGGGCTTCCTGTAGACTTCAAATCATGAGGAAGCTGCCTGACCTTGCTCAGGAAATATGGCATCTCTAGGTGTGAGTTGCCAGCCATAAACGTCTACTCCAACCTGACAGCATCATCTTCCAACTAGATTCTTCCTGGATGTCTTTACACAGCTTGTGTCCAGGGGAAAGCTGGCACTGAGCGCTTGCTCCTTCTTCTTCAGTGAGCCCACTTTTCCATATTGGAAGAGCATGAAATGCACATTTCAGAGTGTTAAGTTTTCCTCAGGACACTAGCCCCAGTGGTGGGGTGATGGAGAAAACTGAGATGAGGCAAGGAACCACTGAGTTAAAACCTCATGGAACTGAATGAAGGCGTTTTTTCCACCGGTGCGGGAGTTATTTATGGTGTCCTTGCTGGCCAGAGCCCAGCGTTGAGGTGGCTTCAGTTCTGGAGCAACAGAAGCAGCAGGGACTGATTTCTCTTTGGCAACACAGTTAAAACCATTGAGCCCAGCTGATATCAAAACCCAACCCTGTCAAAGACAAAACTACAGACTTAACGTGCTCATCACCTGCTGTGGTGGGGCCCAGAGCACAGGTTGTTCACGTAGGTATGACGTAGAGGGGCTAGGCTGTTTCCCATGACCTGATCCTGGCAGGAGGGAGCTTCTCTGGGCAAGGAAAAGCTCACAATAAAATCGAAAGGGATTCTGAAGGAACGGCTACCATATTACATATTAATTCCTGGAAAGCTGATAACTTCAGGATGGGTTTTGTCCCATCCATGAACAGGGTGTACCTTTCCATTTATTCAAATTTTCTTTAGAATTTTCTGTACAAAATTTTAAGTTTTCCTATAAAAAAAAAACTAGCAAAACTTCAGTTCACTTTGAAACAAAATAGAGTTTTAAAATTGAAAATATAATAGAGGTTTAGGGTTCCTGCCCTGTTACTGTTATTACAGGCATGCAGGCAAATATTCACATGTGTCATGTGAGTGTTTTCATAAGTATTAACTAAAATATTAATTTTAATAGTTTTTCTATTATATTAAATAATGCTAAATTCTTTTTTTTTCTTTTATTCTTTTAAGACAGGGTTTTTCTGTGTAACTCTGGCTGTCCTGGAACCTGCTTTGTAGATCAGGCTTGCCCCAAACTTAACTGATTAGCCTGCCTCTGCCTCCAGAGTGCTTGTGCCACTACACCCCTCTTAATAATGCCAAATTCTTAAGCTACTATTTCTAGAGATAGCATAAATAACAACCGCTTTAGGTTTCCTCTTTTTGATCCTAAGACTTATTTCCTTTTCTCTTCTTTCCTTAGCTTTTGTGTTCCTGGGGATTGACCCCAGGGTCTTGCACTCGTGTTGGGCAACTCTTCTGCCTCTGAGCTGTGGCTCCCTTCATTTATTTTAGTTTTCTTACAGCACTAGTCAGCATCCTGAGGCCATCCTCTACCCATCTTAATTTTAAGGGGGAAAAAATGGTTTTTGGAGGTAGGTTTCACTATGTAACCCAGGCTAGCCTAGAACTCTTTATGTAGCTCAGGCTAGCCCGGAACGTGGGATTCTTTTGCCCCAGCTTCCTGAGTACTAGGAGCTTGGTTCTTTACTTGCCTCACCTAAGGACATTTTGACATAAGAATTTTTTATTTTGGGGAGTTTATAGATTAATAAAAATGTTGCAAACCTAGTGCATGGAGTTCTCATTTACAGCCCACCCAGTTTCCCCATGGCTATCATATTACACGACATAGCACTGGAAAGCCCAGACCACCAGCAGTGAGATATCAGCATCGGCTAAACACTCACCTTCATTCAGATCTGGGTAGGGAACCAGTCAGGGCAGCCATTTTGTTATCTGGGATCCTTAGTGCTCCATGACAGGTCATTGCTCTTCCTTTGCTTTTTGTGATCCCAAGTCTTGTCAGCTCTTTTCTAGACTGTCCACAGAACTTCAGGTTTTTTTTCCCATGAATAAGCTGAGGTTGTGGTTTTTAGGATGAACACCAGAGAGGTAAGTGTCCTTCTCTCAAGCCTTGTCAGAGGCTTACACTGCCCATGGTGTTCCCTAGTGAAGTAACCTTGACCACCGATCCAAAGGAAAGCTATCTCTTCAATACCCTCTCTATTCCAACTCACACTGTGTCTGTGTGTGTGTGTGTGTGTGTGTGTGTGTGTGTGAAAGAGAGAGAGACTATACCATGCTATTCATTATTTCACTCCTATTGTCCCAGCCTGGAACTCTTTGGGTTAGCTATCCCTCTGGCATGCTGCCTTCCATTTGTTTGTTTTACAATATAACATGATCCAGGTCCATCTGTGATTTCCCTGTCCTAGACCCCAAACTGGCCTTTCTCAATTTGGAAGCCAAGATTTGTGTGAGGTGTGCACACTGGAACCGGAATATCATTGTCTCTGGCCTTTGAGCAGAAGACTAAGAATACATGTACTGTTTAGTCATTCTTAGGTGCGAGCCTACAGTTATGCCTGTCTCTATTCATTTGAATATTACTAAGTGCAACCTGAGTTTATGCCGCTGTCTCTGGTTATCACCCAGAACCACACAATGCATTCTGAGCTTCTCTGTGTAATTTCCTTTTCTCCTGAGAAGAAGCCTAGACTCTATCATCCACCATTTGATTTGCTCACAAAGAAAGTAGTCTTGGCATTCTATCATTAAGTTTGGTGAAGAATTCTTTATTGGGCTAAGAATATCTTCTTTCTACTTATAATCTGCTAAAAATATTTAATCTTGAATTATGAAGTTACATATTTCCAATTTACCATCAACTGCAAGAGTAACATGACATATTAAAATGACTCTGTGAAGTCGTAAGCATGTGTTAAAAGTCCCCAAGTGTGTGTTAAAATCTAAGTGGGTAGTAGAACTTTTTTATATATACATGAAAATTCGGAAGTACATGAGACTGCTGGAATTTAGTAGGTCAAAAATAGTCAAGTATTAGCAATCCACATTCGTTCTGCTAATGATTTGTTTAGAATTTCTGTAGGATGCTTCGCAGTGAGGGTTAATACCTAAGTTTTTTCCATTCACTGCCCTTCCATGACTCAAACGCTCTGAAGCCAGGGACGTATTTAGTCACCACTAGGAAAGGTTAAAGAACGCAGAGGAGGGAAAGCTGTCAGACAACGGAAGAGGCCACCGGGAGGCCGAGGGGCAGCCTGAGCTAAAGCCCGTGATGCTCCTCACCCCAGACTTCCAAACAGCTGCAAAGGCCTCTATCATTTTGCTGCCTGAGGCTGTCCCTACCTCGCACGCTATCCACACACATCCTGAGAACCGTGTGTCTGACAGCGGACAGGACAAGCTTCACTGGACATGCCTCCGTGCTGCCTAGGAGACTTGGGAGAATCCCGCTTTCTAGCATTCATTCATTGGAGTGGACGCTCGAGCGGTTGCTCCCCAGCCTGCCCGTTCCTTCCCTCAGGTTAACAGCACACAGTCTCCCTTTACAAGCTGATGATACCACACGGCACCAGCCCTTGGCCAAAGTAACACCCTCTTCTTTGGCCTTAGTAGTTCCAAATGTGAATATAGGAGATTCGAGTGGGTCCAAGGGAGTGGTTGTGCTGATGGAGTGGTAAATTTTCCCTTTCTGGTCTCTGAGATCATGGGCTGCTGGATAACTGAATATGTTGTCGAGTAGAGCAGGTCCTCGGGCCACTGAAGGGTGGGGCCACGACCAGGCCCACCTCACCCATCTTTCACAGTTAGGACGGTGCCACTGCTCAGACTGCAGGCTCGATCCATGGCGTGGAGCTTCGCTGCTGCTGTTGCTGCTGCTGCTGCTGTTGCTGCTGCTGCTGCTGTTGCTGCTGCTGCTGCTGTTACTGCTGCTGCCGCCGCCACCGCTGCTGCTGCTGCTGCTGCCGCCGCCGCCACCGCCGCCTCCATGCCTGAGGAAGAAGAGCAGGAGGCCCGCCCAACTCTGCCCAAGGGCTACAAACACGGTGGAGCCGGGCTTTTGGGTAGAGCGGCTGGCACCAAGGGCAAGGTGGTGTGCAGCAGTGTGGAGTTCACGCAGGTCCTCCTCCGAGATGACGAATGTTTCATTTTCTGGGTTAAGTCTCCTCAGAAGACTTCTAGAATCTACGCTGTTCCCGTAAGCCGCATTTACGCCCATAATCTGGGCCGCCCCAGCTGCTGTGGACAAGGGTGCTGTGCTTGTTTTGCAATGGTGTGGATGACTGCAGAGTCATCCTGCATTGAAGGCTTACACTGAAGGCTTCTACGTCAACTTCCGAGAGAGAGAGAGAGAGAGAGAGAGAGAGAGAGAGAGAGAGAGAGAGAGAGAGAGAGAGAATAAAAAAGAAACAATCCAGACTTGAAACTATTGAAGAGAGTGCTTAAAAGTTGTGATAGAGATGCGAATGTGTAGGTCTTCCCAGTTGATGACTTCTGGGGTGGGGAGTGAGGGAATCGCCCATTCTCTTTAAGGGGCCACTGTAAGTTTGACCATGAGTATATGGGTAACACATTGCTCCAACGAGGATATGGGTAACACAAAGTGGACTTAGTCCCCCCCCCTGGGGGGGACTGGGATGGGAGCACATGGGTGGGAGAATGAACCTGGAAGAAATAGAAAGTAGTTGGGTGCATTGTAAGAAATCTTTAAATAATTAATAAAGCATTATGTTGGAGTGGGGAAGATCATGGGTTGTGAGGATGTGAATCTGTATGAGTATGAAGCCACGCAGTTCTGATTTTCCTTCCAAGACAGAGAATTAGACCCAGAGATGGTCCTGCTGATCTGTTTTGAGTCTTGAATCCCTTTGTAAATAATGCCCCCTTTTGGCTGTGCTGCTTGGGTCCCCTGAGAGATTTATGGCAAAATTTCTACATGCAGTCATGACTGAGGGTTCATGCCTTGTTAGATCTCCAGTACTTTAAACTGAACCAAGGGCTTTTCACATGCCAGGAAAGTGTTTTACCACTCAGCTCCACCCCCAACACCATCCAACCACTTCACCTCTTTATAGATCTCACCTGTAGGGGCAGCACAGCTGTGCGATTGGCAGTGGCAGCTCAAACCAGCTGTCCTCATTCCTTGGCAGCAGGATTGACAACCCCAGCCTATTTATTATAGAGAGCTTGTGGTAGTTTGAAAGAAGATGGCTCCCATAGGCTCTTACATTTGAATGCTCAATCTCCAACTCATGGAACTGGTTGGGAAGGATTGGGGAGGTGTGTCACTGGGAGTAGGTTGTGAAGTTTTGATTCCATGCTGTTACAACTGCTCTCCACCCACCCCCCCCCCATGCTTGTGAATCAGCACTGACACATCTACATCATGTATTTATTGTTCTTTTGAGTGAAAATTCCAGTTTATGCATTCCACTGCTGATAGACTTCTAGGTTATGCCGATGTTTTGCTATTTGGAACAATGTTGCTGTGAACACCTGTCCTCACTTCCTTGTCAGGAGTTGAGAATTTCTAGAGGTAGACGATTGAGGCTGCTGTTGTGTAGACACATCTTCAGTTTGATTCAATATTGTCACAGTGTTCTCTGAGATAGTTGTATCCTCTGTCATGCAAGTATTTGGAACAACTGTAAACATGTGTCCTCTGAAGGCAGGTTGGCCCCCAAGACTCAAGGCTTATCCTTGGTTTTTAGTGTCTCTAGCATCCACTTGTGCTATCCCTGCCATCTTGGAGTCAGATGACTGCTGCCACCTTCATCATAACTGTGGACCAAGAGACCTGCTTGTAAGCATAATGTGATGATGCCTGTGGTAGATTATTTGTAAAGACAGCTACAGGGATATGGGAAGTAGAAGATAAAATCTACCTTCATCCACTAGAGGGACTGGTAATATCATATGCTGTCTCTGAGGACATCATGCAAGGCTGAATTAATAGTTCATAAAGCTGTTGGCAGTTTATCAGAAACTTCCTTATATTTGTTCTCTCTCTCTCTCTTTCTTTATCTTCTTTCTTTGCTCTTGATTTCCTGGCATTTCACAGCCCCTGGCCCCCCAGTCTTACAATGTAAGTTTTTGCTCAGCTGTTTGCTCTCTATTGTGATAAAGCACCATAACCAAAGCATCCAAAGAAAGAAAGGGTTTGTTTCACTTACTGACCCCCCTCACAGCCCATCACTGAGAGAAGCCAAGAAGGCAGGAATGGATGCACAAACCAGGGAGGAGTGCCACTCACAAGCTTGCACCTCATGACTTGCTCAGCCTGATTTCTTATAGTACCTGGGACTATAATGGTCTGGTCCCTCCCACATCAATCATTAACCAAGACAACACCTCACAGACTTGCCTACAAGCCAATCTTATGGAATTATTTTCTCAATTAAAATCCCTCTTCCCAGATATGTCTAGGTTTTATGTCAAGTTGACAAAAACCAACCAGTGCACTTCAAAAGACAAGCACAAAAATTGTCCTAGAAATCAGAGCCTTGGAGGGGGATTTGGAGTTGAGTTGCACAGAGTCTCATTGCTGATGATAAATGAACCATTAATAATCTTCAAAGTACTGTGGCATCAACAAAGCCTTAGCCCATCCTCGTCTGTGATGCAGTGCAGGTAGAAGATGCATATGAGACACCATACACTTTCCAAACTTATCACATTAAAGTCACGGGTTGAGACCTGTAGTGGTGTGCATTGTAATCCCAGAAACAGGGAGGTAGAGACAGGAAAAGACAAGGGCTCCAGGCCAGAGTAGATGACATAGTGAGTTGTTCAAGGCCAGCAAGGCATAGGATGTGAGACCTTATCTCAAAACAAATAAACAAAGAAAGAAAAGCAAAATCAATGGGACAGCTTAGGAATTTGTCCTTTTCAGGTTTTAGTTCATACCAATTAAATCAAAATTCCAACATAGAGAAACCAGGTAATAGCACTTTTAAAATGACCCTCTGGTGATTTTTATGTGTATGTGACTTTGGATGTGTGTCAACTGTGGCTCTTGGCTGAGAGAACACAGTCCTCACACTTCTCTACGTGGGTGCTGGACTGCTTCTCATGGCCTGGGATACCAGATTAAGAACCATTAAGGCTCACTTATTGCAGATGTACGAACACTGAGAAAGCTCTGTGGCCACTATCAGCCCTTCACTCTAGCCCCTGCACCCACAGGACAACGATAACAGCAGAGCTGTGAGGAATACTGAAAAATGCAACCTTAGGTCAGTATGCCAAATTCATGGTCCTAAAGCTTCAAGAGAGGAAACTGCGACTGGAATTGGGGACATTTATTAGATTGGAAGCTGTAGGGGGTGATTCTGATATTTTGATCAGGAATCTTCACGTGAACACTGAAGGTCCTGTTCTCCAGTTGGTTCTTGATCGATCAATAAAGATGCAAGAAGCTAATGGCTGGACACAAGACGCAAGACATCCAGGTTCCCGCAGACAGGCTAGGAGACACAAGATGAAGAAAGGGAATTCATCATGCTTCAGAGGGAGAGTCATCAGCCAGTGAGATCTCGGGTGGAGTGGTCCTCGGCCGTTTCCCAGTTGGGCCTGGGATAGCAGGTGGGAAATTAGAAACACAACCAAGCTGAGGGGGCAAGGAGGAGGTAACTGAGGGCAGATTTAGAGTGTGGAGCAAGGAGTAAAGGGAAGGGCATGCTAGCCACACACGGGAGGCTTAGAAGAGCCCAACCACTGAGCCGTTATAAATGAGCGTGTGTGTGTGTGTGTGTGTGTGTGTGTGTGTGTGTGTGTGAGAGAGAGAGAGAGAGAGAGAGAGAGAGAGAGAGAGACTTTCTTCTGTGGATCCAAAGGAACTAGGGCAGTGGCTAGTAATGCTGTCTGCCCAGAGCTTAAATTGGGGTAGTAGAAACTTCACGCTTCAGGAAATACTTAAGAATTCTTGTCCAGCTGAGTATGTGGTGCACACCTTTAATCCCAACACTCAGGCGATAGAATCAGGTAGAGCTCTATGAGTTTGAGGCCAGCCTGGTCTGTATGGCAGGTTCCAGGCCAGCCAGGACTACATAGTGGGACCTGGTCTCTAAAGACAGCAACAAAACAACAGTATCTTTGGCCACTAGTTTCTCATAGCAGAACTGTCTGCCTGCCTGCCTGTCTGTCTGTCTGTCTATCGCCTATCATCTATCATATCTATATCTAATCTATCTTACATGTGTGTGCGTGCGTGCATGTGTGTGTGTGTGTACATTGGGCAACATTAGGATCTACCTAAGAGACTCTTAATGGCCTGAGACTTGCAGATCAAGCTCTGCTGACTGACCACTAAGCCCCAGATATCCCACTTGTCTCCACCTCCCCAGACCTGGGGTTACAAATATGCCACCACACTTGGCTTATTTTTTAACATGGGTTCTGGGGAATCACACATGGGTCCTCACACTTTGCACAGTATATGCGTTGCAGCTGTGTACTGCCTCCGCAGCTATGTGCAGATATCCCTTACTAAACATAAGGAAATATCCTCCTTTTGCTTGCTGACAAGCAAAACTTGACTAAGCAAAACTAAGACTACTCTTGAAGCCAATAGACAGCTATAGTGATCTGCTTCAGGAGCAATGTGGTACAGCCTGGACAACATAGAACCTGGCTAGGTGGCTATGGGGAGGGCCAGGGAAGGTGGACCGTGAGGCTAGATATGGAAGACATTACAGTGTGTCTGTTGGCATAACCCACACACATTGTATCAACTGGTTATGAAGGTGTGTCCTGTCTTCTCAGTTGTTAATTGCTGTGTGCCCCATCCCCTCCAGCCCAGTATATGTAAATATGTGATGCTTCTTCACTTACCCAAAAAGAACAGCAGGCTGCCGTGGGGGAGGAATATCTCCCACTATAGTAATAGCTTTTTTTGTATGAGAAAGAAATGTGGCATTTGAGCAATAAAGAGTTGGCGGCTGAAGCTGGGGCAGAAGGGAGGAAAAGGAGACCTAGACAGAGGGATGGGAACAGAGCAGGGAGGGAGAGCAAAGAGAGCCACACGGAGAGACACAGTGGTGGAAAAGCCAGTTAAGCCAGAGGCTAGCTGAGAGACAGCCCCAGCAAACAGGGTGACAGTCTTATACTATACAGATGCCTCTGTGGGTTTAATATTAAATCACCAGCGGGAGCCCCGGAAGTCCCGCAAGAGAGTCAGTCCCTTATTCCTGCTTCAGGATTCATTGTTCTGGCAGGGATATTGATAGTTAAGCAGGAAGATATTCCCACACAGGGAAGGATGGAGCACACCTGCTGCTCCACATCGTAATTGAAACAGATATGCCTGCCGGCTGCAATATTGGGGCTTCCTTTGCATGGGCCGGGTGTCCAAAATCAAATTTCTGCCTTAGTGTTTGACAGATCAAACACAATGGAGGCTTATGTCCCCTGTGCTAGTTAGTTTGTGTGACTATGGTCAAGCACCTGAAAGAAAAGGAAAGACTGGCTTTTGCTCATGGTTTTGGGACTTCTGGTTCACAGCTTCTGGACCACAGCTTCCTGTCCATGGCTGGCTCAGTTTCGATGGCGTGTTGAGAAGTGAAGCACTGTGGTATAAGAGGGCGGTAAAGAAAGTGCTCAGATCATGGTAGCCAGGAAGGGGCCAAGGCCAAGATACACGTTCCAAAGCGATGCCACCAGCGACTTATTTCTTTATCAAGACCCCACCTCCGGTTTCCATCACTGTCCAGTGACGCCATCAGATTTTGAATACATCGAGGGATTGATCCTTTGATTTGGTTAGCACCATCATGTTCCGATCGCCTCACCGTGGTTAGATCCACCACCTTGGCATCAAGTCATCAACACGGGAGATTTTGGGAGAACAATTCATATGCAATTGTTGTGCCTGTTCAAGATCTCAAACTCCAAAAGATCACCAAGGAGCTGATTCTGATGCAATAACACTAGGGTCTCTTTTATTCAAGCTCCAGCTCGGGCCCTCCACGACCCTGATGCAGCAGGACAGGAGGGTGGAGCCCAGAGCCCTCAGCGGGACAAGGTTTTATAAGGAAATGGAGAACAAGCGAGGGGGATTTCCAGCCTGGCAAGCATCTAATTGAATGACTTTGTAAGCTGACAGGTGGGTGTCCTGAAGCAAAACCATGAGAACAATCACAAACGGTCTGAAAGTGCATCGTACACGGGGAACAATCAGACTAGCCTTGATTGGCTGTTGCTAGGAAGTATCTGGGGGTAACTCTAGGGTATGGGCCAGGGACAAGCCATGGGGTCCTTCCTGGTACTTGGGTGAAGATTGGGTTCGACTGCAGGTCAAGTTCTTGGGCTCTTTCTCTTTTAAAATGGAGGCCGGTTCCAAGATGGAGTAGGTTTTGTCTCCACAAATTGTAATACCCTCTGTGCCCGTTTCCACAGATGATGGCCACAGGACTATGGCCAGCTAGAATGTAATGTGTGCAGAGGCAGAGGTGGCCACATGTTCCTCAGTCTCACCTTTTCAGCTTCCATTGAAGACAACGTGATTGTTTTCATCTGACCTTTCGCTGTGCCCAGGCCAGTGCAGGCAGCTTTCTGGTCTAGCATAATCCTCCCAGGCACTCCTTCTTGGCCTTCCTTTCCATTCATAGCAACCACAGGAAACACATGGATGACAGTGACATTACAAAGTAAAAGATACTGGGTCTTTGGGCTTCTTTTTGAAGTGCTTTGCTTGGTTTTAGACCCAGGACTAGGGACTGAAGTGCATATTTTACACATCAAAGCAGACCTGGCTTCCAGGTTCTCCCAGCATCCCTCAGTCCCTACCTGGCATACCCTGCCCCCAACCTGATCCCAACCTTGAACATTCCAGTCCAGGGGCTGTTACCCTTCCCCAGAGGCTCGTCCCTACATAATCCAGACATTTGGGGCTCTCTTTCTTTCTTCTTCTCTTTCTCTTTTCTCTTTGTGAGCATGCCCTTTCCTTCTTTTTCCCCCCAAACCCCAGACCCCGTGACTTGCCTGGCCTTGGTCTTTGGAGTCAGTGAACTCCCCTGAGAGCAGCTTCCTAATAAACCTGTATTTAACATAATCTAATTTGACTTGAATTAGCTCATTTCACCAGTGGCAGAGGAATAACCTATCACACATCCTTCTGCCCCAGAGTAGACTGTGACATACAGAAGATGTTCGTCTTATGCCAAGCTCCTAAATTTGGGTTGCTTGTTATAGTAATTTGCATAGGTTATCCTGACTATTATAGGTTCTACTGTGGGGCAGGTATTAGACATACATGAACTTAATAGTACCTATAACAATCTATGACACAAACTCACTTTAGCACAGGTTGCCATAAGTCATCTAAAGGCTCACAACTAGGAAATGGCAGGGCCATGAACCAAATCCTGGTAGCCCAGGGCCCAGACCTCCCTGCTTGGCCTTCCTGTTTGTGACAGTTTGTTTATGCTTGGGCCAGGGAGTGGCATTATTTGGAGATGTGGCCTTGTTGGAGTAGGTATGTTACTGTGGGCATGGGCTTTAATACCCTGGTTCTAGCTGCCTGGAAGTCACTCTTCTCCTAGCTGCCTTCAGATGAAGATGTAGAACTCTCAGCTCCTCCTACATCATGCCTACCTGGATGCTGCCATGCTCCTGCCTTGATGATACTGGAATGAATCTCTGAATCTGTAAGCCAGTCCCAATTAAATGTAGTCCTTAAAAGAGTTGCCTTGGTCATGGTGTCTGTTCACAGCAGGAAAACCCTAACTAAGGCACTGTTGTAATCATAATTGGGAACTATATCTATAACTGCCTACTAGTGCAGGGAAACTGATTCCTCTCGCCACCGAAGGATAAAGAGAGAGTGAAGACATAGCTTTCCTGGGGACCCTTCCTTGTAAAGCTCTAAGTAAAGGCAGAGGCTTATGAGTCTGGAAGGAAAGAGCGAGTGAGTTGCTAAAGGTGAGTGAGGAGTAACTAAAGCGACATCTTTGCCATAGTGGGTCTTATTTCTTGGGGCTGGGCTTGCCTCTAAATACCCCACCAACATTCTCATCACAGGCACAAAGCAGTCTCATGAAGACTTTGGGCTGTGTTTTATCTTTTTGTCCAATCCATGTGTAACATGCGGAGGGTGGCCTAGCTAGTTTTTATGTCAATGTGACACAAGCTAGAGACAACTGGGAAGATGTGTTTACTATTATTCTGGGAGTTGGCTACACCCCCTGTAGCCTTTAAATATCTATTAGGGGTTTCTACCTGACTGCAGATCATTTAGTTCCCAAATAAAAGGCATAGGAACCTTGAGATTTATAATAAGCTTTAGAGCACTAAAGCTGGACATATATCAGTCTCCTGTGTTATTTTGTTTCCCTGTCAAATTCCAAGATATCACTTGCCATGTATTGTTTGGGCCGCTCCTGCTCTATCAGGCCAGTCCTCACGGCCATGTGCTTACAAGCTACCCATGGTGACCTCCTCTCTCTCCTCTCTCCTCCTCTCACCTGTAATGAGACCTACCTGAGACCTCCAGCCCAGGAACCAAAGCTCCACCTACTTCTCTTCTGCTCAGTCACAGGCTATCTAGCCTTTTTGTTAACCAGGGATAACTTGGGGAGTAAGGTTTGCATTGCATTATTTGGTATGCGTGAGAGTTTCATCAGAAGCAACCAGATCTTGGAGGCCAGTATCTAGCATTCAACTACATAGTAGACCCAGACCAACCTCTTACAGGAAGAGAAAATCTCTTTTGAAAAATTATCCCACCAGACTGGCCTGTGGGTAAGGCTGTGGTGCATTTTCTTACTGACTGATTGGAAGAGCCAAGCTCACTGTAGGCAGTGCCATGCCTACGATGGTGGTCCTGAGGGTTATCAGAAAGCAAGCTGATAAGCTATAAAGAACGAGCCAGTAAGCAGTGATACTGCATGGCTTTTGCTTCAGCTTCTTGCCTTGAGTTCCTGCCCTAACTGCCTTTGATGATGGTCTGTGATGTAGAAGTGTTAACTGAAATAAAACTTTTCTTCCCCAAGCTGCTTTGGTTATGGTGCTTTATCACAGCAATAGAAGCCCTGACTGACACACTGGCTTACTCCACTTTGGTGAGTGTACCTGAGCAGGTGTGGTGGCTTAAATAAGAATGCCCCCCCCCCAAAGGAGATGCCAGGAAAGTAAGAGGATTCCAGGACCAACAGGGATGACATTAGCTGAAATGCCCACAAAGGGGAGAGAGAACCTGTAGAGAACACATCCAGAGGTTAGGCACAGCCCCTGGTTGAGGGATGAGGTCACCCACCCTTCTCAAAATTTTAGCCCAGAATTGCTCCTGTCTAAAAGAAATACAGGGACAAAGAGTGGAGCAGTGACTGAAGGAAAGGCCATCCAGAGACTGCCCCACCTGGGGATCCATCCCAAATACAGACACCAAACCCAGACACCAAACCCAGACACTATTGCTGATGCCAAGAGGTGCTTGCTGACAGGAGCCTTATATGACTGTCCCCTGAGAGGCTCTGCTAGAGCCTGACAAATACAGATGGAGATGCTTGCAGCCAACCATTAGACTGAGCATGGGGTCCCCAATGGAGGAGCTAGAGAAAGGACTGAAGGCGCTGAAGGGGTTTGCAACCCCATAGGAAGAACAACAATATCAATCAACCAGACCCCCCAGAGCTCCCAAGGACTAAACCACCAACCAAAAAATACACAGGGGCTACCTATGGCTCCAGCTGCATATGTAGCAGAGGATGGCCTTATCTGGCATCAGTGGGAGGGGAGGCCCTTGGTCCTGTGAGGGCTCAATGCCCAGTGTAGGGGAATGCGGGGGAGGTGAGGTGGGAGTAGGTGGGTGGGTGGAGGAGCACCCTCGTAGAAGCAGGGGGATGGGGGATAGGATGGGGGTTTGCAGCGGGGACACTGGGAAAGGGGATAACATTTGAAATATAAATAAATAAAATAACCAATAATAATAATAATAATAATGAAAAGAATGGCCTCCAAAAGCACTACTGGAGAAGGATTAGGAAGTGTGGCCTTGTTGGAGGAAGTGTATTGTAAGGTTTTGGTCTAATGCTGCTTGTATTCTACAGCTGAATATTGGCTTCTCAAGATGTGGTCACCCCAACAGATTCTCACATATACCAAGTGATGCTATGTGAACCTAGCATACAGTCATGTGACCTTTGTAGAGGCGATGAATAAATACAAAAGGGTTTTCATGGAACTTAGAGTTTGACCCCAATTTAACTGGCCAAGAAAAGGCTAGAGCCTGTGATTGGACAGTGGAGGGAGAAAGGTGGGACTTGGGAATCCAGTGAGGGGTTTCAGGTAGAGAGAGAAGAAGATGTAGTTGGAGGAAGCCGCCATGAGAGGAGATGGATCATGAATACATGTCCAAGAGAAACAGCAAATAACAAAGGACTTTATAACTGGGGAGTTAGAATGGCTTCAAACCTCCCAGCCTAGGCTTACAGCTTGTAAATAAAATACGTGGACTGTGTCTCTTTTATACAGCCTAGCTAGGATTATAAATTCACTCCACAGCATGTCATGGGAGGGGGCGGGCTTTGAGGACTCAGATGCTCAAGCTTGGCCCAGTGTCTAGCTTTCTTCCTGCTGCCTGCGGATCCAGATGTAGAACTCACAGCTCCTTCTCTAGCACCACGTCACCTGCATGTCACCGTGCTTCTCACCATGACAGTAATAGATTAAACCTCTGAAACTGAAAGCCAGCCCCTACTAAATGTTTTCTTTTATAAGAGTTTCTATGGTCATGGTGTCTCTTCACAGCAGTTGAACACTGGTTAAGAGAGCAGCTTACCTGGGTAACCAAGAGAGCAGCAATTCAGTGAGAAACCATCCTAGAAAGAAAAACTCTTCCTGATGACTTCTCTGTCTTTCCTAGGGACTTTCTTGATCCCTACCACAGAAGAGATGGGGTTGTGTTTGTCCCACCAGGCCAGACCCCTGGATCTGGGGACTCTTCTGTGAACTCAGGGGATAGGGAAAGAGGAAATAGGCAGGGATTTGTGCCCATTGTCTCTCTGACTCACTACTAACCTATTGCTGACTATCAAGCTCAGAGCACTGAGAAGTGGGAGACAGAATCAGAAACTGGCCTACAGTCTGCAAATCAGCTTCCTCTTTGTTCTTGCTACATTTAAGTTTCTGGAATATAAATTGTATCATTCATTGTTATTTACACCACTTGTATTAGTCAGGGTTCTCTAGAGTCACAGAATTTATGGGTAGTCTCTATATAGTAGGGGAATTTGTTGGTGACTTACAGCCCATAGTCCAACTCCCAACAATGGTCAGCAGCAGCTGTGAATGGAAGTCCAAGGATCTAGCAGTTGTTCAGTCCCACAAGGCAAGTAGGCAAAGAAGAGAGTCAATCTTCCTTCTTCCAATGTCCTTATGTAGGTCTCCAGCAGAAGGTGTGGCCCAGGTTAAAGATATATGCCACCTGGATCTGGTACTTGTTTTGTCCCAGATGACCTTGAATTCAGAGATCTCCCTGTCTTAATCTTCTGGGATTCATAACCACTGTGCCTCAAGATCTACAAGCCAAATCATGGGTCAGAATTCATTCCAGATATTGTCAAGTTGACAACCAGGAATAGCCACTACTCCACTGATCACCTTCTTTCTTTCTTTCTTTCTTTCTTTCTTTCTTTCTTTCTTCTTTTCTTAGGCAGGATCTCACAATGTATTCCTGGCAGAGCTGCAACTTACTATGTAGAATAGGCTGGCCACAAACTTTCCTTCTGGGTGCTGGACTTAAAGGCATTTGCCACCACGCTTGGCCTCCTTCATATTCTTTAATTGTTCAATTGGCTGAGGAAACTGACTGTGGCCTCTCAAATCAGTTTACCTTCTGTAAAGAAAATTAAAAATAAAAAAGCCCCAAATCTGAGTTGGGGCTTGTCCACTGACCTCATACAGTCATGTGACCTTTGTAGAGGAGATGAATATAAAAGGGTTTTCATGGAACATGGAGTCTGAGTCTACGTGAAGATCTTTCCTGGTGCTGAGGGATGAAGAGACATGAAACAAAACAACGACAAAAAACGACAGCAGCAGCAGCAGCAAAGCCTGCATCCTGGGGACCCTTTCCTGTAGCTCCAAGCAGGGGCAGGATGTTTAAGCTGACTCAGTATCCACATTACCTGAATTCTTTGGATAAAAATACAAGTTTAGAAAAATTTGGTGGACTGAAGAGATGGTTTAGCAGTTAAGAGCACTGACTGCTCTTCCGAAGGTCCTGAGTTCAATTCCCAGCAACCACATAGTGGCTCACAACCATCTGTAATGAGATCTGATACCCTCTTCTGGTGTGTCTGAAGACAGCTACAGTGTACTTACATATAACAATAAATAAATCTTTTTTTTTTAAAAAAAAGAAAATTTGGCAATGGTCCATGACAATGACAACACTCATCGAAGGCAGAAAGTATGTGGTTGCCCAGAAGGCTAAAGACATATTTGAAAAGCCCCCCCCCGCCCCACCTCCAGCAGTGAGTTCTTTTCTGTAAACATACCCCTTGGCATGAAAGGTTGGTGGGACTCAGAAAATGATGCCCACGGTTGACCCTTTGACACACTAAACTAGGGGGTGCCTGTGCCCCTTGTTCCCCTCTGTCTGGCTGGGAGAAGCCACCGAGCGCCTCTGTCTACCTAAAGGTTGGTTTTCTAGTTCACATTTAACTGTGAGTCCCAGAACCATAGAGAGTGCCAACCTAAGAGACCAGGGCATACCGGAGGAGGGGAACTAATGTTGACAGACCTGGGTGAACTCTGACCCTGACTTTTTTTTTTTTGACTCATTCATCTCCCCTGAGGAGGTCCCTTGCTCCCCATTAAACTTCTTTCTCTCGTATGAAGAGTGTATTTAAGCCTCAGACATCTAGCCACTGGTGTGTAACGTCCATGAGTTTGTACACTGATAGTGTAGAGGAAGCTGTGTCTGCAGTGACTGACTGACTGGTTAGAAGTTCAGTTCTGGGGAGATTGGAATGTTGCAGGTCCAAAAGGCTAGTCTTGGGCTAGTTCTAGCCCTCAGGCACAGCCATTCCTTGTCCACCTCTGTGTAGGAACATTATGTGACTAACAGGTAAAAACCCCTTTGGAATCTACTAACTTAGCAGACCACTGGCTTCCACCGACCCAAAAGCTAAGGATGTCAGCAGATAGCATCCTGGGTCTACAGAGAAGCTTCCCCTGGCTCACTGTAACTGCCCCTTTGTTCTGTAAAACTTCACAACAGGGGGCTGGAGAAATGGCTCAGAGGTTAAGAGCACTGACTGCTCTTCCAAGGTCCTGAGTTCAATTCCCAGCAACCACATGGTGGCTCACAACCATCTGTAATGGGATCTGATGCCCTCTTCTGGTGTGTCTGAAGACAGAAACAGTGTGCTCATATACATTAAATTAATAAATAGATCTTTTTTTAAAAAAAAACTTTACATTATAAAACTGCTTCCACATTAGAACATGGAATTTGGGGTAAATCTACCTCTAAATCTGCATTTCTAGGCCATGGTCACTCAGAATGGCTCCAGAATAAACTATCTTTTATTTCCTTTAAGATGAGAGCTATGGTTTTTTTTTTGTTTGTTTTCTGTTTTGTTTTGACAGTGGATTTGGATGTCTTTCCTCCTGTTAATCTGTCTGGTGTGTGCTTATTTCAACAGCCTTGGAGACTGAGCCTCCAAAGAGAACAGGTAAAGGTGGTCCAGCGAGGGGGAGGGGGAGGAGCAAGACCAGGCTTGCAAGCCTCCTGCCTCAGCCACAGGATGAAGATTGTGAACCAGATCTCTCCTTCTACAGAGAGAAAAACAGACCCAGTAAGAAAAACCTCCAAACACGAGCTACAGTAGACGGCAGAGGAGTTAGGTGTTGCATGTATGCTGCTGGGTCCATAAAGTCACACCATGCAAAAAGTGGGAGGTTTATTCAGGGAGGTGGGGAGGGCATACAGAGGAAAAGGGGGCTGGGGGGCGAGGGTAGGTGGGGAAAATGGGCCTTTTATCAGGAGATGAAACACATATGCAACATGAGGTGACAGTGGGAATGTGTCACCTATCTGCAGCTAGTGACCTGCTGTGGTCTGGGCCCCTCAGGCTGGCAGTGGAGGTACCTCATTGCTAACATTAGGGGTCTCCTGTAACAGAATGGTCACCCCTCTCAGACACATTCTTGAAGGAACTCAAGCCAGGTGTGACAGGGCAGAGGTGGCTGAGAATGCGACCTGGTTTGCCATCCAGCAACAGCGTCACCTGGTGGTCAAGGGGAGCTGAGCCTAGAGTCCCCAGGATCTAACTAAGAGTTGAGGCCTCAGGTAAATGGACGGATCTTCCCATCATTCTCAGAGGCAAGCCGAAGAGAGTCTTTTCTGTCCACGGGCTGGCACCACTCCGAGTTCATGTTAACCACCTGCCCGCTCTCCTTCAGCGGCTCAAAGGGGAGCTTTTTGTGGGCTGCGCCGGAAGCTCCGCTCTGCGGCCTCCTCCTTCCACACTCGGCCAGAATCAGCCGCTTTACAGGCCCGAGTTTCCTAAGGCGTTTCCTCCAGGCTCCAGTAGAACTCTGCTGGTCCATTTCGCCCCCAGTTTGGGACTGGCTCTCGTCAGTAAAGCAGCCTTACAAGGGACACCGACCAACTGTATAATCAAACATTAGATGCCCAGATGAGAAATCATAGCTTGAAACCTCATCCGGAGCTTCACCAGCCTCTCAGCCATAAATCATATCCTGTTCTGTCATAACAGCAGGTCAGTAGGACCCCCAGACACTTCACCAGAGGGGCCCTAAGCAGCAACTAAGGAGAAAAGACTTGACTGTAAGTCAGCAGCCCAACCCGGTAGGCTCAAACCTCCAGTCTCAGCGGGAGGGTCGCATAAGAAAGGAAGCACTTGGCACAAACCCTATTATCTTGTGTCCCCCGCCTCTTTTTGTAGCCCAGGCCTCCTAGCCTCTTCTCCTTAGCTAGATGCAGACTGGATTTCCAGAGCTTTTTACCCGATGCCTCTTTAAAGTGTCTAATTTTAATGAAGAAATCTTTCATCTGCCATCCTGTTTCCAAGAGACAGGTTTGGAAGGAATTTTCACAAGTCACCGAGGCCCTTGGAAATGTTTCCTGGTGGGAAATGTAAGGCACAAGATGTTCTCACTCTGGGTGAGAGCGGAGGGGCCACGAGAAGAAAATAAAACACCTCCCCCCCCCAAGTGCTTCAAGAGCCAAGTGGAGGAAGGATAGAGATAGCAGCAAAAGGGGAAGAGGGCTTCACTGGAAGTGTAGAAAGGGTAGTTGTACCAGAGAATAGAATCCTTCTCGGGTGGGGGAGGGGGATGCTGGGGAGTTTAAGTGAAGAGATAGGGGGTTGGGGGATACGTGGGGATACACAGAAGTGGGTGGGGAACAGTACCTACAACAGGAATGTGAGGCAAAGGCCCTAAATATATACACAACGCAACAGAAGAAAAAACTCAAATCTATCCCCTCTGGAGCTATTTGAACCAAAAAGGAAAAAAACAAACAAATGAACAAAAAAAAAGTTGAACTGAATAGTTCATAGCTTAACTGGGGCTGAGCTAACGTTGCTGAGGGGGCTCTGGGCAGTGAGTGCAGATGTGTGACAACCCCCAGCGGCCATTGGGAAAGGGATCGGATAAATAGGTTAGAAACACGGGCAGGGAAAGTTGGAAATATGAGGCCATGGATTTTCCGAATCAGCTGAGCCAACAGATGTGGGGGCGGGGGGGGGAGGGTGAAACAGCATAAGTCGTAAGTCATGGACAAGGGAGAGGTATGGGGGCTAATGGAGGTGGCTTTGGGAAGAGAGTGGCTTTCCAGGGTCACTAAAAAGCCTCCTTTCCAACCTATGAGTGCATCGACTTAGAGTTTGAATTGACCAGGCTTTTTTTTTTAAATAAGTCTATGGATTAATACTTGGACACGACAGTGTCTTCTGCAACTGGTAGAAAAAGGCACCATTTTTCTAGCTCTCTCTGACACACAGTCCTCACCAACACCAAAAGACATTGTGGGCAGGGGCTAAAAATAACAAGACTGAACTACAAACATCAGCCTGGTTTGTAAATGACGGTTTCAATGTGCTTCTGTTTACCCTGCTTCTGCTAATGAGATACTACTTGTAGATGCAAATCTTTAAGAATGTTATCTTCAGCCTGGAGAGAAAGAAACTGTAATTTGCAGTTTTTGCTGAGAGTGATAACCTTCGGAAGTAATGGGTTTCACTGATTAAGTGCTGCTAACAAAACATTATTGCCAAACCTGTTAATCTAAAACTAGCAATAGAACTGGTGTTAGATCCACATTTTCGTTCCTCCAATCCCGAGAGATCTCAGAGAAATATTTCTCATTTAAGTAGCCTTCATCTTTTGGTGTATTTCATTGCATCTGCTAATAGGTTAGTCATGAGTTAGGAGCGGCTCCGAGACAGATATCAAGTGAACCTCACCAAAGAGTTCGAGGAGAAAAGCAATTCCACTTAAAACACATATTTTTTTTTTTAATGAAAGGTCAAGTGGGGAATTGTGTGCATTTGTTGAGTATTCAGATAAATGGAAGTGCTTAGTGATCCGAAGGCTCGACATCGTCGCTCTTTGTGTATGTCGATGCTCTCAATTCCCACAACTGACCAACAATCCTTTCATGGAGATACCTTCTGCTGACCTGCCCAGGAAAACCCACCCCAGTTGGCTCTCAATATTTTGCTGCTTAGATTGCCATCTGAGAGACCCCTAAAGCAGGTCACCATTGTGCCCTCAGCGTTGTTATAAGCACCCCACCCCCAAAGCTGTGGTGGGCTCTCCCTCTCTGAACTATGGGAGTCTAGTCACAAGAAGCCCGTTTTACTGCTAAGTTACAGACCTGTGGGATATTGGGGCACTGTAAAGGTGCAAAAATGTGGGCCTTGCCTGACTTGATCCCTGGTCTCTGGGAAGATCACGTGATTTCCTTATCTTCAATATCTTGAGATGAGCAAGGGGGGGAGTTCATACAGGTCATACAGGTCATTGTTTTTTTTTTTTATTTTACATTCCAAATCACTTCCCCTTTCCCGTTTCCTCCCTCCCCGAAAGTCCCATAAGCCCCCTTCCCTCCCTCTTTTCTCCATTCAACCCCCTCTCGTTACTCTGTCCTGGCGTTCCCCTACATCCAGTCTTTCCAGGACCAGGGGTCTCTCCTTCCATCTTTTTAGAAATCTATTGATATGCGGATTGTGTCTAGGGTATTCCGAGATTCTGGGTCAATATCCCCTTATCAGTGACTGCACACCATGTGTGTTCTTTTGTGATTGGGTTACCTCACTAAGGATGATATTTTCAAGTTCTGACCATTTGCCTAGGAATTTCGTGAATTCATTGTTTTTAATTGCAGAGTAGTATTCCATTGTGTAGATATACCACATCTTCTGAATCCATTCCTCCGTTGAGGGACATCTGGGTTCTTTCCAGCTTCTGGCTATTATAAATAAGGCTGCTATGAACATAGTGGAGCATGTGTCCTTATTGCATGCAGGTAAAGCCTCTGGGTATATGCCCAGGAGTGGTATAACAGGATCCTCCGGGAGTGTCATGCCCAGTTTTCTGAGGAACCGCCAGACTGCTTTCCAGAGTGGTTGTACCAGCTTGCAATCCCACCAGCAGTGGAGGAGTGTTCCTCTTTCTCCACATCCTCGCCAACAACTGCTGTCTCCTGTGTTTTTGATCTTAGCCATCCTGACTGGTGTGAGATGGAATCTCAGGGTTGTTTTGATTTGCATTTCCCTAATGACTAAGGATGATGAACATCTCTTTAGGTGCTTCTCAGCCATTAGATATTCTTCAGGTGAGAACTCTTTGTGTAGCTCTGTACCCCATTTTTTAATAGAGTTACTTGCCTCTCTGGAGTTTAACTTCTTGAGTTCTTTGTATATCTTGGATATTAGCCCTCTGTCGGATGTAAGGTTGGTAAAGATCATTTCCCAGTTAGTTGGTTGCCGCTTTGTCTTTTTGACAGTGTCTTTTGCCTTGCAAAAACTTTGTAATTTAATGAGGTCCCATTTGTCTATTCTTGATCTTAGAGCATAAGCTATTGGAGTTCTATTCAGGAAATTCTCCCCTGTGCCCATATGTTCAAGGTTCTTCTATTAGTTTCAGTGTGTCTGGTTTTATGTGGAGATCTTTGATCCACTTAGAATTGAGCTTAGTGCAAGGAGATAAGGATGGGTCAATTTGCATTCTTCTGCATGTTGACCTCCAGCTGAGCCAGCACCATTTGTTGAAAAGGCTATCTTTTTTCCACTGGATGGTTTTAGCTCCTTTGTCAAAGATCAAGTGACCATAGGAGTGTGGATTCATTTCTGGGTCTTCAATTCTGTTCCATTGATCTACATGTCTGTTACTGTACCAATACCATGCAGTTTTTAACACTATTGCTCTGTAGTACAGCTTGAGGTCCGGGATACTGATTCCCCCAGAGGTTCTTTTACTCTTGAGAATAGTTTTTGCTATTCTGGGTTTTCTGTTATTCCAGATGAATTTTTGAATTGCTCTTTCTAACTCTGTGAAGAATTGAGTTGGGATTTTGATGGGGATTGCATTGAATCTGTGTATTACTTTTGGTAAGATGCTCATTTTTACTATATTAATCCTGCCAATCCATGAGCATGGCAGATTTTTCCATCTTCTGAGGTCTTCTTCAATTTCTTTCTTCAGAGACTTGAAGTTCTTGTCATACAGATCTTTCACTTGTTTGGTTAGAGTCACGCCAAGATACTTAATATGGTTTGTGGCTATCGTGAAGGGTATTATTTCTCTTACTTCTTTCTCAGCCTGCTTATCCTTTGAGTATAGGAAGGCTTCTGACTTGCTTGAGTTGATTTTATATCCGGCCACTTTGCTGAAGTTGTTTATCAGCTGTAGGAGTTCTCTGGTGGAGTTCTTTGGGTCGCTTATGTATACTATCATATCGTCTGCAAATAGTGATAGTTTGACTTCTTCCTTTCCAATTTGTATCCCTTTGACCTCTTTTTGTTGTCTAATTGCTCTAGCTAGAACTTCAAGTACTATATTGAAAAGATATGGAGAGAGAGGGCAGCCTTGTCTAGTCCCTGATTTTAGTGGGATTGCCAGGTCATTGTTTTTAGCCCCCTTTACCCCCCTCCCCCAGCTCACAAGGTTAGGGGGAATATCTCTTTAAGTACATAACTGGAAAAATATATTGCTCAAATAGTGAAATTTATATAAATGTACCAAAGCACTTTAAAGATTCAAACTGGTTGATTCTGATGAATGTTTCCAATAAAAAAATAAAATTTTATTTAAAATAATACTAATAAAGATGAAGTGACTTGTTCAGGGCCCTTAGCTGGGCCTCTGAACACTGCAACTAAATCTGGTTTTGTGGCCTTTGGTTCAATGGCTCCATTTGTCTTTATGAAGCAGGGACCAAGGGCTTAAATCAGCATTCCTACGATCTTAGCAAAGGCGGACATTGGCTGTGACAAAAGGTTCACAAGCCTGGGAACAGCTCGTGCTGTACAGTGAGACACTGTCTCTAAGGAAAAAAAATATGAAGAGGGAAAGAAGATCCGAGTGCATAAAGGAGAGACGACGGGAAGAAGAGTGGGAAGGAGAAGATGGGCACTGTGCACACAGGGCGGATCAAGGCATGCGCACATCAAGGCATGCGCAAACAAGGAGGGGGCTCCCTGAGCACGTGACATGTTATGCCAAGCCTAGTACCGCCCTCCTCCAAGAGGTCAAATCATCTGCCCTATATAACTACTCTGGTTCAGGCAGTGGAGCTGGCTCCTTCCTTTCTAGGCCTGAACGACTTTAGGTGTTCGGATGGCCAAATCCAGGTTCAGACTTGACGTCCATAATATTCATATTGGGATTCTTTTACCCATTGCCCTTTGATAGAAAAAAAAAATCCTATTTGTACATGTGTAGTGAGAATGTGAGCTGGGTTTTCAGAGCTTCGTTGTCTGATGCAGACTTGGAGAAGGGATCTGCAGACCTGCGAGGGAGGGCACTTGGAAGTGGGTTTTCTTGTAGATTTGAGTTGGGACTTCATGGATACGGGAGGAAAGGCTACCCATCCAATTTGCACCTAGGCTTGGAGAGGGGTCAATATGAGTTTAGAAGTGGTTTTGGGCTCCACGGAGCAAAGACATTCCCTAGAGGGCCCTGGACTCCTTCAGTAAGCGCTTGTGAGCCCGCAGTGGTTGCCTGGAGCCCAGCTGATGAGATGCTCTCCCAGACAGCAACAGGAGAGCGGATCACAGAAAGGCTCCCCAGCCTCAGCGCCCAGGAGCTGTTTGTTATTGTCGCACGAACAGAAAACAGCTGCATCAGCTTGACATCTTACGATTTAGAAACTTTAATCATACCAGGCTTTAGATGTCATACCTGGTTCCTCCTCCCGACTTGGTGACACAGTAAGAACTATTATTAAAAAGGAAAATCACGCACTAAAAAAAAAAAAACAAAACAAAAACAAACCCATACCCTGATGCTATTAAAATACTCAGGGCCAGTAGTATTTTATCTCACTGTATACATCTGACTATAATGTATTGACTGGTTACTGTTTTATGCATTAAAACATAAAAATTAGACTTCTAAATAATGAACTTGGCCCAGAAGAAAAGGTTGCAAAGAGCAAATAAGAAAGCTTTTGAAAATCAAATCTTATAGACCATGGCCTTTATATTAAGATGTTGTCCACCACAAAGATGAATATGTCCTTAAGAAGCAGAGAGCATGCCGCGCTTGCAGCCTGCCCCTCACTAACTAGAAACTGGCAAATGCATGCAGTAAGGACACAGCATCTTCACACCGAGCCTGCAGGAATCCCACACGATGACAGTAAAGTCAAGGATAAATAACTTTAATAAACTCCCTACCTCGAGGCCTGGGAGGAGCAGATCTCAAGCTGTTTCTAAGTTTGGACACAGCATCTTTTCCCTTTGTTTTCTGCACCTTAGTGTAATGCCCATTTGCATATAACCCAGTTATCTCATGTTTGCATGCTTTGCAAACTGAATTACACAACCAAATTGCCTATTACAATTTCCCATTATGTGACACAATTACATAGGAACACTGTGAGGTGACGGATTGTACCAGTACTGGGAAGCACTGATTACATCATGCTTGCACAGAGCAGAAATTAAGGTGAAGCCCTTGCCCCTAGGTGACAGGCCTTAGGGTTCTTTCTTCAATGCAAACACTGCTCAATATTCTTATGAAAGCTACTCACTGCTGCTTATCCTGCAAAATTACATCCATAAGGTTTTTGGGTGGTGGTGTTGTTTTTAAGTTAGCACCCAAGCAACCCACTTCCAAGCACGAAGCTCCACTCTTCCTCACGAGCACTTTCAAATGATACTTGGGGTTACAGCAATGCCCCAGGATCCCACTGGGTCCACAGGAAGAGAAAACACTATCGCTTTCGAGTAATTATGTAGGATATTCTTCAAGTCCTGCTCACACCCATGTCCCACACAAACAAAAGATGCACAAGCATTCACTGGCTCAGCGATTTCTCAAGTCCCCAACCTCAACACACACACACACACACACACACACCCTTCTTAAGTCTTTAATCAGAAAAGAGGAAAGACCGTGTAGGGAGCTTGTCTACATGACCATTCATCTTGATCCTTTCCTTCTCCCTAATAAGACCCCTTGATACCAGATCTGTTGCTAGGCATAACTTCTCGGAAGGACACCTTGGCATGGTCCCCCCAGGTACCCCCTCGCCTCATTATGTTTCATAGCAGAGAGGTCTGGGAACATGGACTAGTTTCTCACTGAGATGAGAGGTGAACTTATTGTGTCCTTGGTTCCTGTCTGCTTCCTGCAGCAGCCAACTCCCAGGTAGGGTGAGGTCACAGAGCCTCCTGCGTGGTCTAATAAAGGAACAGAATAAAGAGGAGATTAGGGAAGGAAGGCTGAGTTTGAAGAATCTGCAAATAAACCTGTCAGCTTACAAAACAAAAGCCTTAATGTTTCAATCAGTATCAACTCCCTCTCTAAGGCTCAGGCAGCCTGTTTCCTGGTGCCCACGCTCTCTCATTGTTCAGTAAGAGGCTTGTCACACAATGACAGCCTCATCCTGGCGCTGTAGTAAAACACACCTTATGGCCTCCTGAAGCTCTGCGATGTTACAATAGCACTTAATTAACAAAAAAGTGTCCCCGCTGGTGAAAAGGAAAAAATAGGAGATAATTATGATAAGAAGATTGTATTGAATTGCTTTATTTAATTTTCTTGCACATATAGAGAATTTAAAAGTAAATTTATTCCCAAATGCAGTTAAATTAGGAAACCTTTATATTAATAATTATTTTTCTGTACAGAATGGAGAGCAATAATCTAACTAACCAATATCTATAAAGTAAAAATATTTGCTTTATAATGCAACTGATATTTTACATTTTGTTGAAGAGGAGCTGTCTTTTTTCCTCTTAATTCCCAAGAAATCAAAAATAAGATTAAACAATAACAGAAAATTAAATATTGTGGCTGAGAAATAATGGACAGTAAAGAAATCTAAGTCCACCAAACTCTGTCACACGTTAACAGAATGATATTTAGTTCTTGGGGAAGAAGGAAATTTGACCCCTGGAAAGACCTAATGGCTTATTGGTCGCCCTGGACCTCAGAAGGACAGTGCTCATCAGATTAGCTGTCCCTTCCCATTCAGTCGTGAAGGTCAGGTGCTGGATACACAAACATTCATGCCTGGATGACTTGCTTCTCTCGGACAGACACCTCCTACCATCTTCAGGAAGTACACTAGTGCCCAAGAGCATTCTGGGAATTCTCTTGTCCAGCTGGCATTGAAGACAGGACAGTCACCTAAGTCAGAAGAATTTCCAGGGTGGGGACTGTGCTGGAAAAGCCCAGGGAATGTATCACCACTGCCCTCTAGCCAGACACAGCCATTCACTACTGCTCAGAGCTATTGTGAAGGTGCCTTTCCTCTCCACCCTTTATCCCCGAACCCCTACCCTTGTTTCACCTCCTATCACTAGATAGGCGAGAAAGGAACCGGGAGAGAGAAAGATAAAGATCCCTGAATCTAATTTGTTTCCTTTTGTTCCTTTTTTTGGACAAGACTACTAACAAAATGCAACCACCACCACCACCACCTCCACCTCCTGTGATGGTTTGTATACGCTTGGCCCAGGGAGTGGCACTATTGGAGTAGGTGTGGCCTTGTTGGAGTAGGCGTGTCACTGTTGGCATGGGCTTTAAGACCCTCATCCTAGCGCCTGAAAGCCAGTATTCTGTTTTTTGGGTTTTTTTTTTGTTTTTTTGTTTGTTTGTTTGTTTTTTTCAAGACAGGGTTTCTCTGTGTAGCCCTGGCTGTCCTGGAACTCACTCTGTAGACCAGGCTGGCCTCGAACTCAGAAATCCGCCTGCCTCTGCCTCCCAAGTGCTGGGATTAAAGGCGTGCGCCACCACCTTGAGGCTAGAAGCCAGTATTCTGCTAGCAGCCTTCAGATGAAGATGTAGAACTCTCAGTTCCTCCTGCACCATGCCTGTCTGGATGCTGCCATGCCCCCACCTTGATGATAATGGACTGATCCTCTGAACCTGTAAGCCAGCCCCAATTAAATGTTGTCCTTATAAGAGTTGCCTTGGTCATGGTGTCTGCTCACAGCTGAAAAACCCTAAGACACCCCACCCTCAGCCCTGAAAAACCAACAAGCACCGTCCCACCTATCCCAGCTCTAGCATTTACATACCCTCTGAAAAATTCCCAGAATTCCAAATGCACACAATAGCAGAAACTGTCTGCAGCTGCCAAAACCACCCCTCTGCTAGAGCAGGAGGCAAATCATAATCAGCTGCTTTGAAGCAACCTCATATCCCCACATCTGGGATTAAAACAAAAACATATTCTTATAATATTTCTGTTTTGTTTTGTTTTTAAGAAACAAAAATTCCAGAAATCTCACTACAAATTGTGTTAGCAGACAGTTTTCTGAGTTCAGCCATCTCAGGAACAAATTCTATCTTGCTGGTAGGAACAAAACTTAGTTCAGGGAACCAACTCCTGTCCTGCTTCTTCTAATGTTTCATGTTTGTCTGTTAACCAGCAAAGGATGTAAGGAGGATCTAAACCGAGGCACACAAGTCGTAAGTGTGCTGCCTTCTTGACTTATCTTAATTGACTAGGTGCAGCTACCCCACTCCTTTGTCCCCTTATCATTCTAAATTCTAGAGTCCAGGAGGGAACCTGACTGCAAAAGCTGACTCAAGGACCCTGAAACCAGGTGGCCCAGATAAAGCCCAGTCACCAATGTTAATGCCTTTGCTTAACCCCTTGTGTCAAAGTATGATTGGTCCCTGCAACAACCCACCCTGCTTCTCCCCACTTTATGTTCCCATCCTATAAAAATATCGTATAATCTTCCTTCAGAGATGAGGTTCATTCAGATCCCAAACTAGCATGGGAAAGCTTTCATTTTAAGCTTCAGTCTCTGAGGTGAGTTTTCTTGACTTCTACCTCAATCCAATAAACAGAAAATAAAAACACAAGGAAGAGGATGCTGTGTCAACAAGTAAATCAATAGCTGTTGTTGTTCAAACTGTCTTACCAAGTAAGGAAACACACAAGAAAAAGCTAGACTAATATGAACGAAGACACAAAATTTAGACCTCCATTTGATCCCTCCTGCATCATCAGACGCCACCCCAGTGGCTTTGTATTGCTGTGAGGGACAATCAACAATGCTTGGAAAGAATTAAGAATTTAAGGACCAGCTCCAAAGACATGTGCTAAAAAAATATTCTGAGCAATGCAGCATCCTTGGAACACATGCCTGAGCTTTTCAAGTGATTTCTTTGAAGATGAAACACTCTTGAGTTTTTTGATTTTTGCAAAAAAAAAAATCAGTCACACGGCTATACTTTCAAGGTGCCTCCATAACTACTTACGTGGGTAGGGTGGGCAAAGTGTTAGGGAAGTTGGGGAGCCCTTATCATTTTGAACCTGTTCTCAAGGGAGGTGAGTGAAGATCATAAAAGGGTAGACGGAGTACCTACTTCCTGGGTACTGGGGATCCCCATCAGTGCCAGGAAGCAGGAGTGTCTGTGGGAAGAGTAAAGAGAGGGGTCTGCCCCATGGAGACCTCATCCAGCTAACAGAATCCGGCTCTCATTTTGAAGAGGCATCATGGGTTGAGAAAGAAAGAGGTAAAGTGTTTTCAAAGTAGTGGTGTAGCTGGGCCTGGTGACATATGCCTAAACTCAGCACCGGGGGTGGGGGCTGGGGTAGAGGTTAGACTGTGAGCCCAAGGCCAGCCTGGGCTAAGCAGCAAGATTCTGTCTCAAAAACAACAAAACAACAACAACAACAAAAACCATTATACAAACAACACAGTAACCCTGAAAACGATCATCTCGTGTTCTGTAATTCTTGCCAAGACGCACAAAGCCAATCAGGATGAGGCTTTAAGGCTGAAAGGTGGGCCTTAGAATGAGTGAGTGAGCGAAGGTTCGATCCCTTCTGCGATCCTGTCTCAATGGCACTTCTGTTTTCAGTAGAGAGAGCAGAGGCTTAGAGAGCAGTCTGAGCTTTGGAGCACAAGGCAAGGCCTGCTCAATGGCCCATTCATGTTCTCAGGAACGGTCTCTGTTTCCTTTTCTGTGTTGAAATTTAAAAACAAAATCTAGTCCTGTTTGGGAGAAAATAAGGAAACAGATCTAGTAGTTAACAAGGTGCCTTGTTGGCAGTGTGCACTGCTCCTTCAAAGCCTACAGCAGACTGTTTTCTTCCCTCTTATAAATTTATTTATAAGACTTATTTATTTGTTTGTTTTTTAATCAAAATAAAGCATCCTTAGTTCCCTGTGTCACAGATACGGGGCCTCACCATCTCTGATCTGCTTATGTGAGCACAACATTTGGGTGAGACTACAAAGTTCTTTTTATTATTCTTTTCATGACTGATGAATTTAAAGACTCTGACCTGTCTGGTGTCCTCACTGGTTAGTTGTCTTAGTCACCATTCTACTGCTGTGAAGAGACATGATAACCACGGCAGTTCTTATAAAGGAAAGCATTTAATGGGGGCTGGCTTACAGTTTCAAAGGTTTAGTCCATTATCATCGTGGCAGGAAGCATGGCAGCGTGCAGGCAGACATGGTGCTGGAGAAGAAGCTGAGAGTTCTACACCCAGGTTGGCAGGCAGCAGGAAGAGTCTGAGACAGAAGGCCTAGCTTTGGCTTGTTGTTGTTGTTATTGCTGTTGTTGTTTTGAGACAGAGTTTCTCTGTGTAGACCTGGCCGTCCTGGAAGTTGTTTTGTAGACCAGCCTGGGCTTGAACTCATAGGGATCCTCCTGCTTCTGCCTCCTGAGTGCTGGATTAAAGGCATGCCTCCATGCCCAGCTTTAGTTGGGGCATTCAACAAGGTCACATCTACTTCAACAAGGCCACACCTCCTAATCCTTTCAAGCAGTGCCACTCTCGGATGACCAAGCATTCAAATGCATAAGCCTATGGAGGGAGGGACAATCTTATTCAAATGAAAACACTAGTTTTATGTCAACTTGACGCAAGCTAGAGTCATTTGGGAAGGAGGACCCTCATCTGAGAAAATGTTTCCATAAGATGGGCCAGGAGAGGGGTCAGAGAGACACTTAGCAATTGAGAGTTCAGGTTGCTCTTGCAGAGCTTCTGAGCTCAATTCCCAGCACCAAATATGGTGGCTCACAGTCATCTACAACTATAGTCCCATGGGATTTGAAGCCCTCTTCTTGTGCACAGACAAAACACCCATACACATGAAATTAATTAATTAATTGATTGATTAGTAGCCGGGCATGGTAGCAATGTCTTTAATCCCATCACTCCATAGTCAGAGGCGGGATCTCTGTGAGCTCCAGGCCAGCCTGGTCTACATAGTGAGTTTCAGGATAGCTAGGGTTACATAGTGAGACTCTGTCTCAACAACAACAAAAAGTTATCCCGAAGGCAAGTGTGTAGTGCATCTTTGCAGAGATTGCTGTAAGAGGGCCCATCCCCCTGTAGGGGGTGCCACTCCTGGGCAGGTGCTCCTATCTGTATATGAGAAAGCAAGCTACGCAAGCCAGCAAGGGCCAGTCAGTGAACAGCACTTCTTCTTTATCGGTCCTGCCGCCACGTTCCTTCCCAGTTTGAGTTCCCACCCTGACCTCCCTTGGTGACAAACTGTGATGTGGAAGCCTAAGATGAAAAGCAAAACCAATCCAAACCCTTTTCTTCCCCAAGTTGCTTGTCTTTGTTAGAGTTTCATTGCTGTGAAAAGACACCATGACCAAGGCAACTCTTATAAAAGAAAACATTTAATCGGGGCTGGCTTACAGTTTCAGTTCAGTCCATTATCATCATGGTGGGAAGCATGGCAGTGTGCAGGCAGACGTGGGGCTGGAGGAGCAGAGAGTTCTATATCTTGCTCTGAAGGCTGCCAGGAGAGGATTATCTTCTACAAGCAGCTAGGAGGAGGGTCTGTCTCTCTTCCTCAGTGGGTGGAGCTTGGCATAGCCCACCCCCACAGTGATGAACTTCCTCCAACAAGGCCACACCTACTCCAAGGCCACACCTCCTAACGGTGCCACTTCCCATGGGTCAAGCATATTCAAACCACAACATTGCTCTTCTGTGGTGTTTAGCAATGGAAACCTAACTGCAGCCTCTGGGCACAACTCTTATACAGTATCCGTTCTTCTACCACAAAGAAAGGGAGCCTATTGTTGAGATCAACTAGCTAATGTCTGTTTGTAGTATCGATTTGACTACTGCATGGATAAACTCTATTAAACAAAGATTTCAGAATTGGCTTCACCTTGAGTATTCGTATCTGATTCACAGGCCCCTGTGTCTCCCTGAGAAATAACCTTTTTCACAACCAGAGCTGTCCAACAGAGCGGTAAGTCAGCTCCTCTGGGAGGGAACTCCTATGATAAGAAGCCAAGCAGAAACGCTTTGCTGGACCATAGGGAAGGCAGTCTAGCCCTGGGTGGGGAGGCAGAGATGTCACAGGATTTGAGGCTGCTTTGTTTCTAATGAAAGTAGCCTTTGATAATTCGTGAATGATGGAAAATGACAGCAGTGTCTCATTTCACAGTGAGCTGTTTGAAGAAGCAACTTGTGGGTAGGTCCCAGAGTGGGACCTGCTCTTCTGCCTTAGCACCGTGGCTCAGGCCGTGTGGTCAGGTAGGTGACAGGGCAAGTCTGAGTGGTTCATGTTTAGAGACAAAGATGCCGCTGTCCCCACACTATCAAGGATCACGATTCCGTCACTGACAAGCCAGCTCTTCGCCCTGGTATTTGTCATCTTCCTGTCCTGACATCCTGTGTCATACTGTCAACTCTCCTGGTTCCAGTGGCCTGGGAAATAGTGTCTTGCTATGTATGCCAAGAAGCCCCAGGTAGGAAGTTTAGCTCGCTGGTCAGGGGCGCGGCTTGGGAATGAGTACAGCTGGCTGCCCAGCACAGCACCTCCAGGCCAGTGCATGCTCTTAAGTTCAGCGCTTGGTACAGTCTGTGTGCTGACTGCACTGTAACCACAGAGGAAGTTACCACAGGAAGTGTCCCAGCTGTTGCTTATTAGCATTAGAACAAAATTACACAAAGCAAATTGTTAGCAGACATGTTGCCCTAATCTTTAACTGGTGGCAGTAAATAAGAATGATCCTCTTTCAAGTAAATACTAGATTTCCAAAAACCCGGCTTCCAATTGTCCATGAAGGAATTGTGTGGGATGGGGCTAAAGACACAAGAGGGCAGGGGCTCCAGCATCCTTAGTGCTGCAGGGCCTAGAGTGGGGCTCCCCGCAGCCGCTGCTAACTGGACAATGTTTGTGCCTCTGGACATCTGACCACATGCTGGATTCCCCTCAGGGGTTCTCAGTCTGGTCCTCTCATGGAACAGAGTAAAATCATGTGGCAACATAAGCCGGCCGAGCAGGAGCTCCGTTCTTAGTGTGTGTGTTTGTGGCACCCCTCTTCTTAACAAGACGTGTGGCTAAATCCTGCTCCCTCACGGCTCTTGTATTTATTCGTAATTTAAACAGTTCGAGCCTGCCTCCACTGGGGAAAGTAAGAAAGGTAATCTTTTGAGTGCACGTCCATGGCCTATGCATTCAGATACCACTCCAGACATTCTCTCTCCAGAATAGTTCTCAGGGAGAGATCAGAACGCCCTCCAAGACTTTCTGGTGATGGTTGTGTTCAAACAGAGCATTAGGCATTTCCAGTTTTCTTCAGAGATCCAACAAGACCCTCCTAAAAGAATATACAAAAAATGTTTTTTTTTAATTTAAACCATTTTAATTTAAAGAATATTTTGTGACATCATTAGGTCTGGCTGTGTCGTGGGCAGGGCAATGAGCACAAACGCTATTGTACTGTTTCCTAAGAAATGGACAGTTTTGTATGTTCTGGTTTGCTTCTCAAATTCCCAGCCCAGCGTCCCTTCCCAAGTTATCAATTCTGAACACAGTTTTTTCTCAGGTGTTCTCTGTTCTTTTATTTCTTCTGAAAGGAGAAAAAAATGGCAATCCTGTGGAAGAGAAAAAATAGGCCCGTGTCCTCCCTGGCAGACATAACCGAAACCCGTAGGCAGCTGTTCCCAGCCAGGGCTCCCAAGTATGGCCTTTTCTCAGGCACCCAGGTCCTCAGGCAATTCAGAGGAATAAGCCCAGGAATCAGAACTGTCCGGTCACCTAGCTGCCCACAGGACAGGCCCTGCTACAGTAAGAGGAGCTCCTACACATAACAGCCAGTCGGAAGGCTACACTGTGCTGTGCCTCCGCGCTACAAAGCTGGGAAGATATGTAAGAACATGCAATAGCTGCTACACACCCAACTACCTCTTAGATTTTCCAACTCCAGTGTCTGGAGATACACACACACACACACACACACACACACACACACACACATACACACACACACACACACACACACACACATACACACACACACACACACACACACACATACACACATACACACACACAAATACACAGACAAACACACACAGGTACAGACAGATACACACAGCCACACAGATCCACACGGACACACAGACACACAGACACACACACACACACACAGATACACAGACACACAGATAAACACACACACAGGCACAGACAGATACACACAGACATAGACAGACACACACACACAGACATACACAGATACACAGAGAGAGGCACAGGCAGACACACACAGATACACAGACACACATACAATATGCCACACACAAACACACAGAGACAGGTACAGACAGATCCACACAGCCACACAGATCCACACAGACAAACACAGACACACACACACACACACACCAGACTCATACACACAGGCCACATCTTTTATCTAAAATTTTCACAAAGGAAATAATATGTTTCATAAAACATTTAAAATGCTTTAGGCAACAGAATTGTCTCGTGATTTTCCCCCCAAGTGTTTAACAGACAAATGTAATTGGAAATGTTTGGAACATAAGCACCCATACTCTTTAATTTGAAATTATGCAAAATGTGATCATTATCCACTCCAACCTGAAGCAAAGCTGTGCAGCCAGAATAGCAAACATGTGAACTGTCAGATGTGAGTTCAAGTCCTGCTCGTTTGGGCCACGGTAACCCCTGTGGCCTGACCCTAGATGGTCTGTTTAGAGGAAGTGGCCTTGCATGTTTTACATTTGAGAAGCTATTTAGCTGCACTGTTTGACAAAATGTTTGAGAGGGATGAAAATTAATTATACTTGCAGTATTGCTACGATGATTTGGTCAACTAATTAGATTCTATGGAAAAAACAGGCAAGAAGAATTGGTTTCGCTGGGTCTTCTGTGATACGGCAGTCTTCATTCCAAGGCTAACGAGATTGCTTCTTGGTACTTTGTTTTGTTTTGTTTGGCCAAACCTTAAATGTCTGGAATCCTACAATCGAGCTAATTTAAGGCTTCGTGTGAAATAAGACATGTCTGGGGACACAGCTCCAGTTCCTCCACAGACTTGAACCGGGTCCTAGCTCTCCTTCAAAAATACTCGAGGCCTCCCCCGACTTGTTTGGCCTTGTTCTAACTTGGGGTACCAGTGAGACATGGGTAAACTTAGGCAGGACATTTGTCAAGCTTAATAGTGCCAGTCACTAAGGAGCCCATGTCCCTGGAAGAGGCACGGTGAGACTCCAGGGAGAGACAAACGTTTGTGTGAAGCGACTATTCTAATCTCGATGCATTCACGCCATCAATTCTGTATGTGGGAACCGCCTGATGCTTTCTGAGACAAGGATCTACCTTCAGAGCAGCAGCAAGCACTCAGCATTAGCAATCTCCGTCAAGGCAGAGTCCACTCATTACTTTAACATCTTAAAGAGTCTCTCCAAGGTCTAATTCAAGGTCATTTCTGCCTCATTCCAAAAATAACAGACATTTGGCTCATCCACAACCTGATCCAGTTCCATTCAGTGGGAAGCGCTGGGACATTTTTCTCCTTATCTGTCATACTTAAGTCCAACCACCGGTGTATATGTAACAAAGATCTTACAGGGTCTTGTCCCACTCCCACAAACAGGTAACATCAAAGTGGTCCCTTATAGCACAGCATGGAATATGTCTTGTGTTCTTTGTTTTTTTTTTTTTTGTTTTTGCTTTTGTTTTTTGAGACAGGGTTTCTCTGTGTAGCCCTGGCTGTCCTGGAACTCACTTTGTAGACCAGGCTGGCCTCGAACTCAGAAATCCTCCTGCCTCTGCCTCCCAAGTGCTGGGATTAAAGGCGTGCGCCACCACCGCCCGGCTGTCTTGTGTTCTTTACCTAAATTCTACCTGGTTGGTACAATAGGTAGATCCATCTGAGAGACTACATTTGTCTTGTTATGGACCAGACGTCTGGCTACACTTGCTAGCCGAGACCTTGCTCAGACAGCAAACCGAGGGAAGATGCCTTTCTAAAATTCATACTATTGTCATGGGAGACCCTAGGTTATCCTTGAGCCTCACCTTCCCCAGATGTGTCTTTAAGGAAAAGGATGCGCCCATGAGTTCTCTATTCGCTGAGAATGAACAAAGGGGGCGGAGGGAGGGGAGTTAGGATTCCATAAAGAATAGCAGCAAAGAGGTCACCCTTCTGCCTAGGGAATCGTGGCTTCATCCCCCCCCTCTCTGGACACAGCTGCAAAGGGTAGAAAATCAATTTTTTCCCATTACTTCACAGTGAAGAGTAAAAACCTATTTGTAAATTGAATTAAACCCAATAAAAACACGTCTGCGTATTTGTTGAAGACTAGAAAAATTAGCCACAGACACAGCTATAGAATGCAACCATGTAACTAGAAATCAGCACATCCTATTTCAAACTTTGTTGAGACAGTTCCCACCCCCCACCCCACCCCTGCCTTTTTTCAAGAAATACCCATAGCTAAATGTCACCAAGATTCTTCAGCATGCCACCATATCAGAGCCTCAGTGAGACTCTGGGAGGGAAGGGACACCAGGTCTTTGTTTAGGCAGATGGTTGCTTCCGAATTTGTACCAAGTAAGTCAGTAAGGAATGGATATAAGCTGGACCCCAACAGAGCATGACTTCTTCCCAAGTGGCAATCTGGGGTGCTGAGTGAGGAATTCATCCCCTGTCCCTGTGCAAGCTAGGTCTTGCTTGTAAAAACCTTTCCCCCGGCCATGCAGTCTGTGCAGCCTGAAACCTCGTTAGCAGTCTGCCCTCTAGTGGAGCAAGGAAGGACTTCAGTAGCTAGGGCCGAGAGCATCCTTTCCCCTTTCTCTTAGAGAGCAGAAACAACAACAAACAAACGGACCAAAAACAAAAAAAAACAGCAACAAAAATTCAAGTTTTCCAGATAGTGCAAGGCGAGGCAGTCATCAGAAGACAACTTCCAGAGCTGAGTCCAGTGAAACTCATGCTGATCGGTCCCAAGAACTTGGAGAGGGTCCCACTGCCACTGGGGCGTCTGCACAGCCCCGACAGAGAGACTCTGAGAGGCCTCTCCCTCCAGGGCTCTCCTTGGGCGACAGCAGTCAGTTATCCACTCTGTCGTGGCACAGATAGCACCGGTAAAGAGTGACCGCCATGTCACAAACATTAAATGTAATAGGCTTTTTGTGATTTTCCTGACAAGTCCAGCACACAGTTGAGTCTCTGAAAGGGGCCACTAGGAATGTTAGGAAAGTCAAGGATGCATGCATTTTTAAAAAGACACAGTCTTTGTGGCTGTGACATTTAAGAGGACAGTCGGCCGGCCGGATGCCCTGGCAGGAGTAACCTTGAGATCCGGGTTTTGTTTCCAGCGGGTTAGAACTTAGCTTGCTTTAGCTTGTCGATGTGATAGCAGAGCTTCAGCGCGGGTCCGAGCTTCAGTCCCAGGTATTTCATGATCATGTCACTCCTTAGCAACAACAAGGCATTGCCGTCAATCTCCTGGAGGGGAAGAAAAGCCAAAGGACAGTCAGAGTAGATGGTGGCTAAGGCCCCGCTGTGCTCTCTGGCACTTTAAGGGCACGTGAGTAGATCGGAGAGTACACACTAGTTCTGGAAAAGCTTTGGGAACAATTCAAGCAAACAGCCATGAGGCCCTCCTCATCCTGTCCCCTCCCAGAACTCATTGGCTACCTTGTACCTTTCAGATGCCTGCTCTCTTCTGATTGGAGCTTCACCTACATTCGTACTATCTGCTGTATATGTCGTCCAACTGAAGACAGAGCCACAGACAGGTCAGCCTGAGGAGGACCAGGACTGATGTTCCTGGTTTTAAAGAGAGTCAGGAACCTGGGAAAGGCGGGCACGTGGATTGCCCCTAGAATACCTAGACAAGAGTGTATCTCTGCCAACACCTGGATCTTAGCCCATTGAGACCCAGTTAGGCTCCAGACCCATAGAAATAAAGATAAGCAATGTCCATTGTCTAAAGGCCCTAGATTTGTCGCAATTCGTTATACTACCAATCCAGAATTAATATAGTTAGCTGGGCGAGTAACAGTAATTCTTACCGTTCACCCCACTTACTATCTTTGTATATTTCAGAAGTGCCTAAATGATTATAACATTTATATGAAGGCTATGTATGTGAGTGAGGCCTCATGTAACAAATTTATGTGCATTTTCTCATTTAACTCTCTAAGCCAGAGTGGTTCTCAACTCGTGGGTCACAACCTCTTTGTGGGGTCGAATGATGCTTTCTCAGGGGTCATCATCAGAAAACGCAGATATTTACAGTATGATTCATAACAGTAGCAAAATTAGTTATGAAGTAACAACAAAAATAATTTTATGGTCGGGGGTTACCTCAGCATGAGGGACTACATTAAGGGGATGTATCATTGGGAAGATTGAGAAACACTGGTCTAAGCAGGAAGAACCCCGGATCACAGCTTCCCTGGAATATTGCAGGGGTACTATAGATGACCGTCAAACACCCCGGTGGGAGGGTGAATGGATGGATAGGTAGATGGGCGGGTGGATAGATGAATGGACAGATGGATGATTGATGAACAGATAGATGAGTGGACAGATAGATGGATGGATGGACAGACAGATGAGTGAGTGGGTGAGCAGATGAGTGGATTGGTGGGTAGATGGATGGTCGGTTGGATGGATGGATGGATGGATGGGTGGATGGATGGATGGATGAGTGGTGAGTGGATAATGGATGGATGGACAGACAGACTGGTGGGCAAATGGGTGGATGGATGATGCATAGGTGGGTGAATGGATAGATGGATGGATGATGGATGGATGGATTGGCAGAAAAACAGGCACGTCCCAAGAGAGAGAACAGAAAAAAACATAGCCCCTATAAACACAAATTTGTTGGTTTCTCTACTCTGAAAGGCCTATGGTTGCCTCTGTCTCTCTCATCGCTGTCTCACTTAAGGGCACTGCTAGAGCTTAGTCCAATCCGCAGGGTTTAGAGGACCCTGTCCTCCTCTCTCCTTCCATGCACCTCCTTCCCTGGCCCTCCCTTCAGACCCGTTCCTTTCATACATGCTTTCTGAAGAGCTCCACATGAGGTCCCAGAGCCTGAGGGTCAGCGTCATTCACAAACCAGACCACGTCCTCCACAGTCCACGTAGAAGGGTTTCTGCTGTTTGGTCGCCTAGTATCCTGCACCTCTGGAATGGGGCTTGGGGCTGGAGGGGAGAGAGCAGAGGAGGGAGACCATGAGCCAGAGAAACTCAGTGCCCATCTGGTGCTGCCTACTGTGTTTACCCACCCCTAGCTTGCCCAGGAGGAGCCCACCCCAGGGCCAAGTGTCTCTGTGACAGGTAGATGCTGTGAGTGCTGGTCAGTAAGGAGAAAGGGGCAACTACCTTTCTAGGCTGTGCTGTCCATGGAAGAAGGCTTGGGAGGGCTCTCATCATTGACAAACTGAAATTCTGGTTCAAAATCCCTAGCTAAAGTTCCGTTCAGTTCTGTGTTTGTGGGCCAGGGTCTGCTAAAGACAGCTATTGGTGCCTGGGGCTGGTGAACTGAGTAGTAAGTGAAATGGGCCTCTGTAGCCTGTGGGGCCCTTCCTGTGTCCTCTGGACATGGCAGTGTGGCAGAACAGAGGTGGGTCTTCATCTCTGCACAATGGTGAATCGGTAGTTCACACCTCCAGCAGCAGAGGGAAGGTCTGTCCTCGTCTGGTCTATCTGAACCTACTCTTAGAAGAAGATGGTGTTACTTCGCTACTTGGCCCTTGTCCCCAGCACTGGGTTCATAGGAGTCCTTAGGAGGGTGCCTTTCCTGCTGCTCCTTCCCCCCTGCCATCCTTGCCAAATCTTTGGTAAACTCATAGCACTAACGGTATGGCTGATTTGTACTTTCAGTGTGACTAGACTTAGAATCACCCAGGAGATACACCTCTGGGAAGCATTTTCAGAGAGAAGGGGTGACCAACCCTGAATGAGAGCAGTACCACCCCAGAGGATGGGCTCTCAGACTGGATGAGGTACTGGTGGAGAAAGTTAGTGTGCTGGCTAGTTTCATGTGAATTTGGTATATGCTGTAATCATTTTGAAGGAAGGAACCTCAATTGAGAAAATAAGCCCACCCGACTGGCCTATGGGCAAGTCTGTGGTACGTTGTCTTGACTGATGATTGGTGTGGGAGGCCCCAGCCAGCTCACTGTGGACACTGCAACCCTTGGGCTGGTGGTCATGGGTGCTAAAAGAAAACAGGCTGAAACATTAGGCTGAACTCAGGGAATCCCTCAGAAGAAGGGAAGGAAGGATTGTAGGAGCCAGAGGGGTCAAGGATCAAGAGCAAGAACACAGCTCACAGAACCAACTAAGCAGGGCTCATAGGGGAGCACAGAGATGGAAGCAACAATCAGGGAGCCTGCATGGGTCTGGGCTAGGTTCTTTGCATATGTGTTATGGTTGCTTGGTGTTCTTGTGGTAGTCAGGGTTGTCTCTGACTCATTTGGGATCCCTTTCTTCCTACTGGCTTGCCTCATCTAGCCTTGATATGAGTATTCGTACCTATTCTTGTTGTAACTTGTTATGCCCTGTTCAGTTGATATCATTGGGAGGCCTGCTCTCTTCTCAAGGGAAACAGAGGAGCAATAGATTTTGGGGGAGAGGGGAGGTGTAGAAAAGAGCTTGGGAGGAGAGGAGGGAGGGGAATTGCAGTCAGGAGGTATTATGTGAGGAAAGAAAGATAGAAAGAAAGAAAGAAAGAAAGAAAGAAAGAAAGAAAGAAAGAGGGAGGGAGGGAGAAAGAGAGAAAGAATAAAAGAATGAATGAAAGAATGAAAGAAAGAAAGAGGGAGGGAGGGAGAAAGAGAGAAGAGAGAAAGAATAAAAGAATGAATGAAAGAAAGAGAGAAAGAATGAAAGAATGAAAGAGAAAGAAAGAAAGAAAGAAAGAAAGAAAGAGAAAGAGACAATGAAAGGGGAAGGAAGGAAAGAAAAAAGGAAAAGAGGAAGGAAGAAAAGGAAAGGAAGAAAGAAAAAGAGAAAGAAAGAGGAAGGAAAGAAAAAAGAAAGAGAAGAAGGAAGAAAGGGATAAAAGATAAAGAGAGAGAAAGGAAGGAAGGAAAGAAAAAAGAAAGAAAGGAAGGAAGAAAGAAACCAAGCTAGCAAGCAGGGCAAGCCATCGGTCCAAGCCAGCCGTGCCTTGAGTTCCTGCCATGATTTTTCTGGATGGTGGAATACAAGCTGTGAGGTGAATTAAGCCCTTTCCTCCCTATGCTGCTTGTGGTCATGGTGTTTTATCACAGACTCCGTAACCAAGACAACCAGGTAAGCACGCACGTTTCCTTTCTCTGCTCTCTGGTACACTCGGCATGGATCAAGTTCCAGTGCCCCAACTCAGACAACTGCTTCCACAACCACTTTGTCATGAGTGGTGGTCACCCCCAAACTGAGCTGGCATGGGTCCCTTCCCCCTTCAGTTGCTTCTTGTCAAGTATTTGTTCATAAGAATGGAGGAAGTCAGAAACGTCCCTGCAATATTCCCTGCAATGATTGTCCTGTGGGTCTCCTTGCTTCAACTCTTTTCTAACATGTGACTGTCACTGCCTCAGGCTGTCCTTGAGACCAAGCTCTGTGGGTATGCTTCTAACACTCAAGGTCCTCCTGAGTCTCCCTTGCCTATGCATCGTGCCTCTAAGTCAACCACTGTACTGTGGTTCCACACCTTTCCTTCTTAGATGGAAGGAAAGGACTTTGGGCAAGGGGACCTAAAGACAAGTCCTGGAGCTTTGCTTGTCATTTGACTGCCATGTGTCTTAGATCTTAGTAGCATTCTCTGGCCAGAGAGGCTGCTACAGGTACTGAAGTGGGCAAGCACTGGGCCTTCTGGTCAACCTACCACAGGTGCTCTACAGGGTGGAAGAGGCTCCCTGCACATCCATCTGGGTGTACTGCTTGCGATAACTATTCTCAGCTATCCACTTGACTGTATGTGAAATGAGCTACAATCCAGGAATGGAGGGCACACCTGTGATCCGGATCTTGAGGCAGGAAGACCGCATGCCTTTGATCCAGATCTTGAGAGAACATGAACACAAGTGCATGCCAGCCCAGGGGCCATCAGATCCCTTCATGAACACCGTGGTCATCCTTCCTGTTATCACCTGCCTCTCCATCTGACCTTCATTTATCCTTCTCCTCGAATGCTTTCCACATCCTTCTTTGCAGTACAGTCACTTGCATACCTTCCTGTACTTCAGATTATAACTCCCCAAGAATCCTCCTCTGTTTATTTCACATCATGTACCAAGCCCTTTCCCTTGCTTAGTCTTGGGAAAGGTGTTAGGTGAACAATACAAACCAAGTCCTCTCATTACAAGGGTCAGATATTACATTGACCCCTCCACAGCTGAGCAGAGAATAAATATTCTTGAAGCATGGATTTGATGACTGTGAGACGGATCAATATGCTTTGAAAAAGAGGCTGGCTTTGTGTGTGTGATCCTTGCCACTACTTCCAGGCTAGAAAAAGGCCAAGATTCTGAACAAAAAGCAACTGCCCTACAGGACAATTCTAGGAGCTAAGAAGCCGGTGCCTCTCAACCTTCCCTAAGTCTTAAGACAAAACAGTTTTCTTCTGTCCTCTCCTTCCCACTCTTGATATATCCGAGAAGCTTCCAGTGTTCCCTGCACTGAGAGAGCAAGATTCATTTACGGATTTGCCCTAGTTGAGAACTAGATTTTGTTTGAGTTTTGTTCATTTTCCCTTGATTTTTCCTTGTTGGACATGGAAGGGTCCCATGATGTGGTGTGGCACCAGGCATCTCGCTGAAAAACTGTTAATGTTCCCCCTAGACCCTTTGAAACATTGATGCCCGCTAGTGAAAGATGATTTTTACTCCATTTAAAGACATCTGTACTCAACATGGGGCTGAAGAAGCACAGAAATCACATCTGTCTTTGGGGCCCGCCCACGGGAGCATGGCTGTTAATCAGGGTGGTAATAGATGTCCGGACTACAAAGGCGGGAAGTCTTTAGTACAAGAATGATTCTGCAGGAATGGGAGCAGAGGTCAAATCTAATTTCCTATACTTGGCAGGAAGGAGGGGAAGTCCGGCCCACTGATAAGATCCTGCCCAGGGCCGGGCAGTCCTTTGAGCGAGGTCAGGAACAGCAGACGCTGTCTACAGCAGAACAGAGGGCTCCTGGTCACCTTTGAGGAGAGTGTTCTCGTGATGGCTGTAAAGTTAACAGACTCTTGAGACAATGAGGCAAGTGCTCCCTGTGCTTGTGACTTGGTGCCAGCTGTGGGCATCTCCCCTTTTACAGGGCGGTGGGAGAGCAGCCAGGATGGCTCATGGGTGTCTCTGAGGGAACTTTCAGTCACACAAGGCAGGGCAGCAGGTAGGCTAAGCCACACCTCGGCAGGTGATCCTCATTCAAAGCATATACACTCACTCCAGAGAAGGAAAATGGAACTTTCCGTGGATTTGCAAAGCTGGTGCAGGTGTGTGTTCACAGAGAAAAATCAACACCCCACTGCCTCCCTGCTCCAGCCAGCCGCTGGGGAAGGTGTCAGGAAGACAGATGGGTCCAGTCCGACACAGGAAGGGGCTGCAGGAGGACGTGACAGGTCGACGAGATTGGATGGATTGAACAAATCTTGCTCCTATGCGGACAGAGCATGCAAAGCTCTCCCGTCCACAGCATTCTCTAGCACTGGGAAGGCTGCGTTTGGTTATGTCGCTCCCCGTGGGCTGTTAAGCCGTGAAAAGTGAGACCCCGGGGTGAGTGGGTACATAATTAAATCTTGTTGCTCCTGAAGCTGAATTCACGGTTAGCAGAAAAATAGACCACCGACAGACTAGGTGCTGAAAAGCAATCCCACCAGCGCCTTCTGAAGCACGGTGCTCTTACCACATCTGCAGATCTCTTTCCCTCTTACGCATCCCCATGAGCACACACATAATTGCCTTCTGCTCATTCATAATTCAGGAGAAACTTTAGCTAACGGAGTGGGAGAGTGGAACAAGGCAGTGGTGAGCCAGGATGAGCCAGGAGTCAGAAATCCCTACCTCCCACAGTGGTGCAGGACTCTGCACATCTCCAGAGTGAGGTGTGAGTGTGTGAGTGTGTGTGTTCCCTCCAGCCTCAGACACCGCATGACCCAGTGCACAGCAGACTGCTGACAATAAGTAATACTTCTGAAGGCCTCAGGTGTGTGTTCAAAGCTATATAGAGTGTGAGGTGCCCAGGCAAGCCCACAATCTAGGCAGAATCAAGTGGTTTGAAACCAAGTTGCTTTACATTCTTTGAGTTCCAGTTTTTAAGATACTACAAGGTGACAGAGACCAGAGAGGGAAACCCTGATCCTTCCTTAGATTTTTAATCATATTTTTTTGTCTGTTTGTTTTATTAATCCTTCAAGACAAGCTGACTTGCCAACAGCACAGAAGATGTCCCTAGGGGCCAGCAGGCCAGGTTGGACTGCATTCCTTCTCAGCCAGAAACTGACACTGTTAACCTCCACCCACTTCCCAGGAAGCAATGTGATCTCAACCAGGAACCTCTAGACACCTGTCCTTCAAAGGAATCAAATGTCAAGTCTCATTTCAGTGGGTTCCATCACACTGGAGCCTTTCCTGACTCCCAAGATGAGGTGGACCCCCAGCCCCGTCCCTTCCAGCACTGTCCCCCCCAAGCCCGCCCCTTCCAGCACTGCCCCCCCCAAGCCCGCCCCTTCCAGCACTGCCCCTCCCCAGCCCGCCCCTTCCAACAAGGTCACGGTCACGCAGGCCACACTTTTCCACCTCCTACAGTAATCACAATAACATGCTGAGGTCTCTTGAGAATGGGATCCTTCTGCCTTGTTCACAGCACCATCCTCAGATCTGAGAAGAGCCCCTGCCTAGGTCCTCAGTGCAAACCAGAACAGCCCAGCCTCTTAGTTGTCCACTAGTAAAAGCAGCAAGGATCAAACAGGATAAGGCTGTAAAGATCAGAGTTAGCCCCAACGCTAGGCAGTATTCTTCTGGCATTCAATAAATATCCAGTAGTTTTAGCTCCCTAAATCCCACCACCCCTGACGACTCACCCACTTCCTCAGAATGTGTGGTTTACAATCACTATAACCAAAACCCCACCTGCCTGACATGGACCCCCAAACCATTCACTGTGATTCCTGCATCCTCTCGGCCCCCTCTCCCTTCTCCTCACAGTGAGGAAGCCCTTGTTTGCCTCCACAGATCCCAGCCCACATACGCGGCCCCCACCCTCATACTTTTTCTAGCAGAATTGTCTCCCTTACTGACACCACAGCCCACGAAGCCAACCCCAGCCCACGGGAAATTTTTGAGCTGTAACAACGTCAGGTTTATTTTACTTTTATTTTTACCTCTTGGAGATGCCTGTGGTTGGGAATTCTAGAGCGTGAGCAGGAAGCTTTGTTATTGGAAACCTTTCCCAGCTCTGGCTGAGCGTATCTTAGATGAGAAACAGGCACTCCCAAATATTCACCTGAACATCAGCAAACCCCAGGGAAGCACATCCCATGCTGCAGCCCAGAGAGCTGGCAGCCCAGGCAGGCACCGGCTGCTGCTGTCGGGGGCAGCAGGAAGATGGGGTAAGGATTCACCGTGGAGGGAAGGAAAGGCAGCTGAGAACTCTGCACATCCTCACTGCCCCCACCCCCACCCGCAGTCTGGTGTAGCTTTCCAGACTCTGTGGTTTTGAACCATTGTGGATAGTACACAGGGAGAAAATCCATTTCTAGGTTTCTTCCAGGATTTATGAATTGGGTCAAACACACTAAAGAGAGTTTCTGGGTGCCAGTGGTCCTCCCCTGGGATGTAATTTCAGAGGCACACCAAGCAGTCCTGTGAGAAAGAGAAGGTTTTAATAGAGGCCTAGGTGGGGCGGGGTGGGGCGGGGTGGGCGGGGGTGGGGTGGGGCGGGGCGGGGCGGGGGCGGCGGGCGGGGTGGGGCGGGGTGGGCGGGGGTGGGGTGGGGCGGGGCGGGGCGGGGGCGGCGGGCGGGGTGGGGCGGGACGGGGTGGGGGGGCGGGGGGGCGGGGTGGGGCGGGGTGGGCGGGGGTGGGGTGGGGCGGGGTGGGGCGGGGTGGGCGGGGGTGGGGTGGGGTGGGGTGGGGTGGGGCGGGGCGGGGCGGGGGCGGGGTGGGTAGGGGTGGGGCGGGGCGGGTTGGGGCGGGGGTGGGGCGGGGGTGGGGGAGCTGCAGCCAGCAGGTAGGCTTCTATGACTCCACTCAGGTCAGCGCTGGGCCACCAGGGTTTCTAAGGACTGGTAGCTAGGCAGATTTGTTTCAAGGAAAGCAAATGGGAAGGGGCCTTGATAAAGAGTGGCACTGGAGCCGGATTCCTGTCCACCTCACACTCTCCTCCATCACCTTCCACATCATAGAGAACCCGGAAACCCTGCAGGCGCAGGCCAGAGATCCTGGAGTGGTTTGGACTGACCAGACTTTGGAGTCAGCCAAGTTAGTTTGGTTCAACACTGGCAGGCCTCTTGACCCACCGTCATCTAGAAATGTATATGGTAACATGTCTTAAGAGAAATATATTATTACATGATAAATAGTAATAGTAGAAAGTGATTCATTTATATTTACACAATGGAGTACTACTCAGTTATTAAAAATGATGAATTCATGAAATTCTTAGGCAAATGGATGGAACTAGAAAATATCATCCTGAGTGAGGTAACCCAATCACAAAAGAACACACATGGTATGTATTCCCTGATAAGTGGATATTAGCCCAAAAGCTCCGAATACCCAAGATACAATTCACAAACCACATGAAGCTCAAGAAGAAGGAAGACCAAAGAGTGGGTGTTTCGTTTCTTCTGAGAAGGGGAATAAAATACTCACAGGAGCAAAAAAGAAGATAAAGTGAGGAGCAGAAATTGTCCTATCTGGGGATCCATCCCATAAACAGTCACCAAACCCCGACACTATTATGGATGCCAAGAAACGCTTGCCGAAAGGAGCCTGACATGACTGTCTCCTGAGAGGCTGTGCCAGAGCCTTACAAATGTAGAGGCGGATGCTCGCAGCCAACCATTGGACTGAAGGACCCAATGAAGGAGTTAGAGAAAGGACTAAAGGAGCTGAAGGGGTTTGCAACCACATAGGAAGAACAACAATATCAACCCAGACCCCCCAGAGCTCCCAGGGACTAAGCCATCAACTAAGGAATACACATGGCTCCAGCTGCATATGTAGCAGAGGATGGCCTTGTCAGTCATTAATGGGAGGAGAGGTCCTTGGTCCTATGAAGGCTCAATAGATGCCCCAGGGTAGGGGAATCAAGGGCAGGGAGGTGGGAGTGGGGTGGGTGGAGGAACACCCTCATAGAAGCAGGGGGAGGGAGGATAGGATAGGGGTTTTCTGGGAGGGGGGAACCAGGAAAGGGGATAATGTTTGAAATGTAAATAAAGAATATATCCAATAAAAAATAAATAAATTTTTATATAAGTCCTATTTAATTTTAGTACTTGTAAATATAGATCATCATGAAAGAATTAGTATGAACAGAATTTTTAAAGTGTTCATTTATTAAAATAGGTTTTCTTGGTATTAATTTTCATTAAATTGAATTAATAAAATTTTATTTAAAAAAAAGAAAGTGATCCACAGTTGGTGCTCTCTGAATGACACAAGCCCCCTTTGCAACTGTCAGGGATTCAAATGTAAATGAGACTCACAAAAGTGAAGCCATGGTGCCCCTACAGTGGCAGGACCAAGTAATATTTAGACAGGGAATAAAGTGCTGGGAGGGGGTGAGGGTGGGGTGAGGGATGGAGACTACAAACGTTCTTAACAAGGAAGGGTTGCTCAGACTATCAGTTGCTTGCAGAACATCTCTTTCCCTGTTTCTTTATAACAGGGTCCCCGATTTCCACTTGGAATTAAAACCACATCTCCTAGTTTCCCTTGCAGCTCATAGCTACGTGACTGAATTCTAGAAAAGGAGGTGTAGCAGAAATAGGAAGTTTTTTCAGAGACCAGAGACACAACCCTCTGTCTGAGTGGCTTGCTCAGGTATAGGTATTTGCATTTTTCCCCTTTTAACACCCTACAGAGACACTGCCAATGGAATACTTACATCGAAGAGCTCCGGCAGCTATAAAGAATGAATAATTTCATTTTTCTGCCTTTCAGAGCTGTCTCCTTCAAGGAGGTCTCTGCTGATCTTTCCACCCTTGGTAAGCGGAGGCCCTTCTGGGATGGGTAAAGCTGTTCGAGTGAAGTATGTGTGGGGTGTTGAATTATACAAAACAGCTCATGGGAGTGATTCGTGGCAGCCACTGGAAAAGGGATTCACACTTAGAGAAGAGACGTGGCTTGCCAAAGTGCACACAACCAGAGAAGTGAAGGTTCCCTGACTCTAGCCTGGAGTCCCCATCAGCATTTCCAGCTGTAGAGATGTCTGCTGAGGGGTGTGTTCATGGGATCTATGGTATTAGCATTTATTAACCACTTTCTATGCCATAGGTTTTCTACTAAATATCAGTATAAACTTATTTACCCTTCCTCATGATTCTATGAGAAAGGGTTTGCTCATACTACAATTTCAATTTCTCAGGGAAGGAAACAGAAGCACAGAGAAACCAGGACTTGAAAGGGGCCAGACAGTCAGAAGACAGCTAGTCCAGAATTCCACGCTGCGACATCCACAGTTCTCTGCTCCGCCCTATGGCTGCTAATCCATTAGTGAAAAGCTTGCCAGTGACGTCATGGAGCAGGGGCGTCGGATCTTTTAACATACCGATATGATGGCGTATGACGTGTTGTACCAAATTCATGCCGCTTGGGGTTACAGATGGCCAGCAGGCTGCAAATTGGACACACCTATTGTAAAGCATCTATCAGAATGGCCTCCATGTTATTCCTAGAATCCCGTGTCCCTCTGAATACTTTCATGTGCTGTTTCCCCTGTGAGGGCGACAAGAGGACCTAAAGACCATCATGGAAAGAAGCACTTTCTATCTTTTCTGCTTTCTCCAGGGAACTCAAGTCACGGATGAATGGATCAGCCACCACGCAAAAGACAGTCTTTTGCCCAAATCCTCTGCTGCCTCTTTCCGGGCACAGAGCTGGACTCCTTCCCAGTTAAGTGGGATCTAATGGTCCAGCTTTGTCAATGGATTGCGGTTGATACCCATGCCCATCTCTTCCTGGGCATTGTAGTGCCTTCCCCATTCTGTCCACTAGATGCAGGACTGTAAAGACAAGCAGGCATGGCAGAGACAAAGAGGAACAGAGCCAGGGTCCCTAACTGAGGTAGAACATCCACTTTGGACTCTTGAACTAATCTGTCTTTGACATTTGAGCCTGTGAACATTTTGGAGTCTACTAGTTATTCTTAACTTAATGTGTCCTTTTTTTCCACTTATGATCAGAAGTTGAGATTGGCTGCCTATAAGGATAATAAAAACTCAAGGGGGTTGTAGAAAGTTCTAGTTTCCTAGAGGTTTCATGTTCAGATCACTGTAACCTCTCCCCGTACAGTGTTTCCAGGGCAAACACAGAGGCCATTAAGGCACCAGGAAGCCAGGGTGTACATCACATTACCACATCTGTTTCCTTCGACGGCTGTTCCGTTCCTCTTGGGGCTGGAGGCTGGGAGCCTCAGTGCAGGTGTCGATGAACCTCCGGAGGACACAGGGTTAGTACGGGAACCGCTGGTGGTGGCGGGGCCTCCTGCGAGGTGACTGTCTCCAGAGTTCAGCCTCTTGTACAGTGAGGAAGAGTGGGTTACAGAGCCCCTGTGGCTAAAGGCAGTGGAGGAGGCGTCCATGGCGTAGCGGTTCATGCCCACTGCGTTTACCAGACACTCTTCAGCAGTGGCTACCTTGGCTAAAAAGTAAGGGATACAGAGAGCAGACATGAGAGAAGTCCAGGGAGCTCCCTCAGTCTCCGTCTCGACCAACTCTGCTCTGACATGGTCACTTTTACCAGTAAGCGTGGGCAGAGAGAGGACACACACAATAGTTCTGAGAAGCACTGGTAGCAGATTGGGATCTCGCCTCATCAGGGAGGAATCAAGAGGTAGGTTCTTCCGTGTATAGAAAACCCAGTGGTGATCTTGACCCCAAATCCCTTGAAAATAAATTAAGCCAAACCAAACCAAATCAAAAAAAAAAACAGTAGCTCTGTTTGTGAGCTGTATATGTGGCCAAATGGTGCGTGTGTGTGTGTGTGTAAAAGTCCAGATACAACATAGAGATAAAAATAAAGAGGATATTATTCTTCTTCACTCCCCACCAAGTCAAAATCACCAATAATTTATTCAAATATGAAATACTATCAAAACAGATCATGATATCCCAAAAAATCCACAATCAGTTTAAAAAAAATATATTCCAGGATTGGCAATGAAGAAGCATTTTTAGACCCCTGGACTGTTAGCATTCTGTCTGGACTCCACCCCCACAGTTACCTGGCAACAGCCAAGTATGCTCCTCCCCACAGTTACCTGGCAACAGCCAGGTATGCTCCTCCCCACAGTTTCCTGGTGCCAGGAGCCACTCTCTTTGCAACTCATAGCCCCTTATCTTGACTTACATATTTGCTAAATTGGAAAATTACTGCTACAAGTCTTAGCCAAACAGGATACATGCTTGCAGAACAAACGCAGCTCTCCTACGGTTGGGTCACATAGCAACACAACATACACCTGCATTTTTAGCTAGCCTGTACCCATGGCCAACTTCCTTCTTAGGTCCTGGGAACGAGTCATAGCAAGTCCCCTGAAACAATGTCTACCCCCTTCCCGCCCCCCCAATGTTCTGCTATTGCTAGAGGTCCCTTGGAGCTTCAAGAACAAGTTAGAACATATTCTTCTAGTGCCTCATCCACTCCCCTCTCCCCATTTCCTGCTTGCTACTCTTTATAACCCTGTGTGAGAAAAATAAAATTTGGCAGCTTGATCAGGATTCTTGACTTGCTGTCATTTTTTCCCGTGTCTCTTGCCTCCATTCTCCCTCAGGTGACCCTGGGACCCCATGAACTGTCCCAGGGGTTCGGGACAACTGGCGACCATGAAGGGACCCCCTGTGGAGTTGTCTGGGAGAGAACACCGTGCATCATTGAAGAAGGGCCCTTCAGATACAGCTCCAGGAGCAGAAGGTCGAATTGCATCGGTTTACCCGCTGACATTTGACCAGAGGAGAAAACATTGCAAGTCTTGTGGAAAAAAATGGTAAGACATGGGACAAGCACTTTCTCAACAAGCCCTGTTTATTTCGGGGCTAAAAGAGTCTCTCAAGACACGGGGAACTTGGGTTAAGAAAAAAGATTTAAGACTCTTCTCAGACTTTGTTGGACAGATCTGTCCTTGGTTTCCAGAGGAGGGAATGATAGATATGAGAACATTGGCAAGGGTTGGTGACTGTTTTAAAGATTACTATCATACATTTGGCCCTGAGAAAATGCCTGTGACTGCATTTAACTACTGGTCTCTGATTAATGACATTATTCGTTCATCCCTGCAGTGGCCTGACCTCCAAGCCTTAGTTTCCGAGGGAGAGCACTCATTAAAGGAGCACTCTTCCCGGCTCCCTCCCTCCCCGCATCTCACTTCCCCTCAGCCTCTGTGATTACTGACACGGGGGAAGGAACTAAATAGGAACCTCCCACTCCGGCATCTAAGACCCCACATGGGCGGAGACTCTACTCCACCATACAGGACTTAGGATCAAATACTGACCCTGGAGAACCTGGCAACAGCCAGGTAGGCCTGGCCTACTATAAAAGGGGCTGCTTGCCCCCTCCTCTCTCTCTTGCCTCTCTCTTCCCTCTTGCCCTTCTCCCCCCTCTCCCCATCCCCCTCCCTCCTCTCTCCTCTCTGCTTTTCTCTGCCTCTACTACCCTCTTAACTCACCCCCACCCATGTCTTAAATAAACCCTATTCCATGCTATACCATCATGTGGCTGGTCCAGCATGGGCCTGCTGAGACCCTCCCTTCCCCACACTTCACCACACCCCCCATAGAGCATATTTCTATACTACTTTAATTTTTATAATCACAACAGACCCTGACACCTTCACCAGGTCTCAGTTCCTCCTGCAGGAAAGTGCTGAAAAACCAAGATTTGATATTATTAGGGTAAGTGGCAGGTCCCACTCCTGGGGACTTCACGGAGAATGCCTGGAAACAAAAGCCACCAAGATGTAAGACTAAGGCAGAAACTTAAAGGTAAATTTTGTAGGTGCATAAGTCTGCTATTTTAGGGCTAGAGAGATGGTCCAGCAGTTAGAGCACTGGCTGCTCTTCCAGGGGATCTTGGTTCAATTCCCAGCGCCCACATGTTATCTCTCAGCAGCCTTTAGCTCCAGTTCCAAGGGATCTAGCGCCCTCTTCTGGCCTCTGCAGCCACCAGGCACGTATGTGGTACACAGGCATCCAGGCAGGTAAACAACACACATACATAAAATAAAATAAAAAAACTTTATATTGTGAAGGATGAAAAATATCATATTAATAACCATTCACCTTAAGACATTAAAAACTGAGTAAATTAAATTTATAGCAAAGGTAACAAAAGCTGGTTCTTTGGCGACACTAACAAAGTTGACAAATCTTTAAATGTCTTGACAAAAGTAGAGGAAACTCAGATCACTGGATTCACAAATAAAAAGATATTTCTCTCAACCTGACAGGAATAAGAAAAATTAAAGCACACTGTTGGGGGGCTGCTCTGTGCATTCAGATGCTTACTACAGGTCTGGACGCCAACAAGGAGATAGTCACGTACACCGAGGAGTGCTATGTAAGCCCTGCTCCCCTACTTAAAGTTAATTGGTTAATAAAAGGTCAGAGCCTGTGATTGGGCCGTAGGGAGGGAAAGGCGGGACTTGAGGTTTGAGTGAAGGTGGACCATGAGCTCCATGTCCAGGAGAAGTGACAAGGGACTTATGGCTGGGATGTAAGTTAGAAGAGCTCAAAGCCCACCCAATCTAGGCTTACAGTTTGTAAATAAAATGCCAGAACTGTGTGTCTTTTATATGGACTAGCTAGAATAAATACTTCTTTTAATATAGTATGCTACAAATGACAGTAAATAATTAGGTACTTTGAATGAAATAGGCAAATTACTGGAGCTGGCTCTATGACAAATCTGTGAAGTATAGACCTGCAGCAAGAGATTGAATTAGTCATTTAAAAAATATCCACAGAGAAAGCATAAATGATTCGTAGGCAAACTCTACCAAAAATATCAAGAAAAAAATACAGATTTTCACAAATTATTCTATAAAAGATAATAAAAGAGGAGAGAATGCTTTCAGACTCATTCTGTGAAACTAGTATCACTTTGATACCAAATCCAGACAGATATCATAGGAAAAAAAGAGGATTAAAGGTTATAGTCTCCTGTTCCTACAGATGCAGAAATCCTTCACCTAATACTGATGAGACCGAACATGATGGGATTCAGGAAGAGTTACCCCAGCCGAGGAGAAGCTGAGAGGCAACTTAACATCCAAAAGTAAGTTAGTGTACCATACTGAGTCCAAAACTCAAAGACACATGATCATCTCCATAGATACAGAAGAGCGTGTGACAAAACCTGGTACCTGATAACCATGACATAGACCAGTCAATAAGCCTGGACAGAAGGGCACGTCCTCAACTAAGGATCCTAAGAAGCCCAGTGACCTCACAGTTGATGGGGAAGACTGGGTGCTGCCCCCTCTGTCCAGCACTGCTGCGACCACATTGGCTCTATGCTGGACGGCTTCAGCCATGGGAATTTGATAAAAAAAAAAAAAGCCAGGGCTGTCTTCCAGACTGGAAAAGGAAGCAAAATTACCCCTGTACATAGGAAATCCTAAATTACTGGAACCAATGAATTATCAGCAAGATTGCAAGGGGCAAGATCAACACATGGACATTTCAATTGTATTTCTAAATACTCAACACCAAACAATCTAAACATGAAATTGAGAAAGCGACGCGGTACAATGAGACTCAAAACAGGGAAACACTAAAAACAAGCTGACCAGAAGAAATCTTAATTTATGTCCTTGAAAATATGCAGCACTGTTGAAAGAAGACATAAATGAATAGTAAAAATACCATTTTTATAGGGTTTTTTTTTGGTGTAATTGTTAAGGTGGCAACACACTAAAATTGTTCAACAAAACCAGCACAATCCCTATTAGAATCCCTGTTAATTTCTCTATCGTGTTGTTCTAAAGCTCATGGAATTGTAAAAGATCAGAGGAATAGAAATAACAAGAAAAAAAAAAGTAGAGACTTTACAGGTCACAACATCAAACATAACAGCCAAGAAATAGTAACCATAACAGCATGGTTCTGCAGAGGACGGACATTTGGATGCATGGTTCTGCGGAGGATGGACATTTGGATGAATGAAGGAGGCAGAACTCAAAGCCTGGGAATAAACTCACTTTGTCAGCCAAGACCCTTTAGTGAGGAAAGAAAGAAGTCTTTCAACAGATGGGGCTTAGAAAACCAACCACACAAGAAACAATGCAATTTGACCATTTTTTACCTTATAGGAAAAATTAAAATGAATTTTAAAATTCCCTTAAGAAGGAATGTAAGAGGTGAGGACAAAAATATTGGAAATGTGTTCTTAAAATCCAGGTGGCACATGCCTCTCTAATCCCGGACCCCAGAAGACAGAGGCAGGTGGGTTACTATAGGTTCTAGGCCAGCCAGTGCTACACAGTGAGAACCTGCTAACTAAATAAACAAAAACAAATAATAAGGAAATTTGAGCCGGGCAGTGGTGGCGCACGCCTTTAATCCCAGCACTTGGGAGGCAGAGGCAGGCGGATTTCTGAGTTCGAGGCCAGCCTGGTCTACAGAGTGAGTTCCAGGACAGCCAGGGCTACACAGAGAAACCCTGTCTCGAAAAAAACAAACAAAACAAAACAAAAAACAAAAAGGAAATTTGATTCGGGAGCCACAAAAGCCACAACAACCAAACTCTGGACTTCATCAAAATTGAAGACTTGTACTCTTCAGAAACGCGGTCAAAACAAACAAACAAACCAACAAAGCCACGACTCAGGAGAGAATACTCCTCTAACAAGAAACCTGAATCTAGACTGCATCTAAGAACTCAGCCGTGAAAAGACGGCGGCTCCCCCAACAGACGCTAGCTAGTGTTGCAGAGAAATCAGAGCTCTCACCTACTGCTGATGGCTCAGCCACAGACGCATAAGCTAGAATTGCCACATGGCTCAGAAATTGTACTCCTGGGAGTGGACACAAAGGAAATAAAAACATTTGTCTATACAAAACTTGTGCGTGAGTGTTGATGTACCCCTGTCTCCTTCGACTTTGAAATAGTCCCCAATCCAACGGAATCTCATCAGCTACTAATAATAGACCCTTTCAGCAAAGACCCCATTTCTAAGTAAGGATCCGTTCACAGGACCTAGGGCTAGGGCTTAAACATACAATGTTTGGGAGGACACAGTTTGGCTGAGGACCAGTAAATGAGTTTTGTTGGTGGTGTACTTAAAACAGAATCTCACTCAGTAGCCCAGGCTAGCCTGGAATTCACAATGTAGCCTAGGTTGGCACTGAACTTACAGCAATTCTGATAAGTGCTGAGATTATAGGTATAAGTGACCACATGTGACTGATAATTTTTAATAGTCATTTATTTTAATATATATCCATAAAATACAATTAGCAAATTAAACAATTATATCCTTGATGAAAGTCTTGCTAGAAAGGAGTGGGTCAGTTGAAAGGAACATCTCGAGTTAACAGGTCTATAGGTATTATTCAGACATTGTAAAAATTGGCAAGGTGGTATGTTAGCATTGGGAACACGCTGAGCTAGAGCCAATCTTTATCTTCTATAGTAACCGAGCCTCTTATTGAAAAGCATTCCCAGGAGCCTGGACAGATGGCTCAGTGGTTTAAGAATCTATACTGCTCTTGCAGAAGACCTGATGAATTCAGTTCTCAGCACCCACACTGGTTGGGATTTAGAATGGAGCCTTGCACAACTGTCTGCAATGTTAGCTCCAGGGGAACACTTATGCCCTCTTCTGGCTGCTGTTGGTACTGCACCCACATGCACAAAGCCACAAGCATATCTTCACCAAGGAATCTTACAGTCTCCCCCAAAGTTAGGCCACTATGCTACAAATCTATTGATTGAAATTTCCCTCTTACATCTAAGTCTAATTGTTCTTGCTTTAATATAAAACATGACTGCTGGATACATGGTGGACACATCTTTATTCTATTAAAAACCATGAAGTCATTAAAGAGACAAGTAGATGGTTTACAGGTATGCAGAACTTCTAGGGACCCGCAAACTTAACTGCACTGTGACATACAAAGGAAGACCATTTTACTGGCAGGGAGAACTACTTTCAGTTTTGTGGCAGACCATCGTGTGAACAGCAGATGGGGCCAGCAGACCTGAAATCATCCAGAACCAATCTCCTCAGAGACTTCACCACTGCTGTGGATAGTTCTCTGTCCCCGCCAAGACAAAACGCCAATAAACAGGAAGACCACAGGCCTGGCAGGAAACACGGCCAGTGTCTATTCTCCCCTGGATCCTCACAAAGCCCCTGCTCATGGGAAATAAGCTGTCTGTCCCCAGGGAGAGAATCCAGCCTGGGGCTGTGGAAAGGGCCAGTTGGGCAAAGGCAGGCCTCAGACACCTTGCAAGTCCCTTGTGACCCCAGAGAAACCACTTGTAAATCATTCCGTGTCTCCTTCAGAGGAAACAATACCCTGCTCTCGGTGCACCCACAAGAGCTGCTTCTGCTTAGTAACAAACACATGCACACAAATGAGGGAGGGGGGGAGGCTTTGGGGTTTGGGTGTCTGGGGAACTTTGGGGATTGTGGTTTCCTCCTCCGCTGGGTATAAAAGTCTGTGCGTGGATGAATCCAAAGACATCTCCAGAACAGGAGGAGCCTCCTGTCTAAGTTTCTCCGTTTGAGGATAAAAGTTCCTCCCTTCCTCTGCCTGCCCCTGGTCTGGGGTTACAGTGGGAGTGAGGGGGGGTCTTCCAGGACCCCTGTGGGAAAGTCACTCACCCCACAGTCCTGGAGAACTCCAAAGGGGGAAGCAGCAGAAGAAAGAGGGACAAGGAGAGAGTCAAGAGACAAAGGAAGAGAGTCCCTGAGCAAGGGAGACCCATGTGCAAAACACAGACAAGCAGAGCCTTAGTCCTGTGTGCGGAAGGCACGGACTCGGGCTCAGGCTCCAGCTCCGGCTCCAGCTCCAGCTCCAGCTCGGGCTCGGGTGCAAACAGCCAATGGAGCTCGGACCATCGATTTTACTCGGTGGATTAAAGCAGCACTTTACGAGTATTCTCTAATGAAGGCTTGAGATGCAGCAAGATAACCACCGGCAAAACCCTTCCCACACCGTATCTCTTTACCCGGTGATATCCAGAGATTTCAACTAACATGCTGTTCCACCATTTCCACTCCCCAGTCTACCACACCACACATACACGCCATATCTCGTGTGCAAGCTCTGCTTCTCTCTCTGTTTCTCTCTCTTTCTCTCTGTTTCTCTCTCTGTTTCTCTGTTTCTCTCTCTCTCTCTCTCTCTCTCTCTCTCCCTTATTTCTCCCACATCAATCATAACTTCCCAGTTGAGGGAGCAGCTGTACAGAATGAGCCCTTGGAAGAGTCATTAATGCTATCTCCCCCCAGGCTGAAACCCACTGCCTTTCTCACGGATGGTCTGGCCCTTTGCAGGTCTGCCTACCTTGGGCAGGGTTCCAAGGGTTCAGCAAGAACAGCCTGGCCTAGCTATGCTAAGAACTGGCAGCACTTCCGTCTCAAAGCCCAGAGAAGAAAAAGCTGGACTGAACCCTGCCAGGCACAGCTTCCAAGAGCTGTGAAATTCTTACCAGGGAGGCCTAGCCATGTAGCAGCTCGCTAGAGTCTTGGAGCGCAGAGCAGGAGACCTAAGTGGAGAAGCTGGAGGCAGGAAGGGAAGGGCTGGGCCTCCCCCTTCCCTCACTCAGACATACGCGCCTCTCATCCTACCTGGGTGCAGAGTCCGTGCTCCTGACTCCTGGGGGCTGCAGCTCTGAGCACGTGCCAGATGCTGTGTGACCCCGGATCCTCTAAGGGACTGAGAGGTCGCAAATAGTCACCCTTCCTCTGCAGCTTTTGAGGAGGCTCTGGTCGCAGCTTTTCTGTTCCCAGGCTCAGTCCCGCCCTTCTTCTTATAGATAAGCAATTCCCTTAGGGCCTCGGTGGCCCAGGCCTAGCCTTCGTGGTTCAAAGGGCACTGGGCCACACCACCTATGGGTGGAGCATTTCATTTGCTTCAATTACATTTTCCATTAACTTAGTCTCTGGCCAGTATAGATTTTTCTTACTTTAGCTTGCCCCCAGTTCGATCCCTCAGCCCAAGGACCAACCCTGACTCCTCTCTGGTCCATTTTAGTGCATTTACATTTCCCTGTCTATAATGAGAGGCTCTCAGTCAGCCATCATTTTAATGCCTGACACCTGCATTTCTTTCTTTCTCCAGCATGTTTCTGGTTTGCCTAAGACTTTGTTCTAAGCTATGGGTTGATTTTCCTCCCTTGGAAACTTGGACCACAGACAGTTTTGACTGAAGCCAGCTGTTTAGAATAATGAATTCCCTTTGGGAACTCCGGAGGACCGAAGGCTCCGTGACCACCTTCCCCGGGATGTGGCACTTCTGCCAAGCCTCTACCCCAAAGCAGGTGGGAAACCCAAGTGAGCAGAGAGGGTAGTGGTGAGGGGCAGTTCACAGGCTCCACTCTGCTTCCTTAACAGCCGCATGTGCTTTGCCCTTTCTATAAATTTGGGGGCTGGAGAGTTGGATTCAGTCAGCAAAGTGCTTTGCTCAGCAAGTGTGAGGACTTGAGTCAGAATCCTAGAGCTCCTATATTCGCACTCACAACTCTCTCCACAGACAAAGGCACACACATCATACATATACACGCAAACACATACACATATGAACACACGTGCTCACACATACAAACACTATTACATGGGTGACAGATGGTAAGGTGACCGGCCATTCCAGAGTCCACAGGTGACAATCAGCTTCAAACACTTGCCAGAAACAGAGAACACAATGTCACCCTGTATACAGCAGGGTCTGTCAAGTTAAGACCAGTGGCCTCTTTTCTTTCCTCATCTCCCAAGCTGCTATGAAGTGTTCTGAAATCAATCAGGGTTTGCTAGGTGTGGGAGGGGCCAAGGGTTGATGAAAGAAGCCAGCCACGCCCACCTTCACGAGTGCAGGCAAGTGACCTGGAAACTGGCGACTTAGTAGGGAAACTGAGTTGGATATCACACCAACCCAAACACATTTGTTGTTAAATAAGAACGTTTTGTAACATGAAAGGAACTGGAAAAGTCCCGAGATTTGTCCTAAATTTCATCCATAGGGAGAAGAAATGGCTCGAGAAGGCAGACCTCCAGAGCAGTGGGAAGCATGGACTGCGTACTCCCTATCATGTCCATGAGTCTCTGTTTGATCAATGCAACAAGTCAAGGGTTTGAGAAATGAAACATGTATCTCCCCAGTCTCATGCCAAGATCATGTAGAAAATTAACTCTATGATTTCTGAGTACACTATGTTTTGGAGGCAACAGAAAAGATACTCTATTCACACCTCCAAGTTCTTGTTCAATGTAGGAAGTACAGGTCCAGAGAACTGCGAAGACCTTTTGTAGCTCACATACAGACAGGAAGAGAAACACACAGAGGTGCATGGCGTCTGCCCACAGTGATCATAGTCAGCTACGTTTTTATAGGAAAGGCCAAATTTCTTCCTTCCTCCAAGGTCTACGTGGGATCAAAACAAAACTGTAGGCAAGGCTCCTGATAGGATCCAAGAAACTCTACTCAAAGGGTCTAAATGAACCCTTCCTTACTCTCCTCTTGGGATTGAGATATAGTCGTTCATTGCTCATTTTAAAGACAGACAACATCACTGTGTAGCCCAGGTTTGCTTCCAATTCACCATCCTCCTGCCTCCACTCCCTGAGTGATAGGGCACAGGAATGTGCCAGTACGTCAGCTCTAGCCCACAGTCATTTTTATTCTGCTCTAAGTCTGTCTGTGAGCACAGACCTGCAGGTGGAACATTCTTTTCATTACTTGTAATTTTTTCCTCAAAAACTTTCCTAAGACTTTGCCTTTCTGAGACAGGGTCTCACACAGTGCTTTGGACAGAGGAGAGTTTGAAAAATGTTTATAGAATCCTGATTAGTGATGGTTAGTGCTAATTGTCAATGTGACAGAATCTAGAATCTCCAGGGAGATGGGTCTCGGGGTATGTTGGATAGTTTTATGTCAGTTTGACGTAAGCTAAAGTCATCTGAGAGGAGGGAACCTCAACTAAGAAAACACCTCCATAAGACCTGGCGGTTGGCAAGCCTGCAGGGCATTTTCTTAATTAGTGATTGAAGGAGAGGCCCAGCCCACTGTAGGTGGTACCATTCCTAGGCTGGTGGTCCTGTGCTCCATAAGAAAGCAGGCTGAACAAGCCATGGGTAGCAAGCCAGTAAGCAGTATCCCTCCATGGCCTCTGCATCAGCTCCTGACTCCTGGTTCCAGCCCCATCTGAGTTCCTGTCCGGACTTCTTTGAATGATGGACTACAATGTGGAAGTATAAACCAAATAAGCCCTTTCCTCCCCAACTTGCCTTTTGATCATGGTGTTTCATCACAGCAATAGAAATGCTAAAACATAGGGCACACCTGTTGGGGATGGTCTTTGTTGTGGTCTAGGAGTCACTTCACAAACCACACGAACTTCAATCGCAGTCAGACATGGACATCCTAATACCAATCAGATTGGGACCACAAAAAGAAATCAAGAGCCTAATTGTGGCACCAATCTGTTCTCTGGGCAGGATTTTTATAGGAAAAGCCAGTTTCAAAAGTTTAAAGGACAGGAGGGGAGCAGTTGGCTTACTAGACAAAGTATTATCAGCTGACCTTTAAGCTGATTGGTCCTGGGTGAGGGAAAAGGGGTGGCGGATGGGTGGTGAAGAGGGGAATTTCAGAACATTGAGATAACAGAGCATGAGTATTATAATCATAACTTTTTGGCTTACTAGTAGCATTTCTCAGTGTCAGCCACAAAACAAAACAAAACACACACCCAAAGAGCTCATACGCAGACGCAGGAGGTTCCGCCTGGTGACAGCTCTGACTCACGCCATAGCAGTTCATATTGACCTTTAACTTGATGGGTCCTATGTACAGCTTTGTGGAATTCCTTAAAATTAGCAAACCTCAGGACGAACAGAACACAACACAACACAACACAACACAATATGTGGTCAGCATGACCCTGTTCTGAGTTATTTTTCTGTGTCAATGATTGGCAGGCATGTCACAGCAACAATATGAAGTAGCTGTCAGGCAGGGCACAGAATGGCTACAGCTATGCTGGGGGCTGGGGAGGGTCAGACCCCAACGGTCTTACATGCATTGAGTGAGAAGACGCATCTCAGCTGTAGGTGGCAGGATTCTCTGGGAGGAAGTTCATGGAGCAGAGCCTCAACGGCATTTGCTGTTCTCTGCTCCCTGACTTCTGGTGCAACCTGACCAGCTCCTGCCCTCTTCACTTCCCCACCAGGACGGACTCCGCCCTGGAACTGTGAGCCAGAATCAACTTGTTCTCCCTTCAGTTGCTCTCATAGTTGATCGTAGGAAACAGGGAAAGAAACTAAGCCTGACACCACGGCCCTGACTCCACTGCATTTCTCCCGTGCTCTCCTGGGATCAGCAATGCTACTTCCAAATAAAGAAAAAAATTAAGATGTCTCTGCTCTTTCTTGAGATCCTTGCTGAACTCTGCAGATCCACAACTCCAGTTTGCTCAGCGAGGAAGGAGCACCTGCCGTTGGTCTCTGCAGAGGCAGACACTGCTGAGGCCTTGGCCCTCCTGCCCTGCCCACTGGCCAGTTTTCAACTTGGCTCTCCTGTGGCTGTCGTACCCAAGGTTCTCAACCTTTGGTCACGTTCCATCCTGTGCTAATGGGTAAACACAGCTCTCAAAGGAAGGCATAGTTGATGCACGGCCCAATCAAGTCTCTACAGTGTGAGGTCTTGTGCAGACTGACACAGGAGACTCCAGGCAGGAAGACTACACCGCCCCTCAGTCTAGATTCTTTAGGATTGCTTAGTTCCATGATTTCAGAGTCCTCCAACAACTCTGCAATGATGACAATTATCCAGAGTTTCCTTACAGTAGGGGGAAGAAAATCACTCCCACTCCAGGGTGGAGAAGATGTGACATGGTAATGGTCTCACAGTTTGAATTCTATGTGCACATGCCACAAAGACAGACTGTCAGCTCTCAGGAGCTGAAGAGACCACACTTCTCTACAGCATAGGACGGGAGTGCTTTGGATTCCAAAGTTCCAGACAGTTGGGAGTCCTCCCAGCAGCCCAGAGAGGCAGGCCTGGGCCTCTCTAGGACGGGCAGCACTGCTCAGCCGTACCTGACTCGGTTCTCCCATCCTCTCTCTCCTGGGCCTTCTCAGAGGCACCGATGCTCCCGGGAAAAGGCAGGTGGCTGAAGAGGTTGTCACACAGGAGGCTGCGGCAGAGTTTGGTCAGGAAGCGGAGGACGTAGCCCACACTGTTCACCACAGGCAGACTCCGTAGGTGCTGCTTTCCATCAAAGGAAGCAGAGACTGCAAAACCAGAAATGGCAGCTGAGAGTCAGACACTGGGAGGGAGCAGGGTCAGTCCAGTCTTTTATTTGCGAGTGGGCTGTACTGAATTACACTGGAAATCTTGCTGACGCCCTGTTTCCATCTAAGGTACCACCCAGGACAGCAAGTTGCCTCGGTTGTCACGTCCCCTTCTCTCCTTGGTCTGTGACAACCCGTCAGCCTTGCTTTTGGTGACCATGGCAGCTCTGACTAGTTCTGCTCAGATGTCACGAGACCTGGTGCTCCTCCATTTGCTTTCTGTCTCACAGTCATAGAACTGGGGACAGAGAAGAAAGACTACAGAGACTTCACTGAACCGCAGACAGGAGCCATGGTATACCCACAGGTACACTTGGTGGTACACACTTGGTGGAGCCAATGAGTTCCACATCCTTCCACCCTGGTCTCCATATTCTGGTCTCTGCGGCCAGTCACTAAGTCTGCCCGTATCCAAGGGTAGAGGGAGTGTTTGGCAATACTTCCTGACTGGAACAGGGGCAAATTCCACAAATCACATACAATTCTTCTGTAAGAAAAAGTCATCTTTCCCCCATCTTTGTCCCACCTCACCGCATTTATTCTTTATTCAGTCATTTATTACGCTCAGTGTGATTCCTGGACACATGCTTTTTGTCCTGGGTTGTCAACAACTATGCTATTTATTTTGTTCTTCAGACTGTCCCGGCTTGACTCCTGTGTCCCTTCAGTTCAACACTTTTTGATTATTCCAGGGTCATCCCTATTTCCCTGTTCAGTCTTAGAATGAGCCATTCTCCACCTGCTGGGCTTCCTTTTATTAATAAGTGATGCAAAGAGACCCAATCAGAGTACGGGATGCACTCACCGCTACTGAATGGGCAGAGCATTAGAGGTATGTGTGCTCTCCTCTTGTAATTACTTACCTGTTGATATTTCTACCTAGGAAACCCATGCCCAAGGGAGGAGGGAGTGTTTGGGTCTCTCTGTATCCACGTCTGAAGGAGGAGACAGGTACAGACTCCTGAGTTCACCCTGAAGTCTCCAGTTCTATGTCCCACTTGTTACCAGAGGACCCCAAGGGACTGCATGGGAAGCCCCAAGGAGAGGAGTCTTTAAAAGGGTCTAGAGTGGCATTTTTGAGAATTCTGGAAGTTTGGTTTCTTTTTAAAGTGTGGAAACATAAGAATGTGGTTATGTTTTAATCCCAGATTTGGGGATGTGGGGCTACTTCACACTGTCCGCAGCAGTGGACCATGATTTGCCTAGTGCTCTAGCAGAAGCATGTTTTTGCCAGCCACAGACAGTTTCTGTGATTGTGAGATGTTTGGAATTCTTGGAACTTTTCAGAGGGTACCTAAATCCGAGGGCCACGAGAGGCAGTGTTGGTAGGTGGTGGTCATAGGGAGGTCGGTTGCAATTTGTTAGTATCCATGGTCAAAGATGAAACAAAAGGAAAGAAATTAGATTCAGGGATTTTCCTAGTTCCTCTCTCCCCTCTATCCTTGTCTCTTTCCTCTCTAGTGTTAGGAGTAAAACCCACAAAGTAGCAAAGGCCAGCAACGGGTCTTTAAAGCAGCCTCTCTACAGTTCTGCAGGGTCCCAGCTCTAGGCAGAAAACAGCATCACTTTCCTGAGGCACTGGGAAGAGTTCATCCTGTCTCTCGCCCACAGCCCCCTCAGAACTGCAGGCCAGCTCCAGGGTGAGGGACAGACAAAGACACCTCGGAGAGGACATCCTGCTCTGACCTGGGCTTCCCTGTCACAGCAACTGCAAGCAGGCAGCCTCCTGATTTGCATTATATCCCCTGCAGGCTGGCAGATGGCAGGGCTACCATAGCTAGTTTCTATTAAAACCAGATATCAGAAGAGCCCATTCTTGTGCATAGCACTTTTCAGTTTGGTAAGGCCTTCGGCACTCATTTTCTCTCAGGCCTCCTGACCAGCTTTGAGGATGGGAAGGAAGGCTGGGGAGAGACCTAGGCTGGGTTTTCCGGTTCACGTGGCTTCCATGTGGCACTCTCCTTTTATTTAAAATTCCACGTGGCTCTGATCCAGGGGCCAGCCACAGGGCTGTCATCATGCTATCCCAGAACTCTGCAAGTCCTCTCTGTCCTTAAAAGGCTTAGTGATACAGAAACTTGCTCCAAGGTAAGAGGGTCTCAGGACCTCAGGCCTATTCATTAAATCATGCACATGTTCTATGAATATTCGTGAGACTGTGCACATAGTGAAAGTCCATCTCTTTCAAGAGGTTGTGGAACTACTGGGTCCATAAATTCTCCGTCTCGGGAGCTGTGGCTGAGGCAGAGCCTCCCAGGCTGGGAGGGATGGCTGGGCTCTGTGATGCTGCTCCCTTCATCTCTTAAGAGTATCAGGATCCAGCCACCCTCTTCTAGCCTTTAGGTTCCTCTCTGATTCCGCCAGTACCCATATGAACAAATTCTGGGTGCTGTTATGGGGTGGTCGGGGAATGGTGCCCTGAAGATCATCTTCTAAGTGCAAATTAGGCACCTGGCTGTTTCTCCTGAGCCCCTCCTCTCTCTGGGCCACATTGATGCTATCCTGTGGCCTTGCTGAACCTCCATTTCCAGCCATAACATGAGAAGCTACCCCACACTTTGTGGCCTCAGGGTGGAGGCAAGAAGCATTGGATCAATGCTGTAACATTCTCAAAGACATCAGGGAAAATGGTCTACTCTGGCTTCCTGGGAATCCCCGCAGCCAATCAGAATGCCACAGGGCATCCATGCTGGTCTTCTCTCTAGTGCAAGGCCCCGAGGCCACAGAGAGGGAGGGGCAGGAGAGCCAGGCTCAGGACCAGTTCTTCTGCCTCAGGGTCAGGGACTGTAGAGTCTTTAAGACAGGTGGTAATGTGGAGAATGAACACAGAGACAAGGGACCTTCCTCAGCCCCAGATCTGTCTTGAGCTCTGCTACGGAGCAAGGAAAGGGGACAGGGCTTGAGGGTGGCTCATGTGGAAGGCAGAGGTGGAGCAGCCAAGGAACACCAGGAGGAATTCCAGGAGGACCTCCTGGACTCGCTCCTCCTCCCCTCCCTTGTTCTCATGCCCTCCTGTTCTATCTGCTGAAGCCCTTAGACTTCCCTGGAGTCAGACCCATGTAAGTGGACCTAGCCAAGGTTCCTCCCCTACCTCCATTTGCTTCCCATCCCCCTCCCCTTCTCTTTTATCTCTTTCCTTTTGTTTTGTTTCATTTTTTTTCCCGAAACAATGTAGCACAGATGTCTTAGAACTCTCTGTGTAGCACACACTGGCCTTAAACTCAAGATACTCCTTCCTCTGCCTCCGTAGTTCTGGGACTCCAGGCACACATCCCCATGGCTGCTTCCCCCTTGCTAACCCTACAACCCATTGCCAGGAGATCTGCCTTTTTCCTGGTGCTAAGGTCATGGCCACAATGCGGAGCCAGAGAAAACACAAGCCTAAGTCTCCGATGTATCTTAGTAACGCAGAGCCTGGTGATCCGGGCAGTGACAAGAGTTACATAGTGTGGGGTAGAGAGGCTATTTCACTCCATGGTAGTGAGGGCTGAGAAAATGTAATAAAGGAAATCTGATATTCAAACCAAGGTCAGGAAAAGAGAGGACTCTGATAAGGCAGTCTTTGAGGAAAAACCCCAAAGGGTGTCCAAGAGCATGGACCACTAAAGTATTCCAGAAGATGAGAATAGCAAGTGCAAAGGTCCTGGGGTGCGAGAACAGTTGAAAGATGCAGGAAGACTAGCAGAGGAGCCATCTAACTTGAGCTAAACACAGGATGAGAGAAGCAACCCGGACTTTGAGAGGGAGTTGGAAGCACTTCACACAGGTCTACAGGCCCTGTAAAGATGTGGGCTTTCACTTGGACAGAGGAGCAAAGGAAAAGTATGATTTTATTCCAAAGTCTGCTGGGGCCAGGCTGTGTTGTGGATATGTCTAAAGGCAGAGGAACAGTATTGGAAATCAGGAGAGGAAAAGGAGTCAAGTGTGAGGACCCAGGAGGTCAATCCTGCTGTCTAGGTCTGGTAGCTGTCTCTCAAGTCGTCCTAAGGGATACATTCTGCTCATAAGTTCACAAAGGACCTGGAGCCCAGCAGGTAAAAGACAAGCCCGGATACACCCACTGCCCCCAATCAGGGATGGCTGCAGAGAGACCCCTAGCGTCCTCCCCAGACCCCCAGACCTTACCTGACACCAGCTCACCGCGGTATCCCTGCTTGACAAGGGAGAAGACCAGCCGAGGCTGGTGCGCACAGTCGATGCACGCTTGCACCGCCTGCTGCAGAACGGTGGCAGGCCGCTCGGGCCCCAGGCGCTCCGGAAGCTGTTGCAGCTTCCTCCTCTCCAGGTATGGCCCTGCGTCGGCCTGTTTGTTAATGTAGAGGCACACTGCGGGCAAGAGGATACCAGAGGTGAGATGTCTAGCATTGCGCGTACATCAGGTCTGCAGGCTGCGTAGGCTGGGGTGCTGCAGGCTGGCACCTGGCCCTGGCCTTGGGAAAGCTGCAAAGGGCAAACCTGACTAATCCTCCCAGTATAAGGTAAAAAAGGCTAAAAAGCTGCAGGGTCCAATTGCCTGAGCTTGCTCTAGGGTCAACCTCTTGGCAGTGGGCAGAGGAAAAGCTGGGTTTCCTCTAATTGTGTAAAACTGAACAGAAGATGGCTCCGATGGCCATGTGAGCAGTGCATATAAAGGTATTTTCATTTGGGTAGGTACAGGACAAAGTATCTCTCCTCCTCCAAGAAAAGCTATTTCTCTGTGAACTTGTACCAGTAAAGAGCTTGTTGTGACCCTGATACCGCTAGCAGCGGTCTGAGGTTCCAGGGGGGACTGCTACTTATATAAAGATTTATTTATCTATTTCATGTATGTGGATACACTGTAGCTGTCTTCAGACGCACCAGAAGAGGGCATGGGATCCCATTATAGATGTTTGTGGGCCACTATGAGGTTGCTGGGAATTGAACTCAGGACCTCTGGAAGAGCAGTCAGTGCTCTTAACCGCTGAGCCATCTCTCCAGCCTGGGACTGCTATTTATGATTCCAGAAAATAATGGTCAAAAACCATCAGTAATTCCACACTTAAAAGACTTTTATTTTTACTGTGTGTGCGTGCATGTGCTTGCCGGTATGTATGTCTGCCTATGTTCCATGTGCATGCAGTGTCCTGGGATCTGGTGTCAGATCCTCTGGAACTGGAATTACAGACCATTGTAAGCTACCATGAGGGTGTGGGGAACCGAACCCAGCTCCTCTGCAAAAACATCAAAGCTCTTAACCAAGCCCCAAATTCCTCACACTTTTAACTCTTTAATAAAATAATATATCTCATCATAAAATTTTGAACATAAATTGTGTTCATTTATATTTTAACTATTAATGTATTGTGTATATTTTATAAGTAAGTATCATATTTATATAACATAAATCTATAGAAAAGCATCAGAATGTCTCTAAACTGATTTTCCATGTTCAGTAAATTTTCAGGAGACCCCGGAGGGGGGGCGGGAGTGTAATGAATTTTACAATGAAAAGAGGAAATATAAACTTCACACATCATTTCTTACATTGGTGTGTTTATATGTGTGTGTGTGTGTGTGTATGAACTCATGCACATGTATGTGTTTGTATCAGGCATGCTATGGTGCACACATGGACATCAGAGGACAGCTTGAGGGAATATGTTCTCTCCTTCCACCCTGTGGGTTCCAGGTATTAAACTTAGATCACCAAGCTAGTTTGTCAGCAAGCACCTTTGTCCACTAAGCCATCTCAGGGATCACATAAGTTCTTTTTAGAGAAAATATTTCTACTGAGAAGATTGCCCAATGGATAATTGATTGTTATTATGTAAATAATTATATTTATATTTATTTAATAATAAATAATATTACTATAACAGTCATTTGGCTGAGAGGCTCTTATACAAGATGTCGGCGGGTACAAGTTCAACTTACTTCTGTTCTAAGAACACAGCGTATGTGCCCCCTCAGAACTATTTCACCTGTAATTTGACAATAATTGCCCAACAGGTCAGCCTGACTCCATACTGTTCTGACATAATGCGTCCTGTCCTCTACTGTCAGGTCAGCTGCTTAAAGATTTAAAAGTAACAACAATGTTATTGTGACCTGCTTAGAAAAGCCCAATTTCTTCTCTGCTCCCAATGCCAGATCCTTAGCAAATGTAGATTTTTCCTAGCTTGTCTCCTGAGAAAAACTATCTGCAAAGAAAAGTGGAAATGTTATTTTCTCCCCTTCCAGTGGCATAGGAAGGCTCTGCCTCATGAGGATTGTTGATAATGTAAAATAGATTTGAGAAATAGAAGTTTTACTCGAGAAAAGTAAAACAGAGTGTTAATAACGGGTCATATTATCTTCACACATCAGTGACCTCTCTAAGCGCTTGTCCTTCCACCATATGAGCATTTGTCCTCAGAGGTCACTGTTTCAGAGGGTGCTAAGGACGTTAGGGAATGACAGCAGGAAGGCACCTCCCATGCACTCAAGCAAGCCTGAGCTGGGCGATATTATGGCTTGGATCGTGAAGTAACGGAGGCTGAAGTGCCTGGAGAATGGCTCAGGTCTGCCATCAGGGCTGCACCATGGACCTGGAAACAATTCCCTCTGAACGTCACTCTCCAAGGCTGCCCGCTCCTCCCCTCATCTCCGATGTTCAGTACTCAGATGCCACTCAGATGCGGAGGTAAAGGCAGGATTGTTCATGCAGGCGGCCGCTGGCAGGAAAGGCAGTTAGGCTTTCTGAAGAGTATGGCTGAGCTGAGTGTGAGGCAGCAGTGGGGTGAGGAGGAGAATATGGTAAGATGCCGTGGACGGCACGGCTGAGTGGAATTACGGGGTGGGGGTGGGGCGGAGGCCGGAACCCGCAAGTGTTTCCTCAGTCATGCTAATGGGTTTAGTCTTTATACTACAGTGGGAGGGAGCAAGGACTGAAGTGAGGAGGGGCAGTGTTGTGTGTGTGTGTGTGTGTGCTACAAGATGTTGTTGTTGGTTGGCTGATTCAGAGAGAGAGAGAGAGAGAGAGAGAGAGATTGGGATGTGTTACACTGACTGGGTTGGAGCATATGGTAGCCACTGGAATTACAAATGCATAATGGATACATTCTTGTGCACACTCAAGTGAGCACACTCAGATCTAGCTACTGCTCTGACTTGTACACACCAAAGCAGTCAGCTGAACCCACCATTCACAACATTCACAGAAGACAAAGGGTTTTTTTTTGGGGGGGGGGTTGTTTTTAATGTAGGAGTGCTCTGTCTGCATGTGCACCTGTATGCCAGAAGAAGGCATCAGATCCCTTTAGAGATGGTCATGAGACTCCATGAGGGTGCTGGGAATTGAACTCAGGACCCCTGGAAGAGCTCCCAGTATTCTTATCTGCTGAGCCACCTTACCACTCCGAAAACAAAGATCTTAATAACCAAACTGCAGACAAAGAAATGTGTGCTTTCAGAGAATGGGGGCTGGCCTATCTACTACCATGTCAAATCTTTCTTTGAGCTATCTCAAGGAAATTTTTCTCCTTCTTTTTTCTTCTTCTTCTTCTTCCTCTCTCTCTCTCTCTCTCTGTCTTTCTTTCTTTTTTCTTTTCAGAAGCAAGGTTTCTTCTGTAGTCCTGTCTATCCTGGAACTCATTCTGTAGACCAGGCTGACCCCAAACTCAGAGGTCAGCCTGTCTTTGCTCCTGAGATTAAAGGCATGTGCCATCACACCCAGTGAAATAAATACCTCAGAGAGACTCTTAGATTCATAAAGTAACTATTAGATAAAAGGATACCTTGTTACTCTAGGACCATTGCCACCTAGATGTCCATTCGGCAGACCTACCTGTGAGAGCCTCTGGGACCACCAAGCTGGGGACAGTGGCTGCATCCTGAGGGATGGAGCTGAGGTCAGGTTCCGGGGTACTTCGTGGAGGTGACAGGGCCAAGGGAGTCATGAGCACTGGAGATTTGATCTGCAGGAGAGTGCTTAATCAGTGAACATCTAGAAATGCTCTCTATACCACCCGACCATCCCAGAAGCCTGCTAACTCTCTCTACACGTTCACACTCCTACACCTTCCTACTCCTCAGCTTTGGGAAAAGAGCCTCAGATTCAAACTCATGTTCAAAATTTTTATTTGGATTATCTTCAGAGGACAGCTCAGGAAATGACAACCCCGGGCAGTGGGCGTAGGAACACAGGAGGCATTAATAGTTAAGACACACGAGCTCCTGAGACTAGAACCCAGACTGCAGGGCAGTGCCCTGTCCACACTCTGTGCTGGGTAGAATCCCAGCTGTGGGTTCTCCCCCGTATCCACCATGAGAAGGACCGCGGTGCTTTCACATTCTCTGAGGAGCTCACAGCGTGAGCACTCTGCAGGCTGCTGACTAGCTGTTCAGCGGTGACATCAGACAGACAGCGTAGATGGGATCGAATGAGCAGCCACCACCGTGAAGGTCTCCCCGGAACTTCACATGAGAACTGGTGAAGACAAACCAGGGACATCGGGCCAACAAGTCACTCTGCACCTGGCGCGAGGTTGGGCCAGTGGAGGGTAAGTGGGGACAGATGCCGGATAGAATTTGAAGATGGAAAAGTCATTAGCTTCTCCTTGCCATCAGTGACTGACCCTGCGTCCTACCCCAGAAGAATTAAGTCACTTTATAAGAGCGGGGCCCCAGGCAGCAGGCGTTTCAGAAGATTTTCAGTGTGTTCACACAGTTCGAGAGCCGCTGACTGAGGTTGCTAGACACGTTTAGAAGGTGGAAATATATCTGGGTAGAAAGAAGTCCCAACTGGCTCAAGGGTCAGTTCAGGAAGGCTGGTGTTACAGGTGTGCTCCATCACCCCCAGATGCACTGAAAAATTTAACTTTCCTATTGGAATAAACTTAGGGATTGACGGGGTCAGGGGAGGTATGTGAATCAGAAAACAAAGCCAACTGTTTATTGGCCTTTTGTCTTGGCGGGGACAGAGAACTATCCACAGCAGTGGGGAATGGTGAAATGAAAAGATTGACCCTAAAGTTAGGTGCCACCTCACAAGGTTGGGGCAGACACGACGAAAGAAAAAAACAAAAGATAGAACGTTGGCAAGCTTGTGGGGAAACTGGAAAGCTTGAAGACCGGGAAGGTAAGATGGCGTAGTCGCCATGGAAACCGGAAGACAGTTCCTTAAAAACCCCAAAGTAGAACCACCATACAGCCCAGCTACACACCACTTACTCGAAGGAAGGAACTGAAGGCGCTCTGAAAGGAACTTCTGGGCTCCCAACTTTACAGGGTCAGAAGTCAACCGCATAGAGAGAGGGGAACGGGGCTCGCAGTGGCTGCGGCTGCAGGGAGGGAAGAGCTGTCTGGAGGCCAGAGCTTCACTTCTGACCGCTCGAGAGCTCAGTTACACAACGTGATTCTAACTTATGCTTAGAGACACTTGCAACTTAATTTCGTGTTATACGAAGGTTTTCACCACGACTTAAAACTTTTTTTTGTTTTTGTTTTTTTGCTTTTTTCAAGACAAGGTTTCTCAGTGTTACCCTGGCTGTCCTGGAACTAATTCTGTACACCAGGCTGGTCTCCAACTCAGAGATCAGCCTCTGCTTCCCAAATGCTATGATTAAAGACTTTCAACACCACCACCCAACAATTTAAAGCATTCTTAAAGAATGCTTTTCTTAAAAGACTTCTTTTGTTCTTTTGTTTGTTTGTTTGTTTCGAGATGGGAGAAATAAGTTTTAATGCTGATCTCGAGGTTCCAGGAGAGGGGAAGCATCTGCAGGACGGTCCTCTAAGGCCTCTGCGCAGGCGCGGGAATGACAAGGCTGTGCTCTGTGCTCGCTTTGATAGCTGCCATCGCCTTAGGGCTCTGCGCAAGCGTAGAAGAGTGGGAGCTTGCATACGGTCTTTACTAGACGGACATTTCTAATTCCTGGCTGGAGTGGGATGACGGGGTGGAGCATGGCCAGCATGTGACACCGAGGTGACAGAGGAAGGTGTGGATACAAATTTGAAAGGGGATCAGGGATCGGCCAACAGCAAGCACGCAGGGTGCACAGTGGTGCTGTGTGCGGCCGAGAGCCGGGCCTTGTACCCTGCACAAGCACAAAGCTTCAGTCAACAGGTGAGGTGGTGTCACATTCTGAGAAGACAATTAAAGGACCCGGAATGTAGCAGCACACTACTGAAAGACGGAAAAGTAATTTCAAAGACTCCTCAGTGGTGGAGATGAGAGCCCTGGAACGCTCTGTGACTCTGGCTTCACATGAGCAGAGCCCTATTTATCCCTCAGAGTCTCCAGTGACCTTTCTAAGCTGCTTTCCTACTCTCCATGGCTTGTGACGGGGAGGCAGAGGGACCAAAGGCTTCGGGCAGTAAGCTCTAGGAGAAACCCAGTCAGTTCTTCTTCCCTAATTCTCCATCCACCAGCCCCCAACCTACATCTAATTCTACCCATCGAAAAAACAGAATGGGCAAATTGTGATCGATTTGCCTTGTGGTCTTCAAGCAAATCAATGTGAAGGTTCCTGTGTTCTTTCCCTAGAATGACTGATAATGATGATAGTGGTAGTGATGGTGATGATGGTGATGATGATGATGATGATGATGATGAGATGATGATGATGATGATGGTGGTGGTGATGATGATGAAGATGACGGTGGTGGTGATGATGGTAATGATGGTGATAATGGTGATAATGGTGGTGGTGGTGGTGGTGGTGGTGATGGTGATAATGATGATTACTAAAATCTCAAACTCATGAACCCAACATCTCATGCTTACTCTCGATTATATATTTATTAATGTTAGCTTTGTCCACTGAACCCTCTTCAAACGAAGCCAATCTATTATAATTAGCTGCTATTTCCACCCACCATTTCTGGCTAAGAGAAACAATCACAGAGATCAGATGAGTCATTGGTTACAAGAAAAAGCTTCCTATGACAGGTGGTGGCACATGCCTTTAATCCCAGCACTGGGGAGGTAGAGGCAGGCAGATCTATGAGTTCAAGGCCAGCCTGGTGTGTGGAGTGAGGTCCAAGACAGCCAGGGAGGGCTACACAGAGAAACACTGCCTCAAAAGGCCAAAACCACAGAGGGTGGGGGAGGGAGGGAGGGAGAGAGGGAGAAAGGGAGGGAGGGAGGAAGAAAAACTTTCTTATTTACCCTGTGCAGTGGTTTGAATGAGAATGGTCCCCATAGGCTCATAGATTTGAATACTTGGTCACCAGAAAGTGGCAGGATTTGAAAGCATTAGGAGGTGTGACCTTGTTGGAAGATGTGTGTCATTGGGGATGGGCTTTGAAGTTTTAAAAGGCCGATTCCAAGTCCAGAATCTCTCTCTTCCTGCAGCCTGTGGGTTTGAATATAGAACTCCCAGCTCCTTCTCCGGCACCATGACTGCCTGTGTGCCGCCATGTTTCCCGCCATGCTGATAACGGACTCACCCTCTGAAACTGCAAGCAGTTTTAAAATGCTTTCTTTCATAGGAGTTGTAGTAGTCGTGGTGTCTCTTTACTGTCTAAGACACTAACATCTACAGCTGCTGGGACTTTTAAACAAAGAAGGAATCTTTTGCAAACTGGGCAGTGCTGTGGTCTGGGTATGTTCCCAAAGGCTTGTGTGCTACAATCCTGGTCCTCAATATGTTAAGAGATACAAGAACTTTCAAGAGGTTGTTAAGCGTTTGAGAACATCACCTTGAGGAAGAACTGATTTTGACTCATGAAGTAAGTTAATCTCTGTGAGGGCAGGTTGTTTTAAAAGGTAGTGTGGCTGGAAGTTATGGAAGCATGTGTTTTTAATCCAACACCAGGTAGGGCTACACAGAGAGACCCTGTTTCAAAACAACAACAAACAAAAGCAAAGAAAGTATGGCTGCCTCCACCCCAGCCTCTGTTTCTCCAGGTGACTCACAGCTTCTTATCACATCTGCACAGACCACTGGGATATCTTTTGCCAGGGGCCTCACAGGAAGCCAGAGCCGACATGTTCTTGTGCTTCCAGGTCTATAAGTAGGTAACCCTCTTCTCTCTCTCTCTCTCTCTCTCTCTCTCTCTCTCTCTCTCTCTCTCTCTCTCTCTCTCTCTCTCTTTCTCTGTGTGTGTCTCTGTCTCTCTCTCTCTGTCTCTCTCTCTCCTCTCTCTCTCTCTCTGTCTCTGTCTCTCCTCTCTCTCTCTGTCTCTCTCTGTCTCTCTCTCTCTGTGTGTGTGTGTGTGTGTGTGTCTGTGTGTGTGTGAATGCTCATATACACATTAGGAGTGGAAATCAGGGCACCATGCCCACTAGACAAACCTTCTACACTAAGCTAGATGCCCAGACCAAAAGCTCGTTCCTTTATGAATTATGCAGCTGCTTCTTCTTATCACAGCAATCAAAACTAGGCTCGCATAGGGAGTCTATGCCCTTTGAAATTTAGGATTTTTTTTAGGAGAATGAAATACAATCAGAATTTACTTAGTGTCTAGAAATGTAATTTTCACTGTCTAATATAAAGAACTAAAAATAGCCTGCTGGAGAGAAGTCAGTCAGAAAGTGCTGCCTCTGCAGGAGCGAGGACTGAGTATAGCAGCCAGACTGTGTATACATTTAACATCTAAGAGGGAGTCACCGTGGGTTTAGAAAAGTCTAGAAACAGCGGGACAGAGCTATGTGCACGGCGTCCATGGTGTGATGGATGTGGGTGTCCATCCCAACCAGCATGTGCTCTTCTCTTGCAGGCCATTTGTTTTCGCTATTCTTGATTTGCATTTTTAAAATTAATTTATTATATTGGTTGCTTTCATGGACAAAATAAAGCAAAATGCTCATATGTTGGTTTCTAATGTCATTCTTCAATAAAAGGAGTAGGGACTTCTATCCAAAATGGATGGTCCCAAGACTAAGCCAGGGGAGTATAGAATAAGCTGGAAATATCTCAATATGCCAAGAGATAACAAGATATTAACAAAAACAACCAGTGACTGATGTAGCCTAAGGAGCAAAGTGCTGGCTGAAAGAGCTTCCGGCGCACAGATCTGGACCACTGAGCAACAGAAAGGTAGTATGGTGACTCGTTATAGCACTATTACATACATAATAAATGTCCATAAGTCTATCCACTGTAAGTAAGTGTCTGGCAACGTAAATAAGCAAGGGGAACAAATAAATCTTTCATGAACAGAACATCCACATCTTCTCTAGTAGGTGAGCTCAACACCCTGGATGTGGATAATGAATTCCGTCTAAATATCACAGTGTAGAAATGGGGCGGTGAATTTTACAGTGGGACACCCAACAAAAGCCACCTCAGTCACATCAAAATCAACACCAGCAGCGGTACTGATGGTAGGTGGGTGCTTCTGATGTAGTTCAGCGGGGACGTTACTTTACCTCTGTGATCTCCTCCCACATCAAGTTTAGTGTGTGGAGCACGCACTAGACAGATTACAATTGTATGACATTCTATAACACTCAAGACTGTCCATCATAAAAAAAATAGGGACAATTAGCCACTTCCACAGACAGAAGAGCGTAAGAAAACACACTTATGGGGGGCCACAACCAGCTTATATTAGTCCATAGGAAGAGACTGTACAATCTTCAGAAATGCCTGTAAGTTGGTAGCTATTGTATTTGAATAAAAATGGCCCCCATAGGCTCATAAGGTATGGCACTATTAGGAGGTGTGTCCTTGTGGGAAGAACTGTGTCCCTGGGGGTGGGCTTTGAGGATTCAGAAGCTCAAAGCAGGCCCAGTCTCTTTCTCTCTCTCTTCCTCTTCCTGTGGATCCAGATGTAGAACTCTGGGCTACCGCTACAGCACATCTGCCTGCATGCCAGCCACCATGATGATAATGGACTAAACCTTTGAAATTGTAGCCCAATTAAATGTTTTCCTTCATAAGAGTAGCTGTGGTCATTGTGTCTTGTCATAGCAATGAAAACTAAGGTGGAAGTTAAGCATGGCTGTTGTTTAAAGCATGAAACACATAGATTTACAGTTGAATTAAGTATACTTAAAAAGTAGCAAGTCCGGGCTGGAGAGATGGCTCAGTGGTTAAGAGCACTGACTGCTCTTCCAGAGGTCCTGAGTTCAATTCCCAGCAACCACATGGTGGTTCACAACCATCTGTAATGACCTCTTCTGGTGTGTATGAAGAGAAAAACAGTGTACTCACATACATAAAATAAATAAATAAATAAATCTTAAAAAAAATGTAACGAGTCCTTAAAACCCACCACTCTCAAATGGGTTTACTTTGCTCATGCCATGTTCAGGTTCATTTGTTGGCGACTCAGAGAGGACAGGATGGGGCGAGTGTCACCTGCCCCTTCGCAAATGTTACAAGTTCTGACCAGGTTTCTTGTATTGGTTTACAGACTTAAGGACGTGAAGAGAAAAGACTTCAAAATGCTGATTCAACTTCCAAGTGTGTCACACATATGGCCGTTATGTGGTGGATGATACACAAAGAAATATAATCCTGTTGTTTGTTTTCAAATTGGCTTTTAGTTCACAGCCCTAACAAATAGGATGCTGGCCCCACTACTTGAAGATATTAAAGTCAGCACACCTGCAGGACAGAAGAGTTTGCTTCATGTAGCCCCTCATGGATCCTTAGAGAGATCAAGGTGTTTCCTAGTCATGGAAACCAGGGACCTTTGTCTGCTGCCCTTGCTAGGGTTTCTGAACTGAGGGCCCAACTGAGAAGTTAAGAGGTAAATATTCCCTTTGAGACAAAGAATGCTGTCAGCATGACAGAGTACGGCTCTTTCTAGAAACTATAGTGTTCAGAGATTGTCTGCATCCTTTCCAAAGGTGACAGTGAACAGCGAGGCTCAGTGGTGAGCAGACACCAGTAATATGGCGGCATTCTCCATACCATAAGAAACTCAGCCAGATGGTCCAGGATGAGGCAGAGCTGTGAACCAGGGACTTACATCTGCGCTCTGGCTTGACCCTTCCTTATCTACAGCTGACCGGTGTTAGCATCAGTCTCAGAAACACTCAGATGTCCTACTTTCAACTAGGCTCAAGTCCAGAAGCGAGATGCCTGTGAGGTTCTCAGAGAGCCATTACCTGTGCAGGGACAGAGGGGATCGACCGAGGCACTGGGGGAAATATCAGCTGCCACAGGCCCAGGACACAGAAGAGATATCCTCAGAATCTCTAAGAAAAAAGCTCAACAAAAACTCAGACACAAACTGTTCACTATAAGGAGTACCAGCTGATCACTATTACAATGTCATTAGCAATATTGCTATTTTGTAATATTGTTAGTAGTGTTCGTTGTGTTAATATATTATCAGATTGTATCAAGTTATTGATAATCTTTCAGTGTCTTACCCCCAAATACCTTCCACTTTGTATCTAAGGGTAGAAACTACCAGAACTGAACTTGCAAGGAGGGGTTACAGTAAATGTAAAGGACCGGAAAGAGCTTCCTTTCTTTTAAAAATAATTTTTATTTATTCTTAAGCAATTTCATACATGTCTAATGCATTTGGATCCTACTTGCCCTGGACTGCCTTTCTTCTCCCCCTCCCCTCCTCATAGAGCCCTTCCCCATTCCATCACATCCACTCCCTACTCTAATTTTATCTGTCTATCTGTATGTCTATCTGTATGTCTGTCTATCTATCTGTCTATCTGTCTATCTATCTATCTATCTATCTATCTATCTATCTATCTATCTATCTATCTATCTATCTATCTATCTGAGACAGGGTCCTACTGTTGGCTCCAAATTGATCTCAAACTCGCAGACTCCAAGGATCCTTCTGCCTCCGGGCAGCTGGGAATACAAACCTGCAGCACTGTACCCAACCTCAAGAAGCATTTTCTTAGTACTAAAATACAAGATCATTAAGGCCAGACCAAGTAAGATCTTACTGTGCTTAGTCAGTTTAAAACAAAACAAAACCAACTTCTGCCTCCCCGACTGTGTCCCAGAAAGTTGAAATTGCCAAATTAGTGGCCATTTGGTAAATGGACTGAGACTGTACAATTTACCTGCTGGCTCTTCTACAATTAGAGTCCCGTCATTAATGGTAAAATGGGGTGTCACCAAGTAAAACTGAGGAGGCTAGGTTAGCAACTTTGTTTTGCCAACTGAGAACATTTTAAATGACCAGAGCTTCAAAAACTTTCTCTCACCAACATATATTTTAGAATAAAGGGTAATCTTTTTGGGAAATCATTTTAGCTTTATGAAGACTTTCACGTGATTCTTATTTTTCCTTAGTCATTGTTGATGGGTGACAGGATCACTCGATGTTCGCCTGGTTTGGAACTATTCTTCTAGGACACTAAGCTTAAAGCCTATGAAGTTAACTGCGGGGGTGTGGTCTGAGATAATGTCTGTGCATCTGCCTAACTATGTGGGAAGTAGACTCAAAAACCAGCGGTGGCCTCTTGTTTCCACAAAAGAAATTCACTGTGAGGTGGAAACAGGCTTGCTAGCTTTGTGCAAGGTGTGTGTATCAGCCAGCAAACCTAAGCCGTGTACTGCTCTGAGGTGTCCCTGGATATCAGAGATGCTGAGAAGTGTCCCTGAGTGTTAGGGACACTGAAAACTCCCTTTTAGGAGGTAGGAAACTTGCAAAGTAAATCAGGTTTGTTCTGTGTGGATAAACTGCCATTTCTTTTGGCCCAAGAAATACTGTGTCTGTTGGTAATTTTCATTCTTGGGTCACAGCCCCCAGGGGACCAGGAAGAAGGCCAGAGAAGTTTTACTATATTTTCTTGGAACTTGGACTTGCTCCCTGGGTCTATGAAATAGAAAGCCTGTCCTGCTCCACCCACACCCACACCCACACCCACACCCCTGCCCCCAAACGCAGTCCCCAGACTCAGCAATGGCACAGATAGGTAACTGAGAAGACACAAGTACCCAGGCTAGATTCTGAGACCAGATGTACAATCCTAAAGCCAAACTGTATGAGCTTTCCTGAAGGAGGTTTCCCTATTGGAAAAATATCCTCATAGAAGAGTTGGTGAAGAAGAACTTTAAAAAAATACTGAGTGCTAGAGACATGTGAGCACATACTGCTTTCCCAAATGACCCAAATTCTCTTCCCAGCTCTTACATGAAGTGGCTCACAACCAGCTGTAACTCAAATCCAGGAGATGCCAATGCCTCTGGTCTCTGTTGGTACTTGTGTATGAGTGCGCACGCACACACACACACACACACACACACAAAATTTTTAAAAAATTAAATAAGGATCTGGGAAGATGCACTGGCTGCTTTTGCAGAGGACCCAAGATCAATTCTCGGAACTCATGTAGTGGTTCACAACCATCTGTAACTTCTCTCTTAAGGGATCCAATGCCCTCTTCTGGTCTCTTCAGGCTTGCACACATATGCTACACAATTCTAGCAAACACTCATACAATAAAATAAAAATAAATGATGTCTCAAAAAAAGTTAAGAAAACTAATTTTGAATAACCAAAAACGTTTTCCCCACGACTGTTTTTTTTGTTGTTTTTTTTTTTTTTTTTTTTTTGCATTTGAAAGGGGTACGAAGAAGGAGAAGGAGAAGGTTGGATTCATTACCCAATCTTCACAAGCTCTTTCTGCTGACCTGAAATAATTTCCATACATTTTCCTAATACTTGAGAGTTAATTGCCAATTTGCCTTTTGGCTGCAGAATTCAGGTCTCAAGATGGAAATACCAGTTTTATTTCCTGAAAACTGTGTGGTAGACAACTACTGATCTCTTCTTCTAAAGCTCGGAGGCTGACGGAGAACAAGCTTCTCTTTTCCTTTAGTTAACCAGCCCTTTATTATCTGTCACAGCTGGGGGCTGGCCCCTGGGCTTGGGCGGGGCTGTAGGCCTGGGGTTACGTCATCAGATCTGTTTCCCACCCACAGCCTCTCCCTCCATATTGTTAGTCTTTACGATGATCTCGGGACTCTGATTGCTGTGCTCTGCCTCTTTGCAGCCAAACTTGACATCAGCATCTTTTAGAAGCAGAAAACTGTAATCCGTACCCTAGGAGCCCCGTGCTAAATCTCAGTCCAGGAAGTTTATTACATCTTTCGACAGCGGCCTACTCATGGCATTACTTTAAATTCTCCGTAATATCAGCTGCTTCCACAGAAAACAAAAACAAAAAACCACTACAGATGAGGAATAAGTTCTAGAAGTGGCTTCAAGAGCCACTCTGGTTGAGAATAGTCAGGGGACAGCTCAGCTCCTGACACTCTCATTTAGAGGCAAGCTTAATAATATGTGTTTAGCAACAGCCCTAAAATCTGCTCAGCTTACAGCTTCCCCATCTGCTGTGACTTGCTTTCTCTACTTGTTAAAAAAAAAAGTGCACAACATCGTGCTGTGTGTGCCTCGTTGTCCCAGTGAGACCTTGTCATCACACACTCTATTGAGAGACTTATTTGTCAGCCTGTGTTTACCCAGGCCTGTCTTCCATGGCATTTTGCAGCACAGCTGTGCTCAACACGATCCGGGATAAGGACATGGTGGAGGCGTACCTTGTACCTGGGTTTCCGTCCTCTCTTCTTCGGGATTGTCACCGCTGGCACCGAGGCAGAAGAAGCAGAATAAAGGTTATGGACCGCCATCTGCACCCGTGTGGAGTGAAGTGGAGGCCGGCCACGCTTCCTCCCTGGGACCCTCTGTGTCTGCATCTCTGCTGGTGCCAGTCTTACAGGATGAGGAGGCAAACCGCACGCAGGCAAGAGAGGTCCTGGGAATCGGTTCAAATAGAAAAAAAACAAAAAAAACCAAAGTTGGAAATGTCTGCTTGGTTTTCAGAGCACATAGATCTGATAGCGATTTGTGCACACCTACCATTTGTAGGAGAAAGGCAGGGGTACATGTAGTGAGCCAGGCACCACCAGGCTGCAGTGCTGGTAGGTGTGAGAAACAATAGATTCCTGGATCTAGACACATCTGAGATTATCACCAGACTGGACACCTTTCATGTCTCAATTTAATTTTGGACTAATAAAATAGTATCACAATAGTATCTAAATACTATGGATGACTTTCTATATTTGTAATGTTTAATGCTAAATAAACCATATTATATTAATAATAAGAAATATAATATAATATTAAGTATTATATTATCATATTATATTAATGATTAATATATAATTATATAATATATAAATAACAAAATTATATTGCTAATTACATATTAATATATTAACAATATAATATAATTATATTTGATACCATTGTATTACACAAACTCATCCATTCCTCCATATTTCCTCTTGTTTCTTTGGTTGAATTACAAACTGTCATCACCCTTTTTAACAATACAAGTCCATTTCATTAAAGCTGCACTTCAATCAAAGCGTGGACAGGAGTTTGCATACAGAAATTGCTCACTTCACCATTATTTAGAATTGCAGAAATAAAATAGATACAGCCCAAATAACAATACATAACACATCGACAAACTAAAACTGGCGAATAAGTTAAAGCCTTTAGCAACACATTTGCATAACACAATGCTGGGCAGAGGAAGCATCTCGCACACAAACGATGCATAAAAATTATGCCAATTATGCAAAATGTTACATGGTAAAATAAATGGAAGGAGGCTTATTAAAAGGTCACTAAAGATGGCCAGACCGTGGGCTATGTTCACAGCACACAGTCCTTTGTACACAGTCTCGCTGCATGCTACCGTGACCTTAGCATAGCTCCGACAATGTTAATCATAAACTGCTCGAGTAAAATTCCATAAATCTGGAAGCAAGAGGCCACGAATAAAACCATGACCCAGAGAACAGGGGAAGTGAGAGCTCAGGGTCAGCTATCCGGAGCCGGCAGGAATGTGTCGAGTGGGGCAGAGCTTTAACTCAGGGACGATTGATGTTAGGTGATCGACAGATACTTCTGCAGAGTAGAGGAACCTTCCAGAACCTTCCCGTCGAAATGAGAGGCTACTTCTGAGAAGCCTGCAGCAGGCGTTTGTGAGGAAGCTCCTCGTACCTTGGTGGGGGCGGTGGGGGGGGGCGGGCAGCACCAGGGAATCTCCTGGTACCTTGGCGGGAGCAGGGAAGCAGAGACTACACAGCTTTACTCAGGGAAGAAAAGGTAAAAGACTAGAAATTCTTTTAAAAAACAATAGGGGTAGATTTGTTTTTTAAATACCATATTTGGTGGATAGGGTTCTTTTTTTTTTTTTTTTTTAATAACCTGAGGGATTGAACCTATGGCCTTGTGTGTGCTAAGCAAGCACTTCGTCAGTGAGCCACACTTCCAACTCCATAAATACAATTTTAAAGGAGGAATATTTTTATTTCACAACTCGATACGTAGAGTTTTAAGGTAGAAATATTTGTATTTTACACACTGTTGAATATTTCAGATAAAGAGAAAAGCTAGGTATCGAGAGTTGGCTCTGTGGCTGAGAATAGCCAGTATCCACCTCAGGCAGTTCACAAATGCCCGTAACTCCCTAGGCCGCTTCTGGCTTCTGTAGGCACTGTACTCACAAATGTAAATCTTCAGACAGGCACATATGTGTACACACAGTTACAAATGAAATAAAAATAAGATAATTTACATAAAAAGCAGCCTGCTAAAAATATCAATTTTCTTCTTTTTCTGTGTGTTGAAAAAAAAAATCCCATCTCACTGATTCTAAGATACTTTTTTTAAAAAAAATATATTAACCTTATTGGAATCCAGATGCTCTGATATCACTTCAGGCAGATCAGAATTCTCGGTAAAGCATAAGATAATACATTTTGTAATCAAATACATCTTAGAGTCAATCAATTATGATTACTGTATAGGAATTCATAGCATAAAAATCTATTTCTGGATCTTGACACCAACAAACACCCTGAACACTCACTGGTGCAAAAGAAGTCAAAAGCACAAATGACCCAACAAAACCTAACAAGATCTTGTTAGATGAAAGTCAGTCTCATTTTGACCTATGTGATCAAATTCCGCTTCTTTATTATGAGTTTAAGATTTTAGAAACAGAAGGTTTTCTTATGGTTGGGTGTGTTTCTGTACCTTTCTAGATTGCCTTTATATTTAAATTTTATTTTGCTTTGTTTAATTTTGGTTTCAGGAGACAAGGTCTTGCTACACAGTCCAAGCTACTCTCCAATTTACTAGCCTTCTGCTTCTGTCCCCAGACTGCTGGGAACAGTGTTTGCTCGTGCCTGTCTTACTTTGCCTTTAGTGTGGAAATTAACAATGTGTCTATTAGCATCAATGTCAACAAGGAAGCAAGAGAAGGCTTAGGGTTAGGGGCTGAGCAGAAAGCCCAGCTGACACACTGCTCGTCTTTCAGGGTGAGGCTCTGCCCCCATCCTCAGCACAATATAAAAAAGGCAGGCATAGTAGCTGTGCTTGTGATCCTAGCACTGGGAAAGCAGGGACAGGTACATTTACTGGGTTGGTGCAGTTGGTGCATTTGCCTGCTAGCCTAACCTCACTGGTGAGTCCCAGGTCCCACTGACAGACAGACCCTGTCTCAAAACTAAGGTGGATAGCACCAAGGACCAGCACAGGAGGTATTGCTACCCTTTACACTCACCTATACACATGCGGCCTGTCCCTCTGTACACACACTGACACACACACACATGCACACACATAGTAAATACATAAAACACAATGATTTTTAAGGAAATCAAGTTTAGAACAATATGAGTTAGCAACAAAGTTTCAATTATAAATAAACTTAAAAAGGGTCTTTGACATCCAACAACTAAACTTAACTTTCCTTAAATTGTTCCATATAACAAAGGTCTTTCCTAAAAAAAAAAAAAAAAAAAGAAGCAAAACTATCTGTTCAACTCATTTCCTTTCCCCTGACATTTCACCTGTTCTTCTCAATAACAATGCCTCCTGCTACCTCCCTTGTCCTGCCTTCCACAGAAGCACCAACCAGTCTTAGGCAGTGTGAGAGCCCTGCCAAACAACTAGTCTCTTACATAATTTATGCTAATTGACCAGCAAGGAGCCATTTTCAGTGGAGTGGTGGGTGCCACAGGGTTGGGAGACAGAGCCAGAGGCAGGAAATACCCAAGCTTTGTCAGCCTACCCTGCCTCGGTGATTGCTCATTTCACCTCCTAATCAAGAACAGGCTTATATTTTTCAGAACCCACTTTTAATAAGGGTTCCTAAATGCTTTAACTTCCCTTCTAGTCCACCCCCCAGCCGAGGTAGTGGAAAAGAGAGGCTATTAGGATATAGGGGAGGTAGACCTGTTTAGAAATAGTTCTTTGGAGCAAATCCAATCTGCATTGTCAGGATATCAGCAGCTCAGTTCACATGAATCAGCAGAAGCTGCTCAATCCTCTCACAATCACCACTCATGAATGAGCAACAACTAACTGGTCAATCCAGAAGGAACTGCAAGGCTCTGCCAATCAACCTGAATCTGGGGAGAGACAAGAAGCCACCAGAGCACCATCAGAAGTTCTTTGGAGGCATTTCTCTCTCTGACATCATGACAAATGGTGACCAGGAAAGAGTGGCAAGGCAAACCAATAGCATCATCCACTGTCTAATGGGTTATATTTATACCTCTCTAGCAAAACATCACATGCCCTTTTCCCAGGCAGCTTCTAGAAAACACCACGTGTCTGCTCTCAGCAAAACATCCTCTCATAGTAAAGTTTCCAGAAAAACATCACATGACACAACTGAGTCTCCAAAGAAACTTCACTTCAACAGGTTCACTAGCATTCATCACAGACAAATTTAATGCTAAGTAACAAGGATACTTAGTTGGATAATAAATGAATTTATCAGAACCATAAGGGATCCTCTAAATGTCTCTATAGGATAATTTTAGAGTTTGGAGAATCACTAGTAAAGCAATTCACTTTCAATAACAGATCCAGACACTTTGGAAAGTAGAGAATAGGGATGCAAGTTCCCAAAATCCCCCTTTCCAAAACTATGGTATGGATAGAAAAGATAAAAAGAATAATAATAATTACTATTGTTATTATTATTAAAGATAAGGAAGTGTCTTGGCTTTGGCGTACACTGAGAGCAAGACAAATGAGATTTTGTTAGGAATTGTTGAACTATGGAAGATACCAAGAAATTTTATCAAGCTTAAATACAGTTCAGTGGTAATAGAAAAGGCAACTATTGAGTCTTCTGGCCACCATTTGCACCAGGCAGCCAGGCAGCTCCACAACCTTCTATGCACAGTCCCCCAGGAAAGAGTGATCTCCCAGCAGCGATTTCACTTCAGAGAACTGAGGTGAGATCTCCACCTTCTCTCTGGAGGGGAACAGCTAGGAGTGCACAGGGCATGCGATCAGTGGAGCAGCTGGAACGGATGGATGTCTTCCAGCCACCATTTGCACCAGGGAGCCAGGTGGCTCCACAGCCTTCTGTACACAGACCCTGCCAGAAGAGAGTTGGTCTCCCAGGAGTACAGACACAGGCTTACAGGCCCAGAGGAGGGACAAGTTCCAGTCAGAGACAACAAGACCAACTAACACCAGAGATAACCAGATGGCAAAGGCAAGCGCAAGAACCCTACCAATAGAAACCAAGGCTACTCTGCAACATCAGAGCCCAGTTCTCCCATCACAGCAAGTCCAAGATACCCCAACACACTGGAAAAGCAAGAGTTAGATTTAAAATTGCATCTCATGATGCTGATAGAGGACTTTAAGAAGGACATAAATAACTCCCTTAAGAAAATACAGGAGAACATGGGTCAACAGGCAAAAGCCCTTAAAGAGGAAACTCAAAAAAATCCCTTAAAGAATTACAGGAAAACACAAACAATCAAATGAAGGAACTGAACAAAACGATCCAGGATCTACAAGTGGAAGTAAAACAATGAAGAAATCACAAAAGGAGACAACTCTGGAAATAGAAAACCTTGGAAATAAATCAGGAATCATAGATGCAAGTATCAACAACAGAATACAAGAGATAGAAGAAAGAATCTCAGGTGCTGAAGATACCATAGAAAACATTGATACAACAGTCAAAGAAAATGCAAAATGCGAAAAGCTTATAACCCAAAACATCCAAGAAATCCAGGGCACAATGAGAAGACCAAACCTAAGGATTATAGGTATAGAAGAGAGCAAAGATTTCCAACTTAAAGGGCCAGTAAATATCTTCAACAAAATTATATAAGAAAACTTTCCTAACCTAAAGAAAGAGATGCCCATAAACATACAAGAAGCCTACAGAACTCCAAACAGACCAGACCAGACCAGAAAGTCCTCCCGGCACATAATAATCAAAACACCAAATGCACTAAACAAAGAAAGAATATTAAAAGCAGTAAGGGGAAAAGGGTAAGTAACTTATAAAGGCAGACCTATCAGAATTACACCAGATTTCTCACCAGAAATGATGAAAGCTAAAAGATCCTGGGCAGATCTCATACAGACCCTAAGAGAACACAAATGCCAGCCCAGGCTATTATACCCAGCAAAACTCTCAATCACCATAGATGGAGAAACCAAGATATTCCTATGATAAAACCAAATTTACACAATATCTTCCCACAAATCCAGCCCTACAAAAGATAATAGATGAAAAACGCCAACACAAGGAGGGAAACTACACCCTAGAAAAAGCAAGAAAGTAATTTTCTTCCAACAAACCCAAAAGAAGGTAACCACACAAACATAAAAATAACATCAAAAATAACAGGAAGCAATAATCACTATTCCTTACTATCTCTTAACATCAATGGACTCAATTCCCCAATAAAAAGACATAGACTAACAGAAATATTTTTCATGTAAATCTTCAATTTTATCAGAAGATGTTTGTAATTCCTCTTTCAATAATTTAGTAATGTTTTTTATATCTACCATTTTATCTGCATTATTTGTCATTATAATCTTCAATTTTAACATGTTTTTCTATATATTTCTTCTATTTTATCAGAAATAATTTCCATGTAAATCTCTAATTTTATCACAAAATGTTTTTAATTCCACCTTCAATTAATTTAGGTTTTTTTATGCCTGCCATTATATCTATATAAAATTTTCCATGATAATCTTGAATTTTAACATGTTTTCTGTATTTTTCTACAATTTTATCAGAAATATTTTCCATGTAAATCTTCAATTCTATCATAAAATGTTTTTACTTCCTTTTTCAATTAATTTAGCAATGTTTTTTATGTCTACCATTTTACTCTTTAATTTTCCATGAAAATTGTCAGTTTTAACGTGTTTTTCTATATATCTCTTCTATTTTGTCAGAAATATTTTCCATGTAAATTTCCAATGTTATCATAAAATGTTTTTACTTCCGTTTTCAACAAAACAACATACTTTTCAAAAAAAAGGCAAATATTAAAATATGCAATAAAAGACTGTCATCCAGAAGGAAGAGTCCCTCTGTGTTTTTAAAAAAAAACAAAAACAAAAACAAAAAAAAAAACAATAGCCAGATGTAGTGATGCATGTCTCTAATCCCAGTATTTGGGAAGCAAAGTCAGGCAAATTTCTGTGAGTTCAGGGCTAATCTGGTTTACGTAGTGAGTTCCGGGACAGCCAGAGAGACATAGCAAAGCTCTATCTCAAACAAACAAACAAACAAAAAACATAAAAAAAGAAAAGGAAAGAAAAGAAAAACAGAATGAACAAATTCTAATGAAAATAATTTATTTAAAAAATTATTAAGAAAAAATCTAAAGAAAGCACAAAAATATATGATCAAGGTCATTCTTTACAAATTATTTATAATGGTGAACTATTAAACATCCCTCAAAACTGCCTTGACTTAGTGTATTATTTCAAACTTGTAAGATACTTGCTAATTTTAAGCATGCATGAGTACGCATGCACGTGTCTGTGTGTGTGTGTGTGTGTGTGTGTGTGTGTGTGTACAAGAGGGCACGTGTAGGGTACTTCTTATAGTGTTCGAATGGCTCATGTAAAAACCTGTGGTGTTTTATGAACTACTCTGGGTCTGGGAAAGAAAAACCTCAAAAGACGGGAGGTGGTCATCCCTGGGCAAAAGAAACTGAAATGTGGTTTTTACTTTGTTTTGTGAGCCATTTTGCGTGGTTTGAAATTTTAAATAAGAGACAAGTATAAACAATTTATGAAGAGTCTCATTCTCTGAGGACTCTTTTACGTATCTTTACTCTTTTTAAATAGTCTTCCATTTTCTTTGTTTTCTGATGACGTTACAATCTGAGACACTGAACACCCTGATCATTGCTTTAATATTCCAGACAAAAGCAGTAAAAAGAAGTTGCTTTGAACAAGGCTGAGATCAGCACTAGTCCATTTCATGTAAACATTATTCAGAAGACAATTTGACTATATATATCCATTTAGCAAAACACTAGTAGGAGGTTTCCACATAGGGCCGTGATCAACTAAGCCACACACTTTTAGCCAATTTTATAGTATCAGACACACATCCTCCTGTGGAACAAGCCGCAGAGCCAATCAGAAAATAATTGGTTGCCATTTAACGTCACACCACTATTGCATCGGACATATCTTAACTAGAAGGCTATATTGTAATAAGCAGGACCCACAGCTGGAACTCACAAGACTGTTAATGGCTTTTCACCCTTAGCTTTGGTCAAAGAAGCCTCTTTTTGCAATGGGTAATGGTTAATGAAGAGTCTCATAACTGGTCAAAGTGCTGAGAATTAGAGACTATTGAGTATTCAGTCCTAAATGAGGTATCTATATCAGCCCCTTCAAGACCTGGGTGAACATTCTAGAAAAGGGGACAGAAGGATTCTATGATAATCACCACCTATAGAAAAGCAGACAATAAAAATAAAAAAATAATATCAAAACAATATAAAATTATATATATTCATCTGTAAACATATATATATAACAAAATAATAAAATGAAATGTTAGAGTATCAGAGATTGAAGAAATCAGTTCTGCTAGCAGAGTTGTGAGGGGTGGAAACAGGAGACTCAGAACATGATGTCAGAGACTGGATCTTCCCAGGCAGAAGTACTCAGGCTGGTGGGTTGGGCAGGGATATTTGAGGACTGTATGAAGGAAATATGGACACATTAGACAAGGAGAAAGATCCATGGCTTTCTGTTGTTTCTAAAAAAGGTAGCAGGTACAGGATCTCAAGTCTCTCCTGGACTCTTCTGTAAACTACAGGGAATGGGTTCCTGACCCCAGTGTAATGGTCTACAGCAGTCCTATTTCATCTTGCTCTGATCCACTTGATCCAGCGTCTTTTATAGGCAACCTCAGGCACCTAAGGCCCTAATAGCTCTCAGGCTTTGGGACTATACATGAGGTGATTTCTAGTGATGAACTCCATTTGGCACCTGTCTGAATTCAGCTACACTCAACGGTAGCCAAAGAGCTCAAGCTTCAGAGATATTTCCTCCTCTACACTAGTCTCTCAACTACATCCTCTCCCATTGTCTGACTAGTAATATTCTCGAGTACTGATTAATGATGGTTCTCACAGTTCCTTATTGTTTCACCCACATAAGTAAATGATGCATATTCCCGGAGGCCAGAGCCCACGATCCACTCCTTACTCTGCTCTTCAGCATCTGGCTCAGTTTTGCAGATGCAGAGTACACCTGACACCTGTGAGATGGCAACATTGTATATGTGTTTTTAGAGTGTGGGAAAAAACTGTATCTATTTGGATAGATGTGTGTTCAATATAAAAGAGCACTTTGAAGATCAACAAAACCTATACACACTGGGATGAAGATGTAGCTCAGTGAAAGAATGCTTGTATAGAATATACAACACCCTGGATTCCATATTCAGATCTGCAAAACAAATCTAAATATGACAAGAATGGGCCCAACAAGGGCTGGAGAGAGTTCAGCAGTTCAGAGTACATACACCTTTCATGTGCACACAGTCACATACATGCACATAATTAAAATAGAATAACTCCTTTATCAAAAATAAGAACCAAAGACAATAATAGAATCTGTTAAATTGAGAAAATGAGTTCTTTTTAATACATGCTTTTCCCAGTTCAAAATTTAGCTAACTGAAGCCAAAAACAATACATATATTCATTCCTAGCATTAAAATTTTACTCTGTGATATTGTTTTCCATATTTTATTTATAGGATAAATAAAATATTTATCCTATAAATAAATAAATAAAATATTTATCCTATAAATAAAACCAAGAGTCTTTTGAGACAGCTGATTTCATATTTTGCAGGACAAAGAAGGGTCAGGATTAGCTTGACTCTGATTAGTGTAGGGCAAGGGTGGAGTTAAGGGTGTGAGAAGGGTTTCTAAAGGGTGAGGAGAAAGATGTAATGACGTGTGTCTCACAGTGACAGTAGTAACATAGCAACCAGGATACATTACGTGTGCAGCAATACGTTGTTTTCAACACACAGAAGTCTTAGGGAAGTTGAGCTTAGATATAACTGTAATTATTTTAATATAATTGAAGGGTAAACAGGATAAAATATAATTTATTTTAGTTGGCCTCATTAATGTGAGAGAACTTGTTTATAGCTTTTTGGTTCACTAAGTTCTGATATGCACCTGTCTCTAGAGTCTAAATAGAGAAGATCAATGTAATATGTTGTGAAGATGCCAACTCATCGTGGAAAAACAGGAATTGAATCCAGAGCAGAAGGAACTGGTCAGTGCCGGTCCCCACAACGTGACCAAGAAGAAAGGGGCTCAACGGTGAAACACGATGCACCTTTCCACAGCTTTGAAGGAACTGAGGCGTGCAGACTTGTGCTTGAACCTATAGGACATGAAGCTTCTAGACATGCCTAGGAAATAGAAGACCTCAGGACCTTGGTGCCTCCTTGCCCACCGAAATAGCACCTCACGATGGTGTCAGGGAGGCTAGGTGACAGATCTCCCAGTCCTTATGCTGGGCCATGTGCTGAGGAGGGAGAACTGTAGAAGCAAGCAAACTTGGCTACCTTTGACTGCACCTACCCTCCTTCCTGATGAACTCCCCCACCCCATCGATGAATGGTAGGGCCGCTGGTGGCTTAGAGAGCCAGAGGTCATTTGCATCAGAGGAAGGTGGGGAATAGCACAAGAAGGGCAAATGTTTGCAGTAGGCTCTTACACCCTGCAGGATTTCATCAGAGGCGCTGAAAGCCTGGGAGACAGAGTGCCACACAGGTACTAAGAATTGACTGGCTGGGCAGTGCTCAGCTGTATCCTAGCTCTTCTTCTGTCCCCTTGGCCAGGCCAGGAGCTTCCTTATAACTAGCTTTGCCCTCGGGGTCCATTGGTCTAGACTTGCTTCTCAGAAGATGAGTCTGAGGTAAGAGAAGACATGAGCAGCTAGCCTTGTCTCCTGGTGTCAGGCTAGCCTTGCCTCCTCCTGGTGTCAGGCTAGCCTTGTCCCCTCCTGGTGTCAGGTGCTCACTTCTTTTAATATCACCATCACAGTGTCATACACTTCTAGGGACATCCTTACAAACGACAACACGCTGGAGATCTTGCATGCACTAGCCTGGACCTAATGCTCTCCACCACATTCCTTGCTCAAGGGAGCTGCCTGCCTAAGCCACACCCCCTGGTTCCCGAGACACCAGGATGCCATCTGAGCATGCTGCCTGGGAGGGGATGGCCTGAACTTGGAAGCTGGGTGTGGGATGAGGGAGCCAGGAGATAAAGCCCCCTCTCTGCTTTGCTAGCTCTGTACCTGAGACTCCCTCCATCTGGCTTCAGGGTCCTAACTTCTGCTGAGTGACAGATCCTTTCTCTTGCACCAGGAAGTGGTTGTAGTTGAAGCCCCAGAGAGGCTTCTATTTTGACTTTTCCATCACCTGTGGCCATTCCCCTCCATTAATTATCAGTCTTAAATACAAAAGAGATTTCCCTGAAGAGACCTGTGGAATGACAGCGAGTCCCTGCCTCAGGCAGGCCCTTAACAACAAGGGCGAGTGGGACCTTGGAAGGAAGGCTCCTTTGGGGTGCTCTGCCTCTGCCGTTTCAAAGGCTTGACTATGCCACTCTCTTGCCACAGATGGAGATGTGCCCATGAGCAAGCTTGTGACTCTTGATAGGGGACCTGTCAGGGAGGCAGTCCATGCTCCCCAGACTTGTGGGTAAGAAAAAGGAGGGGTAAATGTCAAAATTTGCATAGTTGCATGGCAGTGTGCTCTGATGGTGGGCAGGGAAGGTGTGTGTATAAAGGTGCACACGCCCCTGCAGACTTACCTCCCGCTTGGCCACGGTTTTGCTTTGAGGGAAATTAGTTACCCATAGTCTGAAAATATCACTATAATACAATAAGGGACTAAGATACTTTGAGAGAAAGATCACAGTCACATAACCTTTCTTACAGTATATACTATGTCATGTTTCATTGTTAGTTATTTTTGTTGCTCTCTTACCATGATGAATCTATAAATTCAGCTTTGTCACAGGTGTGTATATAAGAAAAGAACATTGTAAAAATAGTTCTGTCTGAAGATCAAGGTCGTGGATATCCCTTGTGGATGTGGCAGAGGGGAGGAATTACTGTGTAGACTAACAGATGCATGAAGTGTCTCTGGAAGTGTTCTCACAACGGCAGCTACTGTCTCTTGCTGGGATAAGGAGGGAAACCAGGGTCAAAGGGATGGAGAGAGACTTTCTTCTCCATGTTTGGCCCAAAATAGTGGAGCTGTTTATCTGTCAACTCTCGGGATGAATAAAACAGAGGGGCCACAGTGACATAGTATGTGTGGTACAGCTGAACTACGCTGCAGCCTTAGCTGTGACCTAAAACAGGCCGAGGCAGAAGGACTCCGCATCCAGCACATGTCTACAGACAGTCCCAGGGAACTTGGGCAGTAGTGGCAATGGATATCGGAGCAGTTCCTCACAAGCCTCCAGCCTCAAGCTGAGGGAGGGAGGTTGGGAGAGAATCATAAGGATTCTGACTGTAGGTTAGCCACAGCCAAGCCTAATATACGTGGTCTAGTGGAGACATTCGAGGTCACTGGAGTACCTTTCTGAAGCCTGTGCCCTGCCTTTAGAGGGTGACCACACAGAAGGGAGAACATATACTCATGTGTCACATAGCAGAACTTCTGAGACTACTGGACTTCAAAGATGGGACCAAAGAGTCCAGGACAGTCAGAGCCTGCAGCACTCCCGGCTCGCCTGCTCCTCAGGTCCGACCTTTCCCTTCCTGGGTGTTCACAGCTTGGTCTCCTAACACCCCTAACGCTGCAGCATATGGAAGCTGGAAGCCTGAGTCTGTGTCCCTGGACTCCCGCACCCCCTACTCTCACCTCATTCAGCTTCCATGACCTGCTCATTACTGAATCAAAGGCAGAAAGGGCCCAAGGTTGGAACTGAGCCACAGTGGACCCGAGAGCCTGTCACCTGCGGCTCCCTCACAGTTTTGACAAAGAATATTAATTAACCTTTGGTCAGCTTTACACAATGGAACTCAATCCTCTACTCTCCAACAGGTTGCTATGTGTTGTAATGCTAAAGACTGACCCCAAGATCTTCTCGCCCCCAGGGACAAGGAGATACTCATGTCTGCCAAGCGATGGTATGTAAACTTGCCCCGCCCCAAGTTATCCCTGATTGGTCAATAAAGATGCCTATAGCCTGTAGGTGGGCAGAAGAGAGAGGTAGGCAGGACTTCAGTTCCAGTGCTTGTGTCCTGAAGCAGAGACCATGAGGGGAGAGAGAGGTGAGAGTGAAGAGAGAAGGCGCCATGGGGTAAGGGATCATGAGATCCGGCCATGAGCGCTGGCCAGTTGGAGCAAGAGCAGTCCAGGCAGAACGTGGCAAGTCCTACCTCGGAGTTATAGACAGGGAAATAGGCAAAATAGCTTACAGGGTTGATATCTGCCTGGCTTCAATGTTGTATATAAATATGAAAGTTTTGTGTCTTTTATTTGGAAACTAAATGATCAAAGGTCAGGTAATTAATTATTATCACAATAAGTGTCCCCCTGACACAAGAGTCTTTACCCTTGGCTGGATGAAAAGGAGCCACCTCAGGGAGCTGTTTAGGAGGGTGGGGTGACAGTGGTAGGGGGTTTACCTCTTTTCCATAGCTCTGACTGGAAGTTGCTAGTCCAACAGAAAATTTCTATTCCCAATCCTTCTCTATGCTGTAACTAAATTCTTTTTCTCATAAGCCAATGTGCACCCGTGTCTCTCTTGATATACTGGAGCCCTGTGTAGAGACAATCTCTTGTGTACTGTATAGAAGCATCACCTGTTAATAAAAAGCTGATTGGCCAATGAGCTGAGACAAGAAATAGGAGGTGAGAGTCCTGGTAGGGGGAGTAGAATTCTAGGATAGAGTCAGGCGTGGGAAGAGATTTGTCCTGAACTCTGAGGAGACAGACTCATGGAACATAGGAGAGTAACTAGACTTATGCAGACTTAGACTAGATTAAACGTGACAGTTACAAGCTAGTGGGAACAAGCCCAAGCTTGTGGCCTAGGCATTTATACACATATAATTAAATTTCAGAGTTGTTATTATAGGAACTGGAGTGCAGGTGGAAAAGTCTGTGATTGCAGCTCTGTGTCTTTGTTTAATTGATTTGGACTTTTGAGATGGGGTTTTGCTATATATCCCTGACTAACCTAGCATTTGCTATCTAGACCAGGCTGGCTTTGAACTTGCTCTGATCCTTCTGCCTCTGTCTTCTGGGTGCTGGGATTACAGATGTGCTCATCTGACTGTAACTCCAGAGAGCTAAATATCTGCACATCTCAGGGATTTTGCAAAAGTTCACCAAATGACTGAACGAGTGGTCTGGTAGGCTGCCCTCACCCAGGACTCTTCCACTGCCCAGCACTGAGGCAGCGGGCTCCAGTTTATTAGTGTTATTAATTTATTTTTTTATTCGTGTTATTTGTTTATTAGTGTTAGTAATGGTCCTACACTTAGAACTCCACCTGAGGAATTTTCAGTAACCATGATCTTGGGCTGGCTACATGTGACTTAATACGTAAAAACACTCACAACACAATCCTGACAGTCTGAGTTCTACCCCCCACCCCCGAACCTATGCAAAGATGGAAGGAGAGAACTAACTTCACAAAGTTGTCCTCTGACCTCCATACACATCCTCACACACACCAGTGTCATGCACACACACCCATGGCATGCACATACACTCATGTGCATATACACTCCTGCACAATTAAAAGAAAAAAAAATTCCAAAAAAGAAAACTACCCCAGCAAGACATGGCACGACACGTTTCCAAAACAGTCCTGCCACAGTTCACCTGCTTCATCTCTGTTAGTTTATACATGGCTCTGAGGCAAGCGTTATTGCCCTCGGACTTAGAGGAGAGGCTCCGAGGCCCAGAGAGATACCATGAGATCACCACCATCAGTAAGCAGAGCTCAGATCTAACCCCGGAGCTTTGTACACAGGCCCCGTCAGCTCTGGGGCAGCCCTGGGTGGGACCCATCAGACTGGCAGCAGTGCAGGTGGAATCCTGACCCCTCTGGCCACATTCTTCCGGCTCCAAAAGCTGAAAGGGTGGAAGGTAATCCAGTGATTCACAGGACTTAGCACCTGCAGTAGCTGGAGCTGGTGCAGGTATCGTTAGCGATTGCCGAAGAGCAGTTGTAAGAAGTGTCAGTAGAAGACACTTGTCTGCTAAGGACACAGCTGCCAGGAGACTTTTTGCTCACTGCATCTCTGAACCTGTGATCTGTAGGGCAGGGAACGGCACTTTCCAGGACAGCTGTGGTATTTCTTGTTTTCAGCCAGCCACCACTTCCTGTTTTGTTCTCTGTTCATACTGAGTCTTTAATTTAGAGAAAGTGCTTGTGGTTTGGTTGCTTTGGGTTGTTCCTCGTTCAAGCTCTACAAAGAAAGCTTTCTTTTCAAGGTGCTAGAGAGAAACAGAGAGAGAGAGACAGAGACAGAGACAGAGACACAGAGACAGAGACAGAGACACACAGAGAGAGACAGACACTGAGAGACAGAGACAGAGACAGAAAGAGAGGGAGGGAGAGAGAGGGAGACTACAGAACAAGTTTCTTTTCAAATACTTTGCTAGGAAGAATAGTAAAGACTTCCCTGATAAAATAACAAAATTCAAATAATATCAATCATAACTCTCCAAATCTAGGACCTATTCAGCAGTCTCCAGAGTACATGGCTATCTCAAGGGCAGTGATAGCTAACGTTGGTTGTCAACTTGACACACCCTGGAAGAGGGAACCTCATAACCTCATTCATTATGGTGGAATTGCTTCCAACAGATTGGCCTGTGGCCATGTCTCTGGACCATTTTCTTGATTCCTAATTGAGGAATGAGGGCCTAGCCCTCTGTTGGCGGTGCCATCCCTGGGCAGATGGTCTTGGGTTGTATAAGAGAACAGGCTGAGCAAGCCAGGAGAAGCAAGTCAGTAAGCAACATTCCCTCCATGGCCTCTGGGTCAGTTCCTGCCTCTAGGTTCCTACCTTGAGTTCCTGCCCTGGCTTCCCTCAGTGATGGACTACAATACAGAAGTGTAACCAAATAAACCCTTTCCTCTCTAAGTTGCTTCTGGTCCTGGTGTTTATCACAGCAACAGGAGAGTCAGCTAGGACAGGGACGAATCTCTCTGAAATAGCCACCTTCATGATGCCCACATTTCATAGAATTTTGGGCACACAGATGTTCGCTCTGAAGTCCTGATGTGTAACTCTGATGTCTTCACGAGATAGATCTTTGAAAGACACCGAGGTATCTCAGGCACTTCTTTAGAACTATAGAATGGGATGTAGCAGCTCAGTGTTTGCTCTGGAAGACCCACCGCCTCCAGCCCCCATGAACTTCACAGCAGTCAGCCATAAACAGCAGGAGCAGTGTGGGATCTCAGCCAATAGTGCTGCCTCTCCGGCAATCAGGAAAGTCGACATCCATAGCGCAGACAACAGCAACAGCAGCTAAGGCAACAGCAAGCGCACAGTTGTTTGGAGTTGATTATGATTCTCTGTGCTTAGCAGTTGGATTCATCTTCCCCAGCAGACAGGGGCATGCAACAATCGCTCCCCTGATGAGTGGTAAGTGGAATGGCAGAGGCTGGTGAGCACTGTCCTGAGCTGGCAATCAAATATGCCAGACTTGCCAGGCCTGTGCTGTCCGTGGGAGCCCGGCGTAACAAGTAGGCCCTGTGAGATATGAATTATTGCTCTTCCCCCCAACACAACTCTCTTCTCTTTTTGTAAAGAATGGAGCAGGAAGAAGAGTATCTTCTGATCACTCCGTTGCACCCCCAAGGGCAGCTAGCAGGCAAGAGCGTCTCGTTTACTCTCCAGCAAGAGTACACCCAGACAGTGGTGTGATGCTCAGCTCTGCCTGCAGTGTGGCACAGTAGTGCCCTGCCGCACAGCACCGGCGCCATGGAAGTAAAACTGCTGAAATTCTTGCATGGGAAGGGAGGGGCTCCGCAGTCTAGAAAGCCTTGAGGCTGGGAAGAAAGTCGGGTGGGCACTGAGTGCCCTGCACAGTACAAGTAGCCAGTACTCACTGGTTCACTGGTCCCTGGTACTTCCCCAGGAACCTAGACTCTTCAAACAGCAGCATGTGGGGGCTGAAAAAGGAATGTATAAAGTGAGGGGCTGGAGTGTCCCCCATCTTACAGGAAGCATGCTGAATTCACCTCCGATCACCAAGGATCATAAAGGCTTCTGGGCTGTCCTGATCAGGGGGCAATTGCCTTCACCCCACAGGGGATACAGGTTGGCAGGGTCACTCCCTCCTTGGTCAGTGTTCTCATACCCTCACACAACCCACTGTCCGCCAACAGCACACTGACCGGTATTACAAGACCAGACAAGGTCAAGGGCAAACTCTTAGCCCTCAAAGGGGAAGTGCTATCCTCTGCCTGGATATCCTACCACACTCCTGACAGTCTGCATGTCACCCACTGTAGAGCACTAAGGAGATGAAGATGTACCCAGAGACCCTCACAGGTCCCCTGAGGAAGGCAGAGCACCCCCACATGTCCAGTGAGTCCTACTGACATGTTGGGGTGTGCAAGCCCAGCACAGTCCACTGCTTGAGCACCCCATCACTGACACATAGCTCCTCCCCATAGTGCTGAGTCTGGATCACACCCACAGTTCTCCTGAGGAGAAGGAGACTCTGCACACCCTCAAGACTCACTGGATAGTGGCCAGTAGTCAAAACGACAGTGTGTGTGAGGACCATGCCTGTCACAAAGACTCTCTAGGAGCGGTTCCTTCTCTCAGAGAGACCTGCTGTTGGAAGACAATCTACTCCCCCCTGACCCTTGACCATGACCTTCCATACACTTCATGTCATGGGGGACTGTCCTTGGTGAACAGTCACACAAAGGACTGAGTCCATGGCACCAACAAGGCAACAGAGAGAGGATGAACACATTTGCATGGTAATCTTTCTCCATTCAGTTCTCACGGTGAGACTCTGAGGCCCGTGCTATGAGAAGCCCCTGGCATACAGAGCAAGCCTGTTAAACGTTTACAGCAGAGCTGAGAAGGGCCCTGTTCTGGGACCCTCGAACTCAGCTTAAAACAACTGGAGGATAGAATTGCCACCACCTCACATGCTGTGTCTGGACTGGGTGAAAATGATGTAATCTCTTCAGGTCTGGCTGTGAGCAGGTCCTTAGCTAACACAGACAGGGATTGGGGGCTGGGGGGGCAGAGCAAGACTCAGCTGTAGGTTTCCATTCTTGGTTGCCAAAGGAAAGGTCAATACAGGACAATACAATGACTCCTTTGTCCAGCATGTTCCCCAGGTGTCACCGGTGTAGCAGGGCTTGGGAGGAGTTCAGGTCTCCTTTCTCAAAGGTCTCAGGGAAGCCTCAATTCAGTCAGTTCTTAATTAGTGGTCAGTTTACCTTCTGAAAACCCATATCTATGTGAATATTCCTTGGACACTTAGGCATTCGTGGGGCACTCTGAGGCTGTGTGAGGCAACTGGACAAGCCTTCCTGCAGAAAGACACACCCTCGTGATTGTTTAGGAAAAGACTCAGTGTAGGAGCTGGAGGGACAGCCTGAAGAGCAAAAGGGTGCTGGAAGCCAGAAACAAAGATGGACTTAGCTCCTTCAGTAGCCTGGGAAATTAGCCAACCCGAAGGCACAGGGTCTACTCAGGAACTGTTTTGTTTCTGTCTAATAAGAAACAGGAAAGAATCTCAGACAAGAAGCAATAGATCACAGGACAAGATGGTAACCAAGAGGTGGGAACTGGACATGAGGGGACAAGAGTGGGGACCAGACATGAGGGACAAGAGGTGAGACAATAAGAAGGGTCCTAGGTCCAGGTGGAGACATTCATCTCAGCTCTGGGTCTTGTGAAGTCAGATCTCGCTAGCCTCAGACAAAAGGAGCTCTGGGATACAGCAAGACTCTGTGAATATGTCTGGGGAGTTTTCTGGGAAATCAGGAGAAGACAAAAAGGAAGCACATTTTCTCCCAACTTCAGCAAGCTGGACCCTGTGTGTGACAATTAATCATTTCAGAACTACCAACAGATCCATGAACAATACTTCTAGAAGATGGCACCTTTGTTTATAATGTGTCACTGGCTCCAGAAGGACTAATTCTCTTCAAATTTAACGGTTAACCCATTAAGATTTACTTGAGAGAAAGAGCGGGGTAGTTACATGGAGGTCGGAAGCATGAAGCGACCCCAGGCGGTTGACAGTTGCCCAGTATTGGACAAACTGGCCCAGAAGTTTCTGAGATGGATATTAAGAAGCCTATGAGCAGGAGGAAGATGCAGATGGTAGAGTTCATGACTGATGAGCCACACCCAAGGCCAGTGACAGCACAGCTCCACAGGTTGCCTCTAGCAACCTGTTTTCCAGTTTAGTCATCATCTTCTGAGAACACAGATGAAGGTTTGGAAGGCAAACATGCCAAATAATGGGCTTGGGAGAGGTGTCCAGTGCTGGGCATTACAGAGCTGGGATCCAAAATGCTTTAGACATGGAGACAAAATCAACTGAAAGGCACCCTATCATTCCAAGATGTCCAACAGAGACAAGACAGGAAAGGTTTCCAGTGTAAAGAAGATGTAGTGAGACTGGAGAGATGACTTAGGGGTCTTGATCAGTCGCTGTTCTTCAAGAGTACCTAGGTTTGGTCAATCCCCAGTGCCCCCATGGTGGTTCACAACCAACCTTAACTTCAGTCCCAGCACATCTGATACCCTCTTCTGGCCTTGGTAGATAACAGACATGCCTGTGGTGCACAGACATACATGCAGCCAATATACCCAGAGACATAAATACAAATAAATAAATCATTAAAAAAATGATTCGGGAATTTTAGTTGAATAAAACTGGTTCTGATTATGGCCTAGACATTCAATGGAGGAGCCTCTGGGACCAGAGTCCAGCTAGAAGAAACAATACGGCCATTGTCCGCAGAACAGCTGGAGTCTACACCTGTGTCCCAGGCAGAATTAAAAATAAATATTGACTCAAATGGGAGGGAAGGGCAAGGCATATGGAACTTTCCTTTGTGTAACGGTCAAAAATAAGGACATCTAGCCAGGAAAGAAATTATTCTGTGTGGCAACATGGGGTGGATCCATAATACTCCAGCAGTCCATCACCGTCGCTGCAGTCCCACTGCACTAAGATCTAGAGAAAGAGGAGGAAGCAAAAACAGAAGCAATCCAGTCTGCTGAAGGGCAAGGGGGAGGGAAACAGACAAGCAGACAGACAGACAGACAGACAGGCAGGCAGGCAGGCAGGCAGGCAGACAGACAGACAGACAGACAGAGACAGAGATACGGAGACACAGAGACACAAAGACAGAGATGGAGAGACAGAGATATAGAGACACAGAGGCAGAGACACAAAAACAGAGATGGAGAGACAGAGACAGAGTATTGATTGATATTGATGATTTTAATTTTTAAAGATATTTAAGCATGCAGTCCAAAAACTAGATATTTCTTTATGCAAATAAATTTTCACTCTTGAATCAAAACAACAAAGAAAAATTATTTGAGACAGCTCTCATGTAACCCAGGCTGGTCTCACACTTGCTATATAGATGAAGATGACCTTGAACACCTGATCCTCCTGCCTCTACAACCCAAGAACTGGATTACAGGCAGGTACCACCATTCTTACTTATATGGTGCTGGGAATGGAACCCAGAACATCAGGCCTGAGAGACAACCACTACCAACTGAGCTACATCTCTGGCCTAAGAAATACAATGACATTTCAATTCGCACACGCACACGCACACACAAATTTAAATCAAAGTTGTGCATTGTGCTACCTACTTTTAACCTCAATACTCCAGACACTGAGGCAGGGTGATCGAGAGCTCAAGGCTGATCCAGGCTATACAGTAAAATCTTTCAAAACATATTTAAAATAAAAGCATTAATTAAAGAAATAATAACTCTGGATTCTCATTATCCATGGTCCAGTCATTCAAAAGTGGCTAAGGGGTCAGTGTACTCATATTTCAACAGCAACCAGAAGCAAATGCACGGCTCTGGTCACTTCTTGGCAGGAGAGGAAGGACACCTCAGGCAAACGCCTAACTCTAAGAAGCTCAATTCCATAAGCATATCAAAGCCTATTAAAATAAGAAGGGCAGTGTAGAAGGAAAACCAAAAATTACTGCCCCATCCCAGCCATCAATCTCTCTTACTGAGGTCTTGTTACTAGTCTCTTGTTACATCTCATAATAGATTTTCAAAAAGTATCTTTGTGGTGAGACCTAAGGAGCAGAGGCATTGCTTGAAGACCTGAGCTAAGAGAGGGTCTCACTGCAGAGTGACTTTCAAAGAAGGGCCCCATAGACACTGATGGCATTGGTTTGATTGGATTGAACAGAATAGATTTCAATGGGGGTGCTCAGGCTGAAGCATTTAATAAACCTTAGTTTAATCAAACCAGACTGGCAAAATAAACGACCATAAATCCATATCCTGGGACACAGTGATTTCCTGAGACAAATATCTCCCTGTCCCAAAGCAGCCCACAGGGACCCAGTCGCTGACAGGGCAGTGTCTCTGGGATTTATAAATCCATTAGAAAATGACAATGCAGGTAGCCAGTGGCTATGTGCTGTTATCTCGTTTGCATGCTACACAAATTGTGTAATGGAAGGATATATATTTGGAGATGCATAGATGTATACAGTATGCCTAAATATAATGTCTAATTTTTAGAGTAGCTCATTAATATATTGATTCAAATCTAGCTGCGAGTATCAGACAGATGCTTGAATTAAGTATTCCTGATAGCCAGATTGATTAGTGAACTAGTGTCCTAACACAGACCTCATTAATTACCCTACACTTGATAGCTTGCAACAGCCAAAGTGGGTCCTCACACCAGAGGCCAAAGTCTGAGGTCAAAGCAATAGCTGTACTGGTTTAGTCTTGGCAGAGGGTCTGAAATCCACTCAGCTGATATAGTCTTGGAACCTGGCCGAGGGTCTGACATCCACTCTGTCCCTTTCCTGACCTCTCACGATTGCCACCAGTCCTTGGCATTATTTGACGAGTAACCACATCAGTCCAGTTTCTTTCTCCATTGCTCCAAGACTTCTCTTCCTCCATCTCCACAGGGTCATCGTAGGACACTAGCCATTGAATTTATGGCCACCAATCTCCATGTCATCTCATCTTAACTAGCTAATTACATTTGAAAAAACTGTATTTCTAATACATTTGAAGTCTGAAGGTCTGTGTGGCTATGACTTTTGAGAGGGGCACTGCTCAACCTTACACAAATAGTTTGTATCAACCATTCCCTGCAAGATTACTACCTACAACTTAGCAGGCATGGGTTCCACTAATTAACTCAATGCGCAGTTCTTCCTTATTTCATCTTCTTTTCCAGACAGATCTTATGTAACCAAGGCTGGCCTTGAACCCCTGATCCTCCTGACTGATCCTCACCCCTACTCGGATTACCAAGGTAAGGCCACCACACTAGGTGCTATCCAAAACAAAGGTCTATAGGTAGATGCTATCATGTAAGGTCACCGAACTTTTCACAAATTTAAGGAAGTACTTGTCTCTCCTTTTTAAGATTTTTTTTTTTCCAAACACAGATATTTGGATTATTGAGGGATAATTTTCATTCGTTCAAGCTCATGGGTTTTAAAGACATATTTACATTTCAGTAAAAGCATATACCAATGTAACCCATTCACCACGCAAAATATTGTCTGCTGGACTGTGGTAGAGCGTTTCCCTGGCATGCACAGGGGACTTACCTCAAAACATTAAATAAATAATTATATTGTCTCCTTTCCCCAGTGATCGCTAATGCTTCCGTGGCAAAGATTGCTTTACCTTCTAGACTATTCGGCCTACACATATATGGATTCAATGATTCACACTCTTACATCTAGCTTGTCAGCTGACGGAGCAAGCATTTCAATACCATGGGCCTTTGAGCTCTACCCCACGGCAGGACGGAAGGACAACCTGCCAATCATACGCCTAGCTGTTTATTAGGACTGCTCACAGTTTTAAGCTGCTTTTAGAATTCTGCCAGCAACAGGCATGAGTGGGTCCGTTCGCTCTTCTTTGGGCTGGTGATAGATAGGAGTGAATTGCTGGGCCACAGCTTAGGGTCCCGTTGAACTTTGTGTGGGAACAGCCTTGACCCTTCCCAGCAATGTCAGCGATAGTTCCACAGCCTCCGCTGGGGCGCTGCCGGGCTCTCAGGGCGGCCATTCCAACGGGTGGAGAGCAACTCTACTCTCTTTTCCTTCGCGCATAGAGACGTTGGGTGTCTTTTTTATTTTTAATTTTTTAAAGATTTATTTATTTATTTATTTTATGTATATGAGTACACTGTAGTTGTACAGATGGTTGTGAGCCACCATGTGGTTGCTGGGAACTGAACTCAGGACCTTCGGAAGAGCAGTCAGTGCTCTTACCTGCTGAGCCATCTCTCCAGCCCCCATTGGGTGTCTTTTTATGTATAGGTTGTCATTCATATATGTTCTACTTAAAGTGCCTGTTCTAGATTTTTGCACATATTTTTGTTGCTTGCTATTGTTATTGTTAAGCTATAAGAATTCTTTAGTCTTAAACATGTCTTTTGTTCAAACACACACACACACACACACACACACTCTAAAACTTCACTACCCTCTTTGGCTCGATATTCACTTTCCAAATAGTATCTTGTCTATCTTGATGTTTATTTATGTGCCTTTTTATTCAGTGCTGGTGATTGGACCTAGGGCCTGTGCATGCTGGGCCAGCGCTCCACCCCTGTGCCCTGCACCACGCCCACCTCTAAATCGTGTCTTAACAAACAGATGTGTTAAATGTTTTACGAAGTCAACTCTAACAACCTTTTGTTTTCTGGTTATTGGTTTCTGCATCTAAGAAACCTATCATACTCCAAGACCATGACCAGTCCGCTTTCTTCCAACCTGCCATCTTGTCTCACCTCTGCGGGCTGCTGCTTACCTGACTGAAGTTAATTACTGTGTGTCTGAGAGTCATGCAGAGCAGGTTCAAAGCTACCTCTTCCTGTTGATGTTCTGCAGTACCTCTCTTAAAGTCTGTCAGCCCTGGGAACTGGCGTCTCTTTCTGGACTCTGGTTTCTTTATTTATTTCTTTTGGTTATCATTTGTTTGGTTTTACTGAGATGTGTCAGGCCACGGATGGCCTGATACTCACTGGGTACCCTAGAGTAGCGCTGGGGTTACAGGTATGAGACACCATGCCAGCTGTTTTCAGACTCTTGACTTTATTCTGTTGACACATCTCTCTGTCCTTGTACTGACACCCAACTCTCTAGGTTACTATGACTCGTAATAAGCCTTGAAATGAGACAGGCTGCATTTTCAACTCTGCCTTCATGTTTCACAACTACTTTGGGACAGTATTGGCATGCTCACAGCCCTGTGTGCGGTCAGCACCACAAAATTATTTTGAAATTTTCATCCAAATTAAAAAAAAATAACCTACTGAATTTTTACTGGGGATGCTTCAAATCTATGAGTAATTTAAGATGGACTGAGTTTTCACACTATGTGGCTTACAGTTCTTACAAGTCCTGCCGGTCTGTGCTTCCTTAGGGTTCTGTAGTTTGTCCACGGAGCAGTGTTACAGTTTCAGTGAGCACGCCTCATCAAGTATATTCTGGTTTTGATGCTTCTGTGGATGGTGCTTTGACTCCCAGAAACTCTGTCTTTTACACAGACATGCAATTGATTTTTTTCAATATACATTATTTTATTGCAATTTTAATAAACAACAAATACATAAATGAATAATAAACAAATAAATAAATTTTACTGATGATATGAATTCCTATGAAGTTTGCCGCATTACTGTCTGTAAGAAACTAACCATCAGATATTTAAGAACACTCAACATTAAAAGCTTTAAATCTAACTGTATGTTGTAGCCCCTCAAAAACTCCAAACTGCTTTTTAAATTTCTTTTTTCTCTACAGAGTCTCATCAGCTACGCAAAACTCTGTATACTTTTTATACTGAAGCTAATGTTGAGCTGCACTTGGATTCTTTGCAACACACACATTATAGGACAGCCATTTCTTCCTCCTCTCCTCCCCCCTCCTCCTCCTCTTCCCCTTCCTCCTCTTCCTCTTCTCCTCCCCTTTTCCTCCTCCCCTCCCCTCTCCTTCCCCCTCTCTTTCTCCTCCCCCTCCCCCCTCCTCATTTTCTCCCTCCCCTCCCCTCCTCCTTTTTCTCTCCCCCTCCCCTTCCTCCCCCTCCTGCCCCTCCCCCTCCTCCTTTTCCCCTCCCCCTCCCCTTCCTCCTCTCCTCCCCCCTCCTCCTCCTCTTCCCTTTCCTCCTCTTCCTCTTCTCCTCCCCTTCTCCTCCTCTCCCTCTCCCTCCCCTCCTCCTTTTTCTCTCCCCTTCCCCCTCCTCCTTTTCCCCTCCCCCTCCCCTTCCTCCCCCTCCTGCCCCTCCTCCTCCTCCTCTACACCTTCTGGTTCTTTCTTCTTTGAGCCCGCTGACCTAGCAGGCCCCTTCTTTGCTGCTCACGCCTGGCACAGTCCGCAGCCACGCCCTTCTAGTCTCCTATAGTTTGGTGGCTTGTTTAGTTGGTTGTTTACCCTTGGCTGACTGCTCAGACCCCGTTTCACCCATCGTCTATGCGTTCTTTCCCACAGTCAGGCCTGGTGTTCACTTTTGACCTTTGGGTGCGGCTCAGAGCAAAGCAGGAAGAAGTCTTTTAGGAACATTAAAGTCTTTTTTCTTTCCTTTCTTATCACCTTTGTGAGGAAGGTAATCCTTCACCTCCCTGCATGTGAGCTTTGTCACTTTGTGCCACACTGGGGCATTTCATCGAGAAATTAAAGAAATTAATTGGGGATTCTTCCTGTGGTTCTCCCAACAGGTCCGCGTGAAGGCAGACATTTGCCCTGCAGCGTGTTGGGGTCCCCACTGCCGTGCTGAAGGAGACGCACCTGCCTGTCCTGAGCTCTCCCCTCAAGGCTCAGCAGAGGTACTTCCTCCATGACTGATTCTTGATGCACTAACTCAATTCCTCCAGCAAACTGACTGTTTGATCATGTTTGGGACCATGTTTTAAATCTTCCTTTGGATCTTTTTATATGCCAAATCATATCATCCGTGGATTTAAAATTGTATTTCTTTTTCTTTATTTTTTAAAATATTTACATTCATTTCATATGTTTTGCTTTTGTGTATTTATGTGTACCGTGTGCATGGGATGGAAAGATAGCTCAGACATTAAAAGAACGCTTTTGGTTTCTACACAGGACCTGGGCTCAGTTCCCCAGCATCCACCTGGTGACTCACAACCATGGCTAACTCCTGTTACTGGGGATTTAACTTTCACTTTTTGACTTTTTGGGAGATACATGTACTATACATATGTATATATGTGCTACATATATGCAGGGAACACTCTCATACATGCAAAATAAAACAAATAAGCCTTAAAAAACAGGATATAGCAAGGCATAGCTGAAACTCCGGCTTTCAGAAGGCGGAGAAGAGACCCCAGGGGCTTGCTATCGAGGTGGTCCTGTTAAATCACTGAGCTCCAGGGTCAGAAAGAGGCCCTGCTTCAAAAATCACTGTGGGCAGTAACAGGGAAAGATACCTGTTATCAGCCTCTGGCCTCCACAGGTGCACGTGCATACACACACACATTTATATAACCCCCAATGTATACAGTCATACATGCATACATACATACACCATGCACACACAAATATACACACAAGAAGACACACATGCACACACACACACATGCACACGCACATGAACACATGCACACACATACATGCACACAAACACACACATGCATACACATACATGCACAGGCACAGGTATGCACAGGCACATGCACATGCATGCACGTACGCACACTCTTATACCCCCAATGTATGCAGAGACATACATACATACATACATACATACATATACCACACACAGATCTATGACAAACTTGCATTTCTTTCTGATCTTTTGCCCTCTTTATTTTCCTTTTCTTCTCTCCACACCTTTCTTGTCTTGCTAAAGTGACTGAAAACTGGAGGACATTGCTGAGGTAACTGAGAGAGGACATCTTTGCTTGTTCTGCTCCTAGGGGGAAACTTCAGTATGTTATCTCTAAGTAAGCTGTTATAACGGATGCATAGATGCCGTTTATCAGATTAATAAAATTCCTTCTGTTCTATGTTCAGGTGGAACCCAAGTCTTGCGCGTGCCAGGCAAATTCTCTGCCACTGAGCCCAGTTCTCAGCCGTCTGAGACATCCTCACTGTGTAGCTCAGACAGTCCTAGAACTTGCCACTCTTCTGCTAGAATAGGACCCCAAACCTTGGCACAACGGACTCCATGTTAGAAGCACCATTCTGACCCTAAAACCCAGCATAAAGGCCCCAACACCTGCCAAAAAAGGAACAAAGGCCTAATCCATCAAACACTTGATCCCTCACCCACAGCCACGTCACACTGCGTGGGCAGGCAGAAGACACCCAGAGGTCTGCCAGCCTGTGGCCCACCCATAGAGGGAGCCACTACAATATGCAATTATGTAGTAGACAGAGAAAGAGAAGTTTGAGCATTATGAAGATAGATGACCTGGAGACTTGACAATAGAGAGGAGTAGCCTGTTGTGAGTGGTGAGTGCCACCATCTGTGCCATGGTGAGATCCCAGCCCACGTTGCCACTGAAGGCCATGTCTGGGTTCATGGCTATGTGGCATCAGGGATCTGTGTTGATATCTGTAGCTCATATTATCACTAAAGACCACACAGATGTCCCTGGGACCTTGTAAATGTCCAAGGGCTGTTCAGAACTGGCCCAGTCTCATGCTGGGTGTCACACTCAAGAGAGTGGGCCCCACAGTTCCACTGGGCAGCACAGGAGAGCTGGTCCCAGCGTCAGAGGCTCAGGTGAGCTGGACCCAACGGCAGGAGAGCAGGAGAACCGGCTCTGCCCCTTGCTGGCTGCAGCATTGGGTGGGCATGCTGCAGCAGTGCAGAGGAGCTTGCCGGAGAGGTGCAGGTGTGGGAGAGCTAGCACACTGATCAATTCAGCTACCTCCCAGGCCCAGTCCAGCATCTTCCTCATCATAAATTACTGGAGTTTGCGAAAGGGCTGGTCCTGCACATCCAATGCTTCAGCTTCCACACCAGGGTGTTTTCGATGCTTTGGATTTTGTTTGTTTATTTTTTTTAATTTTGTTATTTATTTTGTGGAGGGAGGTTGCAAGGGCAGAGAGCAGATATGAAGGGATAGGGAGATGAGTGGGATTGTGGTGCATGATGTAAAACTCACAAAGAATCAATAAAAAAGTAAAAGACAAATGAACAAATAAACAAACAATAATAACAACAACAAACTTGGTCCATAGTTCCAGGATCCAGGAAAATGTCCTAAATGAACTGACCTTGATTTTTGGCTTCTGTAGTTCTGCTTCTTGCTATCCCTTCCTGTCATCGGAAGTGTGCCAACACAGGGCATGGTTTTTGTGCGCAAAACATAAAGAACTGTGAAGACCAGGGCGGGGTGATTTGGGCGAGCTTCCTGTGCAGTTTAAGATCTGTGTGAGACTGGAAGAAACTGGGTAACAATGTGGTTGCAAGAGAGGGTGTGCAGGCCTCACTCAGAAGGGGAAGCTAACTAGTTGTGGGAGGTGGATAGAGAGAGGAAACTGAGTAGGAGAGGAGGTGAGGGGGAGCAGGATGGAGATCAGGTGGGGGGAGAGAGAGGGAGAATGGCAATCAGTGGGGGACATCTCCATAACTAGCTGGAGGCCTGGGACGGGGACACGGATTCTAGGGAGGTGACCCTAGCTGAGATTCCTACCAGAGGGGGGTATAGAGAAACTGAAATGGCCACCTCCTTTAGCCAGGCAGGACTTCCAGAGGAGGGAGGGGGACATTAATCCACTCACAAAGCCTTCAATCCAAAAATTTGCTTTGCCTACAAGATGTGCAGGGATAAAGATGGAGCAGAGACTGAGGGAATGGCCAACCAATGACTGGCCCAACTTGGGAGAGAGCCAACCCCTGACTCTGTTAATGCTTGCAGATAGGAACCTATCATAACTGACTTCTGAGAGGTTTCATCCAGCATCAGATGGAGGCAGATTCAGAGGCACACAGCCAAACAGCAGAGCCCAGGAGAAGAAGAGTGGATAGAAGGGAGCAAGTCTAAGGGGTCAAGGGCACTCAAGACCCACAGAGTCAATTAACCTGGAACTGTGGGGGCTCACAGAGCCTGGGCCAGGATCAGGGAGCTTCCTGGTACTGGACCTAGATCCCAAATGCATTTGTAGCAAATGTGCGTCTTGGTCCTCATTTGTGTCCCCTAAGAAGTTGGAGTGAGCGCTATCTTGGTCTCTGTTCCCTGCCATTGGATCCCTTCCCCTACCTGGACTGCCTGGTCGGGCCTCAGCAGGAAAGGATGTGCCTAATCCTGCTGGGACTAGATGTCCCAGGGTGGGGTGGTACCCAAGGGGCTTTCCCTTCTCTGAGGATAAGGGGAGGGGGCAATGGAGATTTGTCAGGATGGAACTGGGAGGAGAGAAGGGAAGCTGTGATCAGGATGTAAGTGAATACAAGAATTAAAAGAAAGAAAGAAAGAAAGAAAGAAAGAAAGAAAGAAAGAAAGAAAGAAAGAAAGAAAGAAAGAAAGAAAGGAAAGAAAGAAAGGAAAGAAAGAAAGGAAAGAAAGAAAGAAAGAAAGAAAGAAGGAAGGAAGGAAAGAAAGGAAAGAAAGAAAGAAAGAAAGAAAGAAAGAAAGAAAGGAAGGAAGGAAGGAAGGAAGGAAGGAAGGAAGGAAGGAAAGAAAGAAAGAAAGAAAGAAAGAAAGAAAGAAAGAAAGAAAGAAAGAAAGAAAGAAAGAAAGAAAGAAAGAGAGCATCTGTGTGAGCTCTCTGTAGGACTCTGGAGATACCCCTCCCCCACTGCTCGATAGACGCTTTTCATTGCTTCGCTTGACCAATTTGGAGAGTATAATTTTATTCATCTATTCAAACAACTTCAGCTTTATTGATATGTCTCTCTTGCTGGGATTTTACTCCATAGATTTTTTTTGTTCTTAACTTGATGGATTGCTCTCTTCCAATTAGTGTGAATTTCATTTGATCTAATTTTTCTAGTTTTATACAGTGGAAATCTAAATAACTATTTTAGGTCTTTTTTTTTTCTTTCTTCCAGGTTTTTTTTTTAAAGAAGGTTTTGCTCTAGAGTCCAGCCTGGCCTTGAATTTATGTGTGATTCCGTTGTCTCAGACCTCCAGGTTCAGATCCACTGAACTTTCTTCCCTTTTTAACTCTTCCGTGCTTCCTGTATTTCTGTTTTTTGTTTTTGTTTTTGTTTTTTTTTAAGACAGAGTCTCATGTAGTCAAGGCTGACATGTCTATAAGTCCAAGTCTCAGGAGGCTGGGCAGGGGAATCATGAGTTTGAGGCCTGCAAGGCTGCATGGGTTTGTCTAAAATAGCAATGAATCAATGTGTCAGGTAAATAAATAAACAGGATTCTACTCTGTAGGTACAGAGTGAGTGCTCATTTACATAGATCCACAAGGCTGCTCAGACCATCAATCTCCTTGACTATGTTTGTCTTTTCAGACCTGGTCCAGCAACTACAGAAAGCACGGTGTCAAAATCTGCAACTAAAATGCAGGGCTGCTTCTTGTCCCTTGGTTCTGCTGCCTTTTGATGCATGTATTTTGTACCTAATTCAGTGATGCACAAGATCTTTGTGTCCCCTTGAGAGCTCATCTCATCATTATGAGTGTCTTTATTTCTGGTAAGTCTATGTCACCTTAAGTCCACTTTGTGAGACACTGATACTCAGCACATCTCTCTTAGGATTAATGTTTACTCAGGCACCTTAAAATCTTTAATTATTGGTGTGTGTGTATGTGTGTGTGTGTGTGTGGTGTATGGGTAGTGTGTGTGTGTGTGGTGTAGGTAGTGTGTATATGTGTGTGTGTGTGTGGTGTAGGTAGTGTGTATATGTGTGTGTGGTGTGTAGGTAGTATGTGTGTATGTGTGTGTGTGGTGTGTATGTGTGTGTGTGTGTGTGGTGTGTAGGTAGTATGTGTGTGTGGTGTATGTCTATGTGGTGTGTGTGTGGTGTGTAGGTAGTATGTGTGTATGTGTGTGTGTGGTGTGTATGTGTGTGTGTTTATGTGGTGTGTGTGTGTGTGGTGTGTAGGTAGTATGTGTGTGTGTGTGGTGTGTATGTGTGTGTGTGTGTGGTGTGTAGGTGGTGTGTGACAGTCCTCTTCTCTGATCATTTAGATGTTCTCTCTTTTGCTTTTCTGCTGTGGACACCAACCTAGGTAGCCTGCAAGTCTCAGGGAGTTCTCCTGCCTCCACCCCGCATCTTCCAGTATGAGCACTGAGATTACAGATGGCGCCCTACACAAACTGAGCTGAGCCAGGCTGGACAGCAGCTTTATTTAAATTCCATGTACCTGTCATTTGCTTAACTCTCAACCAGTTTCATCTACTTTTTAAAACTTATCTTTGAATTCAATTCACATAGAGTTCCAGAGTCCAAAAATTGGGAAGTCGTCTGTACTGTATAATTTGTCTTAACTATTTACCATTCTCAGTGGTTTATCACAAAATTCAGAAATGGAAGGACAACTGTCGGAGGCTAGGGCTTTTATTTATTTATTTTACAATGCTGGAGTCATTTTTTAAAGATTTATTTATTTTATGTATATGAATACACTGTCACTGTCTTCAGACACACCAGAAGAGGGTACTGGACCCCATTACAGATGGTTATGAGTCACCATATGGTTGCTGGGAATTGAACTCAGGACCTCTGGAAGAACAGTCAATGCTCCTAACCGCTGAGCCATCTCTCCAGTTCAAACCCAGGATTCTTGAGAGTGTTAGACCAGCGCTCCATAACTGGACTACATGCTCTACCCTGGAACTCAAGGCGTTTTGAATACACAGTTGTTTTGTGCATTCTTTTTTTTTTTTTTTTTTTTTTGGTTTTTCGAGACAGGGTTTCTCTGTGTAGCCCTGGCTGTCCTGGAACTCACTTTGTAGACCAGGCTGGCCTTGAACTCAGAAATCCTCCTGCCTCTGCCTCCCAAGTGCTGGGATTAAAGCGCCACCACCGCCTGGCTTGTTTTGTGCATTCTTAATATTTACAAATTGATTACTTCTCAAAGGAAAGAAATATTTCTCTTTATGATTAGTTTTATTTATATTGTTTCACTCTGATTAGTGCATTGTGCATGTGTGTGTGGTCTGCACGACAGAACAGTACATGCATGCATACATGCATACATGTGAACAAAAGTCAGAGGACAACCTCGGGGTATGGCTCCTCAGGGGCTATCTTTTGTTTGAGACAAGGGCTCTCATTGGTCGGTAACTTCATCAAATAACTTAGGGCAGCTGGCCAGTGGTGTCAGATACCTGCTCTGCCTCTGACACGCAGGAGCAGGGTCTGAACTTCGGTCCTTGTGCCTGTAGTGGGAACATCTGGCTGAAATGTCTCTCCAGACCTTTTTAATTTTACTAATTTATTTAGTCTCTCTTTGTAGCTCAGACCCTCCTGAGTTCTGGAATTACAGGTATCTGCCACCACACAGCCCTTTGCCCTGTTGTGGTGCCTGTCCTGTGACAGAGATTGCTGGAGAGGACTTCAGGTCTGGAAGAGGAGGAAGGGACCTTCTTCACTGGACAGTTTTCCTACAAGGTGGCAATTGGTGCTCTCCCCAGACAAAGGAGGCTGTATTTCTGGTTTGCAGGATCTGTATTTCTGGTTTGTCTGAGTTTCTGTATCGCTGCTTACTTTCTATTCTCAGGAAAACCACCTTGCTCTGCAGTCACTACCTTGGAGTGTTTTATATTAAACTTCTGCATAAATGCCAGGGAGTTGGTGGTGCCGGGGGGGGGGGGGTATGGGGGGAGAGATTGGGGGGATGGGGGAGCGGGGCACAGCCACAAAGGCATCTACTGCAGGAGGACCTAACTGAGGACTGCCTGAGAGACCAAGGACTGCTGACTTAGACAATGCCAGCCTATCGAGAACTGCTGTTTAGAAGAGATGCTTTCTTGGAACCAATGGGGTGAGGGTGGAGGGTATTAAAGGAACTTGCTGCTTGTTTCTCACCTGCTCCCCAAGTCTGTTCTGTTGATTCTGAGCCACCTCACCTCCAACCCCCAAAGGCAAGTAGGGTCAGGCAGCAGGTGGTCCAGGGCACAGGCAACAATCTGATCCATATAAGAGTTGCCTTGGTTATGGTGTCTAGTCACAGCAGTAAAACACTGAGACGGAGGAAATTAGTGCCTGGGAGTGCAGGGCGAGAGTCTTTCTGCAGCATCCGTTCACTCAGCCATTTCTTCAGCAAATGCTTGTCTAGTGCTCACTCTCTGGCGGTATTCTGGATACCGAGGATATAGAACGAATGACAACTAATGTTGCCGGTCCCGTGGAACTTACCTTTCAGTGGGAAGAAGCAAAGCATTAGAATCAGACATGGAACCAGCCATGCTGAGAAATGCCACAAAGGTAAACTTAGAAATGGCAGTAAAACCCAATGCAGGGAGGGTCTGGGAGGGCCTCTCTAATTACAGGATACTCAAGACACTTAAAGTCCTAAGGATATGTGGTGAAGACATTCTAGAGAAACAAAACAGGTAAAATCCCTCGGGCAGGAGTGGACTTGGTGTGTCAAAACTAACAAGCCAGGCTCAAAATGAGGGAACATGGTTGGGAATGAGGTAGGAGACAATGGGGACCTCAGTGGTCCTATTCTTGGGTCACTGAAAACACTTTGTTTTCTTTTTCTTTTTCTTTTTTTTTTTTTTGAGCTAGATATAGAGTCAATGGGAATTTGGAAATTTCTGAGCAGAGCAGAGATACAACTGGAGTTTCTGTTTCTCTGTCTCTGTCTCTCTGTCTCTCTGTCTCTCTGTCTCTCTCTTTTTCTCTCTCTCTCTGTGTGTGTGTGTGCGTGTGTGTGTGTGTTTTCTAAGTATTATGACACTCACTCAGCCACTCTACAGTCCTTACCATATTTTAAAGGTTCACTCTGACTGTACAGCTACACAGTGAAGAACAGCCTCCATCTTAGGCTTAAAAACCATCTATAGTAAAGACACACTAGTTTTTTTTATTATTATTATTAAACCTCTGTTTCTCAAGGATTGGCTTTGCCCCATCTCTAATCTTAACTACAAATGGTTCTGTATTGTCCAGAGAACAGCAGCCATGCTTTTCTTTAAAAGAACTTGTTTATAATCATCTTACAACACTTCCTTTGTTTGAAAAGGTTACTATGACTACCTGTTGTTATAACTACTTTGTTACGCCCACTTTGCAACTGTGTCTTTGTCCCAGAAGGTCATTATGAACTGACTCGTTATGATCATGTTCTGTTTCTGTAGCCTCACCTCTTTTCTCCCATTAGGAAACCCCCCCACCCCTGAGCTATAAAAACCTTGTTTTCCTCACACCCAATGCTGACCTCTTGAATCTGCCTTAGGGGGAGACAGTTCATGTACATGAATTTAAAAGCTTGCTTTAATTAATTGTTTGTTTCAATTAATTTAGCCACGAAGATTTGGGTCAATGGTCTTTCTCCTCTCATCTTTGGAATCAACTATATATACCCTATACTGATACACCCATTTTCATTTAAATATAAACAAAGCTATGGTGTTCAACTTGGATAACTAAGAAATATAATGTAAACCAATTTAGAGGACGAATGGTGACACAGTCCTAGCGTTAAGTGGAGGCAGAATGACCACAGTTCCCTGAGGTTAGACTCTAGGCAAGATAGGCTCCAGAACTCTGCTTTTCAGTTTGACTTCTGCCCTATGCAATGCAGTGTCCAAAGGAGACTATAGAGAGAGTGCTAGATAAAAATCACAGTATGAGCCGGGCGGTGGTGGCGCACGCCTTTAATCCCAGCACTTGGGAGGCAGAGGCAGGAGGATTTCTGAGTTCGAGGCCAGCCTGGTCTACAAAGTGAGTTCCAGGACAGCCAGGGCTACACAGAGAAACCCTGTCTCGAAAAAACCAAAAAAAAAAAAAAAATCACAGTATGCAAATCACAGTAAAGCTGTTTATTGTTTATTCTAAGTTATCTAAAATTATGTATGTGCATATATGAGCACCCATGCACACCTAAATTGCAGTTTCTTCTAACAGAAGATATTACTTGGCCATCCTTTTTTGAATCTCTTAAGAAAAATATTTCAAAACTAGGGCCCCCCAAGACAGATTAGAGTCAACAGAATACTGTCCCTATCTGAGTTGAAGACCTGCACCTCTCCGATTCACACCAACTTAGAGCAAAAACTGACCATGGAGCTGGGCAAACCAGCCAAATGGGGCGACCTGGGTGTGGGGATGGGGGTGGGGTGATCTGAGTGTGGGGGTTGGGGGTGGGCGATGTGGGGGTGGGGCAATGTGGGTATGGGGGTTGGGGGTGGGGTTATCTGGGTGTGAGGGTTGGGGGTGGGGTTATCTGGGTGTGGGGGTTGGGGGTGGGGCGATCTGGGTGTGGGGGTTGGGGGTGGCAGGAGCCCAGGAGTTATGTTCCTCCTTCCGGCTCCTCTCTTTTCCACTTTCCTTCTGTAATGGTTCAAGACCCACACCCTCAAGGGCTCCTCTTAGAAGGCAGGACCCTCTCCATTGCTGGGCGCAAGTGACTGAATTCTTCCTGATCCTCTGCTGACTCCTCTCCCCTGACCTAGCTCTGTATTGTAGATTTGCACACAGCTCATTTCCCCTTTGGTAGAGCAGAATTCTGCCTATAGAGGAAGATCCGGGTGAGACACACCTGCAACCAACTCCATCGCTTCCCTCCCTCCAGGACTCCCCTGCACAGGCTACTTCACCTCATACCCCTTCCCTACCTCTCTTCTCTGCCCTGGCGTACGCAAAGGGAACCTTCCAAAGGTCCAGGGGGCATACCCTAGGCATGGTCTCGTCTCCCTCTTGCATGGTGCCCTGCATAGTCTACCTCGCCATACATGGGACTCACCTGTGGCTTGCCAGCCTTCCTGCTCTGCACCGTAGTTAGACTGGAGTGTCTCATGGGTGAGGTCATGTCCTTCCCACCTTTGTATCCGTAAGGATAAGCACAGAGCTGAAGTGGAAGGAGCTTATCTTGAGTGGGTGGATGAGTTAGTGAACTTTCCAATTTTACATGGCCAATATGCCACATCAGTTTTTACCAGATCTTAATAAAGAAGAGACAAGGAGGAGGGGAGTAACTAAATTGAGTATTTAAAAATAAAAACAATAGCAATAACCAGCCCTCATCTCCCCCCACCTCAGTCTCGAAGACAGAGTCCCAATACTAAGCAGCTTGCAAAAGAGAAAGTAGTCAACAGATTGTTGAATGGGACTTGCCTCATGCCAGGCCCTGGCACAGGCCTTGATCACCTTGCTGGGTTTTTGTAACTCCCTCAGGAGAGACTTGGCCCTGTGTGAGTTTCCCAGGACCCACGCCACTGTAAATGATAACCTGGACACGTGTCTTGCACCCTGAGGTCTCCCTTTTGGTGTAGCATGTCTCTGAGGAGGACAACCACAGGAACAGACAGAGCCGGAACTGGGCCAGAGGCAGTAGTGACCATTTGGATAAGCTGTAGGGTGAGAACTAGCAAGAAAATGGAGTGCAGGGCACAAGAACGCCATGCTTGTTCTCAGGAACTCTGAGAAAGATGGAGATGAAGAAAGCTGCCTGCCTTTTGGATAGAAGCAGAGCAGCGCTTCAGGACCACTTAATGCAACACCCTGGAACTCGAACCCTGGCTGAGCTCGTGGGCCCCAACGTTTCTGTTAGATGAAAGGCATCAAGTGCAGCTGAAAACTGGCTGTGCTCAGACGCACTGTCAGCTGGACGCTGTGTTCTAAGCTGTCAGTTTTCCAACTCAGCTCAGCAGAGGGTGATGTCAAGGTTCACATGTGTGATGAACTGTTTCATAGGCCCTCGGATTGAGGAGCACAGGGCAGCTATAACCCTGGCAACCTGAGCTGATGAGAAACCAGCTTGGCTCTGAAGCAGTGTCTTCCCAGTGACCACAGGGCCAGCAGCATTGAAGTTTGACATTCTCTCTGAGGGGGAAACTGGGACGAGAGGAATCAGAAAGCACAAAGTTCAAGGTATTCACACGGAGAAGACTGGTTATGAGTTCTACAACTATGCTTGAATACAATCATCTGCGGACTGTCTAGGGATATGCCCTTTTCTTCTCATTAAATAAAACAGGATGTATCGTGGAGGGGACACCAGAGAGTGTCCTGTACCTACAGTCCGCCCTGGTTTTTTGTGTATAAGACATGTTTAGACAAGTTGTAGATTCTCTTCTCTACTCAAGACAGTCAAACAGGGAAGCCAGTCTCTAAGAAATACTGAGCACAGGCTCAGCCTGCCACTGTACCCGAACTTCCCAGTTCACGGGCCACAATAGACAGCTAATCTGGGCATTATCACCTCCCCTCTAATCATGACAAGGACAAGACTCAGAGACACAAGGAGAGGCGACTTGCCTACCTGGATATTGGCAGGGCTATAATTCTCATCCTTGGCTGTCCAGACTCTAATAATTGGGGTTAGAGGGATGGTTCAGTGGTTAGGAATTCTCACACTCAGATTCAGTTCCCAGAACCCACATAGTGACTCACAACCACCTGTAACTCCAGCCCCAGTAGATCTGATGCTCTATTTTGGCTTCCCTGGGTACTGCACACACATGATGCATATAAACTTATACAGGCACACATACATATATACAGACAGACAGATATGATATGATATATGATATGATATTCTAGATCTTTAAAAAACAAGAACACCACCAACACCCTACCCTAGGACTTCATGTGCATTAGGAAGGAAGGAAGTAGCTGCCCTCAAAGTATGCCCTCCTTGAGAAAGATCTCACACATGAGATAGTTAAACCCCAACCTACAGAAACAGGGACCTGGCTGTGGGCCTGAGCATGCCCATAAGACAACATATGACTGGCAGAAGACAGCACTGTGTAGGTCTCTAAGGGCTAGAAGACCCATTTCTTGCTCTAGTAGGCACCTGTTCTCTAAATATTCTATGAGTCTCACCTATTCCAAGCACTTCGTAATGATTTTCATGCTAATTATTAAATCAAAGTCACTCTACCGGTTGACCTCTCTTTCTCCACTGACCTCCTGAGACACCCTTCCCCACCCCCTTCCCCACCCTTCCCCACACGTGCTGCCAATGCCACCTGGCCAATGCAAAAGTGGCCCACCCCCCCCCCCCAAGACCTCCATGTTCACATCAGATGGGTCCGCCATTATTGAGTCTTCCAGGACTCAGTGTCCAATGCTAGCACTTGTGTCCCTGAGCTGTCACAGAAGGGCTGACTTTGAGTACCAAACTCTTATCCCGGCTTGGCACAGACCTTTCACCCCCATTTAATCCCACCATGTCCCAGCTCCAAGCTGGACTCAATGCTGGTGACCGCCCCATGACTCTAGGAAGCTGCCATCTGTTTCTTGTGGTTCTTGGCTCTTTGTGCAAGTGGCATCTGTAGCTGACAGAGCTCAGGGGCCTCCCCTTGAGCCCGTGGGACAGAGGTGCTGTCCCCCTTGCTGTGGGTTCAGATCCTCCTGTGCTGAAGCAGCTGAAGGCGAGAAGGAGAAATCTGAAATGAGTCTTCGGGAGCAGGAGAATTCTTTGGTGAAATGTGCAAAATGATCTCTGCTTAATACCCATAAATTTCAGGGACTAGGTATGCTAGCTGCTTTCGATTCATGATATCTTTATCCTTTCTGTGGTATTTAAGTCACAGGGTGAAAGATGAAAGAAAGAAAAGAACCTTTTTTAAAAATGTTCTGGTGTCCATCATGGATTGAAGCCTTTCTGTCAATCTTGGCTACCATTTGTTAAAACAAGGGCCAGGGTACTAACAACTGAATGGCTAATTGCTGTGGGACACAAGCCCACAGAGCCCCACCCCCTTCTCTCAGAAACTCTTGGTTCTCCTCCCCAAACCCTACCCCTAGCTAGACTCCTTAATAGCCACACAGGGTCTAGATGAAGGCTTGCCTTGGGTCCACTTACAAGGCCTATCCTTCCTCCACGACCACAGTCCCTGATATTCCCAGGGCTTCTAATTAAAATGCCTGCAGCAGAAGCTCCGTTTCATTGTTGAGGGCTCATGAAGCCTTGGCTAATACTCCACACAGATTAGCGAAATGCTGCCTCAGCCTTTCCTGTCCCATTTCGTTCTTATTGTCATATTTATTAGCCCAATTCAGACACTGGCGAGACTATCTAGAAAGCGAATAAAGCACTCTCTCCCCAGGCTGGGCAAGGAGAGATGCTTGGCCGGCCGTGTCTTTGTGGCTCTCTAACTTGGTTTGCAGCCTGTGCTCGCGGCCCTCCTGGGCACAGGCCTTGGCAATGCTGCCCACAATGGGGACTGGTTCCCTCCAGCTGTGGCCGTCTTCCGCTCCGGCTCCTGTGAAATGACTAGGTTCTTGCTACTGCTTGAATTTGGAGAGCGGTGCTATTTTCTATTTACTAAAATTCAACAGCCTACAGCCCTTCTGAGAAACTAATTACAGTCTGAGGGGAAAATAAACACCAACTTTACCCACCCGTCATGTCCCAAATTGCATTAGCCTAATAATTGCATGATATTCCGAATTAAGTCTTCATTACTCCCCATCCTCCTCCTGTCTGTCTGGCTGGCTGCGTCCTTACACAGAATGTTATTGTATGAAGGCATGATACAAGAGAGTGCCAGGGCACAGAAAGACAGCGTAGAACGTGACAGTCTAGGGGGAGTGGGAGGGGAGGATGAGGAGGGTGGGCAAAGGTTCAGTGGTTCTTCTCACTTGTTCTTTCCCATGTGCTTTATAACATCTACAATGAATGACTGCATTAACACAGTGGTATACAGCAACCCATCACTACACATGTACTGGGCATGTGTACCCAAGAATCATCTATAATTAGGTAATTATAAGCAGTAGACATATACTATGATGACGTAGTTGAGGACACGGTAAAGTATTTGGCAACCAAGTGTAAGTAATGGAATCTGGGATTGTACGCAGTTGAGTTGGCTGGTGCCATGGTAGAGAAGCTTGCACTAAACCTGATGGCCTGAATTCAATTCCTGAGACCCATATGATGGGAAGAGAAAACTGACTCCAGAAGGTTGTCCTCTGACCTACACACCTACACACACACACACACACACACACACACACACACACACACACACACGGAGCATAAACATGTTGAGTGACCAAGACACTATGATTTACAAAGTTCATGTTGAAATTAGATCTACATTGCCACAGAATTGAAATGTGTGGCCTTTGGGGAGTAATTAAGCCATGAAGGCTCTCTTCCCATGAATGAAATATAGCTGCCCCGTAAAAAGACACAAGTTTTAAGAACCCCTCCCTGCCTCTTCTCTCCCTTCTTACATGATGATACTGTGTCTTGTCTGAAGGACCCAGAAACATGACACCATCTTGGAAAGAGAGGGCGTCCTCCACTGACATCACTCCCATACTGACCTTAGACTGCCCAACTCCAGATCTCTGAAAACAAACTTCTGTTATCTGTAAGTTATCCAATCTAAGGTATTTTGTTACCATACACCAACAGGCTAAGATAATCAGATCTTGTCTTATGATGGTATCATTGGTGCAGTGTGCAAGACTGGCCAGAGAAGGATCCAGATGTAAATGTGCCAAGCTGTGGTCTCCTGAGGGAGACTGAGCAAGGGCAATGGGGAGTCGGCAGGGACAGAGGAAGCAGGAAGCTCTCTTAACAAGAAGCATCTGTAAGGTCTTGTCTGCCGCCTTGAAGTCAAGGCGTGAGGGAAGTTGGGAACTCACAACTGTTACCTCAGGTAGTTGAGGGGAGAGGCCATGACACTTTTCATGAGGACAGGACAAAGGAAGAAGAGGTGTGAGAGGAAAAGGGTGGAATGCTAAGGTTAGGTTTTCTGTGCAACAAGTAAACAAGGATGTCCTTTAACAGTTGATATTCCAGCTCAGGGAGGGGGCCAGATACGGAGGTCCTCAGGCTCATAACCTGATCCCTCTCTCCCTGTGATGGTTTGTATATGCTCGTCCCAGGGAGTGACACTATTAGAAGGTGTGGCCTTGTTGGAGAAAGTGTGTCATTGTGGGGATGGGCTTGGAGATCTTCCTCCTAGATGCTTGAGAATGCCCAGTCTGTTCCTGGCTTCCTTTGAATAGAGATGTAGAACCCTCAGCTCCTCCTGCACCATGCCTGCCTGGATGCTGCCATGCTTCTGCCTTGAAGACAATGAACTGAACCTCTGAACCTGTAAACCCACCCCAATTAAATGTTGTCATTTATAAGACTTGCCTTGAACATGGTGCCTGTTCACAGCAGTAAAACCCTAAGACACTCCCCATGTCTACAGATCTTCTGATACATCCAGAAAATATAGTGACCTCTCTAATGCTCTCAGGGATGGTATAGAAGGGGCGATTAGCCAGGGTTTCTTCTCAGGTGGGGGGCAGACATCTGCCTGGCACCTGACTCTGTCTTGGAGGCTCAGTCAGGGGTTTGGGGGTTGTCACCATCAGTAAGAACCCAAAACCAAGGTTACCCATACTCGGTCCTCTTCCTATAGCTCTCAGCACATTGCCTGCCACACCAGACAGGGGTCAGGATATCCTAGAAATCTCCAGTTGGTGTGTATAATATGAAATGTGGACAAAGAAAATCAAAATCTCCAGAACTATCTCTAATGCCCTGGCAAGTTGCACTAGTGAACCTTCCCCTTGGGCTTAGCATCCCCACGTAACTGAGTAGTATGCATCCAACCACCCATAGCACCCATCAGGTGTGCGCTGGAGTCGGGTGTTACAAGTGATGCTTTCTCAAAGCTGTCCGTTCTTGACACCACCTCATTCACCATCAAATTAAGATGTCCTCAAATCAACTGGCCACCGTTGACAGCTGCTTTAGCATAGGATTCAGGAATGCAGGACTTCAGTTCTGATCCTGGCACTGGTACCACATCGAGATGTTAATTCAAAGGATCTCAGTCTCAAGCAATGGAGATCTCCCTGGGAGGCTGGCCAGCAGAACAGAACTGGAGTAGAGAAAACCTGGCCTGAAAGTTTGACTCATGATTTCCTCTTACCTGCAACTCTTATCATCAAAACTCCCCTCCAATTGGTATTTGAAGCACCTTAGGATGGATCCTGACCTCTGGGAAAGGATTTCATGTTCCACTAACAGGTAGACATTGAACCTGACTCAGCAAGTGTGAACTCTGGGGTGAGATCTGGGGTCGTGAAGGCCACCTTTTCTGCTACTGGGGACTCCTGGAACCCTTGTGAACCAGTGTGTGTCTGGTGTGAGTACAGTAAGAATAAGACAGGCTTCAATGTCCAGGAAATGGAGGCATCTGCTCAGTAGAAAGGTCACTAGAAGGTGTGGCTGCCACTGTATTTACAGAGACATGGATGGAAACAAGTCAGACTTAGGTACGCACTGCCATTGGCTGATTTGTGTTCCTTTCATGTGCTGAAGCCCTAACTGGCAGTGTGAGTGCATTTGGAAACAAGTCATTTACAGAATTAAATAACAGTCAATGAGGTCCAAAGGGTGAGGCTCCAAACCAATAGAACTGGTGCCTTTAAAAGAAATGGCTCAGCATTTAAGAGCACACTTTGCTCTTGCAGAAGATCCAGGTTCAGTCCCAGGCACCCACATGGTGGCTCACTGTGGTTCTCCTACCGTCGGTGACTGCTGACGGTTAGCCCATGGATGGGATTCGGAAACTCTGTGATTACATACGATGAAGAAGACACACCAGGACCAGCTTCAGGGAGGCAGATCAACTTTACTTGGGGTGATTCAAGACTCATATAATTTGGGGGACTGGGGGTAGGAACATCCAGGAAGGGCAAAGGTCACTGGCTGAAGGCTTGGGGACTGTGCTGCCCTCATTAGCATGGGGAAGCATTTCAGGAATCTCAGGGGCCAGCTGAACAGGTTCTTATCCAGAGAAAGGAAGTTGAACCCGTAATCTAACTAAGGCTGTGTGACAATCCACAGGTAGAGAGATGGGCAAAGGTTTCTGAAGCACCACAATACTTAAGTAGAGCTGACACCCATTTTGGTTCTCCTGCTGGCTCCCTGGGCCTGATCGTCCAAGTCCTCGGACAGCACTGTGGTCCCATGCTATCCTTCCCTCTTTTCCAATTTTATGAAACCACTCTTAAAAAGCATCTTCCCATAAGACCTGCCCTTTTAAAGTCATCCCAGAGATACGGCAGGCTCACCTTCTCTGCGTCTCTCCCCTCCGAGCCTCTGTGGGTCTCCCCCACAGAGCAGCCCTGAGGTCCCTTTTGGTGCTGGCAGACATCACTATTCAAATCAACTGAGATTTTCATTTTTTTTAAAATATTTTTATTTTATTTTTTTTTATTTATTTTATTTTTTTTGGTTTTTCGAGACAGGGTTTCTCTGTATATCCCTGGCTATCCTGGAACTCGCTCTATAGACCAGGCTGGCCTCGAACTCAGAAATCCACCTGCCTCTGCCTCCCAAGTGCTAGGATTAAAGGAGTGTGCCACCACCGCCCGGATTTTCATTTTTTTAAGAGTTAAAACTTTTTATTTGTATAGTGTTTTGTGTGCCTGTATGTCTGTGTGTACCATGTGCATGCCTGTTTTCTGAGGAGGCCAGAAGAGGTCATCAGATCCGGTGGAACTGGAATGATGCCAGATCTAAGTTCCCACGTGGACATTGAGAACCAAAGCCAAATCCTCAGCAAGGGCAGCAAGTGCTCTCAGTCAGACGTGTAAGGAGGTGAGAGGAAGTAACAACAGTGTAGAGTGGTGTGGCCCACAGGGCTCAGCAGTGGTGAGAGATCAATGGATTGGTCATGGATTCCCTTGGCACAAGGGTAGAGGCATAATAAGCTTGTCTGTCATAGCAGAGGCAAGTGGATCTCTTGTGCTAGGCAGGACAGTGCCACATGACAAGTCACTCTCCTGCTATATAGGAAAAAAAACCCTCATTTTTCTGAACCTATGAATAACTTCAACTTACATATGAACACAATATACATTTAGCTTGTTTTCTGTTCTTCAACAAAGTACTTGAAGTTAGTACTTTATAAAGAAAAGAAGTGTTTATTTGGCTTCCAGGTTAGAAGCCTGAAGACATGAGATTGGTTAGGCTGATCAGACAGGACCTCTGGTGAAGGCTCCCTTGGTGGCGCCACCCTTGGCAGCTGACATTCTGATAGGACTATGTGTAAGAGGAAGAGATGGCATGCAAACATAGGAAGCCAGAGCTATTCAGAGGGCCAAGCTTCCTATTTTTACAGTTTTGTCTCAGGAACTGACCATGGTCCCGCCAGGATCACAGCAGTCCTTTTTAAGAGCAGACCTTCCAGTAGCCTAATCATTGGACCTAGACCTAACTTTTTTTATGACACATTATCTTTTTAATTTTTTTATTTATAATGTATTAGTGTATTGCCTGCATATATGTCTGTCAGGGGAGTTGGAAACCCCTGGAACTGGAGTTACGGACAATTCTGAGCCACCATGTGGGTGCTGGGAATTGAACTCAGGTCCTCCGGAAGTGCTCTTAACCTCTGAGCCATTTCCCCAATCCTAGGTCTCACTTCTTAATGCACCACCCTGGGGACCCAGCTCCCAGTCCAGGAACCTCTGGGGGTTGGGGGGGGCATACTCAAGTCATACCCAGACCTTACCAGAGCATTTACTTTTTAGGAACGTAATTGGTGCCCAGACTGAAGGCACCTGCTCATAATTTGGTCCAAAGTTGCAAGAGTGGCTTACCAGTTCAGAAAGTCTCATGGCCAGCAGCCATGGCAGCTAGTGTCAGCTGTTATAGTCTGCACTGGGAGCTAGAGTCAGTACCTGTGCATCTGGAAAGCTTTACAGATCGCTCCGCCTTCACCCCTCTCTACGTTTCTGCTGGGACCCGCACACTCCCTTTCCTAAGCTTGCGGGATCGAGTGGGCTGTATTATCTAGGACCTTCACTTCAGGCTTGTACCCAGGGTACTTAAGGCATCTGTAATAAAAAGGGAAGAGGGAGGGCTCACAGCTTTAACAACAAGGTCTCTGTGCCTCACACTGCCTTTCCAAGTGGTTTCCTCCTGGAGGCAGGCGGGATCTGGATCCAGCCTGGCTGAGTGGGAGCAGCTGGTGCGGTCATGAGAGAGCTTTCTTCTCATCCCGCGTGAGTGAAATGTGGCCCCTTGCTCACAGTGGAGAAGGCAGATTACACACAGCCATGCATTCTTGAGCAAGCTACTTAATAGAAGCCTGCCTGTCCCCTTCTGAGTGACAGCTACAAACAACCCCACGTGGATTGGCATCCTAAGTGGACTGGACAGGTATTTGTGGTGTAACACTGTTTCAACAAACACAAATACCAACTTGTTACTGTAGACGTTTACAAGTTACTGCTAACATAGCACTTGCTAAGCCTGTTTCAATGTTCTGCTTGATCCAAGGCAGAGAGGGGTGACTAAGAAGACCAGGAAGGAAAAGAAGTTCTAGAATTTTCAAGGTGCTCCAATACACCAGGTCACATTGGTAGGCAGTCAGTTGGTTTTTGTAAGTCAAGTCTATGCAGCTCCACAGGCCTGTCCTGTGCTGTTCTGAGGGCAAACGTGAGTCCTAGGAAGATAGAGAAGCTGCTGGTAAAGAAAGCTGGGGAAGTACTGGAGGAAAAGATGCCTTTGCTTACGACTAGAGTGGAAAGGCAGAGGCTGAGCTGTCTGTACCCCACAAAGATGAGCAGAGGCCAGACCCTGCTCTGAGAGGCAGACCTTCAGCCGCACACCATGTGGGTGTCTAGGGTTTGCCCGGGGACAATAGCTCAGATTATAAATTCTTGCTTTTTTAACTCTTTCTTCAGATGTCCAGTGTTTCCCCCCTCAAGCGCATAGTTTTGGTTGCTGTTTTTAGCCTTCTAATCCCTTAAGCAGAGTGATCTGGCTGGGAAACAGGCTTACTTGGGCCTGTGGTCCCCATACAAGTGCTTCTTACCCCATCCATTGTCTGTGTTCAGGGAAGAGGAAAGAAACCCTGTACCCTGGGATTGGCTGCATAAAGCAGGGATCAGAAGGCAGGAAACTTCAGCCTAAATTGGTCCTGGATTTGCTTAACTAGGAAGCCACACAACTAACTCAAAATGCCCCTGCTAAAATCAACCAGGAACAGCCAGGTCTCTGATCCTACGGAAATATTTTTCTTTTCAGCCTTGAAAATGACTTATATGGTTACAAAAATTATCTGACCTATGTCCGGAATTAGTTATATGTATTTCAAATGATCATAGTTCTAATTTATTTCTCACTATCCTGGTCTCAAATGAGTTAATAGGGATTCAAGTTCCTAACATTTGATCTGAAAAGAGATTTGGAGCCCCACTGGGGACACACACACACACACACACACACACACACACACACACACAAACACTCAAGAGCATGTGTAGCTGCATGCACACGTGCTAACACCCACACTAACAATAACATGCAGGACACACAACACAATGTAGACCACATATACACAGGTACACACACTCACACACACTCACATGCACGTGCACACATGCACACACATACATACAAGTGCACACATGCACACAAACACTCTCACATTTGCATACACACACACATGCACACACACGCTCATACACATACATACACACTCACACATACACTCACCCACAAACACCCTCACATGCACATACACACACACATACGCACAGGTGCCCACATACATACATTCGAACACACACACACAGAAACACTCTCACATGCACACACATACACATCCACATACACACAGGTGCACACACGTGTGCACACACACATACACACACTTGAAGCAGAATGTACCTTTTCTCCCTCAGCTCTCATAGCACCTCCCTTGTTTCATTTACCCTTTATTGGACTTGTGCCAAATGACTTCCACCTAAGAGGGAAGGCAAGGAAGGAAAGGACCTTCTGTGTGCGCCATCACTGTCACCAGCAGCCATGCTCTCTACACATCAAGCCCATACTTAATTCCTCCATCTCCTTTCTAAAGAGAAATTACCCTCATTTGCTCCCACTAAGCCAACACACACAAGTTCCCAAACAGGACGAGAGGAGCCTGAGAAGCAGCGGGGTTAAAAGGCTGCCTCTTTTCAGGAAAGCCGAGGAGGATGAGCTCGGGGCTGGAGACACCTCAGCCCAGTCGGGGAACTGACCGAGCAAGCATGAGAACTAAGTTCAGATTCCCCACACCCACATAACAAGCCAGGCGTGGTAAGCCCTGAATTCCAGCACTAGGGAAGGAGAGACAAAAGACTCCTGGAGACCACTGGCCAGCAAGTCTAGACAGTCAGCAAGATCCAGGTTCATGAGAGATCCTGTCTTATACAACAAGACAGCTATGGAGAAAGACAGCTGATATGAATCCCTGGTTTCCACAAACACAAATGCACACATGCATGCATGCACATGCACATACATAAACACATAAAGAATGAGTCTTGCATCCAATACGGTAGTAGCCCAGAGATAGTTGGATCCAAAGGGATGCTTCGGTTACACAAACTTCTAATCTCATTTCCAAAAACCAAAAGCATGAATTGCCACCGCTGACTTGCACCATGTGTTTTCTCTCTATTTCTTCCTTGTCTTACCCACAGAGACAGGCTGCCAGGAAAAACAGGATTCAAATCCTGAGGCTACCCCAGGGTGGCAGAGCCTCAGATCTGGCCCCTCTGAGAACACACACGGCTGGGGAATGGACCCGGGGCATGGCTCTGAGAACACACATGGCTGGGGAATGGACCCGGGGCATGGCTCTGAGAACACACACAGCTAGGGAATGGACCCAGGGCATGGCTTTGGATAGTAGGGAGACACACATCGTGTGTTTAATCCTGGATTTCTCATGAGAGACCCTGTTTTTAGAGACCATGATATTTTAGACATCACATCCTGGGATGGCATGTAAATCAAAGAGGAAGGAAAGAGAGAAGCCTTCCTCCCACCTATACTCAGTCGTCTGAGAGCCATAAACCAGTCCTCTCCAATTGAACACGCTCTAAACCCGTCACTTATCCACAGTGCCCCTCTCCTCCCTTCACTTGAACCCTGTTGGGACAATTATTTGCTCTGCCTCATTTGCATCTGTCCCTTCACAAAATTTCTTTTTGGCTTTCAAGCCATGAGTGTCTGTTTTGAACCAACGAGATTTCTACAGGAAACAATCAGCACAGGGAGAGAGAAAGGGAAAAGGCTTTGTCACCAAATACTCAGCTCTCAAAAGCCGAGTCACCATCAGGGGTCTGGGCAGTCCGCATGGCCACCTCTCAGAGCACACTGGGGCCTCTCGTCCTCGTCCTCGTGTTGGCGTTCTCACTACAGCCAGCTGCAAAGCTGTTGTGACTTCTGCAGAAAGCAAGGGCGGTCCTCATTCTCCTTGAGTCTGGCAGAGGAATGCAAAGATTCCCAAAGCAACAGTACAATGGTGTAGTCCAGTTACCTGATCTAGAAATATAGTGGCTCACATATTTCATAAGTTGAAACTTTTTTCTTTCTTTCTTTTTTTTTTTGAAGATTTATTTACTTTATGTATATGAGTACACTGTAGCTGTCTTCAGATACACCAGAAGAGGACTTCAGATTCCATTATAGATGGTTGTGAGCCACCATGTGGTTGGTGGGATTTGAACTCAGGACCTCTAGAAGAGCAGTTAGTGCTCTTAACCTCTCAGCCATCTCTAAAAGATGGTGTCTGAGGGATTGCAGAATTGAAGAGGGATGGACTCAGGTTTGCAGCACCGGATTCCTGTGACAGTGCAAGCAGCCAGGGAGAAGATAGGCTACCCAGGAAAGCCAGGGGCACTCCCCTGGCTTCAGGACTCCGTGGAATGACTTTTTAGTTTAGTACAAACTTAGGACTGCCTCTGGGCGAGAAATCCTTTCTTCTCTGAAAGATTAAACCAAGCTGTAACCACCCCACAACGTGAAGAGTGTTGTATCTCCTTAGCTGTGGCTAAAGGGCTCCTCCTGGTTGCAGGGAGCTGATTTATTCCAAAAGGCGCACCTGACTGAAGGTACTTTTGTCTCGGTGGGAACTGACTACCTAGATCTAGACCCAGCCTGACCAAAAAAGTGTGCGTGCATGTGTGTGCATGCGTGTGTGCGTGAGTGCGTGCATGCGTGCGGTTTTGCTGGGGGCTCTTCTGAGACGTGGAGGACTGGCTCCTACACCCAGAGCCATCACTATGGATAAATCAGCCAAATTGCAAACCCCTTGGTGCAACCGAAAAAGGTTTCCGACCTGTGCTTTCCCCCTCAAGTCTCCACCTAAGTCTTTGCATCTGCTAATCCACCATGCAAGCTTGCAGGAATGTAGGGGAACACACCCGCTCTCCAGTACTGAAACCTAGATAAGCCCAACATGAATGAAGCTGGGGGCTGTGCACACGCCCGCAAACCATAATTCATCACCATGGCTTCCAGCCAGAAACCTGGGGTTTGCTGAGGAAAAGGTAGAAACAGGGAAAATGAAGAAAGAGAAAATAATTCTAACGCAGCCCAAATATTCCGAGTTACTCTGGGTCTCAGAGATTTCGTCAGAATTCGAGTGATCTTAATGGTCTTTGAGCCACAACTGAAAATGCCACAATAGATATTTGAATTAAAAATCACTAGCTTTGCCAAGAGACCAATTGTTAAAAATTGGCAGCATTCCAAAGAACTTAGCAGGCGGCATACTGCCCGGGGCTCAGAGAATGGCTAATTCTAGAGAAAGTTAATTATCACCTTATTGATAAAAGGGTAATTTTTAAAGCTTGTAGTATGGCTTTTGTGTCTCATTAATTAAAATTTAGAGTAATTTACTAGACACCCTGGCGGCTTCTGTAACTTTGTATTTGTACCAAACCATCTGACTTCTCTTCCTCCTAGGGACCATTTGAATCCCCCAACTCTCCTCACCTGTCTCTGCAAGCAACAAATACATTTTATAAGGAGAAATGTGTAAATCTCAAAGTCTCTTGGGAGACTTCAGGATTAAGACATAAAATATCCAAAGACACTTTTTTTTTAAAGCTTTCTCAGAAACACTGAATTTGCCCATCAACAGAAAGAAGCCTATGCACTCACACCGGACAGGAACCTGTTCCCATAGACATCACTCCTGAACGGGGAAAACAATTTTATATTTCCTTCATGGGAAAGGGGTCTGTCTTCATCCTCACCCCAAATCCATTCTCAAATCAAATCTAAGAAGATGAAACACGAGAAAGCTAGAATTCTGATCTCCAGGAGCACACAGCCCAGCTTCCCAGAGGTCGTGGGAGCTGAAAGTTCCAGAAGTAGCTGCTTATTCTAAAGTGTTCGTCCCAAGGGGTGTGTACATGTGTGTGTGATATGCCCTTGATTCCAGCAAAACTGTAGACAGACCTAAAAAACACTCTGAATTTTTTTATTCTACACCCCGCTTTCCAACAGAAAAGCTATTCTTCAGTGAGCATCCTTGTTATATTTCCTTTAACTTATTGCAGTTAAGCATTTGAGATCCAACATTAAGATTAAAAAGAAACAAATAAAAACCACCACATTATGAAAGGTTTAAGACAATCTGGTCATGATTTTCCAACCATTTAGTCAAAAAAAAAATTGTAAAACTTCTTTGTCTTTCAGGGTATTGTTCGAATTTTTATCGCACGCAAGCAGTATTGAATATATTAAAAGTCTTTTTTTTTTTTTTTTGAGTTGGCAAGATCAAAGCGGAGTTGTTGAGGTGACAACATCTGAGTTTGGCTTGTTTCCCAGAAGCTGATCGCCTGTGACCTCCAACCCTCAGCCCTACAACCAGAACCAGAAAGTGAAACTACAGCAGCAGCAGCAAAACTGCAGGAGGAAGCCATGCCTGCCGGCTCGTTTCCCCTGTCTTATGACTGCTAGAATACAGCTTTTAAGGAAAAAAAAAGTAACTCTGGTGACACGGGTGAGAAATTTAAATATGGTAAAAACAACTAAAATTTGGGATTTTGTGGGATCCGTGTTTCCTCTTATGACCCAAGTCAAACAGGCAGATTTGGAGACACACACACAATGTTAAGAGTGAAAGAAAAACATTCATACCTTAAAAATATTTGACAGCGGTATTTTAAAGGTAGGTTGTAAAGCTACCAAGCAACTTCTCTGCATGGGGCATCTATGTTTACATTTTAGCTGCATTTTGATGGCTACTCAGTGCTAGTTTTTTAGGTAATTGCCACCCAGTATCTGTTACTCGGATGGACTGAGCCATTTCTACCAAGCAACAAACACAGAAAATGTTCCATAAAATACTGTCCAGCTCAGGCACCTTCTCCTTTATAGTCATCTCCATATTTCTGGGAGTCCTCCAGATATTCCATTTTGTTTTGTTTTTAATGAGAAGAAAGTCATCTATGAGAGGGAAAGTCATCTATGTCTCTCACCCTTCAAAACAATGATTCCTTAATTGAGAAAGGAATTAAAAACATGGAACACACAACAACCACGTCTGGATCACTTTTCAAGTATCCCAGCTACAAAGCTCCGTTTCTCAGAGAGCTGATGGTCTTAGCCCTCTTGAGAAATGTCATGACCCTAGAAAGACAACACAGCAAGCCACCTCTGGCTTATTGTCGCAAACAACAGTGAGAACTTAGACGCATCAATGATGAGTAAAAACTGCTAACTCAGCAGCCCGCTCCACACCAGTACCCACTGGTCCTGTCCATCTGCGGAACAACCTGCAGATGACACGAGGCTGCGGGCAGAACGAGTGGAGGATAGTTTGGGTCACATAGTGCTGTGTGGAGGAAGGAGGTGACTTTGTCTTTGAACTTGGGAAAACTCCAAACATTCTATACTAACCTGCCAGGTTTTTCCTCCTAAAAAACTAACAGCAGGAACTTGCAAACAATTAATACTATCCTTATCTATGAGTGGTAAATTAACAACCAACAAAAACACATGAAATATCCCATCTGCAACATTCAACATAAGTAAATAAAATTCAACTTAAAAACAAATGCTTTGGTGAGTGCTTATGTCGCACCAATTTTAATAATCAATTTTAGATAAATATTTGTAATCTAAACCATACTACAATTTTTAAATTAATAAGACAAAATTATTACTAGGAAGAAAAACACATGTTTAAAAAAATAAAAAACTTTGCACATATTTACATGCAGACTTAAAGAGAGGTTAAGTGTATACATATCAAAAATGGTTATACACTGTAGGTTTCTATTTTATATCTTCCTTTGAGAGATAGTTAGGAAATCAAACATTGTATTTTGCACGTTAAGATCCGAAGTTTACCCGCCAGGCTCAGTAGTTTTAGCACCAGTCACTCGTGCATTGCCAGAGAGGCAGGCATGCAAACCCTCCCAAAGAAACTGAAGCAGATAACCTGTTGTGTTGACAGCCTAAAGAGAAGGAGCCCTATAATGTACCACAGCACACCCTCCAGCATGCGTCTCCCTTACCTACAGCTTGGTCACAGAGCCCTGATCAGGGTGTTGCTGAGGTCGGGAGTGTTGGCTTAGAAGACAGGTGACTTCCTGCACACACGCTTCGAGGATGGCACAAGCTATCTTCCACCAGTGTGCTACGCCTCACAGCTAGTCGCCAGCAGCCCTGCTCACCGCCGCTGCAAACATCTCATTAGACTAATGCATTCAGCACAGGCAGAACACTCGATTTACCATAGCTACAGCAGTGAATTTCCATTACGATGACAGCTTCAACCACATCATGTCCGGAAAACCAGCCAACCGCTGGCTTCTAAAGAACACACACACATTTTACATGCAGAAAGCGAGGACTCTGTGTGTGTGTGTGTGTGTGTGTGTGTGTGTGTGTGTGTGTGTGTGTGTGTGGTGTTTCTTTCCTCTGTACAGACCAGCTAAGAGAAATACACAGCGCAGCTTTTTGTGAACAGGAGCTGCCAGGTAATGACACTTCTGTTTCTTAGATAGTTACTTCCTTGATAAACTGAATTATGTCACAATAGTCAGAATGGGTGTTTCCTGCATTTCAGTTTTCATTACCCCTCCTCCGTTGCCATAGAAACCAGACTGTAACATCATCTCTTTGTCCCAGTCCTGCAGCAGTGAGGGCCACACCAGGCTTATAAGACTGTTGCAATCTGACAAGGCTAATGTTTGGCTTTGGGGAAAAAAAAGAAAGAAAAGAGAAAGAACAATGCTATTGCAACAGAAAGCCTGTGTGTTATCAGAGGTATGTGTCGATGCTGGTGACACACCCCGCTGCTGTACCTGTCAGCTCTAAAGCTGCCTATCCTACGATTGATGCCACACAGCTCCACATCTGTGTATGCACATCTGGAAGTGTTTCTCCATGCCCAAACACACTTGGTACCTGCCTGGGGAAAGGTTGCTGTCTCTCCTCCATACCCACTCCCTGTCCACTATACCAGCTTATACCAGAGAAGCTGCCTTTTCTCCTCCCTTCTTTTTATAAAGTGAGTCGAGGTTTTCTGGTGCTGACTTCATTCATCTGGAGAAATGGGATGTGTCTCAAGCGTCTCTTACAAGATGAAATGCCTGGTCTACAAATACAGGCTGTCTACCAGGCTTACTTGTAGGGACAGGCAGCATGCTTGTAGCCAGGACTGACCATTAGCTAAGCTAATTTGGAAGATCTGGGTCACAGCTTAGCCAGTTACTGAGAATATGAAAAATTAAAAAGGACCTACAATTTGAATGTATGTGCAGTCTGAAGTAAGTTTGTCCCTCAAATTAAATAGATACAGGAAATTGATGTTTTTGAAGTCAAAGCATTATCCTTACTAAGAAAGAAGGAATTCCCTGGGTGCCATGTATCCTTTCTGCCTGTGTCGACTGCTTGCCACGGCCCTGACTCCTCTGCCCCAAGTTGGTTCCCATGCTGGCCCTGACCCAGCTTGGTGGCTGTCTCCATCCCTGCCAAGTGCCATAAAGAGTCACACATTTGTACCAACAGGGTAGTATGTGTCCCCTTTGACATCCAAGGGAATCAAAGGCTGATTATCAAAACAAGATTGGCCTACAATACATTTCCATTTTATAAGGGACAGTTTGGCCCAAGTAGAAATTATCATGAGAGACAAACTTTGGGCTGAAATTCATGATGTAGACATGGAAAAGTAACATGTTCACAACAAAGTACAGATTCCTGTGGATAAGGAGGGTGGATGGGAATAGTCACAGAGCCCTCTTCTCGTGGGAAGAGGCCTTAGAGGAGGCAGTGAGCATCTGAAGAAAGCATCATGGGTTCACCACTGGCCTACAACAACTTTTTTGCACTTGTATTCAAACTGTTGAGGGTTTTGTCCTTTGAAAATAAATATATTATAAAACTGAAGAGGAAAAGTAAAAATGAAGAGGAGGAAGAGAAGGAATCCACACTTTACTGCATTTATCTGTCAGATTTTGATGTTTTGTTTTATTCAGGAAAATATAGTCTTGGAAGTTTTGCTTTGGAGGGGTGTGTTTGTAATTTCATATAACTGACTTCATTTAAAGAAGAAAGGGACCTAAGGAAGAAGGCGAGGAGAAAAGAAATTAGAAACCAGCCAGGTATGGGCTGCACACCTGTGATGCCAGAATTCAGGAGCCTGGAGCAGAAGGAAATGGGCCAGCCTGGGCTACATGGTGAGTCTCAGGGCAACCCCAGCTATAGAGTAAGGCCCTGGGGGAGGGGGAGACCACTAGGGCCTGATGGATGATTTAAATGTGGCCTATACCAAGTTCGGGCCACAGCTGTGGCCATCCAGTCTCACACAGTGTTCCACTGAAGGGCACCTTAGATGAACTTGAGTATCTGGTGTTCAATTGAATATGACTCTTTCAACAAATAAAACCAACATTTTTTAAGGAATCAAACCCACAAGAGAAAGGGCTTTGGTAGACTCTTGGTTTTTCTTTCCCAGGAAGCCCCTGAGGGGCTCGCACTCTGATCCGCCGGCTCTGCCTTCAGGCACATACTGTCTGTGTGGCTCGTCCTTAAGCCGGCAGTGCTGAGTCGCCACTCAATGGGCTAGCTTGGCAGCCACACGTGACCTTGAAATTAACCAAAGCTGACCCGAAATATTTAAATATACATTAGTAAGGTTACCTGTATGTGCTTGCAAGCATGCTACTCAGATTCCTTTCTTCTTAACCATCGCCACAGGCCTTAAGTTACCGATATTTTACAAAAATATTGAATGTTTTTTTTAATTCCAAGAAGAATTTAAGTTAGGCATGTAAGAGAAAAAAAATCGTGTGGGATAACAAGTATCAGCCAAAGGATTTTTAAAAGGCAAAGTGTCGTCACTGGTCACCGTCACCGGCGGCGGCGGCGGCGGCGTTGGTCGTCATCCCTCCCTTCCTCCTCTCTCTCCCCCTCCCCTCCTCCCTTCCTCCATCACAGCTCTAACCTCAAGTATCTCTGTTTGACCATCAAAATGCTCAGGTTGGGCTGGGAAGATAGCTCCATGGATACAGTGTGTGCACACTGCATAAGTATCAGAGTTCAGATCCCAAACCCTCACAGAAATGCCAGGCAGGTGTGGTGTGATCTGTCCACAATCCCATCATGACCAGAAAACAGAGACAGGCTCCTGGCTCAAGCTGGCTAACTAGATTAGGCGAGTCAGAGAGTTCCAGGCTTATTGTGAGGCTCTGCCCTTGTAAATAAAGTAGAGGGAAAAAGATGCCTGGAGTCAACCTCTGCTCTGGCCTTCACACCTATGTGCACACATATGTGCCAACACACACACACACACATACACACACACACACACACACACTGCTTCGGGTGTTCCGCTAGCATCAATCAGTTCTGAGTGGCCATGTGGGTGCTGGGAATTGAACTCTGGACCTTTGGATGATTCTTAACCACTGAGCCATCTCTCCAGGCCCTACCCACCTTGCTCATTTCTAAGCTGTGGCCACATTTCTCTCTCGGAGCACAAGCAGCACATCCCAAACAAACATCACTTGCTTGGTGGGTAGCAAGAAGTAATGAAGGGAGCAGGGCTCCCTTTTGGGGGTCACCCCTATCATTCTGTTAGTTGCAATGGAGACATCACCCATATCAAGAGCAACCTTGGCCTGGAGAGATGGGGTTTCCCGACACAAGCTTCAGGCAGAGAGGATTCTGCTGCAGGCAAGGCATCGACATTATGGCCTACACACACAGCCTGTTCTAAGGATGTAGGTAACACTTACTGAAGGACTACTGCTCAGTGCAGTCCAACCCCAGTGTGGTGGTCCAGGGAGTGGCACTATTTGGAGGTGTGGCCTTGTTGAAGGAAGTGTGTCACTGTGGTGGTGGGCTTTAAGATGCTCCTCCTAGCAGCCTTTGGGACAAGAGGTAGAACTCTGAGCTCCTCCAGCCCCACACCTGCCTGGACGCTGCTGTGCTCCTGCCTTGATGATAATGGACTGAACCTCTGAACCTGTAAGCCAGCCCCAATTAAATGCTGTCCTTTATAAGATTTGCCTTGGTCATGGTGTCTGTTCACAGCAGAGACCTTGGTCAAATCACTGCCTCACTTTAGACCACAGATGAGACTGGGCACTATGCTGTCTTTGTGAGCTCGTATGGGCCTAATATTCTACAACCCTAAAAACCAATCGCTGTCTCCACCAGGCTTGATAGATCAGCACTTTGGGTTGAAGGACTTGCGGCTTACTGTGGCTGTGGTCTTGATTAACGAGAGACAAAAGGTACTCTTTCAGGCAGGAGGTGTGGCTCGGAGGCAGCATACACACTGAGCATGTGCCAGGCCTGGGGATTGATCCCCAGCACTGCAAAAGGAAAAGCACGTTCTTTCTAAGAGAATCAGACTTAATGAATGGAGATATGGGCCGGGCAGTGGTGGCGCACGCCTTTAATCCCAGCACTTGGGAGGCAGAGGCAGGCGGATTTCTGAGTTCGAGGCCAGCCTGGTCTACAGAGTGAGTTCCAGGACAGCCAGGGCTACACAGAGAAACCCTGTCTCGAAAAACCAAAAAAAAAAAAAGAATGGAGATATGCATCTGACAGCTTAAGGAAGCTTTGTTTTGTCTTTTTTGAGACAGGATCTTCCTATGTAACCCTGGCTGTCCTGCAACTCACTTTGTAGACCAGGCTGACCTTGAACTCAGAAAGTCACCTGCTCCTGCCTCCTAGGTGTTGGGATTAAAGGTATGTACCACCACACCCATGGAGGAAGATTTAAAGAAGACGGCTCACAAAGAAGAAGGAGGGGGTAAGGAGGGGTGCAGGGATGAGGGGTTGCTTTGGACTGTCCACAGCAGCTGACATGATTTGCCTCATGCGCTAGCAGAAGCACATTTTGGCCAGATAAAGATGGAGTTCTGTGATTGTGTTATGTTTGGAATTCCAGAAACTTTTCTGAGGGTTTATAAATGCTAGAGCCCCAGAGAGGCAGTGGGGGGCAGGGGTAGTGAAAGTGTTCGTTTAGGAAGGTTGGTTGTGTTTTGTTAATAGCCTTGTCAAAGAAGAAACAAAAGAAATTAGAATCAAGGATTTTTTCTAATTCCTCTCTCCCCTCTCCCCTTGTTTTTCTCCTACCTAGTGTAAGAGGGTGAAACCCGGGTGGGGAAAAGAAGAACCCACAAAGTAGCAATGACCAGATCCAGAAGAGGGATGAAAGGAAGCTAAGAGACACCGGGCAAAGAGTGCAGTGACATGCTGGCACTGGGACCTGTCACGGGCTCTACCACTGTGGTTACCTGCACGAGGTCAGCCAGCATCCCAAGAGGCAGCTGGCAGTGGGCTCAGTGGGCTATTAACAGGAACAAAGAGTGTGACCACACATTAGGGAATTCCTGGGGAATGGTGGGGTGGGGGGGACTCTGGGAGAGTTGGGAGGGTGAGACTCGATGCTCAAGATGCATTGTTTACTGGTAGGAAATTGTCAAAGAATAAACAAAAGATATTATCGTATTTTTAAAAAATGGATGTCCTAGAGCGTAGAACAATAGGAAAAGAGATTCATAATACACATTTGCTGAGAAAATTGCAGGCAAGAAAGTGAGATACAGAATAGAATTTTATTTTGGAAAAAAGGAATGATTTATAAAATGTGGAAGAAATGTTAGTAGTGATGATTTATTGGTGGTAAAATTGTGAGTAATTTTCATGCTTTTATTCTTTTATATTTTCTGCAAAGCAACCCCACTTGTTTGTGCTAACAGGGACCTGCGTGGAGTCATCCATTTTCAGGAACAGAATCTTTCCTTGTCATGTTAGGAAATGCACTTACATTTCTCGTAAATCTTGTTTTGCTTTGTTTGAGACAGGGTCTCACTGTGGACCCCTGGCTGGCCTGGAACAATTGATTTAGACCAGGATGGCTTGGAACTCCTAGAGATCTGTCTGCCCCTGTCTCCTAGGTGTTTGCATTAAAGATTTGCACCACCACACACCCAGAACTCATAAATCACTCTTGAAATAAAAGCAAATCTTTTTTTTTTCCTGCAAGGTGGACCACATCGGACAACAGCCTAAGCTAACCTGATGACTGTTCTGTTGTCCCCTGCTCTGGGATTCCCTTCAGGCAGACCCTGGAGGCCTGGAAGGGCTCAGGCACTGAGCATAGGCAATATACAGAGGGGGTCACTCTAGGATGATAAAACTCTGTGGTAAGTACTAAAGAAAGTTGAGGATTGAGTGGAGAGAAAACAAGTCCCATCTAAGGAAAGGATTGTTCATTCAGATGCCACTGGACCCAAAATATGGTCCCTTCAGACAGGCATCATCTCTGTGGCTCTGAACCTGAGACCTAGGCTGATATTAGGGATCATCTTAGTAGAAACATTGACCTTGAGGTTGACAGTTGGGTGGACGCAGAGTCCAGACTCTCTCCTTTTGAGGCAGAATCTGGCCTGTAAAAGGTTGTAAAGTAAGGGACACCAACTTCAGGAGTGTACTTTGGTCATGAGTCTATACATTCCAAAGTATTAAAGGACAGATCCTACTCTAAGCTTATGGTAGTTTGAATGAAAATGTCCCACATAGACTCATAAGAGTGGCATTATTGAAGGTGTGGCTGTGTTGGAGGAAGTAGACTTTGAAGTTCCAGAAACTCAAGCCAGGCCTAGTGTCACTCTCTCTCCCCTCTGCCAGCAGATCCTAATACAGAAAGCTCAGCTACCTCCCCAACTCCATGTCTGCCTGCATGCTGCTATGCTTCCCACCATGACAATAATGGACTAAGCCTCTGAACTGTAAGCCAGTCCCCAGTTACATGTTTTCCTTTATGAGAGTTGCTAGGGTCATGGTGTCTCTTCACAGCAAAACAAAATAAAACCACAAACCTAACTAAGACACAGCTGCTCCCCAGCATGTGATGCAGCTGGTGTGTGGGTGGAAATCAGCAAGTCATTATTGCCGAATGAGTGAACACCACCAGGGTTCAAGAGGTCTCTCTAAGTAAATCTCAGCAACTGTCAGGCTTTCAGACCTCCTCATCCCTCGAAATCGCTACGCTAACAGTTCCATCATCAAAAGCAGTGAGGGCAGGAACCCCGAGCAGGAGCTGATGCAGAGGCCACGGAGGGTGCTGCTTACTGGCTTGCTCCCCATGGCTTGCTCAGCCTGCTTTCTTATAGAACCCAGGACCACCAGCCCAGGGGTGGCACCACCCACAATGAGCTGGGCACTCCCACATTTATCTCTAATTTTAAAAAGTGTCCTACAGGTTTGCCTACAAGACATCCTCTCAGTTGAGGCTCCCTCCCCTCTGATGACTCTAGCTTGTATCAAGTGAACATAAAACTAGTCACTATATCTGCCTTCAGAAAAAATAAACTATTTTTGTAGAAATTGAAAGGCCTCCTTTTCTATAGAATGCTAAGTACAACTTTGTGAGTTGCAGTCTGTATGTATGTATATATGTGTATACATATATACACACACATATAAATACATATATATACATATATGTATATATATGTATGTATTTCCTTACAGGTGATCTCTAAGAATTTTTGACAACTACCTAGGTTTCCTCTTTGCACATGTTCACTGTTAGAAACATACTTTGGGTTGCTGAGAAAATCGTGGAAGTGGAGAGTCAGTCTAATGTCTGTCTGTGCTGCCAAAAAAGACTTCAAATAAAGGAGGCAGGTGTGCAGTCAGTAGCTGCAGACAACTGCTGTGGGCTCTGATCCTGTAGAAAGTTTGAGTTTTTGTTTTTGGGCTGTGTGCGTGTGTGGGGGGGTGTATGATGTATGTGTATATGTGGTATATGTGTACGGTATGTGTGTGATGTGATATATGTGTATATGTGGTATATGTGTGTGTGTGGTGTGTGCGTATGTGGTATATTGTGAGACGTAAAACCATGCTAGGAAGTTTGGTAAGGTAGAGCAGGTAGAGACCTGAAGACTCAGTGGGCACACATTTGAGGCTTAGGTGACTCCCAGCTTCCTGCCAGTCTCCTGACTTGGAACACACACCATGCTTCTCACATAAAAGAAACGTGTCCTATGTTCACATAGGCGCAAAACAGAGTTCTCCATGCTAATGAGGTACCTAGAGGCCCAGAGGGCTTAGTCAATAAGCTTCCCTTCCCACACATTCCTCTCCAAAAGGTATTTAACCTCAGGCCCACCCTGAAAAGTGGAATACGGTTTTACACATCCATTTTCTGCCATGACAATAAACTGTTTAGAACCACAGACTGTCTCTTTCCATCGGGGTCTGCTGTGGGGAGCCATGGAGAAGGCCTTTGCCTACAGAGCCGCAGCCTAATCTCCCCTAAAAGGCCTCTCTGCGCTCCCAGCCACAACCTCCACCAAGCATGTGGCCATCAAGCTAAGGACAATCCGCTGGGACAAACAGGAGCTCCCCTCCCCAACCCACCCCCTGGACTAGACAGAGCCCTCAGCCTCCCCCCCCACCACACACACACACACACACACACACACACACACACACACCAGTCTCTGTTCCTCCAAGACTCCCAGCAGTGCCTGGATGTCCAAGTGTCTGAGAACCCCATGGCCTGGGCCTTGTTCCAGGCCCGGGGTCTGGAACCAGTTCTGGCTTTCCCACATCTCAGCGCTTTCCTACAGCCTAGCACCAGCTCCAGTGGTGGTATGGGGTAAGTGGCAAACTCCACTCCTTCTGATTCTCCAGTGACCATGCCCTGTAGCAGGGCAGATGCAGGCCGACGGTGCATGTGTGTGAGTGTGTATGTGGTGTCTCTGTATGAGTGTGATGCATAGATGTGTGAGTGTGATGTGTGTGGTGTGGAACAGGGTGTGGGGCTATGTGGTGTGTGTATGCTTGTGTGGTGTTGGGGAGAGATCAGTAAAGAAAAGAGAGCAGGACATACTATTGTGGGGTATCCATCAGAGAAGATTGCTCAGACATGGGTTTAAGCCAATAGAAAGACTTTTCTATTAGTTGGTTGGTGACTACACTGGGTGTTTGGGATCCCAGCATAGCCCTGAGCCTTTCTCAGGGTGAGCTTTTAAGCACAAAAAAAAATCATATCCTGGGTTGACATTCTTCACTTAACAAGAACAGTTAGCCAAAGTGGAACTACAGGAGCCAAAAAGCAAGGTTAGTACATTTAGAGACTTTCCCAGAACTACGGACTTTGATGGATTAGAGCTTGTTTTCATTTTGTTTGGTCTATGAGCTGAGTTTTACAGACTCGATGGTCCTTCCATCATGGAGTCAGTTGTATTAAAGTCTGGGGACCTGTTATAATAGCAAAGACATCTTTTATTTATTTATTTAATTTAGAAAATGGAAGATGGTCTTTTGGTGCCTGGTGTAACGGCAAATGCCTATAATCCCAGCACTTGGGAGATGGAGGTAGACGGAGCTGGAGTTGAAGGTCATCTTATAACAAGTAGGAGTTCAAAGACTGCAGTGCATGAGACCCTGTCTCAAACAGAACAGTGCCTAGAGGCTGGGGTGTTACCCCGTGGGTGCAGTGCTCGCTTACAGTCGAGCACTCAGGAAATCGAGGCAAGAGAACAGAAAGTCAATAAAGTCACTGACAGAAGTTGACAGCTCCATTCCCGCTTATTTAAGGAACGATCTTCAAGAACGGGCCCCTTAGATACCAAAGGCAAGTAAGCACTCTTAACTTTGAAACAGCTCAAATCTGAACGTGAATAATTTAGTCTGGCAATTTTTATACTCTTTAATAAAAAGCAGCTGTTTGGCGAATAAATGCCAACTAGTTGATAAATTCCTCTTACAGGCAAACAACTTAAGTGTGGCAAGTCTTCAGTGAGCTGACATGCGGTGGATGCTGAACCTAGGGACAGGGTCTTGGGAAGAAGAGGGGGAGAGGGAGGAAGGAGAGGAGGAGGGATGAGAGGGGAGGGAGGGAGGGAGGAAGGAAGGAAGGCAAGACAAAGCATTCTTTGACAGTGGGATCTCAGAGTTTCAGTTGGGACTACTCAACAATTCGTTGTTCTCACCAAATATCTGGTCTGAATCATCCTGCGCCTATCTTCCCTTGAGTTCACAACATGGCTGCGGGCTGCTGCCAGGTCTCACACTTCCTAATTCCCAATCAATCAGCTCAAGGACTGTGCAGATAAAACCCCTAGACAAACCCTCTAGGAGAAGCTTCTGTACAGGAGCAAGGCAACAGCTAGCCTAAACCACACCCCTATCATCTCATTGGCTGGAATTAGGTCACGCCTCCTCCCCAACCAATGCCGTTGAAGAAGTGGAGGCAAGGGGGATCAGAAGATTGAGGCGTGAGGACTAAATGCCCAAATCAGCTGTCTGAGGTCTCAAAGCAGTACCCCCATGCCTAGTTTTCTCTCTGCTTCCTGTTTGTGGCTAGAGATGTGAGTGCCCCACTGCAATCCCACCCCCCAGCCCTCAGCTCTACTGCTGTCTGCCGCCATACCTGCACGGCACCCCACCGTTATGGACTTTAACCCTCAGGAACTGTAAACACAGAATAAAACCTCCCTTCTATAAGTTGCACAGCCGTAGAAAAGTAACGAATACCTCAACCTTGAAAGAAAATTATAGAATGTCTGATATGGTTGACTTTCTTGTTCAAATGAATAAGAGAACTCACCTTTGCATCTTTGATGGTCTTGGATTAAATGAAGGATGGCTAGGGATAGCAGAGCCTAGCTCCGGCTACTGAGGGACCTTCCTCGGCTGTAGGGCAGGGAAAGTGGACCAGCCTGAGGGGAGCAAGCCAAGCTCCTGGCTCCAGGGATGGGAGTCACAGGTATAAACGCAACCACCTAAGCAGGGTACACAGGCAGCTGACCTGCATCTCTCATAGACAGAAGTGGTCCCAAGGAAGAAGGTTTGCCTTGAAGGATGCCCAGCAGGGCAGTTAATTCTGTGGAGAATGCTGTGCGCTGCAGGGATTGCTTTGGTATGGAAGTGCTCGGGGGCTTCTCAGTCCTGTGTGTGGTGTTGGGAGGCTGCGAGAGAAGCAGCTTGGGAGGTAAGCGAGGTAAGCCTTGGGAAATAGCAAAGGGCAGCTGAAGAAGCTAGTGAACAGGCTTGATCCAGCCTGGGGACTCTGGCGGGTGATAAACAGCCCGCTGGGGAGCAACAGGACATAGCAGTATCTGGTCGTGGGCCTTCTGACTGACTCAAACTACAGCACCCGTCTAAAAACTAGTCCCAGTGGCCCAGGCCTGCTAAGGCAGAGACAGGAGGTCTGTGGAGCTCCAGTTGAATAGATGAGCTCCAGGCTCAGTGAGAGACTCTGTCAAAATGGGAGATGGAGACTGAGGAGGGGGAGAAACATTGTTCTCTGGCCTCCGCAAGAAAGGCTCCTGAAGTTTGAAGGGGTTATGACCCAAAGGCCCTGCACCTAAGGCCAGCGCAGTAGAGCTGACCCTGGTGCGTGGGTAAGGGTGAGCTGCCCGGAGGGGGTGAGCATTGGAGAGCTGGTCCTGCTCCTTGCTGGCTGCAGCACTGGGTTCGTAGCCAGGCAGTGCTGGAGAGCTCACCCTAGTGTGTGGGCGCAGGAGACCAGGTCAGCTACCACCCAGGCCCAGATCCAGGCCCCACCCCAACATCTACCTCATCTGTGCACTGCTGGAGGGTGTGAAAAGGGCTGTTCCTACAGATTCAAAGCTACAGGGTCTCCATAACACAGGGCAACAGCAGGATAGCTGAGGAGTTCCAGTGAGGCCCCAGCATTGAGAGAGTAGCAGAAGCCAGAGGCCTCAAACCAGACCAGTGACTCATTGCAATGAACATTTGCAAGAAAGATGTGCAGACAAAAGGGTGTGCTGTGGGACATGCTACAGATTCCACGATGAGAGTTTGTTTGTTTAAATTTTATTTTGGGTACACTTACAAGGAAGGGGGCAGATACAAAGGGACAGGGAGATGGAATTGGGGTGCATGATGTGAAATTCACAAAGAATCAATAAAATTCTTTTAAAAAACTGGAAGGCCAAAACAAAACAAAAGCCAATGTGCTGGCCACGGTGGCACACGCCTTTAATCTCAGCACTCTGGAGGCAAAGGCAGCCGGATCTCTGAGTTCAAGGCCAGCCTGGTCTACAAAGTGAGTGGCAGGACAGCCAGGGCTACACAGAGCAACCCTGTCTGGAAAAAACAAATCAAACAACAACAAAATCCAATGTGCACACAGGGGAGGAAGATGACGAGAACTCAGTTTGTGGAGACTGTCTCCCGAAGCATCTGGCTGAATGAGAGATTCAGGTGTGGAGATTTTAACCCCTCACAGCTCCTGGGGCTCCCCGCTGTGTCAAGGTGCCCGCTTTTGCCAAGTGACCTTATCTTGAAGGATTCGGTTCAATTTCCCCCCTAAAATCTCCCCATGGAGCCCCACATTGCAACCACAGAACAACGGCAGTCAGTGTCATCTCATCTGTCCACACGCCCAATCTCACACCTCCACCACTCACTGTATACTTTATGGAAATCCATACCAACATAGTAACTTGAAGACTCTGAAGTGAAACCCGGCGTTCAAAGAAATGTCTGTCCTAAGGCAGAGAAGTTGCTTTGTTAGGTCTTGCATGTGTAGGGGTGGGGTGGGCACTAGCTGGTTTCCAGCCTGACTGTCACGACTGCTGGAAACGTGGTGGTTCTCAGGGACTGTGGAAAAGCTGATAGGATTCCTCAGTCAGTCTGTGTGAAGCAAGGGAAAAGGGGAGAATTTTCTCACTTCTTTGCACAAGCCTGGTACTGATTTAGAATATTCAAATCATATAGAGACTGCAAGGGGAATTTGAATAAGAAGTGGATTCTTCCAAGTCCTGGGCTTTCCATTGATCACAAAGCAATTGCATTACAACTCATTGTCCAAAGAGGGAGTACAGCGTGGGGAAGGGCAGCATATGGACCCAAATTATTATGAACATTTGCTATACTAGTTGCTAAGCTTTTCTGTGGATCCTGCAAATGACCAGTCCTTGATTTCCTTCACTGGCCCAGTTCCTTGTTCCACCACTGAACTCAAAGACTCATGTGTTGGGCAGGTCTGTGGAGAAAGTTCTGCTCAAAGTTCTGTTTCTACTGTTGAGATTTGGTCATTTTGCTATGTATTGTAGTGCTAAATGCTGGCCCCCAAGGCCTGGTTGCTCTCAGGAATGAGAGAATCCTCGTGTACAAAATGACCTTGCTCCTTAATTTAAAACTATGGTTAAATAAAGATGCCAACAGCGCCAATATCTGGGCAGAAGAAACATAGGCAGGGCTTGGGGTTTCTGGGCTTGGGGTCTGAGGAGAACCACGAGGAGGAGAGAGGAAGGAGGGAATAAGGAAGATACCATGGGGTAGGTTGAGTCACAAAAGCATGGCCCTGAGGGCGACCAGTCTAACTTAAGAGCAGCTCAGATGGGACATGGCAAATTATAATTCAGTCTTATTGATGGAAAAAATAGATTTTAATAGCTCAGAGGGTAGATATCTGCCCAGCTTTAGTGCTGATTAAGGCTTATTATAAATATAAAGGATGTTTGTGTTTTTTATCTGGGAACTGAATAGTCAAAGGTGGGGTAGAAACTCTGATTGAGATTAGATAATTACAAACGACACTCTACCAACAATGGAAGGCTCAAGTGGGTTTCTGGTTGAGGCCAATACATCACACAAAGGCCTGTTGAAGAGGGAAAGGCCTCTCTCTCCTGCCAGGAACCCAGAAACTTCCTAGAGAATGCCTTCTGGCCACAGATCCAGCTCAGGCACTTTGGTGGTTTAAATAAGAATGATCCCCATAGGCTCATAGATATGAGTGTTTAGTCACCAGGGAGTGGAGTTCTTCAAAGGGATTGCAGTGATTAGAAGGAGTGGCCTTGTTGGAGGAAGAGTATCACTAGGGCTTTGAGCTTTCAAAAGTCTATGTATGCCAGGCCCAGCACACCCCTCCATCACCCGCCCCTACTCCCACTCATGGATCAGGACGTGGTTCCCAATGACTGCTCCCCTGCCATGCGTGCTCCCCACTCCTTGTTCCCGCCATGATGATAGGGGACTAAACCTCTGAAATTGTAAGCAATCTCCATTTCAATGCTTTCCTTTGTTAAGAGTTGTAGTGGTCATGGTATCACTTCATAGCAGTAGAACAGTCACTGCGAGCTAAGATAGACACTGTCTTAGCTACTATCTTCTGATGTTTTGACCCAAAGCTTTTTTTTTTTTAAATTTTTATGTGAGTACACTATTGCTTTCTTCAGACACACCAGTAGAGGGCATCGGATCCCATTACAGATGGTTGTGAGCCACCATGTGGTTGCTGGGAATTGAACTCAGGACCTCTGGAAGAGCAGTCAGTGCTCTTAACCACTGAGCCATCTCTCCAGCCCCCAAAGCAACCTTGGCTTACATATCCAGGGTCACAGTCTACTGAAGGAAGCCATGGTAGAAATTCAGGGCAGAAACCTGGAGGCCGAGACTGAAGCAGAGGCCATGGAGGAGTGCTGCTTACTGGCTTGCTCCATCTGCTTTCTTACACAACTCAGGACCATCTGTCCAGAGGTGGCGCCACCCCCTTTGGCCATCCCCCCCACCCACTGCCCCCCCATCAGTTGTTAATCAAGAAAATGCACTATAGGCTTGTCTACAGGCAATCTGATGGAGGAATTTTCTCAACTGTGGTTTCTCTTCCCAGATAACTCTAGCCTGTGTCAAGTTGACCCAACCAAACTAGAATGATTGGCCACTTGTCAGCTTGACTCATGGACACATTACTATTAAACCCTAACCTTTCCTTCTCATCCCCAAGATTTCATGTTACTGTTACCATGACAATATAAAACACTCCAACTTTTAAAAGTCCCAATCTGGCACTAACGACTTAAAGGATACCTGGAAAGCTGTTGATCTTCAATCTGTGCTGGAATCCCAAAGAAGTTAGCTTTAATACAGTAAAGGAATGTCTCTGCACAGTGTAGATGAACTTGCCGGTGAAAATGAGAGCAAGCAGGCAAAAAACAAAAGCTTCTTTTTTCCATGTTCTAAAAGATGAGACTTGGGGTGAGACTCCCTGTCTCAAATAATCTGATCAAGAAAATTCCCTACAAGAGACAGGCTGACTCTATGACGGGCTTCAAATGAACAGTTCAGGAGACTAGGTCTAAATCTGTTTCCAAGAACCAGGCAAGTTGGTTACTGAAAAAATCCCAGGCCTCAGGCAGTCAGTTAGAAGCTGCCCTGCCACCTGGCCGGAGGCAAAAGAAATAATGGGTCAGAGCAGCAGTTGTTTCCAGACTTCCTTCAGCAACAGTTGTTTCCAGACTTCCCCAGCAACAGTTGTTTCCAGACTTCCTTCAGCAACAGTTGTTTCCAGACTTCCTTCAGCAACAGTTGTTTCCAGACTTCCTTCAGCAACAGTTGTTTCCAGACTTCCCCAGCAACAGTTTTCAGCCCCCCATGTCCCAGCAATGATTCTGGAGTGTCCCTAGAGATAGAACCAACAGATTAAGAAAACAGTCATCTACCCCCTCCCCAGAATTCCCCTAATGTGCTTTGAATCAGGCCTGCCAGCTCATTTGGACACCTCCTTCTTGGTTGATGGGAGACCCCAGCCTGCTGGACTTCTCTGCAGAATAAAACACTCTTTGCTTTTGCATACTATTTGAGTCCAGGGTATCATTCTTCAGCAAAAAATAGACCCTTACATGCAGACATGCTATCAGCTTGGGGTTTGGTTGATTTTGCAGGTAGTCAAGTTGACAATGAAGATGGACCATCAGAGGCACCTGGTAGTAATACTTTGTGGTTGTGTTTTCTGTATGTTCTTGCTTTTCCTTCCAGCCCCTGCTCCTGGAGTAATGACTCCGATACTCAAATACATTTACAAACACTGTGGTCATAAGTGTTGGCTTGTTCTCTGACTAGCTCATAAATTAATATCCCATTTATTCTGATCTAAGTTCTGCTGTGTGGCAGGTCACCTCTACTCAAGGCTCCGTGCATCTGCTCCACTGTAGGGTTCCTGGGGCCAAACCCTCCTGTGCCTCACTCTATCCCAGAATCCTTTCTGCCTACCAGATGTCCCACCTTCTATTCTACCCTTTCTTAGAGGTCATAGGTTTCTTACTGAAAAGTGATGCATCCACACAATACACAAGATATTCTCTTTACACTACTTCTCTATACAGTTATGAGTGTTTCCTGACCAAGCCTCCTGACAGCCAAGATTCTGTCTACTGTGGCACAGAGGGGACTCCAGAGTCAGTACCACTGAATAGCTGGTCACACGTGAGGGTTCCCTTAGTGCTATGGACTGATTGGTTCCAGCCTTAAACAAGTTGTGTTAGGGTCCTAGTTCCTAAAAATCTCAAAATGTACCCTATGAAGACCTAGGTGAGTTAAAATGATGTCTTAGGTGTGGGCCTTAATCCCATAGGACAGGCATCCCCATGAAAGGAAGAAATTTGAACACAGGACAGGCACACACTGAAGATGACATGAAGAGGCAGAAGATGACGGTTTGAGGAGGCCCACCTGACACAGATCTTCCCTAGAAAGATCCAGTCTTGACACTGCTTTACCTTAAGATACACAGCTTCCAGAGACTCTAAATCTCTGCTGTTTAAGCACTGCCATTTGAGAGACCCTGTTATAGCAGCCTCACATACTAGCACACCTAGCGCCCGGACTGCCAAGGCCCAGGTAGGGGGTTTTGGTTAGGGTTGCTGTTGCTCTGATGAAACTCTATGACTCCAAACAACTCAAAGAGGAAGGGGTTTACTTCAGCTTATAGTTCTACCTCATAGCCCATCACTGAGGGAAATCAGGGCAGGAACTAGGAGGCAGGAGCTGATGCAGAGGACATGGAAGGATGCTCCTTACTGGCTTGCTCCCTGAAGCTTGCTCAACCTGCTTTCCTATAGAACCCAGGACCACCAGCCCAAGCATGCTACCACCCACAATGGGTTGGACTCTCTCACATCAATCATTTATCAAAACACACATACACACACACACACACATACACACACATACAAAGGAGCCACAGACTTCCCCACAGGTCAATCTGGTAGAACCTTTTTCAGCTGAGGTTTTCTCTCCCAAAATTCCAGTTTATCTACTATGAAGTTGACGTGAAACTAGCCTGCACAGAGGTCATGACCATGGAAGCATCTACAACGGAGCCAGTCTCATCTCAGATGGGATCCTATAGTGGGGTGAGGGACTTGAGCTCCACACCGGGCAACCGCTGTCACTGGGAACCTTTGAAGATATCTAACCCATTAGACTTGGCTGAGTCTGTCCCAATCACTGTGTAATGGAAACAGATTTTTGTATGCTTCTCACTGGGTGTGAACTCAGTGTCCAGATGTGGAGTTCCCAGAAGGCTGTTGGCTCAGGGTTGGTAGAGGCAAAAGGAGGACATCCATATTTCTACGCAATGGGACAGTTCCTGTGTGGCTTAAAGTCCAGTGCAGAAGCAAATGCCCTAAAATAGCAAAACACAGATTTGCACAATAAAAAAGTTATTGTAAAAATTATCAAGGTCCTCAGAAGGAAATAGCCCACAGGCATCGAGAGCCAGAATTCTTATTGAATGAGATGATTAAAATGGTTTGTTTGTTTTCTCTTTCTTTTAATCGGCGAGAGAATTGGTGATGTGAGAGGAGCCAACGCCATAGTTGGGGCTGTACTGTAGCTTCCTGTAACAGAGAAGGCTTTTAAGAAAACTTACGAGGCTTCATGCCCACTCTGCTCAGCCCCAACCCTTCCCTGCCTGCCTCCGCCTAAACTCATTCCTTATTATTATATGTCTCAGATTCTTCATGGGACATACTTATATGACAAAAAATAATTTGATGTTTATCTGAAACTCACATTTAATTGAGTATCCTTTTATAAAACCTTAATCTGGTCCCAAAGTAAGTTAGACAGAGCTGTTGATAGGTGTGATGGGATGCCTGTAAGGATGGAATTTGCAACGTGGACTGGGCCCTGAGGCCCTGCGCTTCAGAAGCCATGAAGGTAGCTGTCCACTTCCTCCTTAGGAAGCCAAGGCTGGTGACATCCACCTAAGCAGAAAAGAGAAGGAATAGCGAGCGACTGTCCTCAGCACCCAGAGAGCCTTGGAGAAGCCCTGGGCGGAAGATCATCAGAACCAGTCCTGTAAAAATAGAGGATGAGCGAGGTCGCCCTGAGCTCTGAGCTCAGGAGGGGCTGCAGCAGGAACGTAGCTGAGAAGAGTCCCGGAAATAGAGGCCAGCAGGTCCACACCGTGGGACTCAGGGCACGGGCCAGGTACCCAGCGCAGCCAGCAACCCTCCTCAGCTACCTCGCGCCCCCTGGTGGCCACAGCTAGTCAAGCACGTACTCCTGGCTCTGCTACCAGGATCCCAAAATCCAGCAAGGGAGAGGGGGTCCCCTAGGGAGCAGTGCTTCCTCAGTGGCCACTGATGTGAAAGCATCACTTTCAGTGCCACTTTGCAGTGACGACCACTGCAAGTTGCTCACAGCATCTGCCCTGTCCTCAGTTGCAGCTGCAAACGGAGCCTCTGATTGGTCCCAGGAGAGATCACGACCTTCTTTGAGGGCATCTTTGCCAAATAACGCCTGCTCTAGTGAGCTCAAGGCAGCCTAGTTAGGGTCTTCAGACCCCACCACATGACCCCCTGGGCAGAACAGGATGGTCCCATCTTTACAAATAGGCTTAAGTGGTGGGGAGATAGCCAGTGTAAAGAGATTCAGCACACATGAGGTTTCTGTCATTGACATCTCAAATAAGAGCTTGTTAGAAAGGCGCAAACAGGACTGAAAGAGCTCAGCAGTTAAGAGCACTTACTGCTCTTGCGGAGGACCGGGTCGTCCCCAGCACCTACAGGCAGCTCACAACTGTCCGGAACTCCAATTCCAGGCGGATCCAGGCCAGAGCACCCTCTTCTGGCCTCTGTGGGCACTACAACACGTGATTCAGTAACTCACAGGCAAGATATACACAAGAAATGAAAAAACTTAAGGTGCAAGTAAAAGACTGTATACAGAGAATATCCTCAGCAGGCCTCAGAGTACAGCCCTTTCCAGCTCAGCTCGCTGACTCAAAACAAAAGGACCGAAACCTGTGCTCTCAGTTGACGTTAGCAGCTTCCGCCTCACGGCCCTTCCAGAAGCCCTGGGGATATTCTCCAGACCAGGCAGCCCTCCAGTGGGAAATGTTCTGAGTGCGAAGCCTCAGTTGCCTCAGCTTCTCCTGTGCCAAGGCTGTTAAAGGGGCAGAGGCAGATCATTGTACTCATGGGACTGATTTTCTTCGTCGATTTTGCTTTGATTAGGTGTCTGGATTTTATCCAAATGTTACTGAGATTTTGCTATGAGATGGGTGGTTTGTTTGTTTGTTTGTTTTTTGTTTATAACGGGGAATGACATTTAAACCACTAGATCAAGTAAAGCAGATTATCCTTCCTTCTGGCCTCATCCAATCAGGTGAATGCCTTAAAGAAGAGGCTTGCTCATTCCTGAGGAAGGGAAGCTGCCATTAGATGACTTTTGACTCCAGACTGAAGACCCACTTTCCTGGGGCTCCACACTGCCAGGCTATCAAGGATATTCCAGACTAGGTGGTATCTAGGGTGCTGTGAGCCAATGCTTTAGAGCAGCCTCTGCCCACATACGTATATGAGGGGGGAAGAGAGGGAAGGATTGTTGTTGTGTGGATTGAAACATCCCCCACCCCAGACAGAGGGGGGAGACTCAGGACACTCAAGAAATGTATGGGGCTCACATGGTACCCCTGAGGCTACATAACCAGTAGATAATGGTGGGGGCTCTTGGGGAGACAGCTGCCTATAAGGTGTGCAGGACCCTCCAAGGATACAACTCTCATCTGTCCTCACCTGTACCAGGTGGGCTTTTTGGGAAATGCAACCATCTAGTCGCCCTCGTTCCCATAGGTCACCCTTCACCATGTTCCTGTAGGTGGCCCCCTGGGAACTCAGTGGTTTACAAAGCCATACTTAGATGGAATAATTTTCTTTGGTCTGCTGTTGCCCCATGGGGACAAACAGGCATCCTGTTCAGGTCACCATGCAAAGGAATACAAGAGATACATGAACCCATATGTATGTAAAACACCCTTGTATATACACACATACATATGGACGTGTATTATATATGCATGCACATTCTATTATGTGTGCCTATATGAATAGACACATTTAGATATACCCACCATTGGTTCTGCTGCGGAGTAACCCTAACTTAAGGTCTGCAGGTGTCTGGCTCAGCCCAGATCCACCTCTTCCAACGGTTCTAGAACCATCCATCAACCTGACCTCCTATGGTCTTAGTAATGAATGACTTCTTCCTCCGGAGAACATACTGCTGCTTCTCTTAAAAAAGAAAAAAAGAAAGGAAAGAAGAAGAAAGTACACCTTGATCCCATTTCTCTTCTCCAGAACTACGACATTTTGGCTTTTTGATGAATTAATTGGTTTATTTATTTATTTTTTAATGAAACTCATCTGCACAGCTGTTTATTGCCAATAAATTTTGTCTCATGTATGTATGTGTGTGTGTATGAGTCTCTGTGTGTGTGAGTGTATGTGTGTGTGAGTGTGTATGTGCGTGCGCGCGCGCGTGTGTGTGTGTGTGTGTGTGTGTGTGTGTGTGTGTGTGTGTGTGATAGCCTACATAAGGAAGAGAGTTAAAGGACTATATGTCACAATGAGATTTCTCCAAAATACTCTGGCAATTCCACCAGTGGAGTCAGAAACCATCACACCAGCAACAGGCCAGTACCCTTGAGTCCTCTCCCAATCCCCATTGTCCACCCTACCAAGCCACCACCCTCCTGCCTCGGGGCAATCACTCCCCGGTCTTATCTTGGTTTGCCATCTCTCCAAGCATCCCGTGTGTTTAAACTTCAGGTAATGGAATGAAAGACGCAGGTGCATGGCTTCTCTCGCTCAGCGTTGTGATGGTCACATCTATTCCTGTCGACAATTGTAACTGCATCTCAGCCATACCCGCCATCTTACAGACCCCACTGCATGGCAATCTGTTACCACAGAGAACATCACCCACAGGGAGTTGCCAGAACTAGCATTTATTTTGTCACGTCTGTTCTAGTCAGGAATCTGAAAGTGTCTTAGCCAGGCTGTGGCTGCAGTCCCTCTGTTGTCACCAAGCTGTGCCCTGGGCCATGATCTCCAAAGATTTAACTGGGGCTGCAGGAGCCACTTCAGAACTAGCTCCCAAGGCTGCTCAGAGGAGACTTTGCTTTCTTAAGTGGGCCTCAGCATACGACTGCCATGATGGATTCCTCAGTGCCAGTGAACCAAGAGACAGCGTCGCATGCGAGGGAGCATGCTCCCAAGATGGGAGCTGTGGTGTCACCTAGAACCAACCCAGTCCTTAAAGTGGCACACCATCACTGCAGACCATCACCATTGCTCACCACAGAGCCTGAACCGGTCTATGGGAGGGGACCACACAATGATATGAGTTCCGGGAAGAGGAAGGGACTGGGGACTGTCTTGGAGGCTGCTCCCCATAACCTTTATGCCTAGAACGATACAATTAATTATCTATTGTTATTGATAGCCATTTGGTTTGCTTCTAGTTTGGGGCTGTCACTCAAAGCACTTCTGCAAACATCCTTGCCTGTGTCTATGGGACCTTCATGCACACATTTCTATTGGGTAAAGACTTAGATGTGCAACTTCAAGGTCACTGTCTCTGTGCAACTAGCAGCTGATGGAAATCTGTCTACAATGGGGTTTGCAGGTTAACTTCTTCAAGGGTAGCAAGCAAACTCCAGTTGTTACAGTTCCCCCCCCCCCCTCGCCGGCCAAGCCCTGGGATCCAATTAGCCTCTTCAATTTTAGCTGTTCTGGTGAGTTCAGAGTGCTATGTTGTTGTGTTTTCATTTTCCTTTTCCCGATAGACAAAGAGCTTCAATAGCTTTTCAGGGATTTCATTTCATTGGCCATGAAAATGTTGGGTTTTATGAGGTGTGGTAGACGGGAAAAGAGGACCTGCTACCCATCTGGGGAGCATGGGGCCAGCTACAGACAGCTAACAACTCTTGGGAATCTGCTTAGCTGCACAGAACCACTTTAAAGAGTTTCATTTTTAATTATGTGTACGTGCGTGGGGAGGATATGTACACAAGTGCAGTTCCCACAGGGACCAGAAGAGGGCATCATATCCCCCGAAAATGGAGTTACATAGTGTTGTAGATTACCTGATACCGGTGCTGGGAATCAAACCCCAGTCCTCTTGTAAGAGCAGGCATTCTTAGCCACCAGCTATCTCTCTAGCCTCATATAGAACATTTTGCTCAAGGTCACCTCTGGGGGGCTCAACTTTGACTTGGTGAGAGAGCTACAGGCGGTACAGGGCAATGAACAGTGTTCACACCTGAGCATCCCCCCAGGTGGGCTCAGGTCTGCCTAGGTCCACATTGGGGCCAACTTCTTTCCCCGTCCAAGATGCTTCCTCCTGCGTTTGTTCGTAAGAGTCTTGATTCCTAAGAAGCATTTTAGGAGAAAAAAGAAAGAAAGCTCTTGTACTTCCAACCCCTCAGGATCTGCCCCTGAAAACTAGGAAGGGCCTTTTTCAATTCATAAGCCCATTTTCCTCCTGAGTCCGCCACCTCAACACCCAGCATTTTTTAAAAAAAGTTTGTTGTGGTTTTGTTTAGTGGAGAGTCCAGTTCTCTGACAATTATGTGGGTGGCAGACACCTTCCCCACTCTGTGGCTTCCCTTTTGTGCTCCCTCATTGTCTTTGAAAAACAAGAGACTCGTCATTCAAATACAATTCAACTTCTCAATTTGGTTTTTCCATTGGGAAATGTTTATTGCATCCTGTTTTTAAATTTATTTTCCTACCCTTGGGTCATAAACATAATCTATATTATTTTCTAAAAGATCTTATTGTTTTGCCTTTCAGAGTTAGAATTAGATGCCACCATGGGTTTAATTGTTATATAAGGCATGAGACAAGACCATGTATCATTCCTTCCCCGAAATGGACACGCCGTCATTGCAATACCATATCCTAAAATGCCTTTCGTCATACACTATCCCCACCGTCCCTCCCCAGCTAGATGTGCACATCAAGTGTGTGCCGCCCACAGGTGTGGGTCTGTTTCTGGGTCCCCTTCACTTTCTGTTTGTAGACTCCTATCCCAATACCAAGCTATAGCTCCTCTCCCCTCTCCATTTTCGTCTTATTGTGGCAAATTGCACACAATAAAAGTTACCACATGAGGCATTTGGTACTCATCTCCAGTGCCAGTTAGTTCACTCAGCATGGGCAACCTTTACCACCATCCACCAGAGAACTGTCTTGTAACAGCAGTGCTGTGCCCACCGCATGGTAGCTCCCAGCCTTTCCCCCTCCAGACGCAGAAACAGAGGGATTCTCTACATTCACACAGAATCACAGCGTGTGTGGACAGAAATAATCTCGCTCTTTCTCTTTCCAGTCTTGGTGCCTTTTGTTTCTCTCTCTTCCCTAATTGCTCAGGCTTGAAATCCCAGCTTCAGGCTGAACAGACATGGCGAAAACAGGCGTCCTTGCCTTGCTCCGACCTTACATGCGGTCCTTTCTCATCATGCCTTTGGTGCATTGTGAGTTATTCCTGTGACTTTATTAATTCTATTGTATCTTACTCTCCCTTGCAGTTTCCTGGAACTGCTCATTTGCACACCAACACCATCTCCTCTGCTGAAAGCCAATTCTTCGCAGCTGTGAACATCAGTAACCCCAGTCATGACAGCAGGCTCTCAGCCCTCAGGACACCGTGGTCTGCTTTGCTCTTTGCCCCAATCTCACAAGCCCTGCACTGGAATTTTTAAATACTTTTTTACTGCATCCAACCCCGACCCTAACCCTAACCTTCTCTGGGTCGTGAAAAGTAACACAAGGAGTCTCACCCTCAAATATTTGAGCAGGACACCACTCACATTTCAGTTCAATAATGTGCTATGCAATGACCTAGACTTGAGTTACTCTGTAAACCTCGTATCAGGGGAAACAGTAGCTCAGTGGTCAGGAAATCATGCAAACTGTGCCTTACATGGGGCAATCTTCAGTATGTCTTATTTTATTCTGAGCATATCGCTGGGGTGAATTTTATAACTGGGTACCAGCAAACAGAACTGAGAAGAGTTTTCACCAGCCTTTGGACTTGACCTAGTGTTCGTGCCCAGAACACCTCGTCGCTTTTGCCCTCCATCTTCCACCTTCATGTCAACATCAAAAAATTCTCCAGGCCAGGTCTGTAATTCCAGCAGGAGGATCGGAAGTGCAGCCTTAGACAATTTACTGAAAAGGTTAAAGAATACGTCCATTAAAAAGTTTAAGGTGCATGGGGGAGGTGTGCTGGGAACATAGCTCAGTCTAAGTGTGCTTCTTAGCATGTCCAGGGCCCTAGATTCTATCTCTGGGCAGGAATGCAGAAGTTTCTAAGAAACTACAAACTCTCCGATCTGGTAAGAAGGGGGTCTTGAGCAGACCTTTCTAAAGCTTTTGGTTAAGGTGGTAAAGTGAAGGCTCTTGGGCCTACACTGTAGGAAACAGCGAGTGAGTGAGGAGGGCGGTCTGAGCGGCTGAGCCCTCTTGGGCTCCTAAGGCTGGGGAGAGAACACACCACTCCTCTCAAGGCAGATCTACAATGAGCACTTGAACCTCTCTGACTTGAGAGGGATTTCAAAAATATCTTCATGCTTTTAGCTAACATCGGTTCATCCAACTTGGAATCTCACAGAGCTGGACAAAACTGGATCCCACATTGTAGCCTGCGAACTCTGAGCTAGGGGCCGAGTCATACGTAACCCCAGGACCACTGGAGGGAACACTCACGGCTGAGGTGGGCTGGTGAGGTATTGTCGAACACTAGGAAAGATAAAGGCATGGGGGTTTGGAGTGTGCACAGGGATGCCTGGGTCCCCCACAGCAGCTCTCCGGATGTGACAAACCCCCTCTTCTCCGGCTCTTTGTTCTGAATGTTCCTTCTTCATATCATGTCTGACTCTCAGAGGGGAAAGACAGGAGCCAAGTGTCTCTGGAGCAGAGCTGGAGAGCAGCTCTCAGCACTCCCACACACGCCTGCCACTCCAAGGAGAGAGCTTCAGGCCCAAACCCCAAAGATTCTGTTTCCATGTACCTTTCTTTGGAGGGACTTGGATCAATTGGATGCTAAGCACCAAAGAAAATTCCAGAAATCAGGAGGCAAAGGGCTTTTTAAAAATTTCATACTGAGAAACTGTTCTGTGCAACACACCAAATATAAGAATTCTACTTGATCCTTAGTATTGTCAAACTTAAACTCTATGTAAGAAATGCTGCTCCTGAGGTGTCTGTCACTCCTGACATTTGGTGGGATGCCCTGTCATTAAGTCAGCAGACTTGAAAGAAATACTGCAATAGATCATAACACCAGTCTCAACCCCACTCTCAAAAGCACTTCTCAGATAATCACATTAATCCTGGTAATTTCCATCACAATAGGCACAGACCTGCGACTAGGGCTGGGAGGGTGGGGCACTGCAGGGATCGTGGGAAAACAGAGCTGCAAGTTCTGAAGCCCTAGCTCTGAGCCAGAGTGCCTCGGAGCCTGTCACATGGGCATCTCTTGCCCTCTCCATTCTCCTTGCCACCACCCTGTGTTTAATGTGTTGTCAAGAGAAACAGTAAGCTTTTGAAGGGAAGTGACTAGAGTCCCAAGAATGTGGCAGAGAATCAAGAAATTAAGAAGCTGGGGAAACTTTGGTGTGATTGTGAAGACGGACAAGTTAACTGGGCAGGGATGAAGGGCGGCGGTGCATGTAAATGAGGAGGTGTGGCTACCCCAGGCCTTCCTGGATGCTGTATCCTCCAGCCTGTTCGAAGTCCAGCAAGTCTAGTCCCTCACTGAATTTTTTAAATCAAAATTCTCACTGGCAAATGAGGTCACCCTCTCTGTTCTCTGTAGTGAGATCTCTAAGTGAGCCCTTGGTCACCCTCTCTGTAGAAAGTTCTAGATTAGTAATTGCATGCAAGTGAACTATCTTCAAATGAAACAAAGCTATCCTTGATAGTAAGACAAACATGCAAGAGGCTTAAATGTACATTATCAAGTGAGATGGTCCTTTTTTTAAACTAAGAACATATTCCATTTAAATTAAGTGCTCGCCGGGCAGTGGTGGCGCACACCTTTAATCCCAGCACTTGGGAGGCAGAGGCAGGCCGATTTCTGCGTTCAAGGGCAGCCTGGTCTACAGAGCGAGTTCCAGGACAGCCAGGGCTATACAGAGAAACCCTGTCTCGAAAAACCAAAAAAAAAAAAAAAAAAGTAAGTGTTCTACCTCCTGGTATAATATTATGTATACAAGTATCGAACATGCTGAAAGGCCACTGCCCACTTGTTTCTTACCTTTAGGTACACCTTAGCACGCGCGCACGCACGCACACACACACACACACACACACACACACACACACACACACACACACACTTTGGTTGCATGCTGCCCATCTCACAGATTTGTGTCCAATCAGCCATGGCAGACAGGCCTTATTTCCCCTCGTAACAGAGGACATGTCCGCTGCTACACAGTAAAGAGTGAACGGCTTTGTCTACACACTATTTTAAAGGGCTAGGTTCCCAACCTCAAAGTTCCTCTGTTGGCATGCACAATGTCAACCTGAGCCACTTGGCATCGCCCACGTGTAACTTGGGCAGAAGTTAGGGTGACATAAAGCTCATGTTGTGCCTGACCTGGGAGTTGGAGCTAGCACCCAGAAAATGTGGCAAATTAGCTTGCACAAAGAGAAAAATGTCAGACCCTTGATAGCTGACACCATACAAAAAAATTAGCTGGGCGGTGGTGGCACACGCCTTTAATCCCAGCACTTGGGAGGCAGAGGCAAGAGGATTTCTGAGTTCGAGGTCAGCCTGGTCTACACAATGAGTTCCAGGACAGCCAGGGCTACACAGAGAAACCCTGTCTCAAAAAAAAAAAAAGAAGTATAAAAAAAAATTAAATTTTATATCAACATTTTACCTGACTGCCACTTCTCTCAAACAATATACTGTAGTTCTAGCACAGTAGGTACATGAGACTGTCTCCTGGAGTTGGCTACAAATGGATTTGCCTTCCAACCAGATACCCATTTAATGGATTACATAGGGAAGGAGACAGGGTTGGTAGGTACAGTTGAACCGGGAAGGAAGGGATTCTGGAAGGGGCAGATACCCAGAGAACATTTTGTAGCTGGGCACAGTGGTGCTGTCCTACAGTCCCAGCTGTTCAAGACACTCAAGGAGGACTATGAGTTCAAGAATTTGAGGCACGACTGGGAAACATGTAATTACCCATCTCAAAAATCAATTAATTAATAAAAATCATTTTTGAAGTATTGGTTTAGTCTCACCAAACATTCTTTAGGCCGGGCAGTGGTGGCACATGTCTTTAATCCCAGCACTTGGGAGGCAGAGGCAGGCCGATTTCTGAGTTCGAGGCCAGTCTGGTCTACAGGGTGAGTTCCTGGACAGCCAGGGCTACACAGAGAAACCCTGCCTGGGGGGGGGGGGAGGACAAAAAACAAAAACAAACATTCTTTATAAAGAAAATTACTTATGGCTCTATTGCCCTCTACTGGAACCAGACTGGAAACTACAAGGTAACTGTGATGTTTACAATTTATTTACACCTAAGTGGTAGCCACTGCTACCATTATGCAGGGGTCTGGTTCCTTCTGCATTGGAGGGATGGTCCTTCCCACACCAGCATTTAAGTTGCAGCAGCTAATGACTGCCCAGCTCACGACAGGTACAGTCCTTCCTCTTTCATGGTTCCACTCCAAGGGCATCCATCTTTGCTCTTGTGGGCAGCAGGAGATCTAGATACAACAAATGTAGCCTTGCCTTCTGGTATCAGAGTATGTCACTGTCAACTCAGATAGCAGAGCACCAAAAGCCCCAACTTTCAGATCATTGAAATGTCATCCTATCTATACCCCAAAACAGTAGTATCCCGAATGTTTTCATCACACACCCAAATCAGGAAAAATAAAATAATGCACCAATAAATGTATTATTTATTTATAAATTATATAAGTGTACAACTGTACAATATATTATGTACATTATAAAACACATAAAAATAGAAATTTAAAAGGATGAGATTAAATACAAAGAATCATTATCTTAACATTTTCTCAGTGGACTTAGTATCTGCACCCCCCAGGATGCACCCCTGCCGGAAACCACACTTCTAAAGCATGCCCGTGATTGCTATTTGGAGTCTTAGCTTAGTTACAGGAAAATGTACAAGGTGACATCTGTTTTGTTTGTTACGGTTTGTAAAATAGCCCTAGTGTCAAGTGTAAGTGTATGATGACGCTAACATCTGAGACACACTTAACTAACCACTGCACAGCTGGTAAGATGTCATGCGACGGTTCACTGATAGTTGTTTCACTTTAAGGCAGACTAAATAGGGGATTCATAGAGTTGAGAAGATGCTTCAAAAAAGAAGCATTTAAAAACAAAAGATGCATGTTGCTTTATTCGAAGTGGATAAGGGGATAGGCAAAGGCCAATTAACTTAATAGCTAGCTCCTTAAAACACAATTCCTCTGCCTAGTGACAAGATCAAGCAAACAAACAACAGAGGAAGAAAGGAAAGAAAGAAGGAGGCATCTTAAATATTGGCCACTGTGCCAAGGGAGAAAGAAGAAAAACTTCCCACCCACGTGCTGACTGAGTCCAAGTTAAGTCCTTCACACAGAGTGTCCATACAGCTGCTGTGCCCAATGACAGAGCCCTGCATGGAAACTCAGTAAACACATGATAAACAATTCCTCAAAAACATGTAGTGCATTTGAAATACACATTATTACTAAACAGCACTCCAGTGTGTGGTAGGAGCAGCTGGAGCAGATACCTGAATATATGCAGTAAATATGTTTAACACCAGGTGTGGTGGCTCTTGCCTGTAATCCTCTTACTCAAGAGGCTGAGACTAGAGGAGGATCACAAGGTCCACAACCTGGGGCTACACTGAGAGTTCAAGGACAGCCTAGGCTATACAGTGAGTCTCAAAAACACAAAAACCAAATCAAATCACACTAAGAAAGCCTCAGTATGCTCCCTGGTTCCACAGGGCAGAAACTGGCATTCCACTCCTACACCTCGCACAGACCTGAGCTTCCCAGCAAGCAGTGGAATGGTTCCACTCAACAGCCTGCTCTTCTCCACCTCCCAGGGCATGCTGGGAAAGGCAGAGCAAAGAACAAGATTGCTCCATGTATAGAATCTTGATTCAATGCGCTCGATTCTTCTCAAAAAAAAAAAAAAAATCACAAAATTTAAGAGAATGCAAATATCTCCTTTTAGGTCTGAGACCTGAGTCAGGTCTTCCAATGTTAACCTTCGCACCTGCCACTTTCGACTAGCAGGAAGTCTCCTTGTGGGAAGCTACATTTTGACAGACATTCTGCAAATTTAGAGATTACAACTTTTACACAATGTAAACTACTTAATTTCATATATAATCAATTTCACTCTATATTTCCCTTCAACTAAATGCAAACTAGGACAAATTACTAATCCAGAGAAAAAAAGGGATGTGGAGTTAGTTCAGTGACTGAGTAGAGACGAGCACCCTAACTGAAGGCTTCCACCAAAGTACTTCTTAGAGGAAAAGTGGTTGTTTAGGTTGAGATGTTGATACACATCACAAAATAGGTAAACATAAGCAAATTGTTGGAATTTCCAATCATGGAAGACATACCGTTTTGTAAGCACGGTGCTGCTGTCAGGGTGTAAAATCCTCACCAGAGACTCTCAAACCAGAGAAGTCAGTTGTCTGGACAGTCTGTGTACCCTTTCAGAGGGAAAAGAGCCACTAGAGAAGACTTCCAGGAGCCTGACTACTTCAGCAAAGCTAGGAAATGCGACCAGCACAGCTCTGGTCCTTCCCTCTCCACTCAGTGCACTCGCTCCTCTCGCCTGACACAAGCTGACTCTCCCTCACACCTGCATGTCTAGCAGCTATAGTCAACTGTGGAGCTTCCCAGTCAGACTTGATCTGGAGGCAGACCCACACACCCTCTGTGCCTGCCTGCAGAGGAAGGGAAGGTCTCATTCACCAGGGGAGCAAGGTGCCAGGGAGAGCAACTGCTAAGTGTTACATCTTAAATTTAGAACAACAACAAAAAATTCATATTTTTGGTAATTTTCAAATTTTATTTCCAACTACTGTAGTAACAAAATACCAGCGATAATTCTGCAGGAAGAGTAGCAACCTTTTAAATAACCAAGGTCATAAGTTAGTATTGCAACAGTACTTTGGCCTATGGCAAGTGTGATAGGATTATTGCAGTCAGTCTTACAGTATAGTAGACATGTGTGTCCTCTATGTCTAGTAATAAAAATATTTCTCTGACCTCAGTGACTCATCACACACATTTCTACTCTGTGCTGAGCACTGTCCTTTTAGGTTGTACTAAATAAGAGAAAAGAGTTCTTCTTCCTGGGTTTCCCAAGAGTATACAGAGATAGCAGTCACTTCCACAGTGAGGTACAATATTAAACTTTGAGTTGAAAAATAAAACATTACCCTATTTATGCCCTTTCTCTAGGAGTAAAAAGACACACACAATTACAAACATAAAATGAGTCAAACTTCTATTTTATTAACAGGAGTTCAAATGAATACAAAGTGCCTCCTTTGTATGCTGTATTTACTTTCTTTAAAAGGCTTCTGACAGAGTCAGGTAGATTAAAAGCTACGAATGTAGTCCAGCTTTTCTAGTGAACCTTTTCCAAGAAGTTGAATGACATAACCAAGCATCAGAGAACGTGTGGTCCCACACTCACTTTGGCCCTGACGTTTATCAGATGAATTAGATCCTGCACTAACACCATCAGAGGCTTTAAGAGGCTGTAAGCCAATAAAAGCCACTTTTATAATGTTTGCTAACTCTGGGCAATTAAGAACGGAAAACTCTAAAATGTAGCCCTCTGTATTATGTGGAATGTGTGAGAATGCTAAGTTATGGCCAAGATAGATGAAAATTATGGTTTCAACTCACATATGGAACTGTTACAATCTTACCATCTGTAAAATATTGATAAATGAATAATAGAGCTTACTAACAGATTAAAAACTTGAGCAGACGTTACTTAAAACATATTTGTGATGTTTATCATATTTGAATGTTTACTAAAACTAAAGCTGAACAAAGAAAAGTTCCTCATTTATAGACTGCTTTTCATGTACCTTGACTGTCACCGAGAGCATAATCTGATTGGGTAATGCACAGCCCACACTTCTGGACAGTTGTAACATCAAAAGATTTATTATCATTTGCAGATGAGATAAACGCACCACCCCATACCTGAGAGGCTTTCAACCCCTTCAGATTGTACCACGGCGCCGACGGCCTGTTTTTGTATCCATTTCTAGTAAAGACGCCAACACTTCTTCCATAGCTTCTGCTTTATCATTCCTCACAAAGCAGCATGTGTTTGCAAGGATGTGCAAAGGCTGTGGTCCACTCACACGGATTAGTCCCCGCCTTCCTCTTCCTCCTCCTCTTCCTCAAAGCTGTCTTCAAATCCCTCACTGTCTTCCTGGTCTCCGTCACCTTCTATTGCTGTGTCCCACTGTGGGTGGTTTTCCGGCACTGGTTTGGCCTCATGAACTTCCAGCTATAAACAATTAAATACGCATGTCAGAAATGTGGAAAGGGATAACGAAAAACAATTATCTCGTGAAGGTGTTCTTTGACCGTGGCAATCACCAAGAAGTGGACTTTGTGGCTGCAACTCTAAATTCAGCACATTCATTACAAAGATTCTTCGTTCTGCAAATGAAAATCCTAAATATACTTAGACAGAAATGCAATTCAATTTCTAATATAGTTCAACATTTTGACTCTGTAGACGTTCAACCATTTAAGAAAGTATTTCTATGGCACAAACTATTAACAACCAAGATTCCTATGCAGTAACACTGAGTGGTCTCAAATTAGAAGTCTTTGGCTGAAGGAAGAAAAATTTAGGTATGCCTTCCAAAGATTTTTGTGAAGTAAAATTCTATGGCCAACGCAAGAAATACAGAGTTCTCAGGAGGAAAGACAGACTCACCTTTACTGGCTCCTTTACTCTGATCATGTCACAATGATTTAGCACAATCTCACTAATATGAGAGAATGACTTGTATGAAAAGCTCAAGGGAAATGAATACTGAAAGAGTGTGCTTCAAATCATACACAAAGTTTATATTCTAAGATGATAAAGAAAAATAAGAAACAAAACAAAAAACCAAAATTACAAAAAAAAATCTTCATTTCAGAAATCAACAAATACTCCAGTAAAGTCTATGGAAAAATTTGAATCCTGCCCCACCCCACCCCCGGCCCCCACCAGCCTTTTTAAAGCCCTGAGATGTACCACATGTTACAGCACATTAAAACAACCACTAAAGCAACTTACAGTCCAAGTTCAACGCTCCTTAAAAATGTAACTATCACTCAAGTGTGTGAGATGATCTTCCTCCTGTCATCCCACACCTTCCCCAAGCCAAGCGCCTCCCCGGTGACTCTGCTCACTTGTCTCACTCGAGTCTTACCTTCAGTGGTTTAATCTGATCCAAGCCCATATAGGAGTCTGATCTCAGAAACACTGTATACTGATAATTTCCAGGCTTGCCTGGTGCGGGAAACTTCAGTTCTACCTAGGAAGATAATATCAACACTTAAAAACCTGGATTACATAAAAGAAGCAAGAGAATGCCTTTAAACTTCCTTCCTCAGAGGACTGAGCAGATGATTTACACAAGCTGTCATAATAACAAACAACATGTGAGTTCTATCTCATCTATCATAAACTCTAAACAAAAAGGAAATCAAATTAAACAGCACTACTGGGGTTCATTTCTATGTGCACAGTTCAAGAAAGCATATTAAAGTAACCCAATTCTATGCTGCCATCTTAAAACTCAAAAGAAATGCAATAAAGAATGGAAGTATGAATAAAATGAAAGATTAAATAGACTTGGCTAGATAAAAAGTAATTTTTGCCAAATTCTCTTATTTCCACAATAAATTATCTAAGCCTTAAAAATCCAAGACTCAGGGAGGAAGGGGCAAAAAGAATGTAAGAGCTGGAGCGGGGATCTGCTACAGAAAAAAAGTCTTGAGGACATGCCAGGGCTGCTGAACTCCCAACTCACTGCCTCGGTGGTTACACCACATAAGCCTGGACTCCAACAAGACCCCATGATTCCCAAGGGACTGTTGCTGGCAGTTAATAGCTGTGGGGATGAAGGTGTCCACTTTCCAATAAACAGCTTTTCACCCACGTTCATGCAAGCATCCTAATGAAACTCAGTAGGATACACACACACACTTGTTGGGAAAAAGGGCTTCAAAGGGCAAGGGAAGAAATCAGTAGGAAGAATAGATAAAAACAACTAAAATTCATTATATTTATATATGAAACTCAAAATTATGAAAATAAATTTTAAAAGAATTACATAATTTTACTCCATTATATTTCAACAAATGATTTATTAGTTTTAATAAGGCCCTTTACCACCCTAACATCTATCCACAGCAGAAAAATAAAGTATAAAAATTACAGAAAACTATACAAAAACAAGCTCAAAAAGGAGTTAAATTTCCCATCAAGTCATAAATAAATACAAATAGTAACATAGCCTTAAATATTTCAATTCCATATGAGGATAAAAATGCATATTTAAAATAATAACATTTCTATACTCTAGTACTCTGCCTCCCATCTCCAAATTTCAGATTTTTGCAGCCAATATTATCAATTAATATAGGTCACTATGGTGAGAATCTATAACCCCAGACCTTTAAGAACTGTGGCACGGAACTAGGGGACTACTCATTTTTATGTTTAAAGGCTGACTTCCTCACAGTAAAGAAAAAGTATGTTAAAAAGTAAGTTAAAAGATCAAATAAAAACAACTAGCTAACAAACATATACACAAAATACTCCTGACCTCACTGACAGTGTCTACTTTCACTCTTAAAACAAACTCAGACTACAGAGTAAAAAGTGATTTACACCCAAACCATCACTGCACGCTAAACATTTGGTAATAATGTTTGGAGAACAGTAAGATGTCCAAATAACATACCACAGATGAGATTTACCAAACACCCTGGAAATAAGAAAACCTTATTACTACAAACGGGGAGCAAACAAATACCATGTGTCATATGTGAAGTGTATAACCAGTAAGAAATATGAGTGAGCAATAAGACAAATTACACCGATATTCTAACAAAACAGCTCAGTGGAATCTTAAAAAGGATGGTATGAAGAAACGAAAAAGGAGGGGCTGGAAGTTCTGACTCCAGCGGTCGCCATGCTTGGCTGGCGTGTATGTACCCAGAGCAAAAGGGACTGAGAACAAAAACCAAGTGCAGTGTTCCATTTGCTTGTGAACTTGAAGAGGAAACAGAGATTGTGGCAGACATGAAGGGACACTAACTACAGACTGTGACACTGCCCTGCATCAGTGCTCATTCCTAACAACTGAATATGCTTGGGGGAAAAACAGATCCATGTCCAAGTTTTATTGTTAGAAGAAAAAAGGTTGGTTGTGAAGCATGGTATTTGCCAACTTCTGTGTAAAATTTGTATATTATTTAAATGTAATACCATTAGGAAAATACATTAAAAATTGAATGCTGGGCAGTGGTGGTGCACGCCTTTAATCCCAGCTCTTAGGAAGCAGAGACAGGCGGATTTCTGTGAGTTCCAGGTCAGACTGGTCTACAGAGCAAGTTCCAGAACACCCAGGGCTACACAGAGAACCCTGTTGGAGGGGTGAGAGACCCCCAACAATTTGGTGACATGAACTGTGTAGGCGAGCAGAATACTTGCCTGACAAGGAGTAGTACAGATTGGCAGCGGAACCAGCCCAAGAGAGAGAAATGTGTTGCAGTCAACACAGCTGAAGGGAGTTGACGACCTAAAGAGTGTTTTGGCATGGAGACACAGAATTTTAAGTTTGCCCTTCTGATTTTGAGTCTTGCTTTGGCTCATTATTTCCTCACTATGTTCCCTTCCTTCCTTCCTTTTGAAATGTCAATGTATATTCTGTGTCACTGTATGTCGGAAGTATGTGATCTACTTTTTGATTTTGACTTTACAGGGGGATACAGCTAAGGAGGCTGCCAAGAATCTCAGAAGGAAATTTGAACTTTAAAACAATGTTGAGTCTGTGTCAGATTACAGGGACTTTTGAAGTTGTGCTAAACCCACTTTTGCATTATGCTATGGCTATAGACCTGTGGGGTCAGAGAGTGGAGTGTGGTGGTTTGAGTAAGAATACCCCCATAAGCTCTTATATTTATTGAATGTTGAGGCACCAGGGAGTGGCTCTACTTGAGAAGGATAAGGAGGTGTGGCCTTGTTGGAGGAAGTGTGTTACTGGGGGTGAGCTTTCAAATTTCAAAAGCCCACGCCAGGCCCAGTCTCCCTTTTTCCACCTACAAATCAAGATGCAGCTTTCAGATACTTCTCCAGCACCATACTTGCCTGCTGTCACGCTCCCTGTCTTTATGATAATGGTCTAACCTTCTGAAACTGTAAGTAAGACCCCTAACTAATATCCTTCCTATATAAGAGTTGTCTTGGTTATGATGTCTCTTCATAGCAAAAGAACAGTAATTAAGAAAGACCAACCTTAAATATGGATCATTTAAGGTCAGAAGACCCACCCTAAACCTGGGCCACACCTTCTAGAGGTAGCTTATATAAGACATGGAAGATAGTAGCTTTTGCTTTTTATCTGGTTGCCCTCACTCTTATCAGCAAGTTCATATATCCTACTGCTGAGGGATTGATTCTTTCAGTGGCATTAGAGTCTGCTGCTTTGGTATTCCAGCATATACTGAAGACCACCGGAGACATCCAGGTTTTGGACTGTTGAGAGACAGGCATTGTTGTACTAGCTAGACCACAATCTGCAAACCCCTTACACACACATTTACAATCCCCAGATACAGTAGAATGGAATACAGCTCTCATGAGCAAATGTATAACTTACTGAGTAAATGACTCTTAGTCACAAACTTGAGAGCCACAACACAATCTATGATTAACCCTTTGATGGCCACATAATTTGATGACATTACTGAAAGGTGATGGGCAATAGGAGGCGGACCCTGACTAGAGCAAGTAGGTCACAGAAGGGGTGTGCCTATGAAGAGTCTATCCTGTCTCCTGCCCTTTTCCTATTTCCTGACTTCCATGTCTTAACCTTGCCATGAAAGGGAAAGTAAGGGACTAATTGTCAAACATGGATGGATGGCCCTGCTGAGATTAATCCTCCGTTCCTTAAAATAAAAAAATATCTGTTTTCATTCTGTATTAGATATGTGTGTGTGTACATACGTGTAAGTGCAGGTATCTGGAAAGGCCATCATGTACCCGAGAACTAGTGTTACAGGCTGGCCCCAACAAAAACAAAGAAAATACAATGAAGAAAATATAATAAGCCAAATTATTAAAAATTTAATGAAATATCATAAAGGTAAAATATTAAACCAAATATTGTTGGCTAATTACCTCCTCTGTATCCTTCAGTGTGCACACATGATATGGCATGGATATTAATGTTTGTTCTTTCCTATCTGCAATGTAAAGCCACCACCACTCTTGTTTTTCCTGCAAAGGAAAAAAAAGTATGAGTTATCAGAAAGGACTGGAGAAACAGTTTTAATTTGTCTTTATTTTGGAAATACTATCCTTCTTACATCCTTAGCATTGATATGGTGCCTGGATCAAGTGAACAAAATGTACACAACCACTGCAAGATACATTCATTACCCCCCAAATAATTTTACAAATAATTTTTGGAGTTTCAACAACTCCATAGAGACTACTAATAGATCTCAATCTTAAAAATCCACAATTTACCTTAAAATGACAAAAGATATTCTAAAAATAGGAAAACAAATTATTACAACATCATAATGTATGATGTGGAAAGGACTTGGGTAGCACAATACATTAAACCTATCTATTTATCTCTCTCTCTCTCTCTCTCTCTCTCTCATCCATTCATCTATCTATCTCTATCTTTCTTGAGACAGGTTTTCTCTGTGTAGCCCTGGTTGTCTTGGAACTCCCTTGTAAACCAGGCTGGCCTCAAACTCAAAGATCCACTTGCCTCTGCCTCCTGATTGTTGGGACTAAAAGCATGCACCACAACTGCCTGGCAACATCTTAAAAACGAGTATCTCAGGTTCTAAGAGCTTCTATCCATCTTTAATTGCACACTACTATTTTAGAAAGCTTGGCATTTCTAGCTGAACTTCAGAAAGCTCATTAGGAAACTGTCACCAGAATGCACAATGAGAGCTGTGAATTAGAAACGAGAGAACAAAGGGCAGAAAACGATTTTATTAATAAACAAAAGCCTGCATGCGCCCGCAACCATCACTGTGCTGCATTTCCAATGGTGAGCGAATGCTAGGTATCTGCTTAGATCACTTGTTTTAAGGACTGGGTAGGGAAGATACCTTGCTTAAGTGGTTTAAAAGAAAATGTTGGAAACTAAAAAATAAACTCCAGGATGTACTAAATATATATTAGTCAAAACAGCATTATCTGAAGCTCTCAATTTCCAACACTTAGGTCCAGTTTTTAAAAAAGGAAAAAAAGAAGGAAAAAAATTCTATTAAAATCATTTCTTTGGAAAATATTTAAACCCATACCAATACCTTTTCCATTTATTTCCATTTATTTTACCCTTAAAAGGTTGCTTAGAAACATTTTTGCTTGACTATCTTTTTCATTTTTAAATGTTTGTGGTTTTGTGTGTGTATATTTGTGTGTGTATGCTGGTGCCAGTATACTATGACACATGTGCAGAAGTCAGGATAACCAGTGGAATCAGTCCTCTCCTTCCAGCATGTTGAAACTCAGGTCAGCGGGACGAGCAGGAGGTTCCTGTACTGACTGGCCCGTCTCACTGGCCCAGTCTTTTCCATTATTACTTTGTGTATCTTTTTAACAATGCTACTGTAACTCAACAAAGAGCTCTTCTGTTAAGTGAAATAGGCCACAGTGCACTTAGCATGAGTAAAGCTAATAAATAAATAACACATGTGCAATGATGAGAGTAGCAGAATGATGGTGTAAGCGTGCATGCGTGCATGTGTGTAAAACTATCCTTTATTTGCCAGAATTAACTGTCATCTCACAGGCTTACTGTCTCTGCTAACCTAGACCCAGTCCTGGAAGCTTCTAGCCTCCATACAATGGAATCTAGGACCAGAGTGTTTCCAGCCTCTGAGACTTACTGTAGAATAAGCTCACCATTTCTAGTTCTCTCGAGGGCTGCTCAGCTCTGCTGTTCAGGCTCAAAACTCCTCTCCAAGCTGACTGATTCAATCTGGCTTTTTTTCCACCCCTTAAATTTTCTTTTTTTATTCACTTTACATCTTGACCACAATAGCCCCCTCCCTCCTCTCTTCCCTGCCCCACCCTTACAAATCCCTCTTCTTGCTTGGCCTCAAACTAACTCTAGCTATCTGTTCAAATCTTCTGGCTCCTTGTTCCCTGGCTTGTTCTCTCTCTGCAACCTACCTCTGCACACTGTCCCAGTAAACGTTTTTCTCTGCATTGCTTTCTCCTATAACCTCTTCTCCTGAGAGTTGGGCATAGCCTATTCTGTCAAATCTTTCACTCAATTAATTTGCCACCCAATTAGACATCAATTTCAAACATGGCTGCTTTCTTCTATAAACTAACTTTACCTTCATTGTTTGAGATTAAAAATGTGTGCTAATTGGCAAGCCACACCACAACTAGAAACAGGTTTTACCAGTAAATAACACAATCTCTCCTAGTTTACAGTGTGATCACATATCTTGCAATGTGTGTATTTGTTTCATATACAAAGTTTATACAAACCTAACATTCTCAACATGCAGTACTAATGGAGACCTGTGCAGGTGTTCAGATCTGCTGTTGCAGCATGAAAAGAATGAGTGAAGCTGTGTTCAAAACAACTTTGTTTACAATGTAGCTTAATTACAAAAGCAGGTGTGGTGGCACATGCCTTTAATCTCAGGAACAGGGAAGCAGAGGCAGACAAATCTTCCAACATAGTGGCACTGTGGTGCACCCCAGGGGCATGTGGAGAGGGCTCTGTGCCCCTTCTCAGTGCTGCCTGCAGGGCCCTCCCCGCTGCTTCCCACAGGCTGTGGGGGCTCATAGAACCTGGCTTGGCCCCCTGACAGTTCGCACAGGGGCGTCAAGGGTGTTTCCCTTGGCTTGGTGGGGAGGTGGGCTGCAAGCTGGCAACTCAGCTGAGCACAGGCAGGGGCTAGGGAAGCATGCAGTCCCCTAGAAAGGTCTGAGACTAGGGCCTCCTATGGCCCTAACCGAGATCTCCCAGAATGGGAGATGAATTCCCAGAGAGCAGGGCTCCAAGCGAGGACAGACTGGGCAGGAGAGGCCCCAACTTGGCAGATGTCTCCCTCACTGGAGCGTAGAACAGACTCCTGGTCACTCACTCATTTTGTTCAGTGAGTAGCTACCCTTCCTGCCAGGAGAAGTGCTCACTCCCTGTCTGAACAGATGTAGCCTGAGTTGTAAGGAGAGGGTCTCCATTGACAGCATCCTGCCACACTCAGCCTACCTAGAAACAACAACCACTCCCTTCCATGTGCCTGAGGGTACAGATTATAGATGGTTGTGAGCCACCATGTGGTTGCTGGGAATTGAACTCAGGACCTCTGGAAGAGCAGCTAGTGCTCTTAACGGATGAGCCATCTCTCCAGGCTGTAAGGAGGGATTCTTAAGTCGCCAGTCTCTACTGGCAGGTGTCAAAACAACTGTAACAGCACACTAATTTGGCCAAAGATAAACCAAAGCAGTGGTAGCTCTCACTTTTATCAATCACGCAGCACCAGATATTAAGAAAAAAAAATGACGAAGAGTTTGGGACTAGAAAAAGAGTCTAAGAATAAAAACCACAGACTCATGATCTGACAAAGATCCTGTTGGCAGCCTCAGCCAATTCAGAGGACTATAGGAGATGTCTGAAACAAATGACTTCTAAAAAGAGAGATACGGGGAGCCCTAAAGGTCAACCCCCCCTACTTGGGAAAGAACCAATGTACTTATTATAAAAAAGAGGGCCACTGGACCAGAAAATATACCAAGAAAAAAAAAGCCTATTCAAACCATGGCCTTAAAAAGATGCCCAGGGTAACACTAAAAGTTAAAAAAAAAAAAAAAGAAAGAAAAAACAGCAGAAAGTATCAATTTCCTTGTTGACAATAGAGCTTAACATTCTAATCCGTCTTACTAAAACCTGAAGATGAAGTCTCTTCAAAAAAAATCCTAGGTCCAAGGACCAACAGGAATTAAATAATACTCATGGACCACCCAAAGAACAGTGGATTTGGGAGTGAAAAGGGTAACCCACTCATTATCCACCCAACAGCCCCTAATTCCTACGCCCTCTTGAATGCTGATCCTCCTGAGTGCCAATGGTATATGGTGCTAGATGCAGAAGATGCGTTCTTTGGCTTACCCTTGAGCAAAGACCTGAGTGAGTACAGAACCCAGCATCTTAACCCGACTCTTTTACACTTTGTGAACAACCTCCTAGTGGCAGCAGAAACAAAACGAAAATGTTTAAAAGAGACCCAGGACCTTTTGGAGACCCTGGAAAATTCAGACTATTGGAGCCTCTGATAAAAAGACCCTACTCTGCCAACTACAGGTAACTTTCCTACATCTGGGAGATACATACTAAGAAAAGGTCAGAGGTTGCTCTCTGAGGCCAGAAAGAAATTTCTACACTAGCTTTGGGGTTGTCAGATGTGACTAAGCCCTTCCATCTCTTCATGGACCAGAGATCTGGGCTCTGGCACCAGACAGTGGCCTACCTGTTAAAGAAATTAGACCCAGTTGCCAGAGGCTGGTCCTCCTGTTTGCAAATCATCACAGAGGCTGACAAACTGTCACTGGGCCAAAGTCTGACCAACACCAATGCCAGAATGACTCATTACCAGTCTCTCCTCTTAAATCCCCCAAGGATAACCTTTCAGGACCCAGCTGACCTAAGCCCAGCTTCCTGCTTCCTGACCCAGACCTCGATGGGCCTCTCCATGACTGCTCGGACATCCTGGTCCACATCCATGGGACCAGACCAGATCTTCAGGATACCTCCTTGATGGATGCAGAGGTAGTATGGTTCACCAATGACAACAGCTTCATTCAGGACAAACAGATATGCTGGGGCAGCTGTGGTCTCAAACACAGAGATCATATGCGGGGAGCCACAGTCAGCAAGAACATCAGCCCAGAAAACTGAATTGATAGCACTTAACCAAGGTTAAAGCTGACAAAAGACAAGAGACAGAGATAGCCCGTATGCCTTTGCTACCACTCATGTCCATGGGGCTATTTATACGGAGAGAGGCCTTCTGACAGCAGAGGAAAAGACTATCAAAAATAAGGAGGAAAACTCTCCCTACTAAGGGCTCTATGGGGGCCTAAAAAGCTGGCTATCATCCACTGCTTAAGACACCAGAGAGGGAAAGACCCGGTTTCAGAAGGCAACAATGGGGAGGATTAAGCAGCCCTACACACCGCCCTAGAAATCAGACCTCTCTTGCCGGACTTCCCTGGATCCAGATCTTATGCTCCCTGACCACCCTAAGTATTCAAATGATGATGACATAACTAGAGCTAGGAATTTCCCCAAGTCTCAATATAATATGATTTTAAAAAGACTCAACAGATTACAAACACATTGTGGCAGAAGAAATGGGACTACACATCCTTCAGAAGATCCACTGCTCCTCCCACATGGGCATCTGGAGAATGTGGGATTTGATATTAGGATTAGAGATGCCAGCTCAAAGATAGCTGAGATTGCCAAGAACTGTAAAGCCTGCCAGCTAATTAAAGCAGTGACTAACGAGAAGAAACCCGGTAAAAGGTTCAGAGGCACAAAGCCCAGAGTCTATGAGAGACTGTCATAGAGATAAAACTAGAAAAATTTAGATATAAATATTTGCTGATGTTTACAGATACCTTTTCAGGTTGGACTGAGGCTTCTCCCACCAAACATGACACATTCATAGTGACAAAAAAGCCCTTAGAGGACATACTGCCAAGGTATGGGCTTCCTCAGATGATACGGTCAGATAGTGGACCAGTTTTTGTGTCCCAGGTAAGTCAGAGACTAGCCAATATTGCGGGGATTGTTTCAAAACTTGTATATATAGACCCCAGAGTGCAGGACAGGTAGAGAAAATAAACAAAATCCTAAACGACCTTAACGAAATTGACCTAAGAGACTAGTGATAACTGAGTAACTCTCCACCTGGTATGAAACTCCCCTTACCAAAGGGAACCCACCCCTTTTAACATCATGTTTGGGATACCACCCCACATTGTTCTTTAACATATGGGCAGAGGTCATTGCTGAGTTCGAGGATTCTAATTGCTAGACTATCTCAAAGGTGTCCAATGAACTCATAAACATGTTTGGCCTAAACTGATTATTAGAGCCTTGTTAAAAGGGCCCTATGATGTCATCTTGACCACACCTATCACCGGGAAGGTCGATGAGATTGCAGCATAAATCCCACACACACCTGATTACAGTTGAAGATGACCCTGACCAACAGGAGGAACTCAAGACTCCCTCTGTCTCCCACTGTTGGGGCCCCTACCCAAGCTACAGGGACACCACGAGAACTGCATAGTGACAAACCGACCCCCTATAAAATATGATGGTCCAGTCCTTTCGGGTCACCAACACAACCTGGCCTGAGTTAGCTGAATCATGAAGACATAGCCCTGTTACTAGCTCTTTTCACGAGATTAGACATAGCTGACACTGGCACTGAGATAACTGCCCTGATGTCACAAAGCAAACATTATGACTGAGATAATGATAAAAAGTCACTGCCAGTCACTCCATAACAAAGCCTATAAGCTTCAGGAAGTCTCATGATTGGGCTTTCTAGTTACCAGAGAAAGGGGGAATAAGAGGCTAAGTCTATTCCATCTTGGGACTAGACTCCCATCTTAAAAGAAAAAGGCAAAGGAAAAAAAAACAAAAACAAAAACAAAACCTTGAGGACTTGACCCGCAGCTATAAATCCAAGCACCAGGAAGAATTCCAGGGCTTGTTTTTGGCCAGCGTTACTCGCTAGCTACTCCCTAGCAACAGTTAATCAAAGATCAGTCTGATTGTTTCAGATGTACTTCAGACTGTGATTGAACACGGTCTTGCTTTAGAGCACCCACCAGATGGCTTACGATAGACATTCAGTTAGATGCTTGCCGGTTGGGCACCAACCCCTCACTTGCTGCCATTTTCCCATAAAACCTTGTCCCTATGAAAGTCTGAGGCTGTTTCACCAAACCTTCCTGTGGATCTGTGGTGAGTAAACCCAAACTCAAGTTTGTAATAAAGAGACCCTTATGTGATTACCTCAGAGTCAGCTCCTTGGTGGTCTTTTGGGGTTCACAAACGCTTCCTGGCACGAGAGTACCAAGTAGCTAGGAACATTCAGAAAGAAGAATTTTTTCATCCTACTTAAAACTCCATGTGGGTGAAAGACTCAGAACAGCCAAGTAACCAAAGTAAAAATAATGCACTCATAAAGCCTCCTCTTGCTACTACATGAAACAGCCATGAAGCACAATACTCAGTAACAGGACCAGAGATGACAGAAGCATAGGAAACCATACAGGCTTAAAAATTAATCCCCTCTAAGCAACATATTCATGGAAAGTAATTCATGTCACAATCTATCCTTTGTTATGAGGGTGACCTATCAGAAATAAACTAGTTATTACACCTTGGAGCAATGAGCATCCTATGAAGCAGGACACTTCTAGTGAGAGATCTATGGAAAGAAGAAAAGGAGTAACAGCAACACTGGGCTGAGCCAAACTCACCTCAGGAAAGTAGAGACTGTACACAGGGTGTGTTATCTTTGACTTGGTCTCCAGAAGAGCTCTCTCTTTTCTCTGTATACTCTGTTGTAACTCTTGCCACTCCTGGGGAAAGAAAACATTAGTATCAGACATCTGGTATCTCTTAGAGATCATTTAGATGAGCTTTTACTCTTGACAATGCCAGCTAGCTACAAAGGATTTGAAGTTCGTTCCACAAATCTCAGCCTTACCATTGTCTGGCGCAGATGTAGCTATGCCTCTAAGCCCTACAGCACGTGGCACAACTAGATCTGACCCTGAGCCTGCGACGTAGCCTTCTTCCGTGTCCTTCTTATCTTCTCTTCACAGCTCATCTACACTCCTCTCAAGTTAGCAAACTATTTCACGCACCCTAAACCCTAAGGGGATTTCTGTTCATGATCTCAGTCTCCTAATTCCTTCAGGACAGTAAAACCCTGATGCATAACTCCTGAGAGAAGCCTACCAAAAATATCCCTCTGTCTCAGAACTGAGCTGATCACATCTTTATGCCATTACTTCAGCTTTCACAACATATATTAATTTCGTTATTTTAAGTCGGCTGGCCCTGATAGTTAGCATGTTCAAAGACAAAGAAAAAAAAAAGAAATAATACAAAGTGAAAAGAAAAAGAAAGCAAGAAAGAAACTCATCTGTAAAACCTTGATTTGCATCTGAGAATACTAGATACTCAGAGATAACAACACAACAAAAACCTTTCTTAGAGTGGAGCTGGAAAATAATCTCTGAAATTCTCAGAGTCTGAAAGCACTCAAGATCCAGCAACTAATAAAAGTGTTCCCTTTTCCTGACTAACTAGTATCAGGTTTACTTCTGAGTATGATCTGGAAGCCACGGAAGAACCTTCTCAGGACTGCCCCTGCCTTCCCTTACTCCTATTCCAGACACACTTTCCATCCCTGCAATTTTCCTTAAGAGACCAAACTAGTGTCACTCAGACACAGGACCTGATCTGCTTTGTAATTTCAACAAATTTTAGAAAACTGGGATTTCCAATCCTTGTCTGAAACAATTTTCCTTTAGAATACCTCAAAACAAATACATTCTTAAAGTAAGAAGATTCTAAAATGGATGAGTTAAGGCGAGCAAACAATCTGACGAACTCGCAGCCCCAGCAATCATCAGAAACAGGATTCAAATGATTTAAACTAACATATCTGGGACTGGGGTGCGCCCTGGGCTCTGCTCTCAGATAGGGGGTAAGCAGGGCCGGGACAACAGGTCTTACTGCTTCGTCGTCTTTGCTTTGTTTCTCATCTTGCTCTCTATCAGACTCCCTGTCACTACCATCGTCTTTCTCACTCTGCGAATCTCTATTGGTTTCTTCCTCTTCAGAATCACTGCCTTTGTCAGAAATGTCGTCTTCCTCCTCCTTTATTGAAGCTTCCTACAAGGCAAAAGCAGAAACAAAAGTTCTGAGCATCTTAGTCAGTATATATCGTTCTGAGTCTCTGAAGCTACTTTACTGTCAACATAACTAAACTGGCTCAGGATCAGAAAGGCAAAAGGCAGAAATGGAGGGCATAGAGGTTAAATGAAAACCTGTCTTCCCCCACAACGCTGCGGACTGCATATGTAGAGTAATTAGAACATTTACAGTGGTTAAAGTCAATGCCAAGTCATTAAGATCTTGATACAGGGTCAATGTTTTTAAGAAAAAGCTATTACATGCCTGAAAAGCAGTAATAGCCATGGAAAGAAATTTTAAACATCATTTAAAATATCCAATAAAAGTTATCAAGCACACAGCAGTACAAATGTCCACAGCTGTCATTTACTGCTAAGAAAATGTAAAGAAGCTCTAAGTTAATGAAGACAGGAAACGAGTGTGAGCAGACTCAGAAACAGTACTACGTTAATGCCCCATATCAAACCAGAGACTCAATTACTGTCAGTCTAAATTTTAGTAATTATTGTTTTAGAGAATATTACTCACTCTAGATGTTAAGCTGGATGTAAAATAGTTATGAAAATCAGTAAAATTTACACTATCATATGGAAAGACCGAGAGCTGCAATTAAGCCAGTGTGACACCGGCTTAAGAACAAGCACATGCAGTGGGTTATGGTGACAGAGTGACACATTACAAGAGGTATGGCCACTTGTTCTAAACAAAATGCCACTGTAATTCAGCCAGGAAAGGATTGTATTTTCAATCAATACTAGAATAAATACCTCAGAATTTACATTATCAGCAAGAATTCATTTAAGGTAGATCACAGAGCTGAAGGTAATACATACACATATACACTCACATGCACGCACACCTACACACAGTATACATTCACAGGTACAAAAATAAAACAAGTTTTTTTGTTTTTGTTCTTTTTTACTTGTTTTTTTGAGAAAGTTTTTCTCTATGTAGCCCTGGTTGCTCTAGAACTTGCTCTGTAGACCAGGGTGGCCTCTAACTGCCCCTGCCTCCTTAAAGATGTGCATCAACATGCCTAGCACAAACAACAAACAAAAACAAACAGGAAGGAAAGAAAGAAGGAGGAAAGAAAAGAAAAGAGAAAAGAAAAGAAAAAACAGTGGTCATTATAGTACCCAACTTTAATCTCAGCACCGAGGATAGGTTTATCTCTGGCCATCTGGGTCTACATCGTGAGTTCCAGGCCAGCTAGGGCTGCATAGTTAAGATCCTGTCTCAAAAAATTAAAGAAGGGAGGAGGGGAGGGGAAAGAATATCCAGACTGGAGAGACGGTAAAGAGGTTAGGGGCACTGGCTTTTTTAATAGAGAACTCAGATTTGATTCCTAGCACCCATGTGGCAGCTAACATCCATCTGTAATTCCAGTTCCAAAGAACCCATATATATGTTCTGGCTGCATCTGGCTACCTATGGTACACAGCCATTTATACAGACAGATTAAAAACAATCTTACACATAAAAAATAAAAATAAACCTTAAAGAATGATTTCACTTATATGAACTTTTTAGTAAGTAAAATTACAGTGACTAAGCCCCAGCAGTGAGAGAGAGGAATCCTGAATGGAAGAGCTGACTCTGAGGTCCGGACTCCCAGGAGCTCTCCCAAATGCTAACAAGGTTTAAAATATTTTTTTAAAAATTTATGTTTAACTGTGTGTACATGCCTGTATCTACATGTGGTATGTGCACATGTGAGTGTAGCTGCCTGCAGACACTAGAGATGCCCTGGAGATGGAGTTACAGGGAGTTATGAGCCACCTGATATACGTGCTAGGAACAGAATTCAGGTTCTATGCAAGAACATAGATCCTCTTCACTGCTCCCAAGCCCAGAGCTTTGAAATCTTGACTTGGGTACAGCTCAGCAGTAGAGTACACTATCCCAGTGTACACGAGGGACTGGATTCAATTTCCAGCATTTGGAAGGGAGAAAAAAAAAAGATGGCAAATCTTGACTTGGGCTTAATGTGGCTTTGCACATGTGAACTGTAGGAGCGGTACGCACATCTGAACAGTTACACACACACAGAGAATCCATCTTAGTAACAACCGTAACAGAGACTGTGGACTTACACTCCCAACAACTCCATTCGCCTGCTTTTGCTTTTGCTGCTTTGCCTGAGGTAAGGGCACAGTTGTAGGTTTCTTTTTTAAAGGCTTCTTTTTTCTGGATTTGGGCATTTTCTTGGGCGCTTTGCTCTTCTGCTGCCATCCTCCTTTGGCCTTGATCTTGTTGGCATCACTCTGCTGCAAACCACATATGACTATCAAGGCTAAACAGTCATCTTTAGAGGAGACCAATGAAAATAAGTGTTTTCATAAACCACATGATACCCCGCAGTAATGTAAGTCAACCAAAGGTAAACAACATTTCCCCATGGAGAAGGCAAGAAAACTCAGTTGTTAGTTACCCCATCTTCTGCAGGCTGTTCCTCGGCAGCACAGATGGATTGCTCCTTTTCAAATACTTCCTATACGCAACAAGAACGATAATATCAGCCCATGTTTGTCTTTCAGATGGAAACTATAATCTTTCAAAATGTTTATCCATAAAGCTTTTGTTAATCAGTTGCAATTGGGAGGGTGAGTAGGCCTGGCAGTCATAAGTCTGTGCACACCCAGGTAATAACCTTCAGAAGTATCTCATAGCTATAGATTTTGAAAGCAGAGTCAACTAAAGTTAACAAACTATGTGACTTAATATACGCTTATTTGTTTTAAGGTAAAAAAATATTTCAATTTATAATTTCATCTTATTCTAATACTAGTCAAGCAGTAATATTACAATGGAAATTTGAATATATAACACTATTCTAATTTTCACCTTCAAGGGACTACTGTACATTTATTTATTATCATCAGTAAATTGCCAAGAATATCCACATATCCTAAAAGTATAACCACTTATCATACAATTTAATTAGAATCAATACAAAAAGTACACACTAATGATTTAAAGCTCAATTAGAACCTAGTAAGAATGCATACTGAAAAATGACAAGTGGTAGAGACTATGTATAATAAGTATCTTAGAGTTATTAAAGCCAATAAATTAAAGCAAACATAATTATTAAGCTCTACAAGAGAAAGGCTAGTCTAATTAAGAAATCAATAAGATGGCATCACTATTTTGTTTGTTTTTATGGCTTTGACAGGGATCATGTAACCCAGCTGCCCTATATTCACAATTCCCCTGTCTTATCTTCCTGAATCCAAGTTGCTAGAATTATAGGCATTGTCACTCACTACATTACACTATAAAGCTTTGCTTTCTCAGCTGTCTGAAGTGATGGGTAAAACGCCTAGCACAACCCAACCAACTGTGTATGTGCAGGGTGCACATGTGGGGCCAGAGGTTGGTGTCAAAAAGGCTTATTTTTGTTCACATTTTTTTAAGGCAAGTTCTCTCACTGACTACAGACTTGGCTGGACTGGCTGGCCAAAAAGTCCAAGGGATTTTCCACAAGCACACACAGACAAAATAAAAAAACCTGAGGGTTAATAACTTTATTAACTAACTTGAAAGGTAACAGAAATAGGAAAACAAAGTGGAAGAAATACATACAACTGTGTTTTAAAAGAGCAAGTACCAATGTACATGGTATATGTATAGTTGGATATTCACTGCAGAGATCCAAACTGAATATGAAGATATAAAAGGAACACAAACAGGTCATCTGGAACGATGAAAGAGGTAGACTTTGCTATTTTCAAAAATTATTTAACTCTACAACACATATCTATTAGGATGTTTTAATAAATTAGCAGTGGGATTTCAGAGTGATCATGATGTTTCCCTATACTTTCTATGCTGTTTACATTTCTTTCTGGACATTATAAATTATTATGTTAATTTGAGTTTAATTTTTAAATATTTTAAAGGAAGCTAAAACAAACAGTAAAGAATTTTCTAAAACAAAGGCAATGAAATTACCAACAATAATTTCTACATAGGCAGCACATTACAGCATAAAAACTATACACATATAAACATAACACAGACAATTACCAATAAACATATAAAAATGAATCTATTTCTAGGTTTTTAGTACATATGAAAGCTCTAGCATGAAAATTAATATTGTAAAATACCTAACAGAACTTGTTAATTTATATCTGTTACAAGTTTTAAGAACATACTTAAACTGAGAAAAACATACATAAAAATTTTAACTCATAAAGTATAAAAATACAATTACAAATAAAGTGGGATGTGCATGTCTGTAGTCACAGCCTCCAGGAGGCTAAGTCAAGAGGAACAGAGCCACGTGGGCTACAGACAGAGACCCTGACTCAAACACAAAATAAAACAAACACTGGGCTGGGAGACAACTCTCTTAGTGAAGTGCTAGTCCCACAAGCGTGAGGCCTCGTCTGATCCCTAGAGTCAATGTTTGAAAGGGATGGGGTTGGGGACCTAGAAAGGTACCACAGCAGTTCGAACACTTGTTGCTCTTTGCAGAGGTCCTGGGTTCAATTCTAAGAACCCATATGGTGGCTCATAACCTCTTCCAGGGCAACCTATGCCCTCTTCTGCCTTCTGAGGTCACCAAGCACTCATGTGGATGCATACAGACAGGCAAAACATTCATACACACAAAATGACTAAATCTTAAAAAAAAAAAAAAAAAGAAAGAAAGAAATTAAAGCCATACATGATAGATATAGCACATGCTTATATAATCCCAGTACTAGGAAGTGGACCCTCTGGAATGAGCTGGCCAGGCAGCCTCACCAAAATTGGCAAACAAAAGGTCAGTGAGAGACACCATCTCAAACAACAACACTGCAACATCAGATATTGACCTGCAGCATCCACACATACATGTGCACCCATGTGCAAATACATGTGCATTATCACACAAACCAACAGGTACACAAATAAGCCTCCATAATAACAAATGTATTAAATAAGTATAGATAAATGAGTAATACTCACAGCCATGGTCTGCCTCGTCAACTTAACCAACACTGTAACTAGGGATCCCACTGTGATGTTGTTGCTATCTTCATCATCCAAGACTGTAAGACAGGAAGAACAGAACAAAATAGAAGAACAAGTTCTCAATCAATGCAAACAGCAATATCTACCTTGCCCAAAGCAATTTGGTACTTCAGTATTTTAAACATATTTTTAAAAGCTTATTCAAATAATTTGATAACTGTAAAGTCCTCCAGGTGTCCTTACAATTGCTTCATTTAATCCTTAAAGGACTATTATGATTTATTATCATTTCCACTTTAAGAAACCAAAGTTCACAGCTGCACTAGCACTGCCAAGTTTCAAAACCAACTTTGTAGCTACAGTATAATTTTACTTCTCTGACCAATGCCTGAGTAAAATAATGAAATAATAAAATCTAACATTCCAATAACCTTAAATATTTAAAAAGCAACATTTAAAGCAGTAACTTCAACATATTTTCTTTACAGTAAAAGGTTTTTTTAAGAGCTAGCTTTGGAAAAACTTATTACAACTAGAACAGGCAGGAAGATTAGCGTTGCCTGTGTACAAGGATGACACGCAAATTTGTGTAGAATTCCGTAGTTTTATAAAAGAATACTGTCCAGCAGCTATGGTGGTTTGAATGAGGAGGCACCCCATAGGCTTATGTTTGAATGCTTGGTCCCCAGCTGTAGCACTATTTTGGGAAGAATTAGGAGGTGTGGCCTTGATGGAAGTGTTGTGTCACTGAGGATGAATGTGGTGGCTAGACTGTGCTTAGCCCAGGGAGTGGCACTATTAGGAGGTGTGGCCTTGTTGGAGGAAGTGTGTCATTGGGGGGTGGGCAATGAGACCCTCCTCCTAGCTGCCCGAGGAGTCAGTCTCTCCTGGCTGCAGTTGGATCAAGGTGCAGAACTCTCAGCTCCTTCTCCAGCACCATGTCTGCCTAAACACTGCCATGCTTCCTGCCTTGGTAAGAGCAGAGAAGATAGATGGCTCAGGGGTAAAAGGGCTTGTTTTACAAGCATCAGGTCTACAATGTTACTTGTCAATGCCTACATGAAAAGCCAGGCATGTGTAATATCAGCATTGGGAGTGGAGACTGGTGGAATCTAAGAGTTAGCTGGCCATCCAGAGTAGCCAAAAGAGCTAGCTTGTGGCTCACTGAAAGACACTTTACTGTAGTGCAACAAGAAAAGAATAGGGAAAGCCACCAAACATCTTGCTCTAGCCTCTTTATGCTTGTACATCCATATGTATATTCACATGCATGCAACACAGAAACACACACACACACTCATTCACTCACACATTCCTCCTATATACCAAAACTTCCTCGACATGATGAACTATGCCTCTTAAACCATGAGTCAATATAAACCTTACTCCAATTTTCCTCTTAAAATTGTTTATAAGGCATTATTTTTTGCTAACAAGAAAGGTAATTACTTTTTATACCTTCTACTCAAATGATATTTTTCTATAAGATTTTATCTGTAAGAAATTTCTACACTGAGAATTTTTGTTTTTACTAAGTTTGTACTGCCTTACAAATTTAGTTTAGCACATTGTTCTGACCTTTCTGACACACCAACATATGGAAAACAGCAGTCTCCAACAACTTGTAACTGCTAACTCACCACTGGTTGTGAAGTTTGACTGTGTGGCTCACCCTACAAGCCTCCGTTATCAGAACTCAAACCTGGACCACATATCATCTACATTTTCACTTGGCAGTACATGTGACATCTGCTGTATCAAGGTGTTCATGTATCTGGTGGGGAAAAAGCCTGCTATGAGATGCTATGTGGCCTCTAGTGATAAAGGGAGAACAATCTCCAGCACCATATTAAGAATTGGTCATATATTTGCTACTTGTCCTTCAAACTCTGTGACTCCTATGACATACACAAATAACATGGTAAAACAAACTCTTACTTCCTTGAAGACAACCTCTTCTAACGTTTTTTTCTAGTCATACATTTTACAATAATTGATCATAACAAAGATTATCTCTTAAGCCCCCAACTAGATCTGGTTCAAAAGTAAAATTTTAAATGCAGTTTTTAAGATTTATTTGTATATGTATGTGTGAGTGCCCACGGGTATGCATGAACACAACACGAGATATACGTGGGTGTGAGCCCACGTGGGTAGGAGCTATGAATTGAACCTGGGTCCTTTGCCAAAGCAGTAGGTGGGTTTTTTGGGGGGTGTTTTGTTTCTGTTTTTTTTTTTTCAAGACAAGGTTTCCCTGTATAGTCCTGGCTGTCTTGGAATTTGCTTTGTATACCAGGTTGGCTTGAAACTTACAGGGATCCACCTATCTCTGCCTCCCAAGACCTAGGATAAAGGTATGAGCCACCACCACCTGACACACTTAACATCTTATCTCTTCAGCCCCTAAATGCGGCATTTAGATTAGTGACTTTCAAGTCTAAAAACTCACTAATCTAAAAGGAAACTCCCAAATCACAGAAAAATTTGTCTAAAGTCTTTACTATATATAAATATTTGGCAAATGTCCTATATACTACATAAACCAAAACCAGATGACACTACTTGCTTCCCTGTCCCTACCATCCCAATTTTACGAAATCATTTACTTCTCATTCATGGTAGGATACAAATTCTGTAAGGCAAAGTGCTGTAAGCATAGCTCCCCAGATGCTAGTCAAAGTGCACAGCAATCAATATTTTTTACATGAATATAAGGTGCAATGTTTGTCACCACATAACACTAAACATCACTTATGCTTTGCTTTTAATTCTATAATCAACTAAATGATGAACTCTTTAAAGTCAGAAATTATTCCTAACATGTTCCTGCATCTTTGTTCTCTCAACAGTGAGTTGATGAATGTTATAACTCAGAACTATACCACAAGACAGAATAAGCTAATAATCTGTACTGCTGTGAATAAAGATATGTTTCAGCTATTAAAATTGTGACAGGGCAATTATGTTGGTAGAAATAAGTCTTTTCACTTAAATAGATATAGAGATAAAAAAAAACACATGAAGCACAGACAGTAATTTTCAAAGCTTACTATAGATAAATGTTCATTTCAGCACTAAATAACTATTTCTTTTAATAATATGTGCGACATCTCCTCCTTTCACTACGCGTGGACATCTCTTGGATTCTTTGGGAAATTAAGCAATCACAGAGGTCAGAGAGCAGGACTCCACTGAGAACGCACTGAAGGCGCTGCCGTGCACCCTGAAGCAGGAGTTCAGCCCCAAAGGCACTTTAGAGGTTGTAACTGGTATTCTAAGTACATCAACTTGAAGAAAGACTGCACAGCACAGTCAGGGCTAAGACAAGAACGGCATCCTATGACAGGACATGAAATAAAGCAGGAACCACAGGAAAGGGGTTCTATATTCTACACTGAGCATGACCTCCTGTCCAGCTCCATGTCAAGAATTCAACGCAGGTTAAATTTTCCATATCCTCACTCAGAACTATGTTCCAGTTATAGGTGATTAATACACACACAAAATTAAAATTCAATGTTCAACTATTAACTATATCCTCAAACTCAGCACAAAAGTGACAAAAATAAAAACAGGGTTTTGATAAGAAAACTACAGCTCTGCAAAGTCTAATTACAAATCACATTATTAAAGTGTCGTAAAGAAGGACACAGTGGAGCATGCACTGTACCTCAGCACTGACAGGGCAGAGGAAGATTTCTCCAAGTTTGCAGGAGCCTGACCTAAGCAGTAAATGCAGGCTAGACAGACAAGGCAGTGAGATGAAGGGACAAAGGACGAGCTGAGTCAAATAAACCATGTGCAAAGGGAAGCCGCACTCACCCTGTGACTTTATGTCCATGGTCACATACGGAAAACTCCCAAGAACTGCCATGACCTCTTCATATTTTTCATCCTCAAGGAAGTGTAGCAGACTATGACGATCTGACTCTTTTAAACTGACCAAATCCTGAATAGTTTTAATTTTGTACTAAAAAAGAAAAAAAATGAATAAATGAATAAATAAATAAATTTTCATCGAATGAAAACTATTGGCATGCTGACCAAACAAAATCCAGCAACTTCATAAAAAGTTATCATTAAAAGTTGCATTTCAAAGCAAGACCAATAAGACTAAGATTTATATATATATACACACACACACATATATATATATATATATACACACACACACACATTCATTACAGGGTTTTTGATCAGAAAAAAAAAAAAAAACAAAGACAGCATAAAAATAAAACATGTTCATACAGAATCCTGATTCAAGCAGTAAGTATTGTCCTAAGTTTATTTTCAGCCTTAAGAAGAAACCTTCCAAGTACAGGTGGCCTCTAGAAGTTTTACTATGTAATAAATCAAATATATTTAAATTAATTACAATTTAAGTACTAGGTACTTAATTTTTATTTTCACAGAGATTAAATCATGAGGTAGGTGAATTTCAACTCTAGGATTCTGTTGTTGTAAACTACTGCTTAACATAATGGCAATGTGATTAATAAACAGAACTTGGATACATTTCTTATACATTTATTTCCTTTAATACCACCAAATCCAAAGCCTATCTTCTGCTTACTTCTTTTATTGTATACAAAGTAACTTTTTTTTCTCTTAGTTTTCTTAAAACAGGGGCTCATGTTCACTACTTAGCCTAAGCCTCAAATTTTCTACGACCTTCCTGCTTCAGCCTGCCACCCAAAATGCTGAGTATACAAGCTCATATTACCATGCCCAAAAAGTAATGTTTAAAATCTCCTACCAGAATTATAACTTTGGTTTCTTTTATTTCCCAAACTTTTTCATTTCAACATATTTTTGAAATATTCAAGTGTTTATTTTCTAAAAAAGAAATTCTCTTCATCAATGTATCCTCCCACGCCCTGTAACTAGATGGCACTGACCCCAGGGCATGGGGAACCTACGAGTACCACACAAGCACTCTACCAGATCTTTATCGCCAGTCCAACCTTAATTTTGTGAATGCTTCAAATTTTTTTTTTGTTTTGTTTTTGTTCCCACTCAACTATAACTGCCCAACTTTTAAGTCAAAAACAAAATGGAAAGTATATGGTGTATTATTACTTGATATATAAATCTTTGCAATGTAAAAAACAAAGTATTAACTACTAAAATTTACTCAAAGCAAAACAGTATAGTAGTAAAATACTATAAAACCACCTAGTCAAAAAATAAAGACAAAAAGATATTCTAAATCTAAGAAACCCACATAATGAAGTCTACAAACTTATTTATTTATTTATTATTGTGATACAAGTTGGTAAACTTTGACTAGAAACCAGCCAACAAACCTTTTTATGATTCGAGACTCTCCTAAGATTGTCCTCTTCGATATGAGGGAGCTGCAGAAGGGGAGACTTAAACTGCTGGAGCCCCTGAACAGCCATCTGGGAAAGCTTCATACAGTTTTCTAAAGATGCCAAAGTTGGAGCGCGAAACTCCCTTTCTTAGAAATAATAGGAAAAAAAAAAACAAAAGAGCTGTACTTTTTACACTTTCATTACAAGGAATAAAATCACACTAACATTAACCCCTAAAATTCAAGATCCGGATATTGATTTTCCTTAAAAAGCTACTGAAAAAATGTTTAAAAAAATACATAAAATTGGTCAAATGTGTATTACCCAGCAACAGTCAGTAATTTAACAAAAACCTCTATATCAACTCCAGTAATCATAAGGTATCAGGTACTAACAATACATGACTTAATTTGGAGAGCACTGTAATCCCAGCCCTTGGATGGCAATCCTAGCACTCAGGTAGCTGAGGTGAGGGGATATTGCTTTCAAGACCAGCCTGGGTGATGCAGTAAGATGCAGCCACAAACACACAAATCCCCAAATGTCCTACGCCAGGCGTGGTGGAGCACAGTGGAAACCTATTGCTTAAAAAGCTGAGGCAGAAAGACTGAGTTCAAAGCCAGATTTGGCTATAGAGCAAGAGCCTATCTCAAAAAATAAAAGAGTAAGAATGATTTTGTGGTTTTAGATGTATTTTTATGTTTATTTTTTTAAGGCAAAGAGGTTGCTATGTGAAGTCCAGACTGGCTTCAACCAGTACTCCTACCTCTGCCTAAGCAGGTTTAAGTCTCACCTCTAGTGTTAACACCACCACCACCAAGTAGATGTTGCAACATTCCAAAGGTACTGTAACACTGCCAAGAATTAAAATCACCACCACCAACAATCTATAAACAGTCTCCATTTTTTTAGCCCATCCTTTTCCATTAATGACCAAAAAATCCTTTTCTTTTCACACAAAAAAACAAAACAAAAAAAACCCCATATTATGCCAATTAAAGAATTATTTGAAACTCACTGTGAAAATACAAAAATAACTCAAAAGCAGTCAGAGGAAAGAAAAAGTTTAAAACACTAAAAATAAAGCAATGAAAAGAATAAGACCATGAGCAGATCTGGGAACCCTGACTGATCTGGTATACAAAATTGTAACTAAATACTCATAAATCTTTAAAATGTGAAGTTTAATGAGCAAATGCTTTCAGGACAAAGCACAATTACATTTCGTCCTCACCTTCACGGCTCCGGGCCATTATTATTAGCTGGCAGATTACATTAACCATTTCTTGAAGCAGAGCAGGACATTTTTTCAGCATGAACTGTTGATCTGAAAAAACAAAAGAACCTGAAATAAACTATTCTAATCTTATAGTCAAAACATCTTTCCCACATGAAGCCCAAGGCTGACACAAAATGTGCTGGCCCTTAAATATTTTACCCAGTCTCAGAATCTTATTGTTTAAAAGGATATTTCTCCTCAACATTACTGCAAACAAAAGACAGAAAGCCATCACTAGCATAAGATTTGGCAAAGCCAAAATTCTAACATAACGGGGTACTATTTGTTATATATTCCTTATTTTCTTTCAAACAGTCCTAATCATAAATTCAATTCCAATCTTGCTGTCTTTGAGAATGTTCTATTTGTGCTGCTATGCTCCTCTAAGTGTGGTTAAATACAAAGACCACGAATGAGAATAAAGTCAATAAATACAGAAAGGGAAAAAGTTAGTTAAGGGGTGACAACCTGAGTCCAATTTCCAGAAACAAATATAAACAAAATCAATGGACTGGCAAAGATAACTCGGTGGGTAAGAGCACTGACTGCTCTTCCAGAGGACCTAGATTCAAGTCCTAGCACCAACGTGGTGGCTGAAAACAGTCTGTAACTATAGTCCTAGATGGCCTCCTCAGACATTGAGTACATATTGTAGGCAAAATACTCATACACATTAAAATAAAAAATAAATGAAAAAAAATTCTAACAGCCTGGAAACATAGCTAGGCAGAGAGTATTTGCATAGCATGTCAGGTCCTGAGTCCAAGTACCAGCAATGCAGTAAAATAAATGCTTTTTAATTTTTTTTTTAATTATCCATTTGAAGGGGCTGGAGAGATGTCTCAAGAGTTATGAGCACTGGCTACTCTTCTAGATGACTTGAGTTCAACTTCCAACACCCATACAGTGGTTCGCTACTGCAGTTTCAGGGAGTCCAATGCCCTCTTCAGGCTTCTGTGGTACCAGTATATACAGGCAGAAAGAATACCCAGAGAGATAAAACTATCGTTTAAAATGAAATCATTAAATTTTGTATTCTACCTAAAAAGCAAACCTCCTATGTGTGAGAAACGACTAGTAAAAATGCCTATATATGTGCAGGAAATATTAGTAACAAAACTACTAATTTATTTCAAAGTAACTCCAATGATGATGCCTAAAACTGTCCCTTCCTTCCGCCCAGGCATCCTCTCTGGCACCAAGCACTAAGCTTTATGTTCAGAAGTCCTGGCCTGCAACACTAGTTGGACAGTGATGCAGCAGAAGCGTTCATTCAAAAAGAACGTTTGCTTTTAGGATGACAAGTTTGTAAGTTCCAATGAAAAGGAGATGACATTCGTCAATGGTGTCTTTGGAAATACTTCCTTCTCAAGCCAAAGCCTTTGGTATAAAGAGTAAGAGTAGATAGCTTCAAATACAAATCTTATCTCTGTAGCTACTACTGAGAAATGGGGGGGAATCTTTTGGATTAAGAGGGTCAGATATTTGCTGTAAAATCCACTTTTGTCCCTCTAAAAGGCTTTCGGGTTTTTTTTTTTTTTAAACAAAAAAAACCTAGGAGTCAGACCTGATGCTCCACACCTCCATCCGCAGTCCAGGGGTGCTGAGAAAGACCGAGGACAGCAGAGAGACGCTACTGGGGACCCTGTCTCAGAAAGCAGAGCCACTGCAAACTCTTTGCTAACCTGCAATTATTAAACATTTCATACAAAATACTCTCATCTTCAAAAAACATATTTTAATATTTGCCAAAGCATCTGATGCAGACTTTCAACTATTTGCAAAGTAATTACATACAGTATAGTTTTTTTAAAGAGAAATATAAACAACTATTGAAAAAGAAAAAAAAAAAAAGAGCAGCATCTAAATGCTGAGTCACCAGGACTGCTTCCATCTGTTGCTTTGGTTCCCTTAAAACCCCAAGTGTTAGTCACAAATACCTTCTTCCAGTGTCTCAGGAATTTTCATTCTAGCAAGATGAGACAGTAAAAGAACTCTGGCCTTCAGGCTATATGGACAGGTAAGTGGAGGTTCATTCTTCTTTAAGTTTATGCTGCCAATTTCCCTGATTAGCTAAGACAAACAAAAGAATTATTCAGAAACATAACACGAATCATTCACTTTTATAGTTTATTGCTCACTGAGGAATTTGTCAGATGAGTCTAACCTGTGGTATTAAGATATTATCTGTTGGCCTGCTTGTGGAGTCTTTATTATATTGAGGATCAAATTCAGAAGCTCCAGCTAAAACCATGATGAGGCCTATGGAAACAAACAAATACAATGGTAAATAGCTATCTGTTTATCTATTGATTTCTTTTCCTAATCATGCAAAATGCTGAAAATCAGCTGACAAGTAAATTAACATCTCCCACTAAAACAACAACAACAAAAACCAAAACAACAAAAAACCTTTACTTTTAAAAATACACACAAGTGTTCATCAAACTAAGCACACAAAAGCAACTGGTCAGTTAAAATAGCATGTTTCTAAACTTTGCATGTGTTCCAGAGGAGCCTGCGGGAGAGCACTGATGTGTCATGTGATGTTAGAGTGTTGCATGTCAGAGAGTGACCTGCAGTTTAAGTATTACCAAGAATTGAGAGACTCTCCTTATTCCATGACTTGTCAGTCCATTGAGTAAATAAACATTCTGGAACCTTGGAGAGTTTTGGAAACACATGGTTTCATTTCCACATGCATTATCCTAAAAGCTCTTAAAGAGCTTTGGGATCGCCAGTCTCATCTTAGCCACCAGTCTTACCTTTAACACAGCAGAACATATGTACGTGAGAGCAAAAGGAAGGGGGCTGAAGCAGTGCTGGAGAGCAGAGACTATAGGTCTGTCACTTCCTGGCTACATGACCTAGGCAAGAGTCTTCACATTTCTCCTGTACTTTAGTTTCTTCAGGTGTGCCAAAAAAAATGGCAGGCACAGTAAATATATATTTATATTTACTAAAAATAATATTTTTATTTTTTTGGAGACGGTCTCACCGAGTAACTTTGGCCAGGATTTGATATGTAGGTCAGGCTGGCCTGAAACTCACCAAGATCTGCCTGCCCCAGCCTCCCAAGTGCTGGGGTTAAAGGGGTATACCACTACACAGGGCTCAAATATTTTCATGTGGATTAAAAAAAAAAGAAGAAGAAGAAAAAAACTGTTCCAAAGACAGATGAAGGATGTATAAATAAACCCACCAGTTGAAAAGTGCTTTCTGACAGAATGACATCAGACTAAGTACCATTCTCTTAAATCAGAATCCCAGGGGCAAAACAAGAAACATGAAATGTTCTCGTAAGGAACTAAGTTCCTATACTAGTACTAGTTCTTATACTAGTTCAACATAACAGAAAGTAATACTCATTCTTTTCTACAGCCTATAGTTACTATACACAGTGAAGGATTTCACATTTATGTTCAATTGTATCATATATTTGGACCATATCCTTCCCATCCTTTCCAGGTAGTACTCTTTCTTTTCCCAGATAGTCTTGCTCTAACTTTCACAGCATATATTTATGTGTCTGTGGATCTTTGTGTGTGTATGGGTAGGTATATATATATGCATAGTTATGATTTTATGTATACACATGAAAATCTTAGTATCTACTTCAAAGAAACCATGTAATATTTGAAGGGACACTAGCCAGCTTGTAAACATAGCTCTGGCTGGCCTTGGCCTCCTCCCTGAGTCCCTCTGCCTTGCTAAAAACCATTAGATTACATTCCTAAAGCTAACCACCAAGGTCTATTCCCGTATTTGGCCACTTATTCCTTCTGAGGCTGACTACCAAGGTCCAGCTATGTCAAGGTCTCATGTCATGTATTAAAGTCCAGCAAGCAAAAGCCCCATCTGATTAATTAATATGCCCAATTAAAACTCCACACCTCATCCTTACGCGGGGTTTCCCGTCACCTTTATAAACCACCATGGGCCTATGGAGCGCATCAGTCTCTCCCCAAAGGCTGTCCTTTGTCCCTCAGGAACAAAGCCCCTTCCCTAGCTCCCTTGTTCCCTTCCCCTTCTCCCTCACCTTCATCCCTCATCTCTAGTCTTTGTCTCTATTCCCTGCCCTCTGTCTTTGTACTGAGACCTCTGGTCTTTCTGAGATACTAATTTCTTACAATATTGTTTTGAATCTCATTTACTTTACACAATATAGTTATCTCTTGTTTCATCAACTTTCTTGCAACTGCCCTAAGTTCATTCTTCCTTATGGCTGAATTAAAAATAATAATTATAATATACACCACATCTTCCTTATCCATTTATCTGTTGACAGACACCTACATTTATTCTGTGACTTGGTCATTGTAAACATTGCCACAGTTAAGCATGTATGTATGGGTACCTGACTCAAAATTCCTTTTAGTATATTCCCAGAAGTGGTATAGCTTATCATATGCTAATTCTATTTAAAGATTTTTGAGGAGTCTTCATACTAATTTCTACAGTTGTTGGACTAACTTACATTCTCATCAACCACTGCTTCCTTGCCAGCATTCGTTAAACAGCAATTCTTACTAGAGTTAGATAGAATTCTTCCTTTTGAGACACTGACTAGCCTGCAACTCACTATGTAGACCAGGCTGGCATGACCAAACTTTTGACAATCCTAAAACCCCTGCCTCTTCAAGTACTAAGGTTACAGGTATATACATTTACACAAGAATTTCTAATTCTTTATGTGTTCTAGACATGGATCCTCTCTCAGTTGTATAGCTACCAAACACATTCTCCACCTTTTTACTCATTTAATTGTTACCTTTGCTATGCAGAAACTTGGTAATTTTATACACTCTCATCAGTGACATAAACTAGTCACCTGAGAGGAAGGAACCTTAACTGAGGAAATACCTAGATCAGACTGGCCTGTGTCTGTGGGCATTTTCTTAACTGCTGATGAAGAGGTACCATTCCTGGGCAGGTGAGCCTAAGTCACTGAAATGTGAGGCTTGAGAGGGAGTCAGTCAGCAATGGTCCTCCTGGTTTCTGGTTCAATCTGATGAACTATAAAATTGAATCTACTACAGAGTTAAAAAATGTATAGCAACATATAAATGACCCAGAAAGCAAAAAGAGAAACATCAGTTACATAAGTTTACTTACGTTTCATATCCATATTTCGGGTTTTATAAACAAAGTATGTATAAATCTGTGTTGTACGTATTAGAATCTGGTCTCCACTATATCGTATTGACCGATACCACCAAGAGCCCTAAACACAAATAGAATCAGACAAGATATAAAGCATGAAAAATAATAAACGTTAAGCCTGGTGCAGTGTGTGTGTGTGTGTGTGTGTGTGTGTGTGTGTGTGAATTTTCCAAAAATTTACCAAGAGCAAATGTTTGAGCTTGTTCTATACTTCAAAGAATTTAGTTAACAAATACTGAAAATCATCACAAACCCAAACACCAACACAAATCATCAGGCATGATTAAAATACTTTAGGTTTTAGGCAGAAATTATTTATAATATAAAACAGGAATAAAACCACCCACTGCTATAAGCAAATAAAGTAGTTTCTAACACAGAATTTTCTAATAAATATTTAATAAGTTTAAGAACGATTTTATAGCTGACATATTTTCATGTCCTCATGAGATTGTATCTTACACAATCCTATGAGGAAGTCAAGACAGATGCATAACAGGCCTGGTGGACCCACACAAACTCCAGGATCAAAAAGAACACAAGACACAAAAGAAATAAACTATATAATCATAAACTTTTTAATAACTCTGCAACTAAACTACTAAACAGCTATTTTTTTTAAAACGAGACTACTAGGGTCTGGAGACCTTCCTTAGTGGTTAAGACCATGTTCTACTCTTGTAGAGAACCCATGGTCTGTTCCCAGCACCCATAGCAACTAACCCACAACCGCTCCAGCTCCAGGAACTCAAACACTCTCTTCTCAACTCCTCAGACACCTACTCTCATTTGCAAATACCCTACACACAAACACACATACATGAAAATAAAGATAGGCTGGGTGTGGTGGTACCTTTAATGACAGCAATCAGGAAGCAGAGGTGGGCAGATCTCTACGAGTTCGAGGCAACCTGGACTACCTATCTAGTTCCAGAGGAACCAGAGTTAAATGGTAAGACCCTGTCTCATGCAATAACAGTGTCTTTTAAAACATGAGGCTGGATGGATTAAATTCTAATAATCAAAATCTTATAAGCAACTACCCCAAAAAATTAGTAAAAAGAGGTAAAACTTACCACAACAACAGGAAGGATAACCATAAAGGCCAATCCATACACAAGTAAAACCTAGAATTCAAGAGAAAACAGTTATGCCTTGATCAGGTAAATTACAACAATGTTCAGACTTACAAAGAAGACCCAGTATTAAAAGCACTCTATTATTTGCTCCTATATAAAGAAGGTGCCATTTTTTCCCCTCTAATTTTATAGACAGCATAGCTGAAGTACAAATAGATTACACAGCTTGTGCTATGTCATACAAACAACAGTGTTAATGTATTCAAACTCATTTTTATCTGCTATAACAAATCTTTGTTTAATTTACTATTTACTGATATAATATAGGTAACTGCAGAACTTTTATAAACTTCCCTTCCCTTCCAGCCAAGCACTTTCTCTATTCACATCCTACAAGTAGTGCTGGGAAATAAACTGTAAGCCCATACAAACCACCTCCTGTGCCTAACTACAGATGTGCCATTTTATTATTTGTATTCGATAGTAACTATTGAATTTCCGCCTACAGCTTCATCGGAAATCTGTCAACTGTCTTTCTCTTTTCTATTATTCCCACAGTAACAGTAACCCTAAGCATGACAGATGTACTTAAAAGCAGCAAGTATAGAGCTCTGAAGATTACCAATTTTAATGTGACAAAATAGCAATTTTCAAAACAATTTACAGCTAAACTGTATATATTTTGCTTTTAAGATTTAAAAGACCTCCTCAGATCAGCAAAATGGCTTAGTAGCTAAAGGCATCTGTCGCCACACCTAACAACCTGAGTTCCATCCCCAGACCCATACGATAGGAAACAACCAACTCCAGCAAGTTATTCTCTGACCTCCACACTTAGGTTGTGGCATGGGAACACCCACAAACATAGATATAAACATAGAGAGAAAATACATTTAAGAGTAATAAGGAAAAATTATATTAAAACAACTCCTAGATAACTACTTTCAGGAAACCACAAGTAGAAAATCATCAATTTTTAAACACTATATTAAGATAGATCCTGGTATTTTAGGGTTACAGTAACTATCACTGATGTAAATCTGCCCAATGTCCCACTGTCCCTCCTAGTATGGAATAGATCTTTAATTTAGCATAAAATAGCTTAGCTTGAGACAAGGTGAAAAGAGTAAGTGAAATTTTGAATTCACTTTAGAAAAATGTATAATTATATAAATCTAATAGTTCTCAAGTCAAAAATAAGACACTATCCAAAAATACCTTCAAAATAAGTTAGTAAACCTTGGTTTCAAACTTATGCTTAGAATACATTGTCCTAAGCCAGCAGTGTAATAATGGGAACCAATTCTTTTCTTCTGCTAAAAATTACCTTTCAAAACACAGTAAAAAAATTAAGCAGCATGCCAGATTTTCTTTGTGAGAGCTTTCATTATATTACACCCTATAAGCAGCATAAAACAGAAGTATACAAACATGTTAGAATAGGCTTGATTTAAATGCACTTACCAGAATCGAATTTTTCTGGTCAACTATCCAAGCTGGCAAAGCAATTCCAAAGCTTGTAGCTGAAATAAAAAATAAACCACTATTTCAAAGACTTTGAAATAAACTAACTTTATTTACCTGTATCTCAAGCTTACGTTCCCTTCCCATATCCCCCCAAAACTTTTAAGACTATGTTACACGTATTTCTATTATACAAACTTTATAGAATGCACCTAGGCATCTCAAACATTTGAGAGACTGAAGCATGAGAACCACTGCCAAGTTCAAGGTCAGCGTGGATGTGTCTCAAAATAAATAAATAAATTTATGCATGTGTATGTAATGTATGTGGTGTGCATGCATGTATGTATGTTACAAAATAGTGTGCATATGAAAATTCATAGTTTTCTTTTTCCTAGAAAACAAATTCTTTCATGGCTTGAATACTATGAAAACATAAGAAATTAGTAAAGAAAAAGCTTTTTGAATGTCTCACGGTATGCACACATGTATATGCATGTTCATGTGTGAAAGGATATGTGTACATGCAAATGCTACTTCTATGGAGACCAAAGATCAACATTTGGTTTCTTCCTCAAAAGCTCTTAAATACCTAGAACTAAATAATTTACAGAATCTAAATAACCAGCTTACCCAAGGGGATCGTGTCTGAATGCTGGGATTATGAGTAGGTCCAAAAATTTTATGTGGGTGACAGGATTTGAACTCCAGCCTTATTTTCTCACTGAGCTAGCTCCTCAGCACTCAAAAAACAAAAGGAAACCAGATTTTCCTTAATTTATTTTTAAATCACATGCATGTGTTTGGATCTATGAATAGGTTTGTACACATAAGTACAAGTACCCTTCAAGAACATCAGCTCTCTGTGGGGCTGCAATTACAGGCAGCATTGTGCTGTTCAACAGGGTGCTGGGAACTGAAGTCTTTAAAAAGAAAAATGAAGTAAGAAGTAGAGGAAGGGGCTGGAAAGACTGTAGTGGTTAACAGCACTTGCTGCCTTTTTGGTTGTGAGCTTGGACTTTATCCAAAGAGCCATCCTCCAGTCTCAGCTCACCAGAGAACCTGAGTCAGGTCCTTGGACTCACACTGGGGCTCTCAACTACCATGGGGTCCAACATCCTTTTCTAACCTTATTATATACATATAAGCAAAATGCATAAATGAAATAAATTTGAAAAGAAGAAAAAGGAGTGCTTGTTGCTCTTTTAGGACCCGGGTTCAGTTTCCAGCCCTACAAAATGGCTCACAAAAGCCCACAACTCCAGTTACAGGAGATCTGATATCCATCCCCACCCTGTCTGATCTCTATGGGCACCAGTCATGTATATATGGTGCACAAACATAAATACAAGCAGAACACTTATACAAATACAAAATATTTTTTAAATCTCTTTATAAAAAGGAAAGGTTTGATTTATCATCTAATCCATGGTTGTAATTTTCTCAGTTTCATATCCATAAACTGAGAAAAACCAATATTCCTCTGAGTCTAGTTAATATTTTCATAATATGCAATACTACCAACATTTTTATATTCACCGCACCTTGAGGCCCATCTGGATTTCCAAATTCTTCCCAATTTTTCCGAGACTCTTCATCTGTTAAACTACCATGAAGAAAAACAAGGTATCAAAATTAGAAAGCCATACCCCCAAAATAAGTACTCAAATGCAGTAATTTTATTAACCAATCAATTCTTTTGTTTTAAATTTATTTTGTATCATTATTTGTGTGTGTGTGTGTGTGTGTGTGTGTGTACACACACACACACACAAGAGTACAAGTGCCCACAGAGACGTTGAAAGACCCCGGAACTGGAGTTAGTTACAGGAGGTTGTGAGCTACCCAAACTGGGCGCTGGAAACTGAGTTCTGAGGTTCTTTAGGAGAGTATTAAGCACTCTTAACTGTTTAGTATCCCAAACCCTCCCCATCTGCAGCAGGGTTGAGGATGTGGCTCACTCAGAAGCGCTTGCTATGTAAGAATGAAGCCTGGAGCTTAGACTCCACAGTATCCATATAAATCTGACAAAGGTATGGTGGCCACCTATAACCCGGCACTCAGTTGACAAAGACAGGATATGCCTAGAGCAAACTGGCTAGCTACTGTGTGATGTAAGTGAGCGGAGGCTTTCTCCATCAATAAGATGGAGCGTGATCTAGGGAAACACCCAACACCAACCTGCCTCTACATGCATTCCCTCCTACCTGTGTAACACACACACCACACCACATAGATAAACTATACCCACCCCAAAAGGGATCAATAAATCAAAGAATCAAAAACAATCACTTTGAAATCAAAAAAGAGGGTGGGTGTGTGTGTGTGCGCGCGCGCGCGTAGGAATGTCCTACTGTCAGAAAATGCTACTAATTCATAGTCCTTGATATAAATTCTTGATTAGCTCAATTTAGCCAGTAAAGTCAGATGAAATTCAAAGTCTACTTACTACATTTTCTAAGAATGTAAGAAAGATTTTTAAGTGGCTTTATTTCCCTACAGTCTATTTCTAAAATTTCTCCAATGAACACACTAATAATTTAGTAATTTTAAACATGGTGATAAAGACAGCATGGTACAAAAACTGACATGTAGATCAATGGAACAGAACATAAAATAGAGATAAACCCAGAGTTGTGAATACCTCAGTTTTGATAAAAATATCAAAGACATACACTAAGGGAAAACTCTTTTCAACAAATGGTGCTAGCAAAAGAGGATCTACACCTGAAGAATGAAATTAGATCCGTGTCTCAGGCTCTGCACCAAAACAAGCAAGCAAGCAAACCCATGAAACAAAGACCTTATTTAAAAATCAGAAATGCTGAATATGCTAAAAATACAAGGACAACACTTCAGTACAGCAGGTACAGGCAATAGACTTCTGAATAGAACTTTCACACACAGGAAACAGTTCATAGAACTAACAAAGGTAATCCCAAATGTGATCAAATGAAATTAGAAGAGTTTCTGTACAGTTAAAGAAACTACTGACTGATGGACAGAGTTTACAGAATGAGAGAAAAACGTTACCAACTACACTCCACACAAGAAGTTAACTTCTAGACTATATAAAAACAGGGTAAGATATGTCCCCTTTGTCCTCCATACCATCCAGTCTTTCCCACGACAACTTTATCAGATTTGAACAGAGGGAAGAGAACAGGATGAAACCTAACTGGGAGGGGAAAAAAAAGTAGCCCCCCCCACACACTGCTATAGAGTTTATATTCCACCTTCTACAATCCTGCACCCTAACACTTGAGATTTTTGTTGCTCCTCCCCTGCCCACCAGACTAAGAAAGAAAAAAAGAAAAAAATACAAATAGCTAATAAAGATTTTTTTTTAAAGAAATGTTCAATATCTCTCTCTAGTCAGACACGATAGTGCACATCTTTAATCCCAGAACTCGGAGGAAGAGGCAGGCAATCTGCAAGTTCCAGGCTCTAGGGCTTCTTAGTAAGACTCTGTCTCCAAAATTAAAAAATGAGTAAAATAGAACCTTTGAGATTTCATCTTACCCTTTTCAGAACATACACCAGGAAAACAAATAGCAAAGGCTGGTGAGAATATAAGTAGAGAGGAACCCCAACCATCACTAGGACATAAACTAATGTAACCACTGTGGAAATCAGGATGCGGGCTTCTCAGAAATCTAAAACTAGAAACTAGCATTCCAGGAAGGCTCTACATTCTATTACTACACAGATACTTGCAGTCATGTTTATCAATTATTGGAATTTTTTTTCTTCACAATAACAAGGATATAGAATTAGCTTAGACTGCCATCAAAAGAAGAATGGATAATAAAAATGTGGTACATTATTATTATTATTATTCTCTTGTTGACCTAGATGTAGATATAGATAAGACAGATTGTTACTGTTAAGAAACCTCACGGGCTAAGGGTACAACTCAACAGAGTACCTGTCAAGTGTACACAAGTTGGGGGTGAGAAGCAGCTGTATTATTCACATATATATGCACAGAAATTTGTGCATTTATAATCATTTTTCTTTCTTTTCTCAAACACAGGATCTCACCTGTAGCCCTGGCTGGCCAGGAACTCAACATGTAGATCAATCAGTATGTCCTCAAACTCAAATATCCTCCTGCCTCTGCCTTCTAAGAACTGGGATTAAAGATAGACATCAGCATGTCTGACTCAGAAGTTTTTGGGTTTTTATGGTATTTGTGAGTGTATGCATGTGTGTGCTATGTGTATATCTAGAGAAACTAGAGAGGGGTAATAGATCCCAGAAGCTGGAGTTATCGGCAGCTGTGATCTCCCTGAGAAGTGCTGGGAACTGAACTTGAGTCCTCTGGAAGACCAACAAGTACCCTTCATTTCTGAGCTATCTCTCCAGATATGCCCTCTTCCCCTTTAAAAAAGAATGATAGGTTCCACTCTGTAGACCAGGCTAGCCATGAACTTAAGATGTTCCTGCTTCAGCCTCCTGAGTGCTGGAATTGAATATGACGCTAAAACCTGGCATGAATTATATTGCCATGTACATTTTCTAAGAAATAGCATGTAAAATTAAAATTGTCCCTTGGGTGTTAATATTCTAAGAGAAAAGTTAACTGGATACTTCATATTAATACATGCTGAGAATAATACATGAGGGAGGACTTAGGTGTTGTATATAGTTTGTGAACTAATTTTTTTACAAAGTAAATAAAGATGTAACAGCAAGCTATGCAAGTGATGTGAATGCCAAAAATTTGGAAACCAGTGTATAAAATGTTCAAAAGGACGTTTATTGCATTACCTAATAGTTAAAGAGATAATTGTCATCTAACTACTGTGGTGTTAGTTTTGTTTTTCCTTTGGGGCAGGGAATTACTACATATCCCTGCTTGGAGTTGATTATGTGGACAATGTTTGGTCATGGTGTCTCTTCATACCAAAACAGTCACTAAGACATACTTGAATTTGGCAAAATCATTTCTCTAAGTGCCGATTCAAGTTACTTCAGGTTTAATTAACTACCACTTTGGGGCTGCTGAGTAGGTCCATCAATGTCAGGTTCAAATATACCTGGTTAACACTTAATAAAAGTGCATGTCACACATTTTACTTACTATTTTCTTAAAACAGAAATATATCTTTGCACTTTTCTTTTTGAAGTGTGGCAGGCCCTGTGATACTTACGCCGCATAAGCTTTTGCTATCCTCATGAACATAACTTCATCGCCTCCTTTATCTGGATGATATTTAAGCGACAACAAGCGATACTGCTTCTTAATTTCTGCTACTGTTGCTCCCTAAAAGAAAAGCTTTGTTAATACAGAAGAGCACAGTGCAATAAGAAAGGAGCCTATTTTTACCTTTAAACATAAACTATTTAATATTTTGACAAAATAAGCTAACAGCTTTCCTATACATATTATCTCTCAAATTTCATCTTATATATACTTCTTTTGTTCATTATATTTATTTTTATCAAGCACTTAACTATATGGCATGGAATATACTAGTCAATGATGATAATGGTGGTGAGACCGTAGAACGCCATATTTAAGTAAAAGCACACTGGATTTACATATACAAAGGTAATCAAGAATAAACAAACTAAGTGCAGTTCAAAAACCAACAAACCAAAGATTAGCCTCCTTTACAATCTAAGCAATATCACATTTCATCTGCTTGTCAGTATTTTATAGAGTTAGTATTTTTAAAAAAGAACTGACCTTGCTTCTCAATCTCACTTTTTACCAATACTTTTTATATAATTTTATTTCCCTACATCTTTTTATTTTATACTCTTGATAACCATGATGATTACAGTAAGAAAAAAAAAGAGATACTGGGCAGAAGATATAGCTCAGTGGTTAAAAGCTCACACTGCTCTTAAAAAGGATGCACAAGTCTAGTTCCCAACACATAGAGTGGGCAGCTTCAAGGAATGCAATGCCCTCTGCTGGCTTCTGTATGCACGCGCGCGCGCGCGCACACACACACACACACACACACACACACACAATTAAAAATAAAATAAAATCTTAAAAAAAAGTATTTGAAATAAACAGAAATCAGATTATATGCAAACTTTTCTACAAAGCAGAAACCTAAAAAATGAACATGCTCCTTAATCTATATTATATCAACATCAAAATCAAGCAATCCATTGAAGAAATAAGATGTTTAAAACCACAACAAACTATCAGATCCAGTCTGGCTACTAAGCTGTATAGGACACAGTGCTCCAGACCTCATTCTCTCTCTTCATAACTTCGGTTCTCTCTTCACTCTGTAGAGGTTTATCAACCAAAATCTCACCAAAGAACATATGCAAGGATTACCTAATTTCAATAACGATAACAGTGTCTTACAAGAACCCCCAACACAGACTTAAGATATTGCATGTATCAATCAACGTAAATGTTTTTAAACTATAGTAACTTCTCAAAGTCTTTACATTTTACCAGTTATAAACTAATACTTAGTAATAGCAACCAACAATAGAACAAATATATTCAAGTGATAATGAATGAGATCTTATTTTTAATAAGAGTTAATTAACTGACAGGGCCGAAGAAATGGCTTGGTACAGAAAAACTGTATGTACTACTCTCCCTGAGGTCCTGAGTTCCATTCCCAGCACCCATATTAGGCAGCTTCTAACAACCTATAAACTCCAAGGGACCCGACCCCCTCTTATGGACTCCATGGCACCCAAGTACACACACAACACAGATACACATAAATGAAAAGGCAGGTGGGGTAACAGACCAATCTGACTTCTTTTGGAAATCTCTAATTTGTTTTAGAACACAGACTTTACTGTTAAGTTTAAGGAACTGTTAAATTAATAATTATTACACAAGGATACTACTTACAGGATCCAAATTTAGTACTTCATAAGGATTGTATTCTTGATATTCTCGGTCTGTTTTGGAAACTTTGTATGCAAGAAATAAGAACAGTGCCCATCCTGCAAGGAGAACTATTTTCCTGTTTAGGAAAAAACAAAAGACAAATGACATAAGCAAATATATCTGTACGGCTTTCTGCGAGATTAAGCAACAAAACAGTGTAAAGCAGTTCCACATCACTATGCTACACGACTGACTCAAGCTTGTGAACAGTGTAAAGCAGTTCCACATCACTATGCTACACGACTGACTCAAGCTTGTGAACTTCTGTTACAGCAAGGACTGAAAAAGTATCTTCTGCACTTGAATTCTCTAGAATACAGTAGAATGTCTCCCATGTAATAAATGTTTTTAGTTGCTTTTTGCAGAATACTGAAATTAAGAGTAGACTCATTAAATTAGATAAAATATGTAAAAGAAACCACTTAGTGTAAAAAGATTACTCTTGACCTAGAAACTACATTTAGTAAGATGAATTTTTAAAAAAATTGGTCAGGTGTACAAAGGAATTAAACAGCCTTCTTTAAATTGTAAATTTAAAAGAATATTCTAATGTCCATCAGCAATAACTACTTTAAAGGGACTAATCAAACCAGGATGTAGCCACACAAAAGAACACTTTATAGCTAGCACTTTGTTTCTCTGTGTAGCCTTGACTATCCTGGAACTCACTATGTAGATCAGGGGTCCTCAGGCAGAGATCTGCCTGCCCCTGCCTCCTGAGTGCTAGGATTAAAGGTGTTCACTACCACCTGGCCTAATGTAATATGCGCGTGTGTGTGTGTGTGTGTGTGTGTGTGTGTGTGTGTGTGTGTGTGTGTGTGTACACATATACATATATTATATATGTAATACATATAAACCAAATACAAACATCTTAAAATGTCTATCAATGAATTACTAGACAAAAAATGAATTTTAATCATTCAATCACAGTAAAAGCATAACTGACAGTAAAATTTGGCCTGAAAGATTTTTTAACTTTAAATTTAAAAGGGAAAACAACTTTCAAGCTCTGTAAAACACAATCCAATATCTATAAACAGAAACATTAGAAATAAGAGTATGATGTAGTCATTACCTTTAGATGATGACATGAACTGTTTTTTTAGACCCTTTGTATCACACCATTTGTTACAATTACTAGAATTTGTTAGATATAAATATAAGATAAATCAAACAAATTAGAATGACTGGTTTTAAGAACAAAGAAAAAAATCCTTTGTGCTTAAGCTCTTTGTTTTTATCACTGAAATGGGGTTCCCATCCATGCTAGGCTAGGCAAGAATTCTTAGATATACTTTCAGCCTGTGCTTCTGTTCTTTGGCGGGAACCTAGCATAAATGCACTTATCATTTGGAAATAGGCCTTTCGATCTGGAATCATCTAGGTGCTTCTTAAATTTTTCTGCTTACCTGATTTTCAACAAAACCAATTTTTATACTTCAGTGTTCCATAAGCTTTCCCCACAATCATGAATTTGCACTCTTAGATCTTTGTCAAATTCTCGGTCTCCATGTATGTGTGTCTTCCTACACAAACTCTATATCTGCCCTTCAACTCAGCTAAAATGATCCACTCTTCAAAAGCAACCCTTCACCCTCATGAAGATGAAGAGAACACAGTTACAGCCACAAAGCAGCACAAACAATAACTTTTCTCCTTTAACTTGCTGCAAATTCCTTGTATACCTGAACAAGATCTTTCTCAGTTTTTACTAACCCGAAGGTAGTTTAAACAACAGCTAGAACTGAGATACAAGTTTCTTTCCATTTGGCCAAAACAACTTCTAAACCAAATGCATGTGTGCGCGCGTGCGCGCGCGCACACATACACACACACACAAACCCACACAGACTCATATAGCCCCAGCTGCCTATAAACTTGCTATATAGAAGAAAATGATCTTGAACTTCTAGTTCTCCTCACTTCACAACCCACACAAGTGCTAATCATAAAGATATGACCACTGTACCTGTTCTATTGAATGCTAGGGACCAACCAAAGGCTTCCAGCATAGTTGGCCAGCACTCTACATAGTAAGTTGCATCCCCAGGCATATTTTAAACCTTTTAAGAGTACGTAACTTCAAGCTGTTTTCCAGCCTTCCTAAATGCCTACATATATGCCCAAAGAGGAGAGAGAACCCTATGTATAACATCCTCCATCTCTTTCCTGGCCATGTACAGGCAAAGAATAAGCCACAAAACAAAACTCACTAGCTTAACTCCCACCATTATTACACATCAAATAAAGTTAGTTTGGCAAGCTGCCTAAGCCTTATATATCTCAAATCCAACTTCAATGATAGGTCTGACAATTAAATGAGGGTTAGAATATTAAGGACTTTGAAAGTGACTCATAGATAGTAAACAATAATCAATTCATAGTAGCTATGGGCTATTATTAGTACCTCTTCCCCAAATCTCAAAGGCTAGGGATATAGATCAACAATAGAACACTTACCTAGCATTTGCAAGGTTCAACCCCACTAGAACAACAACAACAACAAAAAAAACTTACCCATACTTATAGCCCACTCAAAAAGACTTCCCTGTCTTGGGCCAAGTCAGAAAGCCCTTCTGCTCTATGGTTCAGAAGTACAGAGTAATAAAAGGTAGACAAGACTGAGAATGAGAATCAGAATTCATATCTCTAAGCACCCACATACAACCCAGGCAGGTGTGATAACCCACCAAACCCCCAGTGCTTGGGAGGCAGAAATGAGATCCCTAGGACAAACTGGCTAGACTAGCTGGGCAAACTCCATGTTTAGGGACAACTATGTATGATAGTTTTAAATGTCAACCTGTCACAATCCAGATCACCTAAAAAGAGAGCTTCCACTGAAGAACTGCCTAAATCAGATTGGCCTACGAACATGTCTGGGAATCATCTTGATTATTAACTGACAAAGGAAGACAGCCCACTGTGGGCAAGTACCATTCCCTAGGCATAAAGTCCTCAGCTACATAAAGACAGAAGAAATCTAGGTGAAAGCTAGTTAGAAGAAAGACAGAAGAAAAGGTACATTCCGCTCTGCCTTTGACTGTGACTAGCAACAGAAATAAAACTAGAACACCCTACACCTCAATAAATAAATTAAGACAGTAATCAAGAAGATACCAGATGTCAACCTCTGGCTTCCATACACAGACATATACATGTTTAAGTGTAGTCATGAACCCACTCACATTTGAACATACATGCACATGTACACCATACACAAAAAGATGTAGTGGGTCTTTAAGAGATGAGGCCTAGGGGACCAGCCCGGTGGTTAAGAGCACACAGTGCTCTTGCAGAGGACCACGTTTAGCTCCCAGCACCCACATCGGGTGGCTCACAACTGCCTGTAACTCCAGTTACAGGGGATTCGACACCCTCTTCTGGGTGTAAGACATGGGGCTTTCAGCCTCTAAAACTGAAATAAGCCAAATAAGTCTTGTTTCTCTATAAAGTACCCAAACCCAAGCATATTATAATAGTAATAAAGAAAGGAATGAACTAACATATTTACTAAAGTTAAAATTGTTTTTTTGCAATCCCTCCTAAGTTTCACGTCTCTGAACCATATTTATTTTGTTAATCACAGTGCATCAACACCTTCTATACCTAATTCCTGATAGTCACACAATTACATGTGAAATCAATAATAAAGATAATTTAAAGTAGAAAAATCTAAACATAAAACTGAAGTTTACTAATTAATACTCCCAATAATCTAAAGAACACTTGAAAATGTTTTTCACACACAATAACTCGTCACTTTGATGAAATCTAAAAATCTAACAAACATCATAGAGCAAAGATAATAATGAAAAACCACAAAAGGCAAAGCACACATAAAGAAAAGAACAAAAGATCCCAGATATGCTAAACTCTATTAAATGCTTCACATTTGGCATCTATTCTCAGAGCCAAGAACAGAAGAAAAGGCTCATGACCAGATCCCTTGTCAGAAAAGAAGCAATAAATAGGACAATAATAGCAAAAGTTTTCATAACTTGCAACTTTAAGTTGTTATCAGAATCTAGTCATTCCCTAATCTTCATTTTGAATTAAAGATTACTTATTACTGAAAAGGCCTTCAACCTTTTTTCCTTGAAAACTGAGGTTCAAGGCTGACAGGATGGTTCATCAGGAAAAGCACCTGCTTCACAAGCCTAACAACCTGAGTTCAATTCCCAGAACCCTCAGACAGGTGTGGGAGAAAAGAAACAATCCACAAAGCTAACCTTTTCCTCGACAATAACGTAGTGGCACGCTTATGCCCACATATACACCATATACACACAATAAAAAAAAATAAAACAAAACAAAAATGGAGGTTTAAGTGCCTGAAGTATTGAGCAAATGCAAGGTGGGGGTTGAGAAATAAAAATATTGGCCTAAAGCTGGGAGTAGTGGTCCGAACTTTCAATCCTCTGGAGTCTGGAAGACAGAGGTAGATGGATTCCTGAGAGTTTGAGGCCAGTTAGATCTACTAGTTTCAGGTCAGCCAGGACTACATGGTGAGGACCTATCTCCAAAGGTAGGGGTGTGTGTGCGCATGCGTGCGTGTGAGAAATCTTAATTTAAAATGAGAATAAACAGCAAATAAAAGTGAACAAAAAGCGATACTGGTCTGAGTGCTAACTTTGCCTTTAGTTTTGCATCACTGAGGAAGACCACCAAAGCTAAGATTCCCTCTCTATACAAACCACCCCCCAAAAAAATCTTATTTCAATCCCTTGAAGTAACACAACTGTATTTAAAATAATCCTCATCATTTAAAATTTAAAACCAGATTTGAAACTACTAGATTTTCTCTTTTGAGCAGGTAGACAGGTAACTTACCAGACACTCTTCTGCAGTAGCAACTTCCAGTTTTTGTCCTAGACAACCTAGTGACTCTGAATTATAGCCTCACAGAATCACACACATTCTAGTGACCTGTCTGAGCAAGTAAGCCTGCCAAAATGAAGGGGCGAGGTCCTGCTCCACCACTATTTACTGCATGATCTTGGCCAAATCAATTCACTTCTTAGCTCAGCTTAAGGAAAACCATAAACATCTTGAAGTTAATAGAGAATCAAATAAACATCTTAAGCATCTGAAAACACATGTGTTAAACTTTAGCTATCCCTTGAAATGCATATCTGATGCTAGTCTTTGAAATCTTTATTTCCACATAGAGCTCAACATAAAACTCCAATTCTAACACATGATATACAGTCTTCAGACAAGAGCTGACTACATGCCCTTTTCATTTGACTTCTAATCTGCTCACAGCTCGAAAGCATACTATTCAAACCTCACCTCTCTCACAGGCCACAATTTCTTTACAGACCCACATGCAAGCCATCCTCCAATTCCCCATGAGACCTAGCAAAGAGTAAGTACTCAGTATGTTTTGTTATTGAAATCATTACTTACTTTACTGTAGGAATAATATTTGGCTGGGGTTTTAATAACCGTAAACGATACCACATACATCTTCCATATACTTTTCTGATATTCTTTAATCGAATTTGCTCTGTCAAGAAAGAAAAGACGAGTTAAATTATTTTTTACAATGAAAGCTGAACCAGAATTAATATCATACTAACCTTCATTATTACCCTAACATCTTGTCAAAACATATGTCCTACCTATTTACATAATCCTTATAAAAATTCATAAATTATGCTAAGTTGTCTGCACAACAAATACCTGTAAATTTTAAACTAAAAAGCAAGTATTTTTCATGTGAAACTTCTCTGAAAATTTAGGAACTAAGTTGAACATATAATGTCTTGGTCAAATAATCAAATGTCTCCTATTCTCTCCTTGTATTGAACAAAAAGTATAAAATAGTTAAAATATGGTTTATTTAGGAACTAAGGAAAAGCAATATTCTTCAAGTATAGAAATAATTACCTGATAAGATATATTTTAACCAACAAAGTTTGGAATTTTATCTACTGAAACAGAACTTATAGTTTTAACATGAAAATCAACTGACAGCCAAAATACTAGTGGACAGTAAAATTCAGTATCACAAGTTTTAATTGTTTTGTTATATTGGGGAAGTAGGCCCAATCTGTAAGAACTTAAGACTGATTTGTGTAAGAGTGGTGCAAAACATCACTATGAAAAACTGCAATTCAGTTAAAAATTTTAACCAAACCTAAAATGTCATGTTCTATTTTACTAATCTCTTTGGATTAAATAACTCCTCCCTAGATTTAAAAAAATGTTCAAAGGGCTGGAAAGATGGCTCAGCAGTTCAGAGCACGGCTGTGGAGTTCAAACGGGCTGTGAAGAAGCTCTATGATCGCAGTGCAGCTAAGGTCAGCAAACAAAACCATCCTTAGGGGTAAAAAAAGATATGCTCACAAACTCCACAGCTCCTAGTTACGATGCCTGGAATGCTCCCAACCAAGCTGGGATCGTGTAACCTGAGTCTAGCTGGGCTAATTCTGGTTTTTGTTTTGTTTTGTTTTCTAGGGGTGTTGTTGTTTACCACATTTTAGAAATATATACCAAAAAAGGGGGAGGTGCTGGAGAGATGGCTCAGAGGTTAAGAGCACTGATTGTTCTTCCAGAGGTCCTGAGTTCAATTTCCAGCAACCACATGGTGGCTCACAACCATGGGAGATCTGATGCTCTCTTCTGGTGTGTCTAAAGACAGTGACAGTGTACTTACATACATAAAAATAAATAAATCTTAAGAAAAGATTACATTTAAAATATATATATATACACACACATACATATATACACACACAAACACACACACACACAAAACTGAACTCTACATGAGATACCAAGTAAGTAAAACCATTTGACACACAGGGCCAGTGAGGTGTTCAGTGGGTAAAGGCACTGACCACCTACCCTGGCAACCTGTTCCATCTCTGCTATCCACATGGGAGAAGTAGAGAAGTAATTCCTGTAGGTTCTCCTAATGTCCATATGTGTGCCAAGGCATGTATATGAATTTGACATGTATCTCACATATTTCTGAATTCTTAAATACCATGGGGGAGGGGGCTGGGGAGGGTTGGAGTGATGACTCAGGGTTAAGAGTATTGGCTGTTCTTCCAATTCCCAGCACCCACATGGGAGCTCACAACTGTCTGTAACTCCAGTTCCAAGGAACGGATACCTTCTTCAGTCCTCTGTGGGAACCGCCTACATATGGCTCATAAGACATATGGAATCAGGCAAATACTCTTATAAGACAGAAGTGATGCAATACACCTTTAATACCAGCACTTGGGAGGGGAAGGCAGACACAGGCAGGCAGATCTCTGTGAATCTAAGGCCACCAATCTGGCCTACAGAGCTAGCTCCCGAACAGCCAAGGCGAAATAGAAAAACTGTGTCTCAAAAACAAAACAAAACAGCAAACACCCTTATACAAAAATATAAAACAAAACACCCCCCCCCAGGTAGGAAGTTCCCTGCCCTATTAAATCGTGTGACGAAAGCACGCACATGCTACCTAACAGGAGTAGAGTGTAATGAGGAAGTATCCCAGTAGAAGAGGTGGTGACAAAGAGGGATTTATATATGCAGGTAGACTGACCAAAAAGGTAATATATCAAAAGCTAAAGTCTACTTTTCCATGTCAGAGAAGATAACGACAAATATGAAAAGACAGACTACTAAGCCTGGACTATTAGTCTGGAATAGAAAGTACCAATATGAATTAATATATTAGTACAGACACTGCTCTCACTATAAATTCCTATGTATTCCTTACCTCTGTATACTAAGTAGGACTAAGCAGCAAATCCCCAGTAGTAGTGCACATAGTATACAGAGTTTGGCCTCTAAACAAAAGGAACCAGAAATCTCAGTACCCAGGAACCAAAAATCTCTATACCTTGCCACCAAATATTAATCACCACAGAGGAAAAGAGTAACTTTCCAATGTGGAAACAAGCAGTCCAAGATGGCAATATCATCTTGCAAGGAACTAGCAAGTCATCTTAAATGACAAATGGATTTTCAGGTAAGTGAATTAAGGATCTTAAAATGGGGAAGTTATCCTAGTAGGTCCAACTATAATCAAATAGTGCTTTTCGGAGAGACATGAGAGCTATAGACAGAAAGTGATAGAAAAAAGAAACCAAAGGTTTGTCTGAAACTCTTTTGAAGATGACCAAGGGGCCACAAGTCAAGGAACTGTCTCTAGAAGCTAGAAATTGTCAGCAAATTCTACTTCAAGGTCCCCCCAGGAGGAGTAAGCCCCAGCAACAGCACTACTTTCTAGTAAAACCCATTGTACTCATAGCATCCAAAACTATGCAAGAATAAATCTGTGCTGTTTTAAGCCACTGTATGTGATGATCTGTTACATCAGCAACAAAAAAAATTAATACAGAAAACCTGACAACAGTTTAAGTGACCAATGAATAATGCCAGTAAAAGAGCAAACTGAAATTATATGCCACCTGGCAAAATGCAATGAAAAGACATGCTCATCACATATAAAAACTGAATCTAACCGTGAAAAAGCACCAGACAACCCAAATTTAAGTTCATTCTATTAAATAATTGGCCTATAATATTTAAAGTCAGGGAAAGATAAAGAACTATTCTAGACTGAAAGGAAGACTAAAGAAACATGTCAACTAATTGTCATATATAGTTCTGAACTTGAATTTTTGCTACAAAAGACATCACTGAGACCAATGATAAAACCTGAATGAGGTCTGATAGTAAGATACAGTAATGTTAAATTTTCTGACTTTCATGGTTCAATAATGAACTTTAAAAAATAATGCCATTGTAAAATTTTAATCTGCTTTTCATTAAGCTTCAATGGACTCCCATTTTCAAGTATAAAACTAAAATCCCCTTATAAAATTGTATACTAATGCTGAAGTCTATGAACCAGATAGCTTAATCTAATCAAAGGAAGTTTCTCCTAACATCCCTGGCCAAAAAGAACATACACATGGTCTTCAGCTGTGTAAAGTATGTACCTTACAAGCTATGTCCTCTGACCCCAAAAATAGTACCTTACGCTTTAGAAAGAATGTTTACATCAATCTGTGAATATTATAAAAGATAGTTACATTTTAGGAGAAATGGTTACACGTAGTTATAAGCCATCATGTGGATGCTGGGAACTGAGCCCTGAGTCCTCCATAAGTGCTCTTAACCTCTGAGCCATCTCTCCAGACCCTAAGACATGCTTTTTAAAGAAATTATCCATTTACAGAAAAGGAAGCAAGTTTTCCTAATTCCCAAGGAACTAATTATTTTTCTAGTTCTAATTCTGTCCTGGGTTTTCTAGGCTTGGTGGTGGATAAGTATATAAAATATATTTGATACTGTAAGTGTAAAACTCCACAGGTTACATTTCAAATGCCTACTATAGAAATTCACTACATTGTATAAACTTTTGGTCTGGTTAATTTTGGTATATGATGTTTTTATTCACTTGCAAGAGTTTTTTATAATACAGTTTCTAAAATTAAATATAAGGAAACATATACTGTTATAACCTAACTAGTAAAAAACATCATCTAAATAAAACTCTCAAAGAGATCTGATTTAAGTTTTCAGTTAAAGGAAGTATACCAGTAAATACTTTGATAGTTTAAAGACTACAAAAACTGAGAAATAATTTTTAGAACATACCTGTGCGCAAGTTACATGTAATTTATATAATTACAATTAAAAGATAAAAACATGCCACCTTTTTCTAAAGTAGTAAGTCCTTAAGCATTCCCTAAATCTTATAGTGTCCAGAAAATAGTAATAGGAATTAAAGATTATATTCAACATTCCCGAAAGTTTGAGAATGTTAGTTTTCTAGTTACCTGCCGCCTCTCTGCATCTCGCTGACACTGTTTCAACTCACTTGGGCAATACCTGTTCATTGTCTACAGTTTTTTAAATCAATAAAAAATAAAATGGGTGTTGTTTTGATATTTGGTCCCCAAGTGATGGCACTGTTTGGAGAGGCTTAGGAGGTGTGGCCTTGTTGGAGGAGGTATGTCACTGGAAGTAGACTGAAAATCTGAAGACTCTCACACCGTTTTGAGTTCACTCTCTTCTTGAACTTGGGAGTTCAAGAGGTAAACCCTCAGCCTCTTACTCTAGCCTGCTGCTAGTTCCCATGCTTCCCCAACAAGCAGACTCTTATACCCCTGGAACCATATGCCAAATAAACCCTTCCTTCTATAAATTTTCTTGATCACAGTGTTTCATTTCGGCAATAGAAGTGACCAATACAACAAACAAGCAAGTTTTTCTACAATAATCCTCTAAAAATATCCTTTAGATAAAAAGAGAACCTTATTTTAGAACATTTAAAAAGCCAAACATCAACAACAAAAGGCCTGTGAAGAAAACCCAGAATAATCTTAGCTAATGTTTGTCCGCCATTTTTTACATGTTATCTAAAGGCAAATCAATGAAAGACGTAATTATACCTAGGGGTATATTCTCAACTGTAAGTACTGGCTGCCACTGTAAGCAAATCTTGTAAAAAAAAAAAAAAAAACAAAACACTTTAAAAATACCATGGCTGGAGCAGGAGTGATGATGAGTTATCAGTTAAGAGCATTTGCTGTTCTTACCGAGGGCCTGAGATCAGTTCCCAGTACCCACAACAGAGTGCCCACAAGGGTCTATCATTCCAGTTCCAGTAGACCTAATACCTTTTCCTGGAGGCTTCCAAACACATGTGCACATATATGTGCGCACACACACAACACACAAGCATACACATAAATAAAAATAAATCTTTAAAAAGTGCAATGTGTGGTTTTAGTATATATACTTAAATAATGTAATAATATAAAGTTATACTTAGCACTCAAAGGAAAACTTCTAATATCACATTCAAACCCAAAAGCACTATATCCCTAATACAAATGAAATCATTTGAGCAAAGCATGGTAGCTCACGCCTTTAATCTCAATACTCTGGAGGCAGAGGCAGGCAGATCTCTGTAAAGCCAGCCTGGTCTACAAAGTGAGCTATAGTTATGTGCCAACATGCCTGAATAAGAGTTTTCTAAAAAACTGTTAGGTGGCTCAAAATAGCTTTAATGAGCCAGGCCCTGGGCCACTTACCTAGAACCCCAACTAAGCAAGAGACTCAGACACAATGATCACTTAAACCTAGGAGTTTGAGGCCAACCTAGACTTGGATTTAAAAAAAAAAAAGACTGGGGCTGGAGAGATGGCTCAATTGAGAGCACTGCCTGCTCTTCCAGAAGACCCAGGTTCAATTCCTAGCATCAATATGGCAGCAAGTAGCCATCTGTATATAATACTAGTTCCAAAATATCTGATGTTCTTTTCTGGTCTCTTACAGTAAGTACAATGCATTCATATAGTGCATACATGCAAGCAAAACACCCATATGTATCACACACATTAAAAAACAAAAACAAAAAATACAACCTTGGCTGACAGTAACATTGAATATACAGGGAAGCTGGAAATAATTATTTCTTGAGAGGCCAAAAAGATGGCTCAGTAGTTTAAGAGCACTTACTGCTGCTGCGGAGGACCTGGGTTCAGTTCCCAGTGTCCACACGGTGGCTCACAGCCACAGCTGTAGTTCCAGAGGATCCAACACCCTCATCTGGTCTCCATTACCACCAGACAAGCATGCATAAAGCAAAACTCACGAAATAAATCTAAAAATGATAATTGTTTCTTATAATGTAAGGGAACAAAGATGCATTTTAATGTAATTACTTTATAGTGTATGGTTTTAAATAGACAACAAGTTTATAAATTAAACATTTTATGAAAATGACTACATCCATAAAAGGACAATCAAGCTGATCAAAACTTTTTTTTCTTTCATCTTATTAGGAAATAGAAAATCAGGACTAAACAGGTCAGTGTACTTACTGCTCTTCCAAGAGGACCCAAGTTTGTTTCTAGCCCTTGTGGCTAGCAGCTCACAACTACCTATACCTCCAGCTGGAGGGGAACCAAAGCTTCCTCTGACCTCCAAAGATACCCACACATATGTGGTACACAGATACAAAAAAAGTAAATTATCTTTTTAAAAAGTCTTGTGTTTAATAAAAGGAAATTGCAAATCAGACCTATTGCTTCACTTCCTAAAACTCTTCAATAGCTCCCTGTTGCTCTAAAGATGAAATCCAAGCCTCTTACAGACACATCTGAGTAGGAGAGCAGCTCTCCGACTCCCTCTCCCAAACTATTTTTCTCATGTGCCACAACTCTGCCACTTTAATCTCCTTTGTTCTTAGAACATGTCGAACACTTTTCTGTCTCAAAAGCTTTCACACACAATTGTTCCCTCAGCCTAAAGCAAGCTTTTCTCAGCCAACATGGAACAGTCATTCAGCTCTCAACCATTGGGACTGTTTTCAGGACAGCCTTCAGTGAATAACAGCACTTATTATTATGTGGCAATTTGATGGGTTACATGTAAAATGCCAATTACTCCTTCAAGTAACCGTCATTACAAGAATGTCTATATTGTTCACTCCTATATTCTACTAACAGTTTGGTAGGTGATATTTAGTATTTGTTAAGTATATAAGTTCCATTTAGACTTTTTAATGAAGTATATAACATTAAGCATGTAAGTACACACTGTTGTAACTGCTGTGGATGGTGCCAATTGTAAACAGTTCCTCCAGGAAAGCATCAAGGTGAACAGAAAAGCTAAAAATCTTGGTGGTGGGTTTGTGACCATCAAACAGAGCAAGATTACTGTCACTTCTGAGGTACCTTTGCACAAAAGCTATTGCACCCAAAAAAAAAAAAAACTTGAAAAAGAACTTTTGATACTAGTTGCACATTGTTACCCGTAACAGAGAGAGCTATAAGCTATGTGACTTTCTGATTAACCAAGACTACGGGGAGGAAGAGAATTAAGACACAGTAGTCTATAATATTTTGTATGAATTTATAAATAGAATTCAGGAACAAAAAAGGAGCTTAAAACAACTGATTATATGCTATCTCTAATAAAATTAAGTGAAACAAAGTTTACCAAAAAAAAAAAAAGTACTAGAAAAAAATAGCAAATTGATTTTGTGCTGAAGAGTGAAAAGGTAAAATACTAAATCAAGTTTGGCAAGAGAATCAAAACCTGATCTGGGCATCAATACCAGGAAGTGGTATGAGATCTAAGAGAAGAGTCTGCTAAGAGATCCTTAAACCACTGGGGGTGTGGCTTAGGAAGAGATGGTAGTACCAGTATCACTCTGGCTTCTAGTCCCAAGCTGTGATCCTTCCTGTACCACACTCAGAGAACTATCATAAAGCTCTTATCGGTCAGCACTATGCTGTTTGGTTTTCAGTCTCCAAAACATTTAGCCAGGGCTGAGACCCTGACATAAAAAGCAAACAAACACGCAAAGGAAAAATTCTGTTGTGTAAAAACTAAAGGAATAACAAGAAAATACCTTAATGTTCAGGATAGACATAATTTTTCTATTTTCCATATGTGGTTGGTAGAACCGTGAATCCTGATATTAAAAGTCAACGAGCATGCATGGACCACCATTATTTAAAAGACTTTATTTTTGTGTTTGTGTGTAGGCATGTACATGAGCCCAAGGAAACCAGGAAAGGGTGTCAGCTGGATACAGGTGGCTGTGAGCTGCTTGCTGGATGTGGTGCTAAGAACCAACCTTGAACAAAAGCAGTAAGCATACTTAACTATAAAACCATCTCCAGCCCCCAGAACCACCACTATTTTCATTTTATTTAATTAACTGGTCTATTTATTGGGAGATAGGGTTTCACCAGCACCCTAGATGCCCTGGAACTGTATGTTGTCCAGGCTGGCCTCCCTGAGACCCACCTATCTTTGCCTCCCAAGTGCTAGGATTAAAAACGTGTACCACCACAGACTGGCAGGAACCACCACTCTTTTTTTTTTTGTATATGAGTACACCATTGCTCTCTTCAAACACACCAGAAGAGGGCATCAGATCCCATTACAGATGGTTGTGAGCCATCATGTAGTTGCTGAGAATTGAACTCAGGACCTCTGGAACAGCAGAGCTATTTACCACTGAGCCATTTCTCCAGTGCCCAGGAACTACCACTCTTAAGCAGCCAATATTAAAGCCAATTTTAACTCCTCTATATTCAAGGCTGTTAAAGGGTGAAAATTTATCTTACTCATTAATAAATGCCTTTTCTGCCTGCCTGGAGTATATTAAGTACTATATAAATATGTATAGAAAAATGATAAACTCTTTTATAATAATGCTTAGAGAGAACATCTACTATCTACCAGGACCCTTCAGGACACTTAAGATACAACAATGAAAACATTCTTGGTCCAGATGCATAGCCGGCTGGTAGGATGTTTGCCCTGCATGTAGGAAGCCCTAAGTTCCAAACCTAGTACTATATAATAAACCAGGCATGATGGCACTTGTCTGTAAGAGCTTTTCTGAGACATATACAGGAAGATCAGTAGGAGGTAGTTAGAATGACAAGTTCAAGGTCACCCTCCGTTAGAAGAGCTGGGGGTTCTCCTGGGATGAGACCCAAAACTCTCCTGTTCTTACACACCATATAGTTTAGTGAATTAAAGAAATAACAACAAACAAGTAAACACAGCAGAGGAAACCGGGGGTAGGGAGAGCATCAAAAGTTGACAAAGGGAGCTCCAAGAAGATAATGCTGTGAAGATGACATTTGAGCAAAGAAAATGGGGACAAAAGAGAAGGTAATGTGGTACCAGAGGAAAAGTACTACAGACAAAGCAAAAGTAACATGGAAGGGGAGGGAGGGAAGAGCACTCTTCCAGAGAAGGCAAATTCAGTTTCCAACACCCACATGGTGGCTCACAACTAATCCAGAAGTCCAGCAACGAATGCTCTTCTGAACTCCAAAGGCACAAACACACATGTATATAAGCACTTATATATACCATATAAAAATAATAAATCTTTTAAAAATATTCTAACAATATAATCCAAACATACACTAATTTTGTACTTAACATGCTGAGGAATAACAGAAAGTATTAAGTCTCTTTTCCAAAATTAAATCATTATGGGTCTCTAAAAACAGAAAATATGTACATATAGTTAACAGCACAGCATTTACAGGAGTTTTGAATGAGCTGAAGTGTTTCAGGCAGCATATACCAAAACTGTGCTCAGAACCAGGGCTCCAGGGAAGTCCAGGGACACAATGCAGGTTAGTTTTAACACAACAACATTGAATTCATTTTTCATCTGATTTTAAACCAAAAATTAGTTCCAAATATTCAAAAGTTTCAAGAGTTAAAACCATTAAATTTCTTAGAAAAAAATGATTAAATGTGTATGACCTTGAAATTGGTAGTGTTTTCCCAATAATAAAAACAAACAAAATAAATTGGACTTCAACAAAATTAAAGCTTTTGGTTTAGGTTCATTAAAGGGCATTACCAAGAAAGAAAGTAAAGAGATAATGAGACAAAATACTTGCAATTATTTATCTAACAGGAATACATAAATAATTCTTAGAAATAAATAAGAAAATAAAATAGAAAACAAACAAAAGTATGGGCACAGAATCTGAATAGGCATACAAATGGCCTGAGAGTGCAAAACCAACCAACCAACCAACAAAACCTCTCAGCATTAAGAATTAGGGAGAAACTGTATCATTTCAAATCCATTAAGACAACTACAATTACAAGAGGGAGGAAGCATTAGAGCAGCCATGCAAAAACTGTTGGAAAGAGTCTAAGCGATGCAGCCACTGTGGACAAGACTGACAGGCCTTCCAAAACGTAAACACAGGGTTTGAGCAGCAATTCTACTAAAAACCTCCTCAAAAGAGCTCATAAGAACCAAACACACTGATGGCTGGGGGGGGGGGGGGCGCACATGACGACTCAGTTTGCTTTCATGGGCTACTCCACTGAGTATATGAACAACACAAATTGGACTTTTTTTTGGGGTGAAGATATACAGGACACCTGAAAGGACTGCAAAGTGAGTGTGATCAGAGAGTAGGATGTGAAATTCCCAAATAATCAATAAAAATATTATGTTAGGGGAAAAAAAAAGAACAAGAAACATCCAAACACCTTTATTCGCACCACTGCTCACTGCAGCACTATCTGCAGTAACCTAAGAATGGACAGCGTTATATACTCTTCAACAGATGGACAACATGTAGAATATTCTGGTGAAATATTATTCTGCCATAAAAACAACTTAGTTTTAATAAGTTTAGAACATACAGGAAGGTAAAAGTTTAAAGCTTAAGTGAAACAAGTCAGACCTAAGAATCACCTAGGATTATGGGCTTCTAATGTATGAGACATACATGCCAGGAAGGGCTGTATTCGAGCAGCATGTCTGGCACAGCTGTTTAGATCACTGCATCTCAGATTCTGTCTGCTCTCATTATGTAAGAGTCTACTGACTGGCACACAGTGCAGCTGCAAAGGTGACTTAGAAACTCTTCAGCTGGGCACACAAGGGGCTTTATGACTTCAGTTGTGTTTTCTCACATTTTTTTCACTTCATGATTCTAGGTCCCAACGGATTTGATGTACCTTTTGAACAGATCCCACACTGAGCCACCTCTATATATTTGTTCACACTGTTTTTATCATTATTATTCAAGCCTGCATGTCTGTCTGTATACCACGTGCATCCTGATGCCTGCAGAGGCTAGAAGCGATATCAGATCCTCTGGAACTGGAGTTACAGATGGTTGTGTGTTGTTATGTGGGTGCTAGGATCAAACCTGGGTCCTCTGGAAGAACAGACAGTGCTCTTAATCATTGGGTTATCTCTCCAGTCCTGATCCCAGCATCTTAATTTTAAGGCAGAAGGACCAGCCTGGGATACATAGTAAAAAGCTGTATCAAACCCTACACCATAAAAATCAAAAAACTTTTTTATAAAACTTTCTCTGGGGACTGGAGAGATGGCTCAGCATTTAGCAAAGCGGCTGCACTCCCAGGTGACCCAGGTTTGATTACCAAGACCCACATGGCAGCTCACACTTGCCTATAATTCCAATTCCAAGAGATCCAATGCTCTCTTCTAACTCCATGGGCACCAGGCACATACATAGTGTATTTACATACATGCAGGCAATACAAATATACATAAAAATAAATCTGAAAAACAAATTTAAATATCTAAAACTTTCCTAATCTTTAGTTTGCCACTATTACCTCAACTTAGATGCTGATACTCCATCCATTTGTTTTCACTCCTCTTACTCTCTTTAGAGTCCTCTAGATAGAGTAATTCAGTCCTCTACATAGAGTAATTCAGTCCTCTACATAGAGTAATTCAGTCCTCTAGATAGAGTAATTCAGTCCTCTACATAGAGTAATTCAGTCCTCTACATAGAGTAATTCAGTCCTCTACATAGAGTAATTCAGTCCTCTACATAGAGTAATTCAGTCCTCTACATAGAGTAATTCAGTCCTCTACATAGAGTAATTCAGTCCTCTACATAGAGTAATTCAGTCCTCTACATAGAGTAATTCAGTCCTCTACATAGAGTAATTCAGTCCTCTACATAGAGTAATTCAGTCCTCTAGATAGAGTAATTCAGTCCTCTAGATAGAGTAATTCAGTCCTCTAGATAGAGTAATTCAGTCCTCTAGATAGAGTAATTCAGTCCTCTAGATAGAGTAATTCAGTCCTCTACATAGAGTAATTCAGTCCTCTAGATAGAGTAATTCAGTCCTCTACATAGAGTAATTCAGTCCTCTAGATAGAGTAATTCAGTCCTCTACATAGAGTAATTCAGTCCTCTAGATAGAGTAATTCAGTCCTCTACATAGAGTAATTCAGTCCTCTACATAGAGTAATTCAGTCCTCTACATAGAGTAATTCAGTCCTCTACATAGAGTAATTCAGTCCTCTAGATAGAGTAATTCAGTCCTCTACATAGAGTAATTCAGTCCTCTACATAGAGTAATTCAGTCCTCTACATAGAGTAATTCAGTCCTCTACATAGAGTAATTCAGTCCTCTACATAGAGTAATTCAGTCCTCTACATAGAGTAATTCAGTCCTCTACATAGAGTAATTCAGTCCTCTACATAGAGTAATTCAGTCCTCTACATAGAGTAATTCAGTCCTCTACATAGAGTAATTCAGTCCTCTACATAGAGTAATTCAGTCCTCTAGATAGAGTAATTCAGTCCTCTAGATAGAGTAATTCAGTCCTCTAGATAGAGTAATTCAGTCCTCTACATAGAGTAATTCAGTCCTCTACATAGAGTAATTCAGTCCTCTAGATAGAGTAATTCAGTCCTCTAGATAGAGTAATTCAGTCCTCTACATAGAGTAATTCAGTCCTCTACATAGAGTAATTCAGTCCTCTACATAGAGTAATTCAGTCCTCTACATAGAGTAATTCAGTCCTCTACATAGAGTAATTCAGTCCTCTACATAGAGTAATTCAGTCCTCTACATAGAGTAATTCAGTCCTCTACATAGAGTAATTCAGTCCTCTACATAGAGTAATTCAGTCCTCTACATAGAGTAATTCAGTCCTCTACATAGAGTAATTCAGTCCTCTACATAGAGTAATTCAGTCCTCTACATAGAGTAATTCAGTCCTCTACATAGAGTAATTCAGTCCTCTACATAGAGTAATTCAGTCCTCTACATAGAGTAATTCAGTCCTCTACATAGAGTAATTCAGTCCTCTACATAGAGTAATTCAGTCCTCTACATAGAGTAATTCAGTCCTCTACATAGAGTAATTCAGTCCTCTACATAGAGTAATTCAGTCCTCTAGATAGAGTAATTCAGTCCTCTAGATAGAGTAATTCAGTCCTCTACATAGAGTAATTCAGTCCTCTACATAGAGTAATTCAGTCCTCTAGATAGAGTAATTCAGTCCTCTACATAGAGTAATTCAGTCCTCTACATAGAGTAATTCAGTCCTCTACATAGAGTAATTCAGTCCTCTACATAGAGTAATTCAGTCCTCTACATAGAGTAATTCAGTCCTCTACATAGAGTAATTCAGTCCTCTACATAGAGTAATTCAGTCCTCTACATAGAGTAATTCAGTCCTCTACATAGAGTAATTCAGTCCTCTACATAGAGTAATTCAGTCCTCTACATAGAGTAATTCAGTCCTCTACATAGAGTAATTCAGTCCTCTACATAGAGTAATTCAGTCCTCTACATAGAGTAATTCAGTCCTCTACATAGAGTAATTCAGTCCTCTACATAGAGTAATTCAGTCCTCTACATAGAGTAATTCAGTCCTCTACATAGAGTAATTCAGTCCTCTACATAGAGTAATTCAGTCCTCTACATAGAGTAATTCAGTCCTCTAGATAGAGTAATTCAGTCCTCTAGATAGAGTAATTCAGTCCTCTACATAGAGTAATTCAGTCCTCTACATAGAGTAATTCAGTCCTCTACATAGAGTAATTCAGTCCTCTACATAGAGTAATTCAGTCCTCTACATAGAGTAATTCAGTCCTCTACATAGAGTAATTCAGTCCTCTACATAGAGTAATTCAGTCCTCTAGATAGAGTAATTCAGTCCTCTAGATAGAGTAATTCAGTCCTCTAGATAGAGTAATTCAGTCCTCTAGATAGAGTAATTCAGTCCTCTACATAGAGTAATTCAGTCCTCTACATAGAGTAATTCAGTCCTCTAGATAGAGTAATTCAGTCCTCTACATAGAGTAATTCAGTCCTCTAGATAGAGTAATTCAGTCCTCTAGATAGAGTAATTCAGTCCTCTACATAGAGTAATTCAGTCCTCTACATAGAGTAATTCAGTCCTCTACATAGAGTAATTCAGTCCTCTAGATAGAGTAATTCAGTCCTCTACATAGAGTAATTCAGTCCTCTAGATAGAGTAATTCAGTCCTCTAGATAGAGTAATTCAGTCCTCTAGATAGAGTAATTCAGTCCTCTACATAGAGTAATTCAGTCCTCTACATAGAGTAATTCAGTCCTCTAGATAGAGTAATTCAGTCCTCTAGATAGAGTAATTCAGTCCTCTACATAGAGTAATTCAGTCCTCTAGATAGAGTAATTCAGTCCTCTAGATAGAGTAATTCAGTCCTCTACATAGAGTAATTCAGTCCTCTACATAGAGTAATTCAGTCCTCTACATAGAGTAATTCAGTCCTCTACATAGAGTAATTCAGTCCTCTAGATAGAGTAATTCAGTCCTCTAGATAGAGTAATTCAGTCCTCTAGACAGAGTAATTCAGTCCTCTAGACAGAGTAATTCAGTCCTCTACATAGAGTAATTCAGTCCTCTAGATAGAGTAATTCAGTCCTCTACATAGAGTAATTCAGTCCTCTAGATAGAGTAATTCAGTCCTCTAGATAGAGTAATTCAGTCCTCTACATAGAGTAATTCAGTCCTCTAGATAGAGTAATTCAGTCCTCTACATAGAGTAATTCAGTCCTCTACATAGAGTAATTCAGTCCTCTAGATAGAGTAATTCAGTCCTCTAGATAGAGTAATTCAGTCCTCTAGATAGAGTAATTCAGTCCTCTAGATAGAGTAATTCAGTCCTCTAGATAGAGTAATTCAGTCCTCTAGATAGAGTAATTCAGTCCTCTAGATAGAGTAATTCAGTCCTCTAGATAGAGTAATTCAGTCCTCTACATAGAGTAATTCAGTCCTCTACATAGAGTAATTCAGTCCTCTACATAGAGTAATTCAGTCCTCTAGATAGAGTAATTCAGTCCTCTAGATAGAGTAATTCAGTCCTCTAGATAGAGTAATTCAGTCCTCTAGATAGAGTAATTCAGTCCTCTAGATAGAGTAATTCAGTCCTCTAGATAGAGTAATTCAGTCCTCTAGATAGAGTAATTCAGTCCTCTAGATAGAGTAATTCAGTCCTCTAGATAGAGTAATTCAGTCCTCTACATAGAGTAATTCAGTCCTCTACATAGAGTAATTCAGTCCTCTACATAGAGTAATTCAGTCCTCTAGATAGAGTAATTCAGTCCTCTACATAGAGTAATTCAGTCCTCTAGATAGAGTAATTCAGTCCTCTACATAGAGTAATTCAGTCCTCTAGATAGAGTAATTCAGTCCTCTACATAGAGTAATTCAGTCCTCTAGATAGAGTAATTCAGTACTCTACATAGAGTAATTCAGTCCTCTAGATAGAGTAATTCAGGCATCTGAATCTATACCTCATGTAAGTTATCCAAACAAGACCATGTTTATTGTAATCACCATCTTATTGTTTTCTGTACCTACTAATGTCAGTGAATACTACTAATCAACAACCACTAGACTGAACTACATGATCAAAAGTCAAAAGCTAAAAATTTGGAATCTATATGACAAAATTCCTTCATCCATGACAAAACACAATTCCAAATAGTAAGGAATAATTTTTCAAGAGTATGAACAAGAACTTTCAAGGAAACAATGTAACCTTGGCATGCTTGGCATAACACTTCTCATTGATAAAGAGTCTGGTAATGATGGGAAATGTTTTTTTTGGGGGGGGGGGCTGTTTCAGTTTGGTTTTTACATTTTTATATATGGAAGGAGGTGGCAAAGGAATATGCATGTGAAGTTAGAAGACAACCTGCAGAACTCAGCTCTTACCTTCTTGCATATGGGTTCTAGAAATCAAATTCAGATCATAAAACTTGTCAAGCCATCTCACTAGACCCAGAAAAAAAATTTTTCAAGACAGTTTCTCTATGCAGCCCTGTCCTGGAATTCCCTCAGTAGACTGGGCTGACCTTGAACTTGGGGATTCGCCTACTTCTGCCTTCCAAGTGCAGGGATTAAAGGCATACACTACCACCACCTTGCTCTTTATGATTTTTCAATCCATGTGTTTCAGTTTTGAACTAATGAGATCACTGCCGCCACAGTTAAGCTAAATCCAGGAAATTTTTAAAGTGACATCTGAAGGTTGGGCATGGAAGAAATGGGACTCGGAGCGTGTTCTCTCTCTCTCTCTCTCTCTCTCTCTCTCTCTCTCTCTCTCTCTCTCTCTCTCTCTCTTTCTCTCTCTCTCTCCTCCCCCTTCCTCTCTCTCTCTCTCTCTCTCTCTCTCTGTGCGTGTATGTGTGTAACATTCTTAACGCCAGAATAAAAGGGGGGTGTGTATGTGTAACTTTCTTTATGCCTGAATAAAAGGTGTAACTTAGGGAACAATACCTGAGAAAACAGCCTAGCATGGGAGTCTGTAGCTTTAATCTGAGAACTCAGGAAGCAGAAGCTGGTGGATTTGATTTTGGGGCCAACAAAGGCTACAAAATAAGATTCTCAAAAATAAAAAGAGAGAAGGGAGAGTCCCTGGAGGGATAGCTTAATAATTAAGAGTATTTATTCTTCTTGCAGAGAAGTTCAGTTTCCTGAACCTATGTTGGGTAGCTTTAGCAACAAGGAGACACCCTCCTCTGGTCTTCTGGGGGCCCCTTTCATACACATACACAAACCCACACATATATCCGTAATTTTTTTTTAATTTGGATAAAATTAACCCATTCTTTAACTTTTCAGGTTCTTCCAAGATCAAATATATTTGCAATCTGGCCTTTAAATAAAAGCAATTTTACATCTTACATATCCAATGTTTATCAAATCTAGAAAGCCTGAATGTACCCTAATTCCTTCTGCAAACAAGTTCCCAACTGGTTTCCTCTATGCATATAGACTGCATGTATGATACATAACCTCCTTCTGTCAGGATAGAACACACAGGATTTTTTTTTCCTGAACAATCACACATTTCTTGGATCCAATATCCCTTCAAGATCTAAAATCTTAAAATGACTATATGTCCTAAATTAAGTAATACATTCATAAAAAATATAGCTGGAGAGATGGCTTTGCAGTTAGGAACACTTGTTCCTCTTACCAAGGACCTGGGTTCTCAGCACCCACATGGCAGCTCACAACTGCTTTGAAGACAAAGCTAATAATCAACCAGTTTTTCTTTCTAATAAACAAACAGCCTCAAAACAAACGCTGAGATAACTAAACTCGCTATTTTAAAAAAGGGATTGAAAGGCTGGAGAGAAGGCTCAGCGGTTAGGAGCATTTGCGACACCCACACACTGGCTTACCAATTTGTAGCTTTAGCTCCAGGGAATCCGGAGCCCTCTTTTGGCCTTCAGAAGCACCAGACATAACTATTAGGTACACAGACATACACACTAGTAACCCACAGACTTTTTTTAATGTTCGCCCCAATCTTTTTCACTACACTCAGTTCCCAAACTGTAACTGTAATCAGCAAATAACTTTAAATGGAATAGAAATCAGCTAAAGGGAAATAAATATGTAAGAAATAAACAGTCCAACCTATCTCAGAATTTATTTAATCTAGTTATAATTCTAGATCCTGACATCTCACTGAAATAAGCGGAGATGAACTCTGGGTTCCACTTAGGTCCCCAACTTCCAAACCATTCCCCACTATATTCACAAACCCACACCAGCCAGGTGTCATTACTCTACTGTTTAAGTTAACAGGATAAAGAATAAACTCCAAACTGCTCACTTGGTCCAAAGTGCCAATCATTATATGCAGAACACCCAAACTTTTGCAGTGTTTCCCCTAGTTACAGAATGTCCTTTTCAAGATCCATCTTAAATCACTTAAATCTTAAAGCATTTGCCCAAGCCTCAAAACAGAAATTCCCCTGTTCTCCTTGAGCACTTTCCACTTGCTATATTGATATTATAATAATAGGCAATGTTTACTTAACTACAGAAAGGAGTACAAAGTAGCAACTAAAAGAGAAGCTTCGGAATAAGACTAATTTGGGTCTGACATCCAATCTTACAGCTAATAGTTATGGCTTGAGGCAAGTTGAATACCTCTGGCCTCCTTGAGGTCTCTTTTCTAATATAGGTAACACATTGCCTCAAGTGCTATTCAAAGAGCATTAAGCACACCTCACCTTAAAACTAATAAACAGCTGAGGTGAAAAGGGCTGTAGTTCTATAACTCTTCCTTGGAGGGACAAGTGGGGACAGCCCCAAGTAAGACTAGTTCTAAAATTATCCTCACAGAGAATTCAGGAAGATGGAAGAAACAACAGACTGTCTCCTCAGCTATACAACTACACCAGCAGATTCTGTTTCATGCCAACTGTTTTGAAGGCTTACACCTTTTGAAGGAGGACTTCAAATCAAACTGTGATAAACATGTCGATTTTGGCCTTGGGCACTGACTACTTCTAGTCCATGGAGCAAGTCACTCTTCAGGCGTTTCTGCAGTAGCTGCTAACAACAAAGAGAGCCAACATTTAAAACAAACAAAAAAACCCTGCCAACCAGTTTTCTCCAGTCATGCACAAAACACTCCAACAGCAGAAACATTCAGTCTCCCAGCACATAGTACTTTCTGGGAATGGCCTGTATGTTAGGCTACACATTATCAGATTATCTTTCATGTGACTACATGTGATAACACTTTTTAAAACAGTGACAAGTAAAATTACAACAAAAGTAAAATTTATAGAACTGACAACAGGAATCTAGCACATCAGAGAACTTGGAAAACTTTAAAGATGAATGAAAATAAAACAGCACATACCAAATATTTATGGGGCACAGCAAGAATAATATTCAGTGGGAGGGTTCAGAGTTTAAATACAATAAGATCATAGCTATAAGAGAAAAAAAATCAACTTTTGTTCTTTTCATTCCTTCATGCTTTTTAGTTTTTAAAGGTGTATTTCATTATTTGAAGGGGGCACATATGTGGCATCATATCTCAAACTCAGGACAAATTGCTGAGGTTAACAAAGCAAAGCGGACATTCCCACCAGCCTCTCTCAGTCAGTATCACCAGTACCTGTTTCGGAACCACCCTGGCTGGCATACCCTGCTCCCTATCCTAAACTCTCCAGCATCACGTCTTGATTCATTCATTTGTTCACTCATGCAGGTACACACTGAAGCAGAAGAATGTGTTGGAGACCCTCTCTGGGAACTGAACTGTGGTCCTCTGCAAGAACTGCTAAACAATACATCCATCCCTTTTAAACAATGGTGTGTGTGTGTGTGTGTGTGTGTGTGTGTGTAGGAACCATGACGCATATGCAGCTTTTGTGGAGAACTTGCAGGAGTCAGTTCTCTTTCTACCATGTGAGCTTCAAATAATGGAAACCAAGCTATTAAGCTTGGCAGCTGGTACTAGTACAGTCATCTCTCTGGCCCCTTTGCGCTTTTCTGCACTGGGTGCTTACAGCTTAAGAAAAAAACACTAAGACTGGAAACAATCTGATCTATCACTTAGCAGCGGCATCTACAAAAACTGAAAACATTATTTGCCAAATGAAAGAAGTTCTATTGTAGTTTTACAGGCATATTTACATATTCCCTTTTTTCCCCTCTTCTAAAAACCTTTCTTGGGAGACCCAGTTAGTTTGAGGTTTTCTGTTTTTAGATAAAGTCTCAATAGCCCAGAATGATCTGCAATCTCACAATCCTTTTCCCTCAGCCTCCCTCCCAGTGCTGGCTTTACAGGTGTGCACCACAAGCCAGTCTCATAACCAGTTCTTGATTCCTTATGACCAACTATTAAAATAATAACCCCTAGGAGAGGAAGCTTGAAGTTCAGAGTTAACTAAAATAGAGACTAGGCTAGATCTGAAACATTTTTAAAGTGGAATTTTCCTATTATGGCACTAAAAGATATAAATGGAACTACTAACATCCTCAAATAAAAGGTGATTGACTTACATATTATTTGAGAAAAAACAAGCAAATAAAATTAATTTTTAAAAACATTTCGCTAATCTTTCAAACAAAAAAAAAAGAAAGAAACTTGAGTACCTAAGTAACAAATCAAAACTGTGTGTTCACAGTATCACTGCAAGTCAGACACTGTTCTCAACACTTACCATAAAGCCCAATTTAATCTCCATTCTAACTCTATAAAAAGACTTCTCTGTCCTTAATTTATAGATGACCATGCTGAAACACAAAATCTACACAGTAACCTACCTGCCAAGCCAGGTTTCAAAATCAGGCAGTTTTGAAAAAGGTCAAGGAATCAAAAACTAAACAGACATCTGAGAGATGGCACACAGACTATGAGTATTTGCATCCAGGCTGGGTGGTGGTGGCACACACCTTTAACCCCAGTGCTCGGAAGAAAAAGGCAGACAGATTTCTGCAAGTTTGTAGCCTGATCTAGGACAGCAAGGACTACACAAAGAAATCCTACCTCAAAAAGCAAACAAACAAGAGTATTGCGCTCTTTCAAAAGATTTCCGTTTGGGTCCTATCACCCACATCCAACAGGTCACCACTACCTGGTAGGTAACTCCTGCTCTAGGGGACTCTGAAACCTTGTTCTGGACTCCACAGTAACTCACCCTCCCATAGTCGTACTACCCCACATCCCACCTCCACACACAATTAAAAAGTTATTTTTTAAAGTATACATAAATAAATAGGTGGTGGCATATGCCTTTGATCACAGCACCTGGGAGGCCAAACAAACTAAATTAAACCAGAAAAGTAGGCTTACAGAAAGAATAAAGCGGCAATGTACATAGAAAGTCACAGCACAGTATTTGTGGAAATACACAGTATTTGATGAGTAGGAAGTGGCTAAGGTAACTGCAACTATTTCAGAATTTTAAGAATGTCTAAAATACTAAAGACTCCAATCACCGTAACTATTTTGAAATCTATTAATAGATAACTATTAATGGATAACTATTGCTTATAAACTACATTTAAACTTGTCTTTGGGAATGGAGAAATGGCTCATAAATTAAGGGAGCACTTTCTGCTCTCACAGAGGACCTGAGTTCTGTTCCCAGCACCCACATGGTGGCTCACAACTCCAGATCTTGACTTCCTGGGGATCTGATGCCATCTTCTGTCCTCCTCAGGCACCAGGCACTCACATGGTACAGCTACAGACAGATAGACAAAACACTCCAACACATAAATCAAAATTTGAGTTGTCTTGACAAAAAGTATTACTTTCAACTACCAGAACTTTAAGTGCTGTTACAAAAGTGATTCTTTAAGCTATGTAAATCAAAAAGATTAGGGCATTAATTCTTTTGTTTTTATTCTCTCTATGATGGTAGTGTCCATGTATACCAGTATCTATGTGTGAGGTTAGAGGACAAGTTTCTAGTTTTGGTTCTCCCAAAGGGGTCCAGGATCAAACTCAGATGATCAAGTTTATACGGGAAATGCTTTTAACTCAGTAAGCCAACTCTCTGGTCCTAATTTCTGGTTTTCTGTTGTTTTTGTTTTTAACGGGGTTTGTTATTGTTGTTTTCTTTTGTGGGGGTTGGTTTGGTTTGGGGAGGGGTTGTTTATTTTGCTTTTTAACAATAAGCACATACCAAAACAAATGTACTACCCAAAATAACTCTTCAGAGTCACTCTTCTACGGAAATCTGCACCCTCCACGCCATTACTTTTTCATATAGATCCATTTTATTCAGTCAATATGCAAAGAGCCCAGAGGACCTTTCACTGTTGAAAGGAGTATGAATTAAGTATACTTAGCCCAACTCAAAACACTAAAATCAGGACAAAAAGATTCCACTAATAATGTTTACAAAGTAAGTTCAGTGACCATATCAAATATGGCAAAGACTCTATCTCAGAGTTTTGTCTACCTGAGTCTCCCAAATACTAAGATTAATGGAATGTACCACCCCATACCAAGTTCCTCACCACATTTTAAAGAAGACTTTATATTCAACCCACAATCCCAACACCCCTTTGTCTTCTACACAAGCAACCTCGGTAAGCAGTGAACACTAACCAGAATACTGAAAAGTGGACCCTCCCCCTCCTTGTTGCTTTTGTTTCTTTCTTTTTATTATTTAATCAATCAGTATGGAAGTGGATGCCTACAGCACCCTGTGGAAGACACAGGACTACTTAAGAGTCCGTTTTTCCTTTCGACCTGTAGTTCCAAGGGGCTGAATCAAGTTGCGGGGCAAGGGCCCTTTACCTGTCGGGCCATCTCTCAGATTGCCAAACTCGCTTTGAACTCACTATGTAGTCGAAGTCAGTGGCCTTGAACTCTTAATCACCTCTCAAAGGCCTGGGATAATATCTGTAAGCCACCACACTTGGCATGGGTCTCTTGAACTTGAAATACTAAAAAGAATTGGCTTAAGCGAACAGTCAAGAAAAAAAAAACATTTTCTGTATTATGACACCAAAAGTACATACAGCCACTGATCAAAAAACCACATTATCTAAACGAACTTAGATACACAGAACTCAAGAGTCCGAAGTGAAAATTTCATAAACCAACCCAGAATGAGAAACTAGGGAGGCTAGTAACTTTGGGTAAATTGTTGCTACTCAACTTACTGTCAAATGTACAAAAGAGACGCGATTGCTGCTTGTTCTTTATCCTAAATTTACTTTAGATCCATTGTGGAACTAAATAATTTTATAGGACATAGAATTCTCTCTTCAAAGTGTAACAAGTCCTCAGCTTATCTGCCAACAATTTTTCCCAAGTTACAGTACACAACCTAGACACCTTAGATCATCACCACACCCAACCTAAAAGCAACTTAGCAGACACAGAAAGCTCTCCCTCAGAGCGGCTGTTATACTCGAAACCTACTAATTATGGTTAACACCACCAGAAATAACCCATTAGGCGCTTGCAGTAAGTGCCACCAGCTTTAAGAATACCTGGTGCCATGTCTTAGTACAGTGCAAAACAGAATCCAACATTACAATCTCACACCTAACATGCCGGGAAACTGTATTAGGCTGCATTCTGACACGACCTTTAAATGTGGAAAGGCTCAAGAACTAAAGCAAAGAAGCTTGCGACCCCACCAACTACCTCCTTCGATCAACAAATCCAGCTTAACCCTTCACGCTAGCACTTTTTCCGTTGTAAACAGGCAACTACGGAGAAAAGGAAACGGAGAAAAACCTATATTTTGCTTTTATAAAAGGAATAACGGCGGCGCTTTCCAACCCCCCACGATGCGATTGAACAAATGAAAAAGGCAAAGGGAGGAAGTGACGGGAGTGGGCTGCTGGTGAGCTCACTTGGAAGTCCCAAACATGCCACCCAGCTCAGGGGTACCCCCAAACATCTGGACCAACAGCTGCAGCAGGGACACCGGGACGAGAGGGTGGCGAGAGCGAAGGATGCGGAGTTATGCCCGCACGCTCCTTTTCCTCCTCGGCCAACTCTTCTCTCGCCCCCTGTCCCAGCCCATCCCGCTCCCTCCAGGAAAAAAAAAAAAAACACCCAACAAAAGCAGAGGCTGGGGAGACAAAGAGGCGGCAGGCGAGCGGCGTCCAGAACAATGCGGAGCGGATCCCAGCCGAACTCCCGTGGACCACGCAGGCGGGCGGGCGGGCTGCCCCGGAAATCGCCGCCGAGCTCCGGCCCCCGTGGACGGCGGCCCTCAGGCCCCGCCGCCCGGGCGGCCTCACCGGGACGCGGAGCAGCACCGGCGGGCAGGACGGCGCGGCCCGGAGCGGAGCGGAGCTTCCGCCTGAGCGCGCCAGAGCGGTCCGCCGACGGGACTCACCCGCGTTCTGGTCTCGCGGCCAGAGGTAGTAGGTGGCGGGGATCACGATGAGCCCCACGAAGGAGGTGAGGAAGTAGAAGAAGGTGTTCCCGCTGTCATCGTACTGGAACTGCTGGCCCGCCATGGCTCCGCCTCCTCCACCGCGCTCCCCTCACCGCCGCCGCCACGACCCCGCGCTGCGCTGCGCTCCCGGCGCCCCGGCCCCGTGTGGCGTAGCTCGGACGCCGCTGCTGCTACCGCCGCCGCCGCCGCCTCTCCTCCCCACCCCCACGCCGCTCTCACGGACACGCCGCCGCCGCCGCGGCCGTCGCCAACTCTCGCGAGAGGAGCTAGTTCCCGCCCCACGCGGCTCTTCCCTCCCCGGCCGGCTCCTCCACACGCTCGCAGAGGGAGACGTGGCGCGCGCAGCGAAGAAACTCTGTTGGACCCCTCCCGCGGCCCCACCCCCGAGCCACGGACCACGCCCCCGATTTCCCTAAGATCCGCCCCCAGGTCCCGCCCCCTGCTTACCCGGCTTTCTTTCCCAGCACCCTTCGCCGGATTCCCGGAGCTTTCCCTCCAAGCAGAGAGCTGGGGCGAGCGTCCTAAGTGCGACTGGAACCTGAGCTTTTGCAAGCGGAGCGAGGTTGCCGTGCCTCTCCACTGTCTCCTATCCCTCTCACTTTTCCTCAGCTTCTGATCCACCCCTCCACGTGAACCTCGTGGAAACAAGTGCCATTAAGAATAGGGAGCGAGGGACTCCTCCTCAGAGTTCCAAAGCTTAGGTATTTGGAGCTGCCAGTTCACTAATGCTTTCTGTGACCCAAGTGGTCATGTGTTCGATTTGTCAGTAAAGCATGAAATTAAGCAAAATATAGATCGGTGGCTCTCAGCGTTCCTAATGCTGCCACCCTTTAATACAGTCCCTCATGTTGTCGTGACCCCGAACCATAACGTTATTTTCTTTGCTAGTTCATAACTGTAATGTTATTAATGTTACAAATTGTAATGTAAATATATGATATGCAGGATATCTTATGTATACTCCCTCTAAAACGTTCGTTTGACAGCTCCCCCCTCAACAGGGTCAAGACCCACAGATTGAGAACCGCTGTTACATATGCTCTCTTGACGAGAAAATTCAAGTTCAAAACGTTTTCCAAAGGTCACGCTCAATGGTTTGGGTTTGCTCAGGATTTGGGGATGCAAACCCAGATTGCTCTGACGCCCCAAAGAGCCGTGGGCACTCCCTTGCAACCTGTGAGCAAACTGAAGTAGCAATCACCCTGTGCTGGCCACAAGCTCAAGCTGGAATCAGCTGAGCTGCAGGATGTTCCTCTCATCTTGCAAAGATCCCACCGAAGTCCAGTGATGGCCTTAGCAGGGTGGGTCCCAGCGTCTGCACTGCCCTCTGGATCAAGAGGACATAGGGCACTTTCCACAGGGCTGCGGTGAGCAGTAAAGGAAACGGTGTGCTACACCTTTCAAAAGAGAAACTATTGCACAAGTACGAACCTTCTGCTGTATTTTAAGGCTCGTTTTGTTGTTGTTTTGTTTTGTTTGCTTTTTGTTTGGGGGTTGTTTTTTGTCTTTTGAGCCAGGGTTTCTTTGTGTAGTCCTGGCTGTCCTGGAACTCACTCCTTAGACCGGCTTTTAAGGCTTGTTTCAAGACTAGTCTATTAACTACATCTCTTTTCAATATGCCTTCCATTGTCTGAGGGGAAATCTGGTTATACAACCTCTTTCATTTAATGTCTCAAAACCAGTATTTATCATAATGAGTCACGCTTCCCCTTATAATAGATTATGTTCACAAGAGTTCTGTCTCCCCTTTCAAATTCCAATTTAACAGGAAATTTCTGAAAACCACTTTTGCTGCATTTTTCTGCCTCCCTACCCCCTTTGTGTAACGTTTCCAAGGACTTTATTATAGGAGGGAAACTTAGAAGTGGAAAAGAAAATTGAACTATGAAGTCAGAACAGAACTACGGCCATCCTGAGGCAGGAAGATGCCACCAAATGCACCCAGGAACCATCCAGTGGTAGCACATTAACTTCAAATTCCATCAAAACCTCAGATGACTGTGGTATAAAACAGTCGGCAGGGCTGGCTTTGAGCAGTCACACACCCTTGCCCTCAGTCCAGCTGCAGCTCTGAACATTCTTCCTCCTAAGCCTCAGTTAGAGTAGTACTGACAAAAAAGAAAAGAAAAGAAAACCAACCCTCCACTTTCTTTAGTTTAGTCCTGGAATTCTTTTGAATATCAAAGCCATGAATCCTGGTTCAGCCTGAGTCAAGGTCCTTAAAACTCTAGGGGACCTCCTCGAGCTGCTGGGGGAAGGGGACCTCCTCGTGCTGCTGGGGGAAGGGGATCTCCTCGAGCTGCTGGGGGAAGGGGACCTCCTCGTGCTGCTGGGGGAAGGGGACCTCCTCGAGCTGCTGGGGGAAGGGGACTGCCAATGCAAGGGAGCTCCGCTCCTGTTATTTGCTGACCGCACAACCTTACTGAAAACGTGCACCACTCACAAACTTGGCTCCACTGGAGCAGGTAGACTTTGCCTTGGGCTGAATCTCTTGTTAAGTCCTTACGTGTTTTCAGAATGTTGAACTGGATTTTTTTATGCCTTCATTTATGTTTAACTTGGCATTTCTGCAAACATAATACATCTGTTTTATAAACGTATGGCAAAATAAATTAAATTATAACTCCTGCCAGTCTTGATGGCACATACCTTTAATCCCAGCACTTTCGAGATAGAAGTAGGCAGATCTCTGTGAGTTTCAGGCCAGCCTGGTCTATGTAGCAAATTACAGAACCCTCAGGGTTACATAGAGCAACCCTATCTCAAAATAAGCAAACAAACACAGAAATAAATGAATAAATAAACAAATAGTAAATAAGTATCTCTTCTGTGGACCATTTTTTTCTGGGAAGTAATCTCATCGATTGCAGCTTTGGGCTCATATAACAGTGGATTTAACAACTTAACCATGAAATATCAATTTGAACAAATTGTATCAATTTACTAATCCTCTAGCCATTAAAAATTATGAAATTTATTAACCCAAAGCCTATAAATACTCAGTGTTTTAGAACTGGGTCTCATGTAACCCAGGCTTACCTTGAACTCAATATAGAGCCAAGAATGACTTTGAAGCCAAGTGTGATAATACATTCCTTAAGCCAACACTCCAGAGGCAGAGGCTGGTAGATCTCTGTGAGTTCCGGGCCAGTCTGGTCTACATAGCAAGTTCCAGGACAGACAGGACTACATGGTAAGCCCCTATGTCAGAGAGAGAGAGAGAGAGAGAGAGAGAGAGGACCTTGAATACGTGCCTCTCTTTCCTCTACCTCCTAAGCACTGGGACTGCAGACATGCACCACACCAGGCCCTTCTACTGATGATATTAACTTACAAAACTATTTCTTTTAAGAGATCATTTTAGTGAAATTGTTAATAATAGTAAATGGATATGGAAGAAAATGAGCTACAAACACATATTGTCCTTAATTTCAGCATATGTTAAAATGTATTTTAATATCATTTGTGAATATGTCTGCAAGAGAAAAGTTTAATCACTTTCATTTTAATTGCTTGGTTGTTTGTCTCCTCTCAGGTATGGAAAGCTTATTTTTAGGCTCCTTTTAATAATTTGCTTTTTCCTTAGAGTGACTCTTTCATTTATTGGTAAGTCGGCATTGTGTTACTGGCATTGACTTTCATTAATGCATACCAAAGTGTTTACGTGGCTCTGATGAGACATTATTCAGATTTCTGTGTGGTGGAGTTAACTCAGAGACTGGAAGAAACCAAACTATTAAGTAAGTATGTGCAATTAGTTCTTCCCTCCCTGCCTGCTCGCATCTCAATACAGTAGTCCCTCCATCACGGTGTGCTCCAAGCCTTCTAGCTTATGCTTGGAAACCCTGTAGATACTCTGTGGGGGGTTTCCTACACATGCGCAAATGCCACGGTTTCTCCATCTCAGTTATACACAGTGGCCAGGAATGTTGAAATTGGAGATATAAGTGAAAATCTACAACAACTTTCTTTTTCTTTCTTCAAAAATGCACAGACAGGGCTGGAGAGATAGCTCAGTGTGTAAGGGCAGGTATTCTTCTTCCAGAGGACCTGAGTTTGATTCCCCGTGCCAGAGTTGGGCAGCTTACTACTTCAACTCCGGCTTCAAGGGAACTGACCAACCCCACCCTCCCCCACCCCTGCCCCCACATACATAGGCACATAATTTTAAAAATAACAAAATTAAAATTAAAAAGACAGACGGAGAATTTGTTCTTACTAACCTGTTTCTATACCAAGTCAGTACCTTCAGCCTTTAGCTGAAGGGAAGCGCTTTAGAGCTCTTTTTTGGCACACCTGAATTGAGCATTGTTACACCTGCTCTTTGGAGTAACAACATCAAGTACAGTACCTGTTGCTTGAATGCTAGTCCTGCCACACCACAGCTCTTCTCACGACTGACATGGTTAAGTGACTTGAGGATGGAAAACATGTATGCCACGGACACCTGGATGACTCGAAACCTGGACCAGGACACAGCAGAACTGAGCGATTTCATCAGCGCACAACAGCATATAATTTAGTGCTTGCAAATTGTTTATTTCTGGAAGATTCCATTTAGTATTTTTGATAGTGGACATACTAAAGCATGGGTAACTAAAGCCATGAAAAACAAAATCCAAGAAAAGGAAGGATTGTGTCTGACCTTTATTCCTGAGGCCTAGGAAATCTCCTTTTGTCCACTTTTTTTGTTTGAGGCGGCCCCTCGATGTCTAGCTCCAAACTTGATATGCAGCTGCGGGTGACTTGAACTTCTGATCCACCTGCCCCTCTATCCTAAGTGCTGGTATTTCTCCAGGCTGACAACACCAAACACTGTTGTTTTGTAACAGAATCTCCATTGTTTGATTTTATCAATAAAGACTCAGGAGCCAGATGCTGAGATGAAAGCCTGCTACCCAGAAAGGCAGAGAGCTGACCTTCCTCCTAAGGGGGTATCCCAGTGTGAATCTCTTCCCTCATACCATCTCAAAAACAAGCCCCCACAAACTGAATGTCCCTCCCTTCTACTTCCTGTGCATCTCTCTATCTGTCCATCCTCCTGACTCCCTCTGACTCTCTCTGGTTTTTTTTTTTTTCTTAATAATCCTGTGTTCACTTCCTGTCAACTGGTTGCTTGCTCTGCCTCTTGACCTATGGCTGACGTTATTTAATCCTGTTTACAATATTCAAGCGCTTGGATTAAAGGTATGTGCTAAGGCTGAGCTTCACCACAACTAAAAACAGGTTTTTGCAGTAAATAACAATCTCAAGTTCACAGTGTGATCAAATATCCTGCAACAAAGCACACTTTCAAATCAGTTTTTAAAAGTCTTTTTGATCCAGACATGCTAGCACATGCTATTAATTTCACTGCTTGGGAGGCAAAGACAGTCAAATATCTGTGACTGCCAGGGCTGTGTATTGAGACCCTGTCTCAAAACAACACAAAAAGCTAAGCTCAAGAGAGATGTCTCAGTGGTTAAGAATACTTCCTGCTCTTTTTTTAAGAGTGTGTATGCATGTGTGTGCGTGTGTGTGTGTGTGTGTGTGTGTGTGTGTGTGTAAGTGTACATAAGTACTCTCACAAGCCAGAGGTATTGGACCCTTTGGAGTTGGAGCTACCTGATGTGGGTGCTGGGAATCGAACTTGAGTTCTCCAGACGAGTAGCACATATTCTTAACCACTGAGCCATCTCTCCAGCTCTGTACCTGATGCTTTCACAGAGAACTGGGACTCAGTTCCCAGTGCCCAGAAGGCAGCTCACAGCTATCTGTGTCCAGTTTCAGGAGATCTGATTCCCTCCTATGGCCTCCTTGGCTGCCAGGCACACATGTGGTGCTCATACATACATACATACAAGCAAGGCAGTTATACACATAAAGTTAAATTTTTTAAACGTGTATGCATATTGTGTGCAGTGCACACTTTTGTGTAGGTACAGGTACCCACATGCCATGTAGCACTTGTGGAAGTCCAAGGACTACCTCAGCATCAGCCATTGCCCTCCTTCCAACTTGTTTGAGAGTGGAGCTCTTGGTTTTTCTCTACTGAAGCCGTGCTAGCTGGCCCTCAAGCCTCCAGAGTTTCTCCTGACCAAATCTCCTGTCTCCCTGCAAGGGTGCTGAGTTTATAGATGCATTTATCATTTGATTTCACAAAAATCTCCTATGGTATTCCTGAAAATAATATAAAATCATAGTCATACAATCAGTTATGTATTAGAATTGCTAAAAGTTTGTATAACCTTCCTGTTTCTGTCTACTCCTGGAGCTGATCCTGTACCACAGCACCTGAAGGTGATCCTGTGCTATAGCTCTCCATACCCAAATACCACCGGGAGAGAGCTGGTAAGACCACCATTTCTGTTCAAATTCCTGGCCCAAGAGGGACCCACCCAGAGCCATCAGGACACAGGAATCAAGGAACAGCCAGGTACAGGATCCTTCTGGTTTCCATCTGCACCTCAGAGCTGACCCTGTGCCACAGCTCTCCATACCCAAATTCCTCTCAGAAAGATCTGGTCTCCCAGGAGTACTGACACACAAGCTTGCAGGAGGGACAAGCCACAGTCAGAGACAGCAAGACTAGCTAACACCAGAGATAACCAGATGGCGAGAGACAAGGGCAAGAACATAAGCAATAGAAGCCAAGGCTACTTGTCATCATTAGAACCCAGTTCTCCCACCACAGTGAGCCCTGGATACCCCAACACACCAGAGAAGCAAGACTCTGATTTAAAATCACATCTCATGATGATGATAGAGGACTTCAAGAAAGACATAAATAACTCCCTTAAGAACATACAGGAGCCGGGCGGTGGTGGCGCACGCCTTTAATCCCAGCCCTTGGGAGGCAGAGGCAGGCGGATTTCTGAGTTCGAGGCCAGCCTGGTCTACAAAGTGAGTTCCAGGACAGCCAGGGCTACACAGAGAAACCCTGTCTCGAAAAACCAAAAAAAAAAAAAAAAGAACATACAGGAAGGGCTGGAGAGATGGCTCAGTGGTTAAAAGCACTGACTGCTCTTCAGAAGGTCCTGAATTCAAATCCCAGCAACCACATGATGGCTCACAACCATCTGTAAAAAGATCTGATATCCTCTTCTGGACTGTCTGAAGACAGCTACAGTGTCCTTAGGAATAATAATAAATAAATCTTAAAAAAAAAAAAATACAGGAGAGCACAGGTAAACAGGTAGAAGCCCTTAAAGAGGAAACACAAAAATCCCTTAAATAATTACAGGAAAATATAACCAAGCAGGTGAAGGAATTGAACAAAACCATCTAGGATCTTAAAATGGAAATAGAAACAATAAAGAAATCACAAAGGGAGACAACCCTGGAGATAGAAAACCTAGGAAAGAGATCAGGAATCATAGATGCAAGCATCACCAACAGAATAGAAGAGATAGAAGAAAGAATCTCAGGTATAGAAGATACCATAGAAAACATTGACAGGACAGTCTAAAATGCAAAATGCAAAAAGCTCCTAACCCAAAACATCCAGGAAATCTATGACACAATAAGAAGACCAAACCTAAGAATAATAAGTATAGAAGAGAGTGAAGATTCCCAACTTAAAGGACCAGTAAATATCTTCAACAAAATTATAGAAGAAAACTTCCCTAACCTAAAGAAAAAGATGCCCATAAACATACAAGAAGCCTACAGAACTCCAAATAGATTGAACCAGAAAAGAAATTCACATAATAGTCAAAACACCAAATGGACAAAACAAAGAATATTAAAAGCAGCAAGGGAAAAAGATCAAGTAACATATAAAGGCAGACCCATCAGAATTACACCAGACTTCTCACCAGAAACTATGAAAGCTAGAAGATCCTGGGAAGATGTCATACAGACCCTAAGAGAACACAAATGCCAGTCCAGGCTACTATACCCAGCAAAACTATCCATTACCATAGATGGAGATACCAAGATATTCCATGACAAAACCAAATTTACACAATATCTTTCCACAAGTCCAGCTCTACAAAGGATAATAGATGGGAAACTCCAATACAAGGAGTGAAACTAAACCCTAGAAAAAGCAAGAAAGTAATCTTTCAACAAACCCAAAAGAAGATAGCCACACAAACATAATTTCATCTCTAACAACAAAAATAGCAGCAACAATGTGTAAACAGGACCCAGCATTTTGCTGCATACAGGAAACGCACCTTAGTATCAAAGACAGATACTACCTCAGAGTAAAAAGCTGGAAAACAATTTTCCAAGCAAATAGTCTCAAGAAACAAGATGGAGTAGCCATTCTAATACCGAATAAAATTGAATTTCAACCAAAAGTTATAAAAAAAGTTAAGGAAGGACCATATGAAGCTCAAGAAGAAGAAAGACCAAAGTGTGGATGCTTCAGTGCTTCTTAGAAGGGGGAACAAAATACTCCCAGGAGGAAATATGAAGACAAAGTGTGGAGACTGAAGGGAAGGCCATCCAGAGACCACCCCACCTGGGGATCCATCCCATATACAGTCACCAAACCCGGATGCTACTCTGGATGCCTGGAAGTGCTTGCTGACAGGAGCCTGATATGGCTGTCTCCCAAGAGGCTCTGCCTAAGCCTAACAAGTACAGAGGTGGATGCTTGCAGTCAACCATTGAACTGAGCATGGGGTCCCCAGTGAAGGAGTTGGAGAAGGGAATGAAGGAGCTGAGGGGGTTTGCAGCCCCATGGGGGGGAGTAACAGTGTCAAAGGGCCTTATCCATCCCCCCATCCCTGGAGTTCCTAGAGACTGGACCACCAACCAAAGAATACACATAGAGGGACCCAGAGCTCCAGTTGCATATGTGGCAGAGGATGGCCTTATTGGACATCAGTGGGAGGAGTGGCCCTTGGGCCTGAGTGGGTTCAATGCTTCAGCATAGGGGAATGTCAGGGCGGGAAGGCAGGAGTGGGTGGGTAGGGGAAGCACCCTCATAGATGCAGGGGGATGGGGGATGAGATAGCGGGTATCCAGAGGGGAGACCTAGAAAGGGGATAACATTTGAAGTGTAAACAAAGAAAATATCCAATAAAAGAAAAAACTTATACAAAAAAAGTTTGTATAAATAGACAGGTTTGGGTAAACTTTTCATTTTTGGTGCCAATCCTGAAATCTGGGGCGTCACACAACACTAAGAAAGTATTCTGCCACTGAGATGGATTCCTAGCCCTAGTTCTAGTCAGTTCTATTTTTGCAAGATTTTCATCCAAAATTGGAGTTAAGGGGTTGAACCTAGAGCTTTGTACATACCAGACAAGTAAATGTTCTACCACTGAAATACACACCTCAGCACTGAAAAGAAAATTCCAAACATTTATTATTGTTTATAACCAGTATTTTTTTTCAAGGCTAAATGAAGGGTATCACATTTTCTGCTTACAATTTCTAAATCTGACAGTAGTTTCAGGTTCCAAACAATGCTTCTCCTTTACTGATACATTTCTCCTAGGATATGTCCACAGTGTGAATCAGGGCACATTATCCCTTCACAGTCCTTTGGTGAGGAGAGTGGTCCTTTGTATCACTTAGGCATCTATAAATTATAAACATGTGTGTATGAGAATTAACTACTAAAAGTAATTTACTTAGCATCTATCTCCCATCAATAAATGGTCACCATCCAGATAGGAACAAACCAGTAAGAGTCACTTGTGTTTGACACAGACTGAAAGCCAGGCTGGACCCTGAGTCTGATCCTGGGGTAGAATGAATATTCTTAGAAGTGGTAACCACATATAGGGACAACTATACAGCAAGTAAGAATACCCCCTATTCAAGAGGAGGCTATAGGGGGATAGATGGCTCAGTAGTTAGAAAATTGGCTGTTTTTCCATAGGTCCTGAGTTCAATTCCCAGCAACTACATGGTGGCTCACAACCATCTGTAACGGAATCTGATTCCCTCTTCTAGTATGCATGAAAACAGACTACTCATATACATATAATAAATAATTTTTTTAAAAACAAAGGAGGCTATAGCAACTGGAGAGTCATGGTTGACTCCAGGCAGCATAGGTGAAACTTCCCTGTCCACCAAAGCATATTAGTCTGAGCCATCACTGCCATCCCTAATTCAATAGTGGGAAAGAACTATGACCTACTAAGCCCAGCCCTCACTTTAAAGTCTGATTCACTGGACAAGCTGGTAAGAGCTCCTAAGTCTTAAATGAGTAAACTTGCCTTGCAGGTTAGGTTGCTGCTTTGCTGAACAGTGAGGCAATGACCAGACTCCATAAGAACAGAACTCCAATGAACAACTCTTCCAGCAACCAGTCCAGGAAGGCAAGCTTCACCAGCTGCTACAATTGGCCTTGAACTTCAAGACTTGGTGGATAGCTATCAGCTTCACATGGGTTTTTTGTCTCAATTCCAAATCCGAATCAATTAGACAAATACGCTCCCTGAAGCAAACACACAGAATGCCCAGCTTCTAGTTTGCCTGTCTCTAGCTTCTTCATACCACAAACAACATTCAGAGGATACCCAAGGCCTCCCTTTCTGCTAAGTCTTTGAAGGCCTCTCTTTATGCTAAGCCTCTCTTACCTTCCAGCCTGACTTTGAATCTCTGTCAAAGAGACTCTCCTGCCACAGTAGGCCCTGAATCAATAGCATTGGTTTGTTTCAGTCTGGGTGGTGATCATTTATTGATGGGAGGTAAATGCTAAATTATTTACTTCCATTAGGTAACTCTCTCGTACTCTTGTATACACACATATTTATAATCTAGCAGAGATGCCTAAATGGTACAAGTATCTACACCTTCTCCCATGAAAGTCTGAACAAACAAGACAATCACTAGCCTGTACTAGACTACAGAAATAAAAGCTGTTTCAGAATATAACCCTCTGCCTATCTGCTTGTCGGGCAATCCCTGTTCACATGAATGAGAAACAATCACCAGACCTAGTGCCCTGGATGAATGCGCTTTCTAAACATTTTGTCGATATGACTCACATCAAGAACATCTGTGAGGCCAGATGGCTCAGTGGTCAAGAGCGCAGGCTGCTCTTCTGGGGTGCTCTGAAAGGGCAGCCAGTGCTCCTCTGGGGTGCTCTGAAAGGGCAGCCAGTGCTCCTCTGGGGTGCTCTGAAAGGGCAGCCAGTGCTCTTATGCTCTGAGACTTCTCACCAGCCCCCTCATCTTCATTCTCTATCCAATGCAGCATACATGCAGACAAACAATTACACACATTAAATAAAAATCCTAGGCAGGAGAGATCACTCAGACCTCTCAGAAGGTAAGGACTGGCTGCTCATGCAGAGGACCCAGGTTTGATTCCCAAATTCTGTGGGGCTCACAACCATCTGTAACTCCAGTCCCAGGAAACTTGACAAGCTCATCTGGCCTCCAAGGGTATCAGACATGCATGTGATACACAGATATACATGCAGGGAAAACACCCATACACACAAAATATTTTTTGTCTGTTTTGAGACAGGGTCTCTCTACATAGCCCTGGAACTCACTATATAGATCAAGCTGGCCTCAAACTCACTGAGATCTGTCTGCCTCTGCCTCCCAAGAACTGTATTTTTTTTTTTTTTACTTTTAAAAGAGGTGTATTTTTGTTTGTTTTGTTTTTTGAGACAGGGTTTCTCTGTGCAGCCCTGGCTGTCGGGGAACTCACTCTGTAGACCAGGCTGACCTCGAACTCAGAAATTCGCTTACCTCTGCCTCCCAAGTGCTGGGATTACAGGCGTGCGCCACCACTGCCCGGCGAGGTGTATTTTAGATTGTGGCCCTGTATATTACTAAAGAAATGTCATGAAATGAAAAACCTTTACCATGTGATATTTTTCTATTTCAATCTATTTTTAAATTTTGGGATTTTTTTTTCTTTTTTTTAAATTAATCATTCCATTCGTTTACACCTCAAATGATATCCCACTTCCTGGTTGCCCCTCCACAAGTCCCCCATCCCAAAACTCCCTCTCCTCTCTCCCCTTTGCTTCTATGAGAGTGCTCCCTACTCACACACCCACCCCTCCCACCCCACCCCTACAGCAACCCCCTAGGGCATCAAACCTCCACAGGACTAAGGCCTCCCTTCCCACTGATGTCAGACAAGGCTATTCTCTGCTACCTGTGTATCTGGAGCCATGGGTCCCTCCCTGGACACTCCTTGGTGGTCTAGTCCCTGGGAGCACTGGGTGGTTTGGCCAGCTGATGTTCTTCCTATAGGGTTGCAATCCCCCTCAGCTCCTCCAGTCCTTCTGCCAGCTCCCCCACCAGGGTTTGAGACAGGGTCTCACTATGTAGCTGAAGCCTGGCCTAGAACTGTGTATACCAGGTTCTTTTCACAGTGATCCTCCTTAGCCTCCTGAGTGCTGGGATTTCCAGTGTGCACTATAACATCTGGCTTTATGTATTTGCTTATACCAAGTTTAAACAAATTATACATATTAGTATACAAAATAGACCTTTTAGTATAATCTAAAAGCTTTTTAAAGATGTACAGAGATACACTACAATAAAAGGTAGATGATACCTTCTGTGTATATTCCTTTTTTTTTAAGATTTATTTATTTATTATATGTAAGTATACTGTAGCTGTCTTCAGACACTTCAGAAGAGGGCATCCGATCTCATTACGGATGATTGTGAGCCACCATGTGTTTGCTGGGATTTGAGCTAAGGATCTTCTGAAGAACAGTTAGTGCTCTTAACTGCTGAGCCATCTCTCCAGCCCCTTCTTTGTGTATTCTTAAACATTCATTTTATTATCAGATGGAAACTTTTACCTAAACAACTCTATTGCAGTTTTCAATCTTAATGTGAAATCACCTGTGAGACATGTTAAAACACAGATGGCCAATAGACTTGGTGACTCACACCAGTAATCTTAACTTTTGGAAAGCTGAGGCAGATCTAAAGTCTGAGGCCAGCCTGGACTAGATAGCAACACACATACACACACACACACACACACACACACACACAGAGAGAGAGAGAGAGAGAGAGAGAGAGAGAGAGAGAGAGAGAGAGAATTTCTGGGCCTCACTCCCAGAGTTTCTGATACATCTCCACAGGTCAAATTCTGGACAGATTCTAGGTGCTGCTCTAATCCAGGAACCACACTGCTCTAATCAGTCCCTTTCATAAACCAGTGTCTCCTTTTATAGTGGATAACCACTTCCAGATTTACCTGATCGTCATATGTTAAGTTCCTTGAATCAAAGGATATTGCATTAGCTTAGCATTTGTAAGTCTGAACCAAAAGTAAGGATTTGTGGGGGTCCCCAAGATGTTCACTGCGTGAAGTCACGTGACACCAACCCTGACAAGCTGAGTTGGATCCTGGAACCCTCGTGGTGGAAGGAGAAAAACAACTCCACGTGCCCACCGTGGCTCGTGCACACCCCCACACATATGTGCACACACACACACAAAGAGGAAACTAAAAAGTAAGGACTTGAGGGGGACAGCCAGCTTCCAGGTTCCACCGTCTCCGAATTATTTAACCTTTCATTCATTTGGTTACTAGTGAAGCCATGTACCGAGGGCCCCTTCTAGGCTCTAGACTACAGCAATCCTGAGTATCTGGTAGGGGAAGATTTCCCTTCTGGATGCTTTAGAACGACTCCGAGGCTGTTTATTGGGTCCTTTGACAGTTTAGTTCCCAGCGATAAGGACAGGTGCCCTTCCATCAATGGAAAGGTGACCAAGCAGGTCACTGCAGCACGTTTTATAGAACCACAGTTCTCTGAAAGCAACTCCAGCAACTGGCTGGAAGACAGCATTGCAGCTGGGCACTCATTACCATGACAGTTTCCCATCCACTCCTCTGATTCTGATAAGAAAGTTGTGCTTCAGCAAGTATCCGGGTGGGTCCTAAACTCGGTGGAGCACGGGAAACATCGATTATAATGTCTTGGAGCACAGTCCTCCAAATCATATTAACCAAAATTGAAAAGTTCTTGCAGTCTTTCAGCAGCACTCAAGCTCTGCATGTAGGAATGTCTTGAGGAAACCTAAAAGGTTCCCAGTTCTGGGGCGGTCCTCTATACCGATGGCATGAGAATCTCTCTCTCGGGTGGTTCCAGTTGGCAAGCAAAATTTTGAAGCATATTTCTCGGACTTCATCCCATAGCTGCCTCCTATTACCATGACAACCAATATCCTGCTTAAATGCTTAAGTACATGGGAAGGCAAAGGAGATGCTATCAGGTGATCTCTAGGCCCCCTAATCCACTCAGGCCAGTAGTCCTAGAAAGCTCTGGGAAAAAAAGGGGATGGGGGGAACTACCACAAAGTTTCATGGCTTTGGGGCTTCTGTTCAAAGGTGTAGACTACTAACTCCTCAATTTTAGTATAAACATGAATTCCTTAGGGCGCTTGTTAACTTTTTAAAATATGGCTTCTGTTTTAAAAAACACTTTTCATCTCGTGATATTTTTTAAAAGTTTGGCTCTTTTTTTTATTAATTTTGTTCTTTGATAATGTCATACCTATATAAAAATTTAAGTGATTTTAAAATTATATTTTGTAAGGGTAGAGTTCACAACTTACAGGAGTAGGTTTTCTCCTTCTACCGTGTAAACTGCAAACATCAAACTCGAGTCCTGGGTCTTGGCAGCAAGAGCCTTTACCTCCTAAGCCGGCTCACCAGCCCCAGTGCTATGTTTTAAACGTTGTTGTTATAGTGTGAGAGTATTGCATAGTGTGTGTGTGTGTGTGTGTGTGTGTGTGTGTGTGTGTGTGAGAGAGAGAGAGAGAGAGAGAGAGAGAGAGAGCAGGTGTGCGGTGCCACAGCACGAATGTGGTGTGGAGGTCAGAGGTCAACGTTGTGGCGTCATTTCTCTCCTTCTACCTTGTAGTGGGTTCAGAGGTCACCCTCACTTACTCCTCAGACACCTTGCCAACTCTGGTAGCTTATTAAAGTGGGGTTGGAGAGACAGGCTCAATGGTTACAAGTGCTTGCAGCTCTACTGGAAGGACCAGGGCTTAGATCCTAGCACCAACATCAAATGATTCATGAATGCCTCTGACTCCAAACAATCTGATGCCTCCTTCTTGCCTCTGTGTGCACATAAGTATAGAAACACACATATAAGTAAAATAAGTCTTTTTAAAATAATAAAATGAAATGAAGGTTTTGATTTGGTCTGTAGTTTTTGTTTTTTTTTTTCCTCCTGCTAGGAACTGAACCTGGGGTCTGCCCCACGGAAGCAAACGTTCTGCCAACTAAACAGCCCTTGAGCTTGTAATCTTACTGCTTCGGCTTCCTAAGTACCTGGAACTAGAGGAATTTGGTAATTGCTAGCAGAGTATTTTCAGAAATTTGGTTGTGTCTAGAGAAGCCAGTAAGGAAACTCAAAGAGTTCTGGTCTGTGTACGTAGCCCTGGTAGAGTGCTGCCTATTGTGAGCAAAGGCCTGGGTTGAAGTCCCTGCACTGTGAAACAAAACAAGATAAAATCATGAGCATCAGCTAGGACACAGAGGCATGTTCTCCCGGAGCACACAGACACAATGCAAGGGTCCACAGTGTGCATCCAGCAGTCACCCATCACTGCTGTGCTAAAGGCAAGATGTGGTGACATAAGGGTCCACAGTGTGCATCCAGCAGTCACCCATCACTGCTGTGCTAAAGGCAAGGTGTGGTGACATAAGGGTCCACAGTGTGCATTCAGCAGTCACCCATCACTGCTGTGCTAAAGGCAAGGTGTGGTGACACAGTTACAGACACTTGAGATATTCTATATATACCTACCCAGCTGATGTCACATCACAGGGATCCATGAAGCAGGGGTACAACTACATCCAATTTCTTCAGAAAAGGAAGAGGGGTTAGGAAGAAGAAACATACCTAGGAGCACACAGATAGGAAATGAGTATTTCTATTTTGTTATTTTGTGGCATTTTGTTTTCTTTTGTACATTGTACTGTTTGTTTGGGGCTTTGGGTTTTATTTGTTTTGAGACAGGGTCTTTTACTACATGTTCCAAGCTGGCCTCCAACCTAATATTCTCTTGCCTCCCATGTGCTGAGACTACAGTCATGTGCCACTCCTCCTGGCTTAGAGGCTGGTCTTAAAGACAGACAGTCTAACTCCAGGATAGAGGTGTGCAGCTTTGGGTCCATGCCATTCCCTCAGCAGACTGATTCTTCTTACCAAAGTGTTCTTCTAGACATCTGGCTTCCACCTTGTAACTTTAATTTTTTTAAAGATTTATTTATTTATTTTATGTATATGAGTACACCATTGCTCTCTTAAGACACACCAGGAGAGGGCATCAGATCTCATTACAGATGGTTGTGAGCCACCATGTGGTTGCTGGGAATTGAACTCAGGTCCTCTGGAAGAGAAGTCAGTGTTCTTATTTTTTTTTAAAGATTTATTATATATAAGTACACTGTAGCTGTCTTCAGACACTCCAGAAGACAGTGTCAGATCTCACTATGTATGGTTGTGAGCCACCATGTGGTTGCTTGAATTTGAACTCAGGGTCTTCGGTTCTTAAATGCTTTAACCTCCCTTTTAGCCAACCACCTACCAGAGGTAGTGGGTAAGAAAGGATATGGGGGAAATGGACCTGTTTAGAAATGGTTCTTTGGAGTAACTCCCATCTGTGTTGTCTGGAAATCAACAGTTCAGTTCACAGATCAGCAGCAGTAGCGAACACTCACAAACACTTCACAGATACACCAGCAGTCCAGTTCAGTAGAGTCAGAGAGCAACAGCAGAGACACAACCTAGCAGAGACAGCCAGACCTCAGCCTTGGCACAAGTCAGCAGGAGGGACCAAGAGGGACACCAGGAGAAGTTCTCAGGGAAGTGAAGATCAGCGAAGACGCAAGACCAACAACTGTTGCACAGCAAGCTCCATTAGCAACCAAGCTCCCAGGCTCCATCACTGTCAGTCAAGTCCCATTTATACCCTCCAAATGTCACGTGTCCTCCACAGGTCTTGCCTCAACATGTGAGTCTGTCTCAGCTGACATCACTCTGAGTCCGTGGAAGCAACAAGAAGCCACAGCATACCACCAGAAGTTTCTTGGTGTGCTTCTCTCTATGGGGTCCGGACAATGGAGCCCAACCACACAATGTAAGGTGGACCAATGCATTAGCATGTTATTAGAGGAAAAATCTTTTCTCATGTGTCCTTTCACATGTTTGCTTTAGCAGAACAGACATTTACCCATGTCTGTTTCAGTGAAATGTTTCTTCATGAGTCTGCCTTCGTCTTTCACCTGTGTCCATTTCAGGAAAACACTCCTTCACGTGTTTGCCCCAGCAGCACACCATCTAACACAACTGATTCTCCAAAGAACCCTTAGGTTCCACTTCACCGCCTAGTTTCCTTCTCAATCAGATCTGATTATCTGCATCTGCCCACTTCGGACAGGGCTCAAGGATTCTACTTAAAGGGATCCTTAGAACTTTGCAGACCAATGAATGCAAACAGCTTCAAAGAAGCTCCAGGTCCAGCTCCAGGAGCCCCCAAGGCTCAACTACAGACAGGCCATTATATCATTATATATCATTAATATAATCAGCAGGGATAAAGAAAAGAAATAAAAGGACAAAATTTTGATTGCAAATCCACTCAGGCTGCCTGTTGCTTGCAGAACATGAGTTCCAGCCCTAGCAATGGAGGCAGTCCTGGAGTGTCAGCTCTAAGGATTCATCTCTAGTAAGGTAGTCTATGACACTACTGTATATTCAGTGCTTGCATTAGGATTTTATTGCTGTAAGGAGATACCATGACCATGGCAACTCATAAAGAAAAACATTTAATTGGGACTGGCTTACAGTTCAGAGGTTAAGTCCATTATCTTTGTGGTAAGAAATATGACATCCTGCAGGCAGACATAGTGTTGGAGAAGGAGCTGAGAGTTCTACATCCTTATCCACAGGTAACAGGGAAAGAACTGACTTGAGCTTCAGAGACCTCAAAGCCCACCCTCACAGTGACACACTTCTCCACACCTACTCCAAAAGGCCACACCTCCTAATAGCGCCATTCCCTATGTGCCAAGAATTCAAACACATGATTCTATGGGAGCCATTCCAATTCAAACCACCACTGTGCTGTAGATATTGTGACCCAGGCTCCCCTGTTAATGTGGCATGAAGGTATCTTAAGTTGGAATCAGATAGGGAGAGAGAACAAGAAAAGACACAGAACCAAAATATACCCTTATGGAACTAGAGAGAGGGTTAGTGATGCAGGAGACCCAGGTTCAATTCTCAGCACCCACATGGTGGCTCACAACCATCTGCAGCTCCAGGTTCAGGGGATCCAACACCATCTTCTGACCTCTGCAGACAACAGGCATGCACGTGGTATACAGACATAGATGCTGGCAAAACATTCACGCTTATAAAGAATATATATATGTATACGTATACATATACATACCCATTTTTTAAATTGTTAACAAGCATAAAAAGATGAGATACAGTGTGGGCATGGTGGCTCACACCTATAATCCCAGAACTATAGGTGGAGGCAAAAGAATATATATATGTATACGTATACATATACATACCCATTTTTTAAATTGTTAACAAGCATAAAAAGATGAGATACAGTGTGGGCATGGTGGCTCACACCTATAATCCCAGAACTATAGGTGGAGGCAAAAGGGCTACAAGTTCAAGGTTATCTTCAGCTGCATAGCGAGTTCAAGGCTATGTGGGTCTTCATGCTGTGCATCATTGTAGGAGGTGATGTTTTTTTAAGTTTTGTTTTTGTTTTTTGAGACAACTGAGTCACTATGTAGTCCTAGCTAGTTAGACCTCGAGGAGAGAGAGAGAGAGAGAGAGAGAGAGAGAGAGAGAGAGAGAGAGAGCGAGAGAGCTGACTCTGTTTGCTGTGTGCTTGGATTAAAGGTGTGTGCCACCATACCCACAGGAGAGTCCATTTTATGAGGGAAAAGGGTGTCTAGTCGACTCAGAAACCATGCGATCTCTCAGTTACTTCTCATCCTGCTCAGACTGATAATAGCTTAACAATATCTGGAGTAGAATGGGAGTCACCCAATGAGTGACAGTGAATTGAAACTATAGAGCACCTGAGAGTACTGGGAAACCAGGCCCAAGAACTTATTGGAGACAGACCAAAGAAAGTTTATAACTCTCTTTTTCTCTCCTGGACCTCTATACAGTGATAAGCATATTGTACTTCCATAGAATGGTCTCACACCAACATACCACCCGATACCTTGTATGCATTAATAACCTGCAAGCAGAGGACTCCCCATCTGGCCTTGAAGCTATGGCTCCATCCCCTCTCCACTCCCTGCTGTTTATGAAGCCTTCTTGCCTGCTCACCTGTTTGTCTAGACCTACATAGTTTCCTGCTCTCAGACCCCAGTTTGGCCTTTCATCTCATAGTTGAACTCTGTAGCCTTCTCTCAAACCCTGAGTCCAGCAGCTCCTCTTATCAATATAGACTTGCCGCCCCAGATCCGCTTTTCCCCTCGGGGTATCCAGGTGTCATTGCTCACTGGCCTAGATTGGTAGGACTGGTGCTCAGCACTGGAAGGGGCAGGTGGATTGGACAGGATCTTGGTCAGCATGAGTGCGGGAGAAACAGTCTTCTCCAGAGACAGTTTTCAGCAAAACAGCTCTTTTTATTGGGAGTGAATAAAGGTATATAAAAACCTTGGGGAGTGGGTAGGGATTTTTGGATGAGTTTACATCATGGCTGGGGACAAGATGCTAGGAATGCTTCATTCGAATGAAGAGGAATTCTGGGTACTAGCTGGCCATGTGCTAGTCTCAAAAACCCTTCAAATTGAATGCCCCTCCCTTCTACTTCCTGTGTGTCTCTTTATCCATCCTCTTGACTTCCTCTTACTCTCTATGGTTCTTTTCCTACGTTCACTCCCTGTCAATTGGTTGCTTGACTTACGGTTGACTTTATTTAATCCTGTGTGCTAAGGCACACAACTAGAAATAGGTTTTCCCAGTAAATAATACAATCTTGGGGTTCACAGTGTGATCAAATATCCTGCAACATGGGTCATAAAGTTTACATGTGCTGTGACATGTGCTGTGACATGGAGGCCCAGAGCAAGGAGGAAGCAGACCTGCTCCTACTGATCTCAGGATGAGATTTTCAGGGTTTGGACTCGACCTCTTGTTCCTGATTGGCTCTTCCAGACACACGGCTTTCCAGCCCCACACAGACTCTCTTAGCCTCTAAATCATATTCTGTAGGCTTATATTTTTCAAAACCTGCTCTTAAATGCTTCCATCTCCCTTATAGCCCACTAACTGAAGGCAGGGGAGGAAGATGGCTAATAGGACAAGGGGGACGTAGACCTGTTGACAAATAGTTCCTTGGGGCAGTTCCAGTCTTCATTGTCTGCAGTTCAGTCCACTAGCAAAACACCAAACATCAGTGGCTCAATCCAGATGAAACTGAGAGGCTCCACCAATTGGCATGAGTCTGCCTAAGCAGCCAGAAGCAGCCAGAACTCCACCAGCTGTTCTCTACAAAGTCAGGACAAGCAAAGATCATCAAAGACCAGCAAGGTAAACCAATGCCAGAACATTGTCCAGTTGGGTTTTAGTTACACTCTTCCCAAACATCACAAGTCCTCTCAAGCATCTACTCCAGCAAAATATCACATGCCCTTTCACCAGACAACTTCCAGAAAAACATCATGTATATGTTCTCAGCAAAACATCCTCTCATAAGACAGCTTCCAGATAAACATCCTACAACACAATTGAGTCTCCAATGAAACCAGAAATTCCCACCTCAATATTCATTTTATAAAACACACACACACACACATAGAGTTATAGAGATATATTTATTGTGCTGTGTGAAATGAGTCAATAATTAAAACTGAAATCAAAGAACCACATTTATGTCTTAGCAGGATCACCAGGGTAGGTGAGATTATATGATAAATTGATGTCATTATATCTGCTAAAACTTGTAAATGTATCATTCTCAATAAATTCTGACATCATGGACATACACAAGCATGTTTGTCTATTTCTGACATAGAACATGTATGACCCTGAAGCAGAAGGATCTCCATGAGTATTAGGATGGCCTTGGTTTCATAGTGAGTTCCTGGACAGCCAAGACTACAGATTCCAACTCACAAGAAACAAGCATCTAGGGCGGAGAGATGGCTCAGAGATTAAGAGCACAGATTACCCTTCTGTTCAGTTCCCAGCAACCACATGATGGCTCACAACCATCTGTTATGGAATCTGATACCCTCTTCTGGGGTGTCTGAACAGCTGCAGTGTACTCATATACATAAAATAAATAAATCTTAAAAAAAAGAGAAACAAACATCTAAGAAGTAAAATAAATGAGCCATCAGCTCCCACTCTGATCCCATCCCATAACTAAGTCAAACTCTTTTTCCTTTATTTTATTTTTGTTGTTGTTGTTGATTTGGTTGTTTGTTGGTTGGTTTTGGCTTTTTGAAACAAGGATTCATCCAGCCCACAAAATTTTAAAAGCCTGAAATTTTTTCGGAGAATTGTAAAATAAAGGACCGGGCCCCTATGTTTTAGGATGGTATTTGTCATATGTTTTAGCTTTTGACATTTTGTTTGTGGCTGGCTTGGGTGCTGTGGCATGAGTGTGGAGGTCAGAGTTCTCTACTTAGAGAAGGACAGAGCCTGATCTTAGCATTCATCTCCCCGTGTACCGGATTAGCACTCACCATCACAAATGGCTCACAGTGCTTTTGATGTAATCGTGGATGGCTTTGCCATGTTCCTGTAACTTGTTCTTGACCTCCATTCTGTTCCTTATAGGATACTTTTGGCTTCTCTTCTGGACAGAACATTACAAAAAGTTACCTTCAAGGCCTGGGTCTCTTCTGGTTGGTCTTGAGGTTTCTATGACCCTTCTACAAAGGACCTGGGGTCTTTTGTACCTACTTTTAGTTAAGTCTGAACTCCAATCCTTAAAGAAAATATAAGAAGCAGTTTAAGGAATAGTTTAAGGGAAGAATTATAGAACCAAGCTTTAGTGGTAGTGGGAGCTGTTGGCAGGAATAGGAGTGTTAGGGGGTGGAGAGGGGTGTGGCTGGGGCAGGAATAGGAGGAGTGTTAAGGTGAGTTTCCTAAATTACTAGTCAGCCACTTTGCCACCAGAGTGCCTTTTACTCTAAAGTAGGACTTTCTAAAATCTCAACAGCTGGCTTCTTAGCCTCTGATGTGAGGAGCCCCCAAAGCCTAGAAAGGGGCTCTGGTCCTAGGAATGGAAGGAAAACAAACACTGACATTTGCTTGTAATACGTCTTGCATTTGGGACTGTTGCTAACTCCCCCTGACTGGACTGTCTGGAATTAAGCCCTTGAAGGCTTATTGCTGTAGGGTAAAGCTTTTCAACTCTGATAATTAATGCGGTTATTAATAAGCTTGGCAGGAGAAGTATCAAGTATAATTTATCATCTCCAGAATGAAAGTCCTAAACCTCAGAATAATACTCCTAAAACACTGGTTCTGAATAAGGCCTTGATGGTGACCTTGGCAAAGTCACTTCATAGACACTTAGAGTGAGGTGTATGTGGGTAGGTTTTGGTTTGTTTTTGGTTTTGTTTCTGTCTATTAAAGGGTACAATACCTCACTTCCTTTAAAGGATGCCATGAAGGTCAAATCAGACTGCATTAAAATAGTTACAACTTTAATTACTTGCATTTGCATAGTACTTTGTCACCTGAAAAGCAATTCTGCATATATTATTCCATTTGCATGAAGGAGCTTTGAAAAGTTATAAAGCGGAGGGAAAGGACAGTACCAAGATTTAGGTGCTGGCTCCTCATGCTCTGCTTCCGTGGATCTTTAGTAACATGGGCGGCAGGCAGGATCTAGCTCTGGGCTGTAGAGAGAGGGTTATATCCTGTGCTGCATGGGAAACTCTTGGCTCTGGGTCTACACAGAGAAATATCCAACAAAATTCACTTATATGTTAAGTTGCCTCTAAAGCCCTGCCCAGACCTTCCTATAAACAGTGCCCTCCGTCCGTCCACCAGTATTTCATCTTCTGCCCTGCCTTATTTTCCTGGGAATCACTTAGCACTATTTTAATTAGACATTGGACATCAGCTTTGTTTAATGTCTCATGCCCAAGAATCAAATCTCTATGAGGATAGGTTTTTGCCTGCTTTGGTTTTCTGTCTTCCCGGCATCTAGACCGTAGTAGAGGCTCCGCAAGTATCTGTGGAGTGAATGAAGTCATTTGCTATAATGGTTGTCTTCACCTCCTGACTCACACCACCACCACCACCCTGCCTTTGACTCTCTTCCCTCATTATGGGTGTTCAAAGTCTTGTTCTGAGCAAGGTTTGGTGCCACATTCCTGTAGAACCAGCCCCTTGGGAAGCAAGAAGATCTCCCCCCAGGGTGCTCCAATCTTCCAGGAATCTGTTTTCTAATATGGAGACCTACCAGCAGATGGCAATCAAGGAATACAAAACTGGACCTTGCCCCATTTGACAAGAATGTTGCTCATAAGCAAAGCCGTTAGCTTTCAAGACAAGTGGACTGCTAACTCCTGACTCTTTAATACTGATTCTTTAAAAAGTCATGATTTCATGTACTCCAAACAAACATGGCTTCTGTCTTAGTCAGGGTTTGTATTCTTGCACAAACATCATGACCAAGAAGCAAGTCAGGGAGGAAAGGGTTTATTCAGCTTACATTTCCATATTGTTCTTCATCACCAAAAGAAGTCAGGACTGGAACTCAAGCAGGTCAGGAAGCAGGAGCTAATGCAGAGGCCATAGAGGGATGTTTCTTACTGACTTGCTTCCCCCGGCTTGCTCAGCTTGCTCTCTTATAGAACCCAAGAATACCAGCCCAGGGATTGCACCACCCTCTTGCTCACTAATTGAGAAAATGCCCCACAGCTGGATCTCATGGAGACACTTCCCAACTGAAGCTCCTTTCTCTGTGATAACTCCAGCCTGTGTCAAGTTGACACACAAAACCAGCCGGTACAGTTTCTTCCACCAGAGAGACTGAAGGAAGAGAGGAGAGAAGAGGACACCACCAGAGACTAATTCTTAAAGGCTTTAGATAGTCAAATGGACACTTTGCTTAGGCTATATAAAAACAATTACTATGTATGGTGGCTCATACCTATACTCAGCATTTGTGAGGTGGAAGCAGGAAGACATTGCAAATCTGAAGTCAGCTACACGGTAAGTGCAAGGCTCTCCTGGGCTACACAGTGAGAACCAAGGCTATCCTAGGCTACATAATGAGACTCTAAGATAGACAGACAGACAGACAGACAGAGATAGATAGATAGATGTACATAAGTAAATAAAATGTAGAAATAATGTCTCCTTCTATAACCCTGGAGATTCTTGTTTAAAAGACCTTGTGCGGTGGTCCATGAGGTTGGGTTTTGAAGTTCTCCTAGTGACTCTGTAGTCTGCAATTTTTGACAGAAAATACTTTGAGAAATCCAGACCTAACTCAGTAGACTGTAATCTTTCATGAGAATCTTATAAAGCTTAACAATTTGGGGGGGGAAACACAGCTAAAAATATTTATATACCCACTTTAAAAATTGTATTTGTTACTCTGTGTGTGTGTGTGTGTGTGTGTGTGTACCAGAGGATGTGTAGGAGCAGGGTTTCTCCTTCTACCATATGGTCCTGGGTGTTAACCTCGGGCCAGGCCATCAGGCTCAGCAGCAAGAACCTTTACCCACTGAGCCATCTCACCAGCCCAACAACCCCATTATGTCTGCAGGTTTGGAGGTTCACAGACCCCCTGAAGCCATGGGTACTAGGTTTCTCTGTCTCAGTTAAAATAAACCCCTTCAGTCTCTCTACCAAAAGAGGTCACTCTTCAGCCTCAAAAAGCTCTCCCCCAGAGTCCAACTATCCCCTCTTCCATTCTCCCAGCTGCAAAGGAAGTGAAGCGATCCCTAGAAAATGAGCTATAGGGTGAGAAACAGCAGTTCACCTTTGAAACAGCACGAACTGGCCCATTATGTCTGGAAACTAAGCCCGACAGAAACAACCATGTCATCCGTGGTCACCATAGAAGCAAATTTGGGGTTGAGTGAAAAGCAGCAGTGGGGTTGAAGGGCAATAGAAACCAGCCAGAGAGAACTTACTTCGGGAGCCCCTTCCTCAGCCTCCCCAGTCCCAAGGTCTCCTCCAGAGAGAACAGGCCCACATGGCTTACCTCAGGAGCCCCTTCCTCAGCCTCCCTGGTTCTGAGGTCCCCTCGTCTACTCCATCTCAGCCCATCTGATTGGAAGACACACAAGCAGACACAAAGCAGAGTCCTCCCAAACTTGTTTGTAAGAAGTTCTAGAGGCTGAAAAAATAAGAAAGGCTCAGGGATCAAGTTGATCTCCGTAAACCAGGATTCTCCACACCATGCCTGTGTAGGAGTGAGGTCCCTGTGTCTGCATACTCCTGGACATTGTATGCAAATTACATACATTTGTGGACTGTGCTGGGAGAGATTCCTGACATGCTAAGGAAATCTTCAACTGGATTTTTAAGTTCTTTTAAAATTAAATTTTAAGTTCTCATGCAAAGCAATGGATTTCACTGTTGAACTGTCATACACATGTGTCAGCCCCTCTCTTCCTTCCCCCCTGTGTCCCCAATACATCTCTCTGACTGTTCCCTTTCTTCTCCCAGACAGTCCCCTTCTGCTTTCCTGTCCCACATGCTCCATTACTCTATGGGTCCCTGCCTTAGGATTCCTTCATCCCCTCTCATGATCCGCTTGCTAGTTTTGTGTCACACACACACCACACACACCATACACATAACACACACACAGACACCACACACACATAACACACACACACAGACACCACACACATATACACATACCACACACACGTGTGCACAAATACATACCACATCACAAACATACTATACAAACACTGCACACACATTGCGCACACAGACACAGCACACACCACACCCTCCCCCCCACATTCCACACTTACATACACACACATACCATCCACACATATACCATATATACATAAACACAAAGGCCATACACAAACACCACACACACATACACACATTCCACACACACATACACACATCACACACACACCATACCACACCACACCACACATACACACACCACACACACATACACACATTCCATAAACACATACACACACACACACACCACAGCACACATACACACATTCCATACACATATACACACACATCACATACACATACCACACACACCACAGCACACATACACACATTCCATACACACACATCACATACACATACCACACACACACACCACTACACACATATAAAGTCTTTCTGAGTCCAGCTTTTTCCACACAGCTTCAAATGTAAAAGTAACCCTTTACAGTAAGAGTCTTGTCTGTCAAACTCAGACAAGTAAACCCAGTGGACAGAGCCGCAGGAAGCAGGGACAAGGTGAACATGGACGACATGGCAGCCACACCACAGCCAGGGCATGACAAGTCCTGGTTTGGGGCTAGAGTCTGGGCATCCTGTCTTAAAGTGGGCTTCTTTAAAGACTTGCCTCAGTGACAAGGGAAGATTACACAAATTCCTCTGGATGCTTAATGTACTTGTAAATTGGAACTAAGTCCCAATTTATCAGGTGGTTGGGAGCCGCCAGGGTGACAGGGTGACCTGTGTGACACTCCTGGGTGTGGGGCATAGAGCTGCCGCTGCATATGATTCCTTACTTTAATTTTGTCCATATGGACAGAACCCAGAGCCTCATGCAGGCTAAGAATATGTTCTACCCTGGCTGAGGAAGATTTGGTTTTGTATTTCTTTCTAATACCTACCCAAGGATTTCTCCACAGTGAGGAGGCTGAGGAGAAACTATGGCCCAGCCTGGGACTGCACTTGGTCAGACTGACCCAGAATCTAGGTTAGAAAACCAATTTTTTCTAGGACACCTCATTTTCTGGGTCCATTTCCATGTCTATTACAAAAGTTAAACAAGGAGTTGAAGTCCAGAGCGGGCCAAGAACCAATCACAGGGAGTCACGGGTGAGGGAAAGGCATCTTTGTCCTTAGTGACTGGACCCACACTAGGCAGACTATGAAAATAGGTTAGCAGAAGACACCAGGCACGGTATGCACAAACAAGCACAAAGAACTCTCATTCTTGATGAACGGGCTCTAACAGGAAGGACAGGTATTCCTAAGAGGAGATGATCATTGATCAATACTTTTGAAGAGGAGGGGTATATAATTTAGGAGAGAGAGAAGCTGGAGGGGCAGACAAAGGAGAGTGGGGTGAGGTAGTCTGAGGAGAAAGATCTGCAGATCACAGGGAAGCCGCCCTCGTGGACTGGCGAAAAGGACATCCTCGGTTAGGTGTGGGGGTGGGGAAACGGTTAATTGGTATAGTCTCTTGAAGCCATGATTAGGACTTTTAATTTCATTCAAGAGGCAATCGGAGTTTTGGAGATGTCTATAAGGGGAGATACCCGTGCTTGAGGGCAGTGGTTCTGCAGCTGTGGACTGCGGAGTTAAGATGGAGACCCTTGGGCAGGAGAGCTGAGTGGACAGAGCCTGTTCCCTGAATCCGGTGTGAGAGAGGATGATCCAGGACCGGGTCCTGGGGATGGGCTAGGTGGAGTAGAGCTGGAAAGCGGAACAGAAAGTAAACATTCTTTTTTTTTTTTTTTTTTTTAATCAGGCACTGGGTCAGACACTAGGATGTCGTGTGTAACAGGCAGAGGTTGAGACAGAATTGGGCAATTATACCATGTCAGACAGGTGCTATGACTGTTGAATTAGACAAGCTTGAGCATGATGTGTTGAGATTTATCTGCTGAGTCCTGCTTGGCCATGTGTAAGGAACGAATCGACGTGGGTCGTGCCCCTCCCCGCTTCCCGGCTCAGGGCCAGCAGGCGTGGACCTCCGCGAGTGTCGAGTGTCCATGGCTATGGTGGGCATAAGACCTGTTTGTATAGTAATGTACACATCTTCACGGTCCTCCCTGTTAATGTTAATGACTCCATGATAATTAGAAACAGCACAAGTTAGAAGTCCAGGGTGTGTCTATATCATTACCAAAATGGTAAACACTGGGACCTTCAGGATAGCCCTTAAGGCTGTGGAAAAGAACTCTAAAAACATGAGTTTGAAAATAGATAATTTCTCAACTATGTAAAAATATAAGGATGCAATATGAATTGTATAAGGAGCTCCACAGATCTAAAGGCACTATGAGCCAGCTTGTCAGATACAAAGACAGGCAGATACAGATGCAGACAGATTCCTGAGTTCAAGGTCAGTTTGGGACAGTGAATTGAGGTCCAGGCAAAGTCGGAATGGTAATTCCAGGGCGGGGGGGCGGGGTCCCGGGGTCCCACCCAGCTATCTTATTGTCTGTGCTGCGCTTGCTGTCACTTTCTAAGAGTCAAAGGGCTAAGGCCAAGGAATGCTGATTGGTGGGATGGTCAAGAGGGAACCTGGAATACATACATACATACATACATACATACATACATACATACATAAATTGATATGTAATAAAAAAGCTGGGCTTTTGGTCTGCTTGAGATGAGCTAGCAGAAAGCAATAACTGTTCTTTTTTAGAATTTTTTTTCTTGAGAGAGCTGAGCTGTCTGCAGATCTCTGGAGAGAGAACAGCTCTTCAATGATTTTTTTCTAACAGGATTTCTGATTTTAGTTGGAAAATCCATGGAAAGCAAACACAGGTCTTTTAGACTTTTTCATAGCTCTTTTACAATTCTTTCTAATGGGATTTCTGACCTTAGTCAGACCTTTCTGACCTTAGTTATTTTGAGAACTAACACAGCTCTTTTGGACTGTTTTCTGGCTTTCTGGTATTAATTGGAAAACCTAAGAATTACTTTTAGAACTTTTCTAACAGAATTTCTGAGTTGGTTGGAAGATCCAAGAATCATTTATAGCAGCTTTTCTGACTTTGTTCAGAAAACTCACATGCTATTCAGAGAACTTTTAGAATTTTTATTAACAGAGAGAGCTATCTCAACCACACAGTTTTTTAGAATAACAGGAAAAGGCTGTCTTAAGCAGAATACACACACACACACACACACACACACACACACAGAGAGAGAGAGAGAGAGAGAGAGAGAGAGAGAGAGAGATTCGAAAAGCTGTCTTGAGCAGACTACAGAGCCAAGAGCCACCTACAGAGAGCTCTCTAGGGAGCCATCTTGAGCAGAACATAGGCCACCAGCTTGGAAACATAATTTGGCTTCAAGTCATTTGTTTCGATTCCAGATACCCCTTTTTCTCAGGAACCCTCTCCAAGCTGAGGGTGGTCATTGGCCTCTCTCTCTCTCTCCCTTTTTTTTGAGTCAAGGTCTCCTTTACAGTGATTAGAGTAGCCTTCCTACCCTCCGCCCGTCAGTACTGGGACCACAGAGGTGTGATGCGATTGAGCTGTTTTCTAGGCTGGGAATTAATGAAGGGACAGACATTAAGAGCAGGTTGCTCTTGCTGAGGACATGAGTCTAATTCTCAACCATTTATAACTCCAGTTCCAGGGGAGTTGACACCCAGAAAGACACTCAGACGGCCTCCATAACCATCAGGCACGTACGTGGTTTGAAGACAAAACAACCATACACAGAGCGCGGGGCGGGGTGGGGGGGTATATAGAAAAAGAGAGTGAGGAGCCACTGAGAGAAATGTTCTACCAGGGAGCTTCAAAATGAAAGAAAGGACAGGAAGGTTCCGGGAGAGCCCCAAGGTCCCCAAGTCTCCAGTATGGAATACGGGGAATGGGCTTTATTTTAGAATGTGAAAGACTGAAAGAGAGGGGTGATTCAAACAGTATCCAAAACAAGACCCACACAAGCTCAAGCCAGACCAAAGTTCCAGCATGGGTGGGAAGGTGGGCAGGAAGCTCTGCCTCCTGGTCGAGGAGCTAATACTGATTGCTGCTGGGAAAAGAGTTTTTGAGAGGGTGTAGTAGGTCCCTGGTAGGCAGGAACCGCTCCAGTAGATGGTGTATGTGCAGCAGGAATGGGTCTCCGTGGACTTGAAAAGGAATGAGAACACTCAAAGCCGGGAGCGTGGGACGTGAATTCTGGGGGGGGGGGTATGTGATCAGTATACAATGGATGAAATTCTCAAAGGATTAATTCTTTAAAAAAAATAAAAGTGGAAGAAGGGACGGTTCACTTTAGAATAATCTTGTACGTTGGAAAGAAATGGATTAGAGGTGGTGGTAGTGTTTAGGTTGGGAATCTGGGTCACATTGCTACAGTCTAAGGGAGAAAGGACTGGGGAGTAAAGATAGAAGCCAAGAAAGTTGGCGCATACCTGTAGCATTTCTGTAAGTTCAAGACCAGCTTGCTCTGTTTAGAGAGCTCCTGGCCAGCCAGGAATGTGCTGTAAGACCCTATCTCAAAAAAAATATAGAGGGTAGGGGAACAAAGAATACTAGTGGAGGGGAAGGATGAAAAAGGAGAGAGCAGAGAGGCGTGGGGGAAAGTATATTCAGAGTATATTATATACTTTTATAAAATTTGCCTTAGGTAACCCAGTATAATATATTTTTTCATAAAGAGAGATGGAAACATACAGACGGATCAAGATGTACTTGGGTCACAGAACTTACGGGATGAGAAGGAGATGGAGAAGAGGAGGAGGCAGAAAAGAGGAGACAAGATGGGGGTGGTGGTGAAAGATTATCACGGTGGGGGGGGGAGAGGTGTTACAACCAAACCCATAGAAGCATCATGGTATAGTCAAGTTTCTAGGAATATGTATGTATGTATGTATGTATGTATATCGTGGGCTGTACAGATGGCTCAGTGGGTAAAGCACTTGCTGTGCAAGTGTGAGGATCAGAGTTCGAATCCCCAGAACCCGTATAAATCCAGGTGCCATGGAACATGTGTAATCCCACTGCTCCTGTGTAAAGATTGGAGACAGAGACAGGAGTATCCCCCAAAACTAATGGGTCCACTAGCCTGCAAATGTAGCAGCAAGTAACAAATAGTTTCTGTCTCAAACTTAGTGAAAGGCACATACCAACATCCAAAGTTGTCTTCTGACTGCCACACTGGCACTGTGGGCACATACACATCTACACTCACTCATGCCACAGACACATAATATATAAATATTATATAAGTATAATTGATATATTAAATATGGTCATATAACACATTTTATATTTTATATAATACCTATGTATTATATAAAAAATATATAAAATAACGATATATTATATTATATATATATATTATTTGGGCCATCCCATCCTTCTCATCCTGTAAGTACTATGACCCAAATATTATAACAATGTATATTATATACATTATTATTTTACTTATTGACATATAAGTATATATGTTTTGAGACCATGGTTTCTCTGTGTGGCTCTGACTGTCTTGGAACTAACTAGCTCTGTAGACCAGGCTGGCCTTGAATTCAAAGATCTGCCTACCTCTGCCTCTTGAGTTCTGGGATTAAAGGCACGTACTACCATGCCCAGCCAAAATGATAACCCCTTAAAAATTCTATACATGTGGTCTGGAGAGATGGCTTAGTGGTTAAGAGTATTGACTGCTCTTCCAGAGGTCCTGAGTTCAAATCCCAGCAACCTCAGGGTGGCTCACAACCATCTGTAATGGGATCTGATGCCCTCTTCTGGTGTGTCTGAAGACAACTATAGTGTACTTACATATAATAAATAAATAAATCTTTTAAAAAATTCCGTACACGTATGATGCAGACATAACCATCCTGGACATCCTGTGTAGCTTCAGATGAAGAGGCACAGAGAACAGCTCAAACTGCACACACTGAGAGAGGCTGGGAGGCTGGGAAACGGCCTGGAGTTGCAGCAGGGTGTACATAGTACTGTCCTGTCTTCACAGTTGCAGAACAGCGTTTGGTGTGTTGCTTTTTGGAACTTTCTGGAAAATGCTTTTCCAATTTTGAGTTTTTGAGGTTGCTTGTGGTTTTGGATTTTGTTTGTTTTACAACAGTGTTTCACTCTTGTAAAATACTATACAGTCAAGGCTGACTGGCCTTAACCCTGCTATGCAGCCCAGGCTAGCTTCAAATTCATGACCCCTTTGCCTGAGCTTTCCAAGAGCTGGAATTACAGATTGCCTCATTATATCCTACTAACTTTCTGGAATTTTATTAAAATTTTCCCACTCCACATTGTTTGAATCCAAGGATGCAGAACCCTTGGACACAGGACAGGAAGGGGCGAATCTCCAGTGTACTTACTTACCTATGTATTGCTTGCCTGCCCCGCTAGCTTGCCAGCTGGACCAGCATGAGAAGGTGAAACAGTTCAAGTCCCAACTCCCATGGGACACCAGACACCATGACCAAGGCAACTCTTATGAAGCCAAACAGTAAATTCGGGTGAGGTTCAGTCCATTATCACCATGGTAGGAAGCATGGCAGCATCCAGGCAGACATGGTACTGGAGAGGGAGTTGAGAGTTCTTCATCTGGATCTGAAGGAAGCCAGGACAAGGGTCCCTTTCTGTACACTGTGCAGCTTGAGCACAAGAGTCCTCAAAGCCCACCTCCACAGTGACACACTTCCTCCAACAAGGCCACACCTATCCCAACAAGGCCACTTTCCATGGGCCAAATATATTCAAACCACCACACCAGGTAACCCAAAAAAAGAGCTAGATTCCAGAAATATTTTTGATCAGAGCAAGAGTATTAACTGAACAACTGGGATTAGATTAGCAATAGAGAGTGAATTCAAATTAACCCAACAAATATTGAATTATATTTTCAATAGGCAAGATATCATGGGAAGAACGGATGGAAGCATAGGCCAGATTGAACCCCAAGATGGTTGGTTACGTGATAAGCTGTGTACAGGCTGAAGAGAAGTTTGGTGGTTGGAAGATGAGGGCAGAAGAACACTTAATTCTGTCAGTGGGTCAAATTAGAGAAGGCATCACAGAGAAGAGATGAACCTATTTAAACTAGGTTTTGAAAAATGGGTACAACTTCAAAGGCAGAGAACAGTGTGTAGCAGGATGGCTTTCAATTGCCTACTTGTTTTTTGTTTCTCTAGTTTTGTCTTCTTGAGACAGTGAAGCCCTGGCTGACCCTGAACTCCCGAAGGTCAGCCCGTCTCTGCCTCAGGAATGCTGGTATTTAAGGCACACGCTGCTTACTGCTCCTGCCATGATAGATTTTTAGTTTTGCTTCCTCTCCAATCACTTCACATATTTTCAAAATCAATACATGTTCATTACATTTTAATCATGTGTGCATCTGTGCGTGGGTATGGGCATGTGGAGGTAGCTGTCCTTGAAGGCCAGAGGCACTTACAATTTCAAGCTGGAGTTACAGGCGACTGTTGAAGCTCCCAGTATAGACGCCGGAATCCAAACTCAGGTCCTTTTGGACTCAGGTCCAAAAGCAGTGAATGTTCCTAATTGTTGAGCCATTTCCTTACCCAAATGGCTGGTGCAGTTGCTAATGATTTGAAAAATAGATTAAGATTTATTTTATTTATTTATTTATTTATTTTTGAGGCAGGATCTTTTGAACACCAGACTGGCTTTGAACTTGCTATGTAATCAGAGACTGGCCTTGAACTCCTGATCTTCTTGCCTCCACTTCCCACGTGCTGGGATTATAGGTATGTGTCACCACACCAGGCAGAAACAATTCTTCTTATTCCCCATGACATAAAATAAAAATTAAATATGAGGGAGAGAGAGAGAAATATTACCCATCCACCAACTTAATACTTTGGTCCAGAGCAAATGAACCACACCAAGTTTTTTTTGAGGGGGGGAGGGGGTGGGGGGGAAGGTGTTATTCAGCTTACATTTCCACATTGCTTGCTGTTCATCACCAAAGGAAGTCAGGACAGGAACTCAAATAGTGCAGGAACCTGGAAGCAGGAGCTGATGCAGAGGCCATGGAGGTGTGCTGCTTACTGGCTTGCTCCCCATGGCTCGCTCAGCCTGCTTTCTTATAAAACTCAGGACCACCAGCCTAGGAGTGGCTCCACCCACAATAGGCTGGACCCTCCCCCACCGATCACTAATTGAGAAAACGCCTTACCACTTCATCTCATGAAGGCGTTTCCTCAACTGAGACTCCTTCCTCTCTGATGACTCTAGCTTGTGTCAAGTTCACATAAAACCAGTCCAAACATGGACTCCAACAGGGAAGAACCAGTGAAGCTAACTAAATGGAAGTTAATGCAATTGTCGGGCCTGCCACACCAAGGTTTCAAAAAAACATAAGCAAAAAATCATATCCTCACTCAGAAGGAGAACAGCTAAAGTCCGCCAAACTAAGCTGACTCCTGGCCTTGGACCCAGGAGAGCAATTTTCTGCCAAAGCAATATTGTTTAATGGGAACATGGAGAGCCTTGATAAGCAGGATTTCAACAGAAGGGCTGACAGTCATGTCGGCTTGTACAGCTTGCCTACAATTTTAAGAAAACTGTCATACTAATCCATGCTTGGCTGTGTTATGTTATTAATACAAATTCTTTCCTGTCAATTAGTTAACAGGCGAGTAAAAAGAACCCAGCTTAAAAGATTGTTGCTAATGAATATAATGCTTTGTGCTCTAGCAAAACATGCTTAGGTTATATAATTAGAAGGCGGCCCCCTTCCTCCCTCCTCAGTGGCAGAACATGTGTGGCCAAATAAAAGAGCTTATTATACCTGTGGAGGGTCAAAGTCTGTGGGTCTGTGGCTTATGGTTTTATGACAGATTACGAAATCACTGCATTATGTTAGTCCATCTGTTTCCAAGCACCTAGCAGAGAGCTTGCTGGGCAGGAGGAACTGAAATAGAATTCCCATCGGCTGTTGGTGTCGCTGGGCAGCTCACATCAGGCAGATCTTTTCTGTCTGGCTTCTGTCTCTCTTGGTAGTAAACTGTTCTCAGAGAGAGGCTCGGGCCTTAGGCTACAACCAGCCAAAGTGGGAGCACTGACTACTCATGTAATCCCAGCATTTGGAAGGCAGAAACAGGAAGATTGCTGCAGCCTGGGATATACAGCAATACCCTGTTCAAAAATAAAAATAAGTATAAATAAATCTGAAATCTTTGTGGTTCCATTATAGAAAGGAAACAAAATACTACTGTCCCTCTGTGACTTGCCTTCTCTTCCTGGCCTTTTTTTTCTTTTAATCTCTCTTGGGTCCTCGTCTGTCTCTTTCCTACTGGGGGACAGATTTCTTATGAAACATATTTAGGAAGCCAGAAGAGGCCCATCTCCACCAAACCTTCACGTTGACGTTAACGGTCACCATTTCAAACTGGAGAGGTGGGAAGTTGTGTGGCTGAGCTACCAAAGAGATGATTTTAAGAAAAGTCAACTTCATTTCCTCAATGCTCTTTGAAGTCTTCCTCTCAACAATAAACACCTGCCACAGGGAAACAGTCTACGAGGGAGGGGAGGGCGTGACGTAGGGCGTGACGTAGGGGTGCGACGGTCCTTTGACCTGCTGCCTCTGGCTTTTCTGCTTCATTTCTTTAACCGCCCCCAAACACCCATGAGTTTATGAAGAAGAAATCCATTGGAGAATGGGTCAAGTAAAATCACGATCAAAAAATGTAAGAGGAAGAGTAGAAGCACATTTTCCAGGTTCTGTGGTAATACCTAGAGGGCAAGGCTCCCCCAGCACAGCTGCAGCCATTTTGTTCCATGCCTGCCAGTCATTTCCTATTGTTACTGACACAGAAAAATAGCTTGACTCAGAGCAGGGTCAAACTAACCATATACCCTGTTATGTTCGGAGGTTTGTTAATCCTAAGAAATTCTACAACCATAAGCTCCACACAGGAACAGTCAGAATAAAGGCCAGTTAGAACTGTTCTGTCTAGCTACCCGAAAGAGCCTGAGTCAGAGCCAACCATCAGGCAGCACTTCCTGCACTTGCAAATGAGCGCGCTGGGAAACGTTCATAGTCACAGTCAGCTTACGAGTCTAGTCTACGGCCCCGGTCAATCAGTCCTGGGGCAAATGCTCAATAAACTATCCCTGTCTGACTGAGATCAATGTATATGTGATTTGTGGGGTGACTCCTGGACCCCGAAACCCATATCTATGGGAACCTGGAGAGGCCAAACTGCTTCCCTATGGTGGAGGAAGAGGCTATGCCCAGGCAGATGCCCGAGTATTTACAAAGTCACTCTGCTTGAAAAACACATCCGTTTCCCATCAATGACTTTGTAAGGACCCATTAGGAACCTAAAATACCTATAAGGCAAGAAATGAAAGGAGCCTGGGGAGACCTTGGAGCAATATGGTGTTACCCAGAAGGCTCTATATCCGTAAGATAAGGAACAAGCCCCCGAACCCCTCGGGTGTCTCTCCAGAATCTCCTCTCTAATGATTGATGTTATATTTTTCCTACATCTTCTTTGTGCTCTCGCAGTTCTTGAAGCCCTTTAGTGACTCTTCCAGGACCGCTTGCCTTTGAACTCCGCTCTTTTTATAAAGTCCACCTGGTGTCTCCGTGACAGTCTCTGATGACAGCAGAGAAGGAAGAAAGATCACTCATAGGCCGAAGACGAAGGAGCTGGGCCCTGAGCATTTGGTGACGTGACGAAGGTCACCGCCCATACCTGGACTTAATTCACTGCTTTCACTGACTAGTGTGGTTTCAGATAAGATACTGAGCTTTCCTGAGTCTTCGTTTCCTCAGTGCTAAACCTGACTAGCATGATTGGAGTGGAAAACCAAAACCGTCGTAAAGAATGTTCATAGGAAGGGAGAGAGACAGCTGAAATGCCTGCCTCACAGCATAAGGACCTGAACCGATCCCCAGCACCCACATACCAAGCCAAGTGTTGGGGTGTGCCCTTGAAATTCCAGGAGGTATTTTGACCAATTGTGGGGTTCTGTACTGTTCTCCTTCTGTTCCAAAGATAAGTTTCTTTAAATAAGGAGTGAAGCTTTACTTTTCTATGGGAATGGGGTAAATATTTAGAATGCAGTTGGGGCTTGTGCTGGTTTAGAAAAATGGGAGTAATATGTTCTCTTCTCTCAGCCTCTGGGAGGCAACCAGGGGTGAAGGCAATAGCCAAAATTGTTCTAAATTGTTTGGGGAGTCTCCCAGACTCCCCTGACTAGCAACACAAAAAGAGGTTGGTGTCTCATGCCTGGTGGCAGAGTTCTTATTAGATAGGCCATGGCTCTGGAGGGAAGCATTGTCTTCCCCAAGTGATGGGACATCATTTAAGCTGTACGTGTGTAGTTTTAGGTAAATACAAAATAATGATTCCCATCACTTTCCCAAATATCCTTAATATTGCTTTCCCTCCTTCTGCTGCTCCCCCCCCAATATAATGTTTTTATTGATTATTTGAGAGTTTCGCACAATGCACCCAGATCACATTCCCTTCCCAGTTTTCCCAGATCCACTCCCCCTCCCTTGTGGCCTCCCCCAAAGAAAAGAAGAAAAATAAAACAGAAGAAAAAAGTCCAAGAAGTCCAGTTTGCGTTGCCCATGTTCTCAATGGAGCATCATCAAAACTCCCAGAGGCCAGCACCTCAGAGAAAAGAGTCGCTCCTACCCAACCCCCACCAGAAGCCATCAACTGCGAGCTACACTTCCTTACCACAATTTTTAAGAGTTTTCTTTAACAGCTTTCTGTCTAGGCTGTTTCTTTTATTTTGGGGTGGGGAGTAGGGGATTGAGGGGTCTCAGAAGGCTTCTATGTCTCTCATTCTCAACTGTGAGTCTGCAGTCATTAATACTACTGAAAAAAGATGCTTCCTCTGCCTTTCCTGTCAGCAGTAGCATGGATCATGGACTTGCACGTGTAGCAGTACAGACCATGGACATCAGCACAGCCCTTAGCTGCAGCAAGGACCACAGACACCATCATGGTTTTCAGAGGCAGCACAGGCCACAGACACACATGGCCTCTGTCAGCACCCTGACCACAGTGTCAGATAGCAGCACAGACCATGGACCTCAATATGGCCTTCAGTGGTAACTCAGACCCCATCCACACAGCCACCGGTCTCAGCAGGACCACGGACACCAACATGGCCTCTGGCAGCAGTATGGCCCACAGATATCCATATGGTCTTTGGCGGTAGCATGGACCACTGACAAACCATTGTGGTCCTTGGCAGAAGCACGGGCCATGCACATTATCATGGCCTCCTGTGGTAGCTCAGGCCACCAGCACCCATATGGACCTCAGGCATCAGCATGGCCTGCAGAGGCAGTACAAACCAGACACCAGCACTCCTGCAGACTTTAGCGCAGATCACATGTGCCAACATGGCCTCTAGTCGCAGAATAGACCTTTGAGGTCTTTTGAAGAGATCCAATTCAGAAAATGAGCCATTCTCCGTCTTGGATATGCTGTCAGAGCAATCCTACAGCTGAGCAGAGCGTTGGGGGATGGGTGGGCAAAGCCTGTGCAAGCTCCAGGCTGTGGCACACCACCCTGCCCAACCCTACTCAGCAGGGACATGCTCCCTGGTCCATGGGCAGGATCCATGTAAGCTCCAGGCGCAGCGCACCTCCCCCTGAGGCCACCGGGCACCACCGCTCCCCTCCTCCCAGCAGGGGAAGCCCAGCTGAGGCAGCTCCAAGCTGCGGGCTGGCCAGAGTTCTGACCTCCACACATCTGTCTTCGGTGCCAGCTGTCCCGTGGCCTACCAGGCGTGGCCATTGTGCTTGTAGCCACAGTGATGCCCTGACTCTTCCTCCAGCAGGGCAAGCAGCAGTGGCGGTCCCATGCTGTAGGTTCTCATTCAGCAATGCCATGTTCTTTGTGCGCGGTGGGTGCCGGTGCTCTCCCATTATGCTCCCATACCCCTCCCTGCGGCATCCCTCCACACATGTGTGAGTGGGCGCTCTGAAGGCTCTACTCTGCCATCTTTCCTTCCAATTTTATGAAACCACTCTTAAAAAGCATCTACCCATCAGACCTATCTTTTTTTTTTTCTGGCCCGGCTTCCTCCGGCCCCGCTCCGGCCATATTTATTTCATATATGTGGGTACATTGTCACTGTCTTCAAACACAGCAGAAGACGGCATCCGGTGCCCATTACGGATGGTTGTGAGCCACCATGTGGTTGCTGGGAATTGAACCGCGGACCTCTGTTAGAGCAGTCAGTGCTCTTAACCGCTGGGCCATCTCTCCAGCCCCCAGACCTATCTTTGTAAAGTTGCTGCTGAGAAACTATGAGACGGCAGATTCCTTCTCATAGTGGGAGCTGCTTGGGCTCCTCTGCCGTGGCTCCTCAACGTTGGCTGCCGGGCCGAAGGCAAGGGCAGGAGGGGACATTGGCTTGGCAGTGGATCTCTCATCTGTGCACCAGGCCCCGAAGGGCTGCCGCTGGCTGTCAGCTGCAACCTGGCACAGATATTCAGCGCCACCTCTCAATGCTTTTGTGTTGGTCTCCCTAACTCTCCCCATTTAAAGCCCCCAGCATCGTTTTCCCCGTTTTCCCTTCACATCGCTTGTATCCTGCTACTCTACACCCGCCCCATGATCCCCTTTTCCTTTCCTGGTTTCTGTGATAATCCAGGAACAAATAAATTCTCACAGGAAGAAGCAGGCAGAGACACACACCGTTGACGAAATGAACTGTTAATTATTTCATGCAGGTGCTGAGTAGAGGTGATGCCTGATTCAGGGGAGCCCCCAAAAGAGTTCCCTTGGGAGGAGAAGAAGCCAGTCCAACAATGGGACAGTGTTCCAGCTCAATAGCATAGGTGAGGACAGGCAAGGGCCCTGGAGCAGGCCGCAGAAAGTGAAACCTGTTTGGCCTTTAAACTTTAGTCTATTTACTATTGGTGTGAGTGTGTGTGTGTGTGTGTGTGTGTGTGTGTGTGTGTGGTGAGAGTTTAAGTGTTCCCTTAACACTTCCACAGTCAAACTTTCCTTCTTTTTAACTTTTTTACCCCTTCATCCTTGGGACTGAACTCAGAGCTCATGCCTGCTAGGCAAGTGCTGTACGCCTGTGTATATATCCCCAGCCCCCTTTCTCTTTCCTAATATCTTAAAGAGAGAAGCAGGGTAGCATTGCATACCCAAAACGTCTGAAGGGAGGAATCCAAAGCCTGGGTCCCCATTGATAGGGGCAAGTCATTTCATACCTCAGAGCCTCAGTTTCCCTTTTGGGAAGTGGTAGTTTGGGAACCTGAATATCTTGGAACCCTTTTCATTCTAAAATTGAATCTAGAAAATGGGGAACTGTTTCCAAAAAAGGATGAAGGAGAGACCATAAAAGCTGAGGGCAGGAAGAAGACACAGAACCAGAGGCAAGTGGAGATCCAGCAAGTTCTCAACATTGCTTCGTGAAGTCAGCCTGCCCTCCGCTGAAGCTCTTTCATAGCTAAGCTAGCTTCCCTGAGCACTTGATCGTTTCTGTGTGTAGCTGCTGGCACACATGCTGCGGAATGCTAAACTGGAGAAAAACAGAGAAGCGGAGAGATCAAAGCAAGAAGCAAAATGTTGGGTCATGCAGAAGATGCAGGGTTAGCCCTGACTAATCCAAACACGAAGGTGACTGCTCCTCCTCCCCTGACATATTGGCCTTGAAGTCCAAGAGGAGTGCTTGGCCTGGAGAAACGGCTCAGCACGGAAAAGTACTTGTTGGGCAAACTTGACAACCTGAGTCCAAAGCCTAGATCGCACAGTGGAAGGAGAGAGCCGACACCCAGAAGATGTCCTGGAATTCCTCATGTGGGTGGTGGCATGTACACACACACACACACACACACACACACACACACACGGAATTGTTTCTATGTGTGGAGGCTTTCAGTAATCTTTATTCAAAAGCATTCAATACAATTTATCCTGAAACTTCTCTGAAGCCTTTTCCGTTAAAAATTTCAATAACTAAAGCCAGTTGTGGTGACTCATGCCTTTAAACCCAACACTCAAGAGGCAGAAGCAGGCAGATCTCTGTGAGTTCAAGCCCAGCCTGGCCTACATAGCAAGTTCCAAGATAGCTAGGGCTACATCATCATCATCATCATCACCATCACCATCATCATCATCTGTCTTAAAAAGAAATAAATTTTAACGACAGATGTTTGCTCTATAGACACTTTGAGAAACGAAACTTAGAAAAATTTCTTGGCTCTGAACAAAGTCTTACTATCCAAACAGGTTAGGATTCATTTCAGGCCAAGCTATCCTTAAACATTTATCTGGAGTTTGTCTCAATGTGTAGAGGCCAGACCTAGGGAAAGAGTTCACAATTTCCTAACAGAGACCTAGAAAAATCTTACCAAAAGTATTCATCTTGTAAAGAAATCAAGCCCTAAGCTAGCAGGCACGTAAGCAGTTACTCCAGAACGTGGCGATAGGGGGCAGTATAGGGGCTGAGCAAGCTCTTGGGAGGCCTGCAAATGAGCCCTGGAGTAGCTTTGAAGGATGCCGGTGGTAGAAAGAGAAATATAAACTAGTGGATATATGCTAGACTGGTAGCCAGAGAAGTCTGTACATTAGAGGTTAAACCCATCAGGAGAGCGAATCTGCATAAGACACACAGGCAGGGCAGCGTCAGCAGCCTCTGGGCCACCCGTACTGTTTAATGAGGTGAAAGCTGGGAATTACGTTTGGTGCGTGCTGTTAAGTTCTAGCTCCTCCCGGGAAATATGCATTTAAGAGGGAAAAAAACCTGTCAAGAATCAACAAGGGTAAAACTAGATTTGTGGGTGGTCAGGCCTTGGGCCATCCTTAGGGAACTGGGGGCCTTCCATTGCTAATTGGGGCTTAATTACAACATTTCTAAGGAGATTGGCACATACTTGGGAGAAAATCTCTGCCGCTGCCACACCTCCTCTCTCCCTCCCGTCTCCTTTTCCTTCTTGCCTTGTGGTTGTGGTTGATTGTGATTGCTCTTTGGAGTTGAGGACCTGAGGTTTGGTATAAGATTTCCACTCAGCGGTTTCTGACTACACCTTGACCCACAGAAACTTGCGTCTTCTTCCAACCCTCCCACTGCACCGCCTGCTGCCCAAGCCCTGAACAGTGGGCGTGGTTAAAGTCTCCAATAAGCTGTCCGTTCGTGGCAGTACCCGTGAGAGGGGAAGAAGGAAACTGGAATGAGCAGAATTGGATATTCACAAGGACAGAGGGAGAGAGACTGTCGACCCGATCCTCTTCTGAGCTCTGAGTTTTACTTACTTCTGAGGAGTGACTCTCAAAGTCACGCAAAGGAACAGTGTAAAAATCTACCGGCCCTCAATTCAAGAGAGGCCGTGCCCAACTGTTCATAAGAAATTCTCATTCCTCTTCAAAGGAATGCTTCCATTTACTTAGCCTCTGGAAAGTTATGAGTGCTACCAACCTAAGGAGTCTTCTCTTAGAGGACACCTTTTTAATAGTGATTGCACTACGCAGCTAAGGGAACACTATCTGCAGGACTGGCTGAGTTAGAGGGAAATTTGTGAACTTTTGTAACCAACCTGGCCTTTCATGGACTAGTAGAATCCTTTATTAAAACAAAGAAACAATAACCACCCCATTTAAAGGAATTTGCAATTCGATTTTTTTTTAAAAAAAACATAAGATGTTATTGCTGATCAGTTATAATTGGTAATCCTTGATTTTAAGCCTGGGTCGGTCCTACTTGGGTGCTTATCTGGGCTCCAGCACACCCCCAGTGTCATAATCACTAGATCAAAGGTCTGTGTGATCAGGTGACCCCGCTTCTTCTTCTGTTGCAGCCTCAAGACCTGGCATACTGCCTGCCTTGTCTTAGGGGACAAATGATATTTCTTCAGTCAGCAAATGAGAGGACTTTATCAGCACCAGGGCTTTGACACAAACTGAACTGGGTAGGATTGTTTCTAGAGTGGCTGAAAGAGATGGAATTTAAGGGATAAATTCGACTCAAAGAGCAAGAGGGAGTGACCACCACAGGAGTATCAAATGTGTTGTTTTCGTTTGCTCCCCGGGAGGGATTTCTATAAAGCCAAATCAGAGGAAAGGGGAAAGCTCAGAACAGGGAGGTCATGAACTCCTCCGGAACTTGTGCGAATGTGAGAGAGACAAGGAAAGGACTCAAAAGCTAAGAGCAGAACCTGAGGGTCGGGGCACCACTTTAGCCACGTGATGTCCGGTGGTTCTCCACCTCTCTGAAATCAGATTTCCTTTTGGAGCCACTAAAAAAATGTCAAGTAACACAACACTACAGGTCTTTAAAATGAGATCCACCTGCGTTCAGAGAATTCAGTTTGGGACCACAGTCCCTGAATTGTACTCCTATTTTTTTTCCCGTATTGATTTACATGGGAAATTAATAGGATTTTGTGAAAGAAGAAAAAAAGAGTTAAGCACCTCATTTTCTTTCTCAAGGGTTGTATTTGTTTTATGTGTGTTTTGCCTGTATATATTCTAGCATACTGGTAGCCATGGACGTCAGAAGAAGAAATCAGATCCCCCTGGAACTGAAAGTGAGTGCAGTTTGCTTTAACTATGGAGTCTTTTCTCAAACCTTGGAGGGTTTTGTTTTGTTTGTTTGTTTGAGACAAAGTCTCACTCTGTAGCCTGAACTGACCTGGAACTCAGCAGAGATTCACCTGCTTCTGCCTCCAGAGTAGGGTGTATGTGTGTGTGTGGGGAGGGCGGGGACTAAAGGTGTTCACCACCAGGCGCCTCCTCCTAGAAGTCTTCGTATTTTTTAAATTGCATTCATTTATTAATGTGTGTATGTGCATGTGTGTATGTGTGCGTGTGTGTGTTCAGGCACCTTCACTGGCTGAATCATCTCACTAACCCTTTTACTTTTTGTGTAGCAAAACAAAAGCCAAAATGAACAGTTAAAGACTCAAAGTATATTTTAAAAATAAGACAGTTTCTTTGTTTTCTTTTGTCTATTGAAGAGCCAGAATCTGTGTATTCATTTTGTTTGGTTGGTTGGTTAAGTTTTGTTCTTGCTGTTTTGTTTGTCACAAGGTCTCATTATGTAGTACAAGCTGACCTTGGACTCATTATGTATCTGAGACAGGCCTTGGACTTTTTCATCCTCCTGCTTCGGCTTCCTAGGTGCTGAGATTGCAATACATCCATCAGACCCAGTATTTTTTTTTAAATAGATAGATAGATAGATAGCAGTTTGACAGATTTTTAATGGTCAGTAAAGTAACATATATGTGTGTGTGTGTGTGTATAAAGTGCACACACACACACACACACACACATTACTTTACCAACTATTAGAAAAATATACCAAACTGCTTTCTAAAAGAATATAAAGTGATAAAAGTAGTCTTACCAAACTAGAACCTAAAAGGAAAAAAAATCATATTTAAACAAGACTTAACCACATGGGCTTGAGAGTGGCTGGGGGTTAAGAACATTTGTTACTCTTGCAGAGGACCTGGGCTCAGTTCCTAGCACCCACATCAGATGGTTCACAACAGCCTGTCCAGTTCTAGGGGATCCAGTTCCTTTGTGTGGCCTTTACTACACCTGTATATGTGGTGTACCTATATACACTCAGGCACACACAGACACATAAAGAAAATAAATGTATATTTAAATGACTTAACCACAAAACAGAGCTACCATGTGACCTCACCACCATAATTTTAAAGATTTATTTGTACTTTTATGTGTGCATATGTTAAGTTCATCAACAGAGGAGAAAGGTCACCGGCCACAAATTACAGCCAAATCAAAGCTTTAATCTGTGCCCAGCAAAGCTGGTTGAGCGCTGTCTCTCCCTAAGTGGACTTCAAGAGGTCAGCCCTCAGCCAATTTCTTAAGCCTCCTTTCTAGGGCAGAACCATAGGGTGGGAGATTTTGCAAACAAGCATGGTTACAGAAGCAAGACCAGGAAATTTTCTCCAGAACATTTGTTACAACACATTCTATGGTTACAGGGGTATGATGCAGCCCAATTCCTAGAAATAGAAACTTAAGTTGTTTTTTTTTTTAAGATTTATTTATTTATTTATTTAATGTATCTGAGTACACTGTTGCTGTCTTCAGACACACCAGAAGAGGGCATCAGATCCCATTACAGATGGTTGTGAGCCACCATGTGGTTGCTAGGAATTGAACTCAGGGCCTTGCCTGGCAGTGGTGGTGCATGCCTTTAATCCCAGCACTTGGGAGGCAGAGGCAGGCGGATTTCTGAGTTCGAGGCCAGCCTGGAGTGAGTTCCAGGACAGCCAGGGCTACACAGAGAAACCCTGTCTCGAAAAACCAAAACAACAACAACAACAAAAAAAAATTAAAAAAAATTAAATGAACTCAGGGCCTTTGGAAGATGAGTCAGTGCTCTTAACAGCTGAGCCATCTCTCCAGCCTGAAGCTTAAGTTTTATAGTAAGCAGAAACCTAGCTGAAGCAGCGTATCAAAGCGGCTCTTGACCACAAAATGAAGTCCGGCTGGTTTCTCACTCCCCTCTTGTCTTATGTGTCCCTGTCAAATCCTTGATAGGCAATTCCCACTTCTAGTTGCTGAAGGGCCTGATAATGCCAGTGAAGAGCGAGCATTTTAACATTTTCTATCTGAGGAAGAACAAAATTCGTAATACATGAGATGATTCATGGCCTGTCATGAGGAACATGAGAGGACCTGCAGAGGCCGAGTCAGTTAACAGGGACTGGTGCCAACTGCTTCCCTCCCGTTGCTCCAAGTGTTTAGCTTTGACAGGTACCTTTTTGATAGTGAGGGAGCCTGGAGACCAGTATGTGTCCGGGTTTGCGGGTAGAATTGTACATGGCCATTTTTTTCCCCTTTGCCCGGAGGCTTCTTTGGACCTAATGTTGCAGCCTTTGTTGAGGATAAGAGGCAATGTACTCTCTTCTGTTACTGCTTCTCAGCTGAGGTTAGGAAAACCTGATCAGGACCTAGGAAAGCTGGAATGCTAGTCAAAGGCCCAGAGGGCATTCATCAGAAGCATCTGACCCAGCGAAGGAGACTAGGAGCAGTCACATCGCGGGACTGGCTCACGCCGCTCCCAGCAAGTCCAGGGCTCTCTGGTTTTGTAGGACTACCAGGAACCAGCATGGTGCAGATCACTTTTGGAGCAGTTTGCAGTCTGCAGCCGATTCCTAGATGGATTCTGTCAGCCAGGTGGAAATCTGCTGAGACGTTTACAGACTAGGGACAGGAGCTGAAGTTTATGAACTAAAATCCTGAAGTTTACAAAAGAGATCAGTAAACTGATAAAGTAGGCTCACAACTTTGAGTCATAGTGTAAGCTTAGGGACCCCAGAATGATTTTGAGGTAAGAAGCATGTTTTTTATTTGTGCCGAGGGCAGTGTGTGTGTGTGTGAGAGAGAGAGAGAGAGAGAGGTTTTCAGTGTGATGAGAACCGTTTTTAAATATCAGAACTCCATTGATTAATGTGTTAAAACTTTTAATTTTTGACATCATGTATTATTTTTAAGCTCCATTTTTTTTTATCCAATCAGTTACCATGAAACACAAATGGTTGATTACTGAGAGCAGTCATTGTAAAGCAAGTTCCTCTGAATAAAGGAATAGTAGAGGGCTGGAGAGATGGCTCAGTGGTTAAGAGCACTGACTGCTCTTCCAGAGGTCCTGAGTTCAATTCCCAGCAACCACATGGTGGCTCACAACCATCTGTAATGGGATCCAATGTCCTCTTCTGGTGTGTCTGAAGACAGCGACAGTGTACTCACATACATGAAATAAATCTAAAAAAATTATAAAGGAATAGTAAAAAGCTACATTGAAATCTGGTTTTGTGAGTTTATCTTTCTCATCAGGAGATCTAATAGCTCTAGAAAAATCAAGGTCTGGTTTTTATATATGAAATGTAATGACCATGCAGCTGCTCCTAAATTGGTAAGACTACAGTTAACTTTAACATCATCAGAGATCTGAGAAGAATAAAACATAGCAGGAAATATAAACCAAATGACCTCTGTATCAACTGACTGAGACTTGCCAGCTACCTAGACAAGTACCCTAGGCTCCAGTGTAGTCTCTGTGACTTTGATGGGGGGTGAGCAGAGGTTATAGGTCTTTAGCTGTCATATAGGACAGTATTACATCTTTAGTTGCTGCACAGGGTAGCATTAGCTTTTGGCTGTCAGATCAGACCCAGAAGGTCTGAGGTATTTTCCTGTGGAGGAACTTGGGCAAACTGACCTACTTTGATGAGGCAGAGTGGAGCAGTCAACTCAACGATGTCCACAGTCTGGGCAGGGAGGGGAAGCCATGAAGCTGTTCTTGCTCAGTGGTTACCTTCATCCTAATCCCTGGAGTCAGCTGTGCCCCAGTGTCCTCTTCGGAGACCTTAGGGTTGCTTCTACGAGCTGGCATTTTGTCTGCCACGGAATTCTTGTCATTAAATTTTTACACGCCATATTCAGCAGATGCCTGAAGTGTTTGAGGACCCTTATCTATTGAGTATACCTGATTTCTAAATAAATTTTGTTTGTAGTTACTTGCTTTAGGCTTGACCTTGAAAACACTTGTATTTAGCATGACTACAAATATAGGTTTGAGCATATTAAAGAATCTGATCATTTATAAGGTGACTGACTTTTAACTTAATTGTCTTAATCATCTTTAACAGTTCATAATAAGTTAGTAGCTTTTATAAGATTAGGATTTGTAATTTTATCCCTGTTAAGTTTAGTCTTTAGGCCGAGCAGTGGTGGTGCACGCCTTTAATCCCAGCATTTGGGAGACAGAGGCAGGCAGATTTCTGAGTTTGAGGCCAGCCTGGTCTACAGAGTGAGTTCCAGGACAACCAAAGCCATGCAGAGAAACCCTGTCTCGGAAAACCAAAAAAAGAAAAAAAGAAAAAAGAAAAAAAAGTTTTGCCTTTAAAAATTACAAATTTTGAATTGAAGCTCTTTTAGTATCTAAATAAAACTTTAAATCATAAATACAGTTCATTTGGAGACAGGCAACTTTATTTTTCTGGACCTTTCATAGGGCATCATTGCAGAGCTTGAAGGATTTCTGTATGACTCAGTTTATCAAAATAGCTAAAGTTTAACAACATTAGAAAAGACAAGGAGGCTTAGACACTCATTATTCAGTGTCTTAGTCAGGGTTTCTACTCCTGCACAAACATCATGACCAAGAAGCAAGTTGGGGAGGAAAGGGTTTATTGAGCTTACACTTCCACACTGCTGTTCATCACCAAAGGAAGTCAGGACTGGAACTCAAGCAGGTCAGGAAGCAGGAGCTGATGCAGAGGCCATGGAGGGATGTTTCTTACTGGCTTGCTTCCCCTGGCTTGCCCAGCCTGCTTTCTTATAGAACCCAAGACTACCAGTACCACCCACAAGGGGCCCTCCCCACTTGATCACTAATTTAGAAAGTGCCCCACAGCTGGATCTCATGGAGGCACTTCCCCAAATGAAGCTCCTTTCTCTGTGGTAACTCGTTTGTGTCAAATTGACACACAAAACCAGCCGGTACATTCAGTCAGTCTCTGTTAGCCTGAATAGACTTTGGTAAGGAGAGACATTCCATGGACTCTGACAGATTGCTCAGTCTATTGCCTTGCTACATCATAAGATAGGAATACCTCAGATATATTTACTTATAGCGGTAGCCATAATACTTTAGCGTCTCATCTTTCTCCCATGTTTTTAATTTTTCTTTTAGCCCCTTCATCCTAATTCAACCTGTTTTGTGAGCCTCCACTATTCTTTGTCTAGAATAATTCAGATCTCTGCCATCTGAGTCTATTTTTTATTTTTAAGAAACCCCAACTAGAGGTGTTGGTCCCTCATAGTGATTGTCAGTCAGTATCAAAACCCAAGCAAAGACAAGTAGCCCTAAGCCTGGAGGCGACCTAGGCTGATTTCTTTTTTTCTTTTCTTTCTTTTTTGTTGGGATAATTTTTTGTGCACTGTGTAAAGGTTGTCTTTATATTCTTCAAATATTGATTACTGGCAGAGACTTGAGTACTGGCCTGACTTTGGTATCGTTATTTCACATATACCTCCTTCACTTTCTGATTGTCTTAATAAAGAGCTGAGGCCAATAGCTGAGGCAGGAGAGGAAAGGCAGGACTTCCGGGCAGAGACAGATAGGAACTGTAGGAAGAATTAGGTGCTGGAAGATTGTAGAAACAGGTGCTGGGACTGAGTGAGAGGTTAATGGGCCTCATGGCATGGACTGGAAGGGGTTAATGAAGCTAAGAGGAGCTAATGGGAAGGTGGAAGGTGGCCTTGCATCAGCTGGAAGGTCTGAGACAGTTTAGATATACCTATTTGTGTATTTATTATTATTATTAATATTATTAATATTATTTTACAGCTTCTGTCTTAGAGTTTCTATTGCTGAGACAAAGCATCATGACCAAAAAGCAAATTGGGGAGGAAATGGTTTATTCTGCTTATACTTCCACATTGATGTTCATCACTGAAGTCAGGACAGGAACTCAAACAGGGCAGGAACCCAGAGGCAGGAGCTGATGCAGAGGCCATGGAGGGTGCTGCTTACTGGCTTGCTCCTTGTGGCTTGCTCAGTCTGCTTTCTTATAGAACCCAGGACTACCTACCAGCCTAGGGATGGCTCCACCCACAATGGGTCCTCCCTCACTGATCACTAATTGAGAACATGCCTTACAGGGGGATCTCATGGAGGCATTTCCTCAATCATGGCTCCTCTGATGACTCTAGCTTGCATCAAGTTGACTCAGAACCAGTCAGCACAGCTTTTCTTCCCTTTCTTCCCTACTTGGTTCTGTTTTGGCAGCATTTTCCATCTCCATCCTTTTAAATGGATTCCTCAGGCCTAATCCTCTGGGTCTTATGCTGGGATAGTCTATTATCTCAGGGATACATTAGGCTATAGCCCTCTATTTAAAGTGAAAGCTAGATTTGGCAAAAGTATTAGATAAATCTTTACATATATCAAACCACTGATGTTCACAGACTCAATGAATTTTGAGAACATTCAAGGACAAACATTTGGTTTAATCCATGTGATTATTCTGAGATAAAGCTGACATCCAGATACCTGTTATTTGGCCTTTATATTTTAAAAAGTTGTATTTATTTGTTCTTTTTTTTTGACACAGGGTTTCTCTGTGTAGCCCTGGCTGTCCTAGAACTCACTCTGTAGACCAGAGATTCAATGCCTCTGCCTCCTGAGTGCTGGGCATAAAGGGTTTTGTTGTTGTTGTTTATTTGGTTTTGCTTTTGGTTTGCTCGTGTGCCACCACTGCCCAGCCTAGCCATTTTTCAAAAGAGCTTACCCTCATTGAGGAATAAAATTCATTATATTTTTAATCATCATAACCTTTTCAGTGTTGTTTTTTCATTTTTTTGTTGCTCAGGCATTATATCAAACAACATTACAAAGATAAAAGAGAGAATTGCCTATATTCCCTACTTTTAATGCTTTCTATTTGTAACTTTTCCTTGCATAGAAATGCATGTAAGAACAGCTTTAATATCTTAGTTATCAAACATATGTTGTTTTTAAATTCTAATTTTTTTATAAACCTTGTTTTTATGGCTTTTATCTTCAACTGTTACTCTTATTTTTAGGATAAAAATCATTATATAAGAATCCATCCCAATTCAAAATATCTTGGAGACCCTCTGTTTAAAAAAAAAATTCAGAGTGGTTGTACCAGCTTGCAATTCCACCAGCAGTGGAGGAGTGTTCCTCTTTCTCCACATCCTCGCCAACAACTGCTGTCTCCTGTGTTTTTGATCTTAGCCATCCTGACTGGTGTGAGATGGAATCTCAGGGTTGTTTTGATTTGCATTTCCCTAATGACTAAGGATGATGAACACCTCTTTAGGTGCTTCTCAGCCATTAGATATTCTTCAGGTGAGAACTCTTTGTTTAGCACTGTACCCCATTTTTTAATAGGGTTACTTGCCTCTCTGGAGTTTAACTTCTTGAGTTCTTTGTATATATTGGATATTAGCCCTCTGTTGGATGTAAGGTTGGTAAAGATCATTTCCCAGTTAGTTGGTCGCCGCTTTGTCTTTTTGACAGTATCTTTTGCCTTGCAAAAACTTTGTAATTTAATGAGGTCCCATTTGTCTATTCTTGATCTTAGAGCATAAGCTATTGGAGTTCTGTTCAGGAAATTCTCCCCTGTGCCCAAGGTTCTTCCCTAGTTTCCCTTCTATTAGTTTCAGTGTGTCTGGTTTTATGTGGAGATCCTACCACTCTGGAAAGCAGTCTGGCGGTTCCTCAGAAAACTGGGCATGACACTCCCGGAGGATCTGGCTATACCACTCCTGGGCATATACCCAGAGGCTTTACCTGCATGCAATAAGGACACATGCTCCACTATGTTCATAGCAGCCTTATTTATAATAGCCAGAAGCTGGAAAGAACCCAGATGTCCCTCAACGGAGGAATGGATTCAGAAGATGTGGTATATCTACACAATGGAATACTACTCTGCAATTAAAAACAATGAATTCACGAAATTCCTAGGCAAATGGTCAGAACTTGAAAATATCATCCTTAGTGAGGTAACCCAATCACAAAAGAACACACATGGTATGCAGTCACTGATAAGGGGATATTAACCCAGAATCTCGGAATACCCTAGACACAATTCGCATATCAATAGATTTCTAAGAAGAGGGAAGGAGAGACCCCTGGTCCTGGAAAGACTGGATGTAGGGGAACGCCAGGACAGAGAAATGAGAGGGGGTTGAATGGAGAAAAGAGGGAGGGAAGGGGGCTTATGGGACTTTCAGGGAGGGAGGAAACGGGAAAGGGGAAATGATTTGGAATGTAAATTAAAAAAAAATAAATAAAATAAAAAAAATTCATTTCTTTTTTTTTTTTCCTTGTTTGTAAGTTTGTTTGAGACAGGGTCTCTCTGTGTAGCCCTGGCTGTTCTAGAACTCTATAGACCAGGCTGACCTTGAACTCATAGAGACAGAAAAAAAAATCAAAATACATAGAGTCAGAAGAAACCAGTCAAAAACAAAATATGTGGTGGCCACTTTCATTCATTCATTTAACTAGGGCTGACTGATTTCCATCTCTGCTCCCTGTAAAATGAGGTCCAGAGACATCCCTGTGGCTTCTTCTGAGGGTCTGTAAAATGGGGGATTTCAAAGAAGGGGCCAAGAACTAGGTGGGCAGTGCAGTGTCTCACTAGTGCCCTGGAAAGAAGCGCATGTGCCTCCTCAGATACCTCACTGACCACAGATGCAATCCCAGCAGAACCAGAACCAGATGGCATAGAAATAAAACAATGGCTTACTGGTGGAGCCCTCCTCAGACAGGCACCTTGCATTCTTTCAATGCAGCTTGTTCACTCCAGCTGTCCACCAAGCTGAAAGCACACCCCAGGGCCTTGGAATGTTTCAAAGTATGCTCCCCCTGGGAATGATGCTCTGGTGCCAGAAGTCTGAAGGGAAAGATCCAGCTTCAGAATTTGGGTTGGAGTCTTTATCTCACTGGGGCCTCCAAATGTCAATTCCACCAACCATGAATTATTGCCAAATCAAAGCAAACCTTATTCTGTGCACAGCACATCCAGTCTGATAGCTGTCTCTCCCTAATGTTGGATTCAAGAGATCAACCCCAAGCCAATTTCTAAGCCTCTTTTATAGGGCAAAACCATAGGGTGGTTTTTAAATAGAGACCTAAGTGAACTAGAGTATCAAAATGGCTGATGGTCACAAAATGGAGTCAACTGGTTTTTCAATAAGCTATCTATAGAGTCTACGAGCACCACAGGCATGCAGTGCCTCTTGAGGCCAGAAGAGGGCATCAGATCTTCTGGAACTAGAGCTGCAGGTGATTGTGGGTGCTGTGAACTAAACAAAGCCCTCCAATGGAGCAGCAAAGGGTCTTGATCTCTGCGCCATGCCTCCGGCCCTGACCACACTTTTTAAAGAATGACTAGTTTTCATATTTCCTAAAGGTATCACTTCAGATACCTTTGAGTTGTTTTGCTAGAGGCCCCATACAAGGCAATATCTTCTTAGAAAAGCCTTTATTTAGACTTTTTCTCATTAAAAAATGTGTTCTGGTCAGAAGTACTACTCACATCTCCCAGCACAGAATTCCTTCCTATGACCAGAATTTACCCTTTTCTTCCAATAATGAGCATATTCTCTAGGATAAAGCTAAAACGTTTTGATTTTTTTTCTTAAGTCAAAAGAGAGTAGATTAGCAGTTTTCAACCTTGTGGGTTGCCACTCATTTGGGGGTTCAATGACCCTTTCACAGGGGACACATCAGATATCTTATATATCATATATTTACATTATACTTTCTAACAGTAACAAAAATGGAGTTATGAAGTAGTCACAAGATAATTTTATGTTTGGGGTCAAAACAGCACGGGGAACATAAAGGGTATAGCATTAGGAAGGTTGAGAACCACCGCAGTAGATAGTTACTGTGTTAGCCATCATTTCCTTCCAAATATTTTCCCCATGAATTCCCTGGGTTTCTTTTCTCTTTTTAAAAAAAGGATCAATAAATTCCATGATCTACATGTGGTTGAACTAGAAACTATAAAAACTAAATAAATTCCCAGACTTCCTACTAAATCCCCTTTGTGCTCACACTAGTTTAACTTGGCTTTCTGCCACTTGTAATGAAAATAAGTCTGAATGAAGAAGAAGGAGGAGAAGGAGGAGGAGGATGAGGAGGAGGAGGAGGAGGAGAAGGAGAAGAAGAAGAAGAAGAAGAAGAAGAAGAAGAAGAAGAAGAAGAAGAAGAAGAAGAAGAAGAAGAAAACACAGAATGAAAAAGAAGAAACAGAAGCAGGAAGTCAGGCAATGCTGTTCCTATTGGAAAAGGCCAACAAGTGCCTATAAGTTCAGCCAGTTCAATGGAATGACTGCTGGAGCAGCCTGGAATAGAAAAAAAATTGTATTTTTTTCTAATATATATATATACTGATATATATATTAGTAAATATGTATTTATTAGTAAACAAATTGAGTGTTTAGGAGAAGGTCTGAACATATTGTTGCATACCTTTTGTAGTGGCTATTTCTGGTTGTCAACTTGACTAAATCTGGAATGAACTAATCAAGAATTGGAAGGCTCACCTATAATCTTAATCTGGAGGCTCAGAGATACAAGTTTCTGACTTGGAGATCTTGATGCATAGTGACTATGAATTCCAGAAGATTAAGATTAGGAGATCTCTGAGTTCAAGTTCATCTGGGATTAAAGGCGTGGTGGCACATGCCTTTAATCTGGGCCACACCCTCTGCTGGAGACCTATATAAGGACATTGGAAGAAGGAAGATTCACTCTGGCTTTTCCTGGCCTGCCTCGTATAACTGAGCAACTGCTAGATCCTTGGACTTCCATCCACAAGTACTGCTGACTATTGTTGGGGAGTTGGACTACAAGCTGTAAGTCATAGACTAATTCCCTAACTATATAGAGACTGCCCATACGTTCTGTGACCCTAGAGAACCCTGACTAAGACACCTTTAATCCCAGTACTCTGGAGGAGGGGGCAGGTGGATTCCTATGAATTCAAGACCAGACTCATCTATAGTCTGAGTTCCCGACCCACCAAGGCAACATAGTGAGACCCTATCTCCACAAACAAAAACAAACCAACAAACAAAAACAAAACACAGAACCCAAATGTTTGGGTGAGTGTTGAAAAAAAAACAAGTTGCACTTTTTAATTTTGTTCTCTGGTTTCTGTCATTGGTGGAAGTTTTGCTTCTGACACTATAAGAGGGAAAAAGCTCGGTGAGGTGAGTCCACGGGAGGTAGAATAGATGACTAGAGTGTAGGAGGTGAGAGGAAAGGGTGAGTCACACCGCCATGGGTGGCAGAGGCCTGGCGTGGGGGTCCCCGTGTGGCTCTGCCAGTGTTCCTGCTGCTTAGGCACGTCACCCTCACTGCCACGATTCCTACACTCAGGAAATGAAGTGGACTGGGGAGATGTGTGTGCAACGTCTCTCTTCATGGCACGATATGAACATTATTCTGGTACATTCTCTAAGCCTAGCAGAGAGGTAAAGGCAGCAAAACCACGGGATCATCACTGTTGAGCTCACAGCTGGCCAGGGAGGAATTCCGTTTCTCAAGAGGTCTGGTTCAGGGAAGTCCGGTCAGCCTCAGGTCACCCTGCAGGAGGCAGACACGCTGGGCATCAAGCCCAAGTCCTCTGCAACAAGAGCCAATGGATTTCAGAGATGTCTCCAACCCAAAGTTTGATTACTTTTATTTCATGTGCATGAGTGTTTGGTATGTATGTATGTATGTATGTATGTATGTTCATCGTGTGTGCTCAGGAGCCCACGATGGCCAGAAAGGGGTACTGGATTCCATGGAACTGGAGGTTATAAGCCACTATGTGGGTGCTGGGAAGTGAACCCAGCTCCTCTGCTAGAGCAGACAGTGCTTTTAACCTCTGAGCCATCTCTGAGCTCTACCTTGCTTCATTTCTGCCAAAATGATCAGCAGGGAGCTTGCTAGTTCTGAGTTTCAACAATCCAGGATGCCCCCACACACACACAGTAGGTATTTAATAAATTTATATAGTAAAATACATGAACACTTCCATTGATGTGTGGCCCAGGATGCTACGGGCCACAGGGATGGAACACACGCCTTACAAGAGACAGCATCCCAGGGACAGGAGTGCCATCCTCTCAGCTGGAACCGCTTTCCTGCTGCAAAGGCTCCTGGGAAGAGTCGGAATGGGTCACAAGAGGCCTTTCCTCAGATAAGGCACACAGGACTGCATTATTTGTCCATGGTTTCTGAAGTCTTGGAGTCTAAAGAGAAGCTCCTGTAGAATATTAAGAATCACAAAAATCGCTAAATAGCCAATCTTAAGTTAATGGAGGGAGAAGTCTGATTATAATTAGAGTTCAAAGAAAGGAGCCTCGGAGTTGGGCTGAAATCATCCAGAAAGCTGCACTGAGGAAACAGAGTTTGACCTTGGCAAAGAACAAATGTGTGTGATTGTGTGCATGTGTGCTCACCTGTGTGTGTGCGTGTGTACATGTGTGTGCAAGCACGTGTTAGTGTGTTGTGTATGTGAGTGTGTGCCTGTGTGTTAGTGTGTGCATGTGTGAGTGTGTGCCTGTGTGTATGCATGTCTGTGTGTGTGTGTGCACGCATATGAGAGTGTGTGTGAGCACATGTGTGTGTGCACATGTGTGTGTGCGTGTTAGTGTATGTGCATGTGTGAGTGTGTACCTGTGCATGTGTATGTCTGTGTGTGAGTGTGTGCATGCATATTAGAGTGCGTGTGTGCCTTGTGCATGTATGTGCGTGTGTGAGTGTATGCATGCATATGTGTGTGTGAGAGCCTGTATATGGCTTGTGTTAGCTTTCCAGGTCCTGTTTCATCACAGTGCTGTTGCCCAGATGCATGCCCAGTCCTCTTTCCAATCCCTTCCCTCAGCCACATGGCCAGCAAATTTTCCACCAGCATTAGAAGAGAGAAGGGCCCACAAAGAGCAGCATCATTGAGTTGATGGGTCAATGGGCTCTATTCTGAGATGTTAGCTCTGCCAGGCTGCATCCGAGACATGATTTGCTGCTTCAGGTGTTCCTTCAGGAGAATCAGCTGGGGAGCTCAAATCCTAAGTGAAACCATCTTGATTACAATGGAATAAATGACGACACTATGTCATTTAACTGCTGGACCTTCCAACAGAACACATTAGTGTGCTCTGCCTGTAACTTTGAGGTTTTAGCTGAATGGCGTATCCACTACAGCAAGAAGTAGGTAATGTGTGGGATTACTGAAGAGGAAAGGTGAATGGAGCCACTTCCGGGCATTATGTTGATTTTCTAACCAGCTGCTTTAACCTGGCATTTCTCAACAGTTGGAACTAATCAATGCTCATTTAGCAGAGACTAGGGTGATGGGATGCAGGAGTATTACGTCTGACATAGATGCTAGTTTTAAGTGCAACACCACATGATACCCGGCACTCGCTGAAGCCTAGGATTCTTGGTGCTGCAGGGGAAGTTCCTTAGCGCAGGGAGGCACATCGCTCTTTCCATTGTGCAGCTGTGCTTCACACGGCAGCTGAAGGACTCACTCAAGAACCTAAGCGTCCTTTTACAGAGACATCTCGCAGCATAGTACATACACTTGAGCAATGACATTTTGTCATTTTCCCTCAAATAACCTTTACTCTGACTAAATAAATAGCACAAAAGACAAAGATGAAGCCTCTAAGCTGGAAGATGTTACTGTGTAGCCAGGAGATAACACAATAATCACAATGAAAAAGACTGGGAAGCAATGAGAGGGGCATAGATCTGGAGCCAAATCCCAGCACTCAGGAGGCAGAGGCAGACAGATCTGTTAGTTCAAGACCAGCCTGGTCTCCATAGAACTGCATAGTGAGTCTCTCTCTCTCTCTCTCTCTCTCTCTCTCTCTCTCTCTCTCTCTCACACACACACACACACACACACACACACACACACACACGAGAGACAGAGACAGCGAGAGCACCAAATTGTGTGGTGCAATCTTTGTGTAGGGTATACCCTAAGGGAAACGTGGGCAAGTGCTTTTTGAGCATTACTGATCACTATTAGGTACTTACCTGGCACTTGTGTATTTATAACATTATTTAATTTTCACAATGATCTTCATCATTAACTCCTTTTTTTTTCTTTTGAGATAGATTCTCACTACGTGGTTCTAGCTGTGCTGGAGCTCATTATATAGAGCAGGCTGGCCTGGAACTCACAGAGATCCTCCTGCTTTTGCCTCCAAAGAGCTGGGATTAAAGGCAATACCTGGTGCTGCTGTTTATTCGGAGATGTGGAAACTGAAGCTGAGAATTAAGCTATTTGTCTAAATAAGGGCGAAGTAGGAGTGTAAGCTTATGTGTGATTTCGACGTCCTTGGGTTTGTGGCTGTTTGGGTTTTTTCTCTATACGGCAATTGGCACCCTTAAGGTGCAAAGGAAGGAATAGGGCTGGAGAGATGGCTCGGGGGTCAAGAGTGCTGACTGCTTATCTGGAGGACCTGAATTTGGTTCCTGGCACCCACACTGGGCAGCGCATTAACCGCCTGTGACTCCAGTTCCAGGAATACAATGGCTCTGCCTCCTTGGGGACCTGCGCACATATCCACACACAGACACATACATATATGTAACTAAAAACAATACAAGTAAATTCTTTGACATTTTTAAGTGGAATATTTTATGTGTGTGTCTTTTTCTGCATGTGTCTATGTGCATCTTGTGTATGGTTCTTCCCAGCTGAGGCCAGATGAGGGCATTGGATCCCCTAAAACTAGAGTTACAGATGGTTGTGAGCCACCATGTGGGTGCTGGGAACTGAACCCCTGCCATCAGCAAGAGCAATGATTGATCTTAACCACCAAGCCATGTCTCCAGCCTTAATTTTTTTTTTTAATTTTTAAGAAATACAAAAGAGGGGGCTGGAGAAATGGCTCAGAGGTTAAGAGCACTGGCTGCTCTTCCAGAGGTCCCGAGTTCAATTCCTAGCAACCACATGGTGGCTCACAACCATCTATAATGGGATCTGATGCTCTCTTCTGGTGTGTCTGAAGACAGCAACAGTGTACTCATATACATTAAATAAATAAATAAATAAATAAATAAATCATAAAATACAAAGAAGACCAGGCAGTGGTGGGGCACACTTTTAGTCCCTGAACTTGGGAGGCAAAGGCAGGTGGATCTCTATGAGTTCGAGGCCAACCTGGTCTACAGAGTGAGTTCCAGGATAGTCAGGGCTACATAGAGAAGGTCTGTCGAGAGGAAAGAAAGAAAGAAAGAAAGAAAGAAAGAAAGAAAGAAAGAAAGAAAGAAAGGAAGGAAGGAAGGAAGGAAGGAAGGAAGGAAGGAAGGAAGGAAGGAAGGAAGAAAGGAAGAAAGGAAAGAAAAATATGAAGGAGACCTGGGAAGATGGTTCAGTGGCTGAGACTTGGCTCTGAACTAAGAGGATCTGAGTTCAAATGCTTGGCACCCATGTAAGGGTCAGCCATGACTAGCTATGCTCCAGTCTATAGTCCTATACACATGCACACCCTAGCAGCACTACAGGGACTGTCTGGGGTTCAGGGGGGGAAAAGAGCAAATGAAGTTGAGAGGGAAAAGTTGGGGGGATGCAAGAGAGGTAATTGGGGTTGATTTGATCAAAACAGATTATATGTGGTGGTTTGCATATGCTTGACCCAGGGACTGGCACTATTAGGAGATGTGACCTTGTTGGAGGAAGTGTGTCACTGTGGGGGTGGGCTTTGAGACCCTCCTCCTATACCCATGAGACAGTCTTCTCCTGTCTGCCTTCAGAACAGGACATAGAACACTTAGCTCTTCCAGCACCATGTCTGTGCGCTGCCATGCTTCCTGCCGTAACTTCCTGCCTGAACTGTAAGCCAGTCCCAATTAAATGCTGTCCCTTATAAAAGTTGCCTTGGTCATGGTGTCTCTTCATACCGATGGAAACCCTAGCAGGACAGATAGGCCTGACCATGTTTTTATTTGGAGGAATGTGGATTTGGGTTCTTTGGTTTGGGAAGCAGTAGAATGCTTCAAGTGAGGCTTAATGTGCCATCCTACTAGGAACATAGAAGACAGTGGTGCTGAAATCGACTTAAACTGTGCAGTCCTTGCTCAAGGGGTTTCAGAGGAGAGGAATTTTAGTGTGTCGCCTGGAGATCGTTCTTATGTTTTGGTGAAGAATGTGGCTGCTTTCTGCCCTTGTCTGAAGAGTCTGCCTGAAGCTAAGGTGAAGAGATTCAGATTAATTGCATTGACAAAGGAAGTCTCAAAAATGTCCAGCATACATTGTATCAAATGTCCTTTGGTTTACTCTCATGAAGAGCATTTGATCAAGCACAGCAACCTTAGAAATTAAAAATACAAAATGTATGGTTCAAGTAATCAAAGGGCATCAGGAAATGGGATGGAGCTGAACCCCATGTTCAAGAATATTAGATGGAATTAAGGAGTGGTGACTTTGGGCAAGATCCCACCAGCTAAACTTTTTGTTTAAGCTTTTGCAGTTGAACAAGGGATAGTTATATTTAGGCATTATTACCTGGTTATTGTTTTTATTTTGACTTTTAATCTGGAATGAACTACAGTACAGAAATGAAGGACACATCTGTGAACCAGATCTTGAGGCTGGAAGACACAGGCTTTTGATCCAGATCTTGAGGCATAGTGATCCTGAGAAGCTTAGCCTAGGCATGGTGGTACATCCCAGGAATCAGAGGCATAAAGAGGTCATGGAGAGCAGCTGAGGCTTGGCATAGTGAGAGGCCAGGGAAGGTCATTGCTGAAGGTGCAGCCTCAGTTGTAGTTGATGGCCCAAGACTGAAGGGGTCATGCAAAGAAGTTGAGGCTTGGCACCATGAAGGGAGCCTATGAGAGGTTATTGGTAAAGCCTAGTTGTAGTAGAAGACCCCAGTGTATTGGAGATGCCAGTGCCATGGGATGATCACCAAGAACAGCAGCAGCAGTGGGGTGGAGCCAACCTGAGCCTATAGTGCTACAGAGGTCAGAGCTGGAGATGTGGCACAAGCCCTTTGGAAGAACCCAGAAGATCATGTGTGGCTCCCAGACATTGGAACAAGAATCTGTAACATTAAGGTTGCCTTGGAGACTCCAAAATGTTCAAGATGCCAGAGCCCTGGGATACCTGCCAAGGAAAGCTGCTAACAGGGATTGGAATCAGCCAAAAAGAAAGAATTGTGTTGTAATCAACAAAGATGAAAGGAGTTGGAGATCTGAAGAGAGCGTTGACATTAGACATGGAGAATCATCCTGAATTTGGAGTTTTCCCAGCTGGTTTTCTGTCTTGTTTTGGTCCAGTATTTCCTCACTATTCATTTTGGAATGGTAATGTATATTCTGTGAAGTTGGAGGTATATGATCTGCTTTCTTTATTTGATTTCCTAGGGGATTACAGTTAAGAGATTCCATGAATCTCAGAAGAGACTTTGAACTTTTAACATTATTGAGATTGTTATAGACTATGGGACTTTTGAAGTTGGACTAAATGTATTTTGCATTATGCTATGGTATGACCCCATAGACTCAGACATTTGAACAATCCGTTGGGGGCCAGGGAGTGTAATGTGGTGGTTTGATGGTTTGACTATACTTGGCCCAGGGAGTGGCACTCTTAGGAGGTGTGGCCTTGTTGGAGGAAATGTGTCACTGTTAGGGGTGGGTTCATTAGATAATAAAACAAAACTAGAAAAACTGAGAGTGATGTTAAGTTTCTGATCTCAAGTGTTTAAATGAATTAAAAATTCAGTTACATAAGGTGTAGTGGAGCAGGTCTTTAGTTTCAGCACTCAGGAGGCAGAGGCAGATGGATCTCTGTGAGTTCAAGGCTACATAGTGAGTTCCAAGACAGGCAGGGCTACATAGTGAGACCCTGCCTCAATAATAATAATAATAATAATAATAAATTCAGAGAATAAAAATTCAATTACAGCATTACAATTTTCCTTGTTATTTCCTTTATTGTAAAGCATAAGGAAAAAACCTGTGTCTCAGGATTCAGAACCATATACATTTTTCATATGGCCATAAGATGAAATTCTTCATCACATTTTCAAATTTGTTTCTGATGCAACTTTTAGAGAGCTGGGCCCTGATCAGGAACAGGGATAGCTGACTTGGCTTCTTATCCAAAACCAGTGGTTTTTACACACAGTGAAAGGTGCCCAAGGAGTCACTACTCACAGGTTAAAAAGGTCATTTGCTAACTTCGCACACATAAGCAGGCTTTATATGTATTGATGAAAATAGCTTTCCATGGTCCTCTAACCATGTGCTTCAAATCAAGACAGTGCCCTTAGTCACAGTCGCAGGAAGAGTGACAGCACAATGCACACAGCACATCTCGTGGATCACAGCATCATCTTACTGTCACATACCCCATGTGACACGCTCTGGGATAAGCCTGCTCTCACACTTTGCTTATGTGGTAAACATACAAAAATACCCAAACACTGCTGTCTCCCTCTAAAGCAATTGCAGTCTGTGAAGGGATTCACATTTTCTGAACCTGAGGAACCTTCCTATTCACAACCTTTAAAACGAAGCCGGTTTCCACCAAATTAACCAACAAAACCATCAATTTCTATATATTGAGAAATTCTGAAAGAACTGAAACAAGCATCATTTTAAAGGTTGCTAGAAATATTCCAAAGCAGAACTAGTTTCTCAACAGTGAGATGTGTAATTTCATTTCAGTCATGTGACTTTCATCCTTCCCATAACTGGGGGGGGGGGCTTCCTGCTTGAGTCTGTCACCCATCCATCTCCAGTGTAAACTACCCAACTGTCCTGCAGTGAGCACCCGCTCAGGTCCTTCTCCATTTTCTGAAATTTAAGCTTTTGTATTTGCCCTTCGTTTCTCCCCTAAATCTCCAAATAGTCCAAGATAAAATTTTCATTAAAAATCACAAATTTAAACACAGTGTGACACACTTGGGCTACATTTGACTTAAACTACTACTAAGTTACAGGTTGCCAAATAACTTAATGAAATTCACGATGCAAATCCCTGACATAAGATAAATCCATCTTGTCCTCAAAGATAATTAAGCAGTCCAGTGATTTTAAATTACTTATGAAATAAAGGCAAAAATAAGATGTATAAAAGTCATGTTAGAAACCCAGTTACTATAAACCTTTAACAAAGATAAATGTATAATGTGGCATCGCTTTCGGAAAACTGTTAAGGAGGTATATAATCTATTAATGGTTTCAAAAGTGACTTCAGGGAACTAGAGAACATTATTTTAATGTATGATATATTAAATATACATTACATATATATATATATGTATGTCTATGCATATGTATATACATACAGCAATACTGCAATGGGAATTCATTTAAGTTAATCATTGAGCCTGCTACCATTTGGCAAGTATGTTTCTTTTTCAAAGTCAGCTCCCAGTGACTAATGTGTAAATGGCAGACCTCAGCTGTTTCTGTTTTGTGTACTTCTGGTAATATAGATATCAGATATATCAGAAGTGTTAAGTAGTCATTTATATGCCTGCAAAACAAACAAACAAGCCCTCACTTGCTACTGTAACAGATACACCTTAAAATATGTAACATTGTTATGTCTGCAAATTAAAAAAACAGAAATCTTCAAAAATGGGGAGCTCAAGAAAAGGGAATTTGAGAACCCATATTCAAAATAAATTATAGGTCTGCAGTCCCAGCATTTCATGAGCGTTGTGACTTGTTTGATCTTGGCTCATCTTCTTCTCAACTGTGCTGTGGTCTAACCACTTACTGGCGCGATGTGAGGTCGAGTCCTCTTTGCAGGCTTCAGGTGGAATTTTCTTGAATGTTGGCAAAACTGGTGCTTGACTTGAGACGTTTGGCTGGGGAGACATAAGTGCTGGGTTTCAACGCCTGCTCTTGAGGGCTTGTCCAGTGCTTATATACAAACCTATTTACTGGCCGAATCTGACTTAATCCAATATTCTTAGACATAAAGCCTCAGTACTTTTTTTATGAACAGCATAAAATTAAATTAAGTAGAAACTACTACCCATGACTTTGTTAAAAGCAGTACCTAATAAAACAGACACCCACCCTTTCTTGAGCACTGCAATCTTAATGTGTAGATAAAGAATAATAAAAATCCAAGCTAAAAGTCAAACTCTAAGTGCCTCTTAAAGGACAAGAGTGTTTACAAAGCTTCTGCTGCAGTCGCTTTTAATTATGAAGCCTGAAGAATTACTCCTAAGAGCTGGAAGAAGACAACACCATATCTAATGTAATGTAAGAAAAGGGAACGTATACATACTGAAAGAGAGAACATTACCTCTATTTTCAGATAAAAAAATATGTTTTCAAGCAGGATACATCCCATGTACCTGTAATCCTGGCACTTAGGAGACTAAGGATGGAGGATTGTGAGTTTGAAGCCAGCCTGGCCTACATAGCAAGTTCCAGACTAACCTGTGCTACACGGGGCGAGAACCTATCTCAAACATACATGCTCACTCACTTTTGGGGGGATTAGGGTACTAGTTCAGTGGTAAAGGGTATCATTAACACTTAAAAAGTCCTAGCTTCAATACCCAGCACCAGCAAGAACAACAAAACACACACATTTTGTGTGTGTGTGTGTGTGTGTGTGTGTGTGTGTGTGTGTGTGAGAGAGAGAGAGAGAGAGAGAGAGAGAGAGAGAGAGAGAGAGAGAGAGAATGTCACAATGAAATGCATTATTTTGAGCTGGCAGTGGTGGCGGGCACCTTTAATCCCAGCAGAGACGAGGCCAGCCTGGTCTACTGAGCAAGTTCCAGGATAGCCAGAGCTACACAGAGAAAGCCTGAGACCAAAATAAATAAATAAACAAACAAACAAATAAGCAAGCAAGCAAAAAAGACTCTAGTTTTAAAAAAGAATGACTCTTGTGCTCGCTTCGGCAGCACATATACTAAAAAGGAATGACTCTTTAAAAATTGAGGCGTACATCGCACACAGCACTATTAGCAAAAATATTCAGCTATGGCTATGATGCTCTTGGCACTGAACCATGGGTTTAAACAGGATCATGGCCACCTGGTGAGGTCGTGCAAATGTTTCTCATGCTCTGGAACTGAAAGCCCACAGTGCCACCCACAGTGGGAGTGGTGCCCACGCACGGTGCCAGTGGTACACGCCGAGATCTGAGAATCGCTGGCCTCATAGGAGAAGCTGCAGCAGGGCTCAGGGACCTCGATTCCCTGGTCTTGTTTTAAGCTCTGCACAACTCTCAAAGACATAACTACCTCGGAGCAGTTCATCAGTTCATGCTGGGAGGAAGGGGAAAGGGGGGAAAGATGCAATCGTCCCTGAGCATCGGCACATGAACTCTTAATTCACACGAGTGTTTGGGGGTTATCGTGTGTGGTTTTCTTTGTCTGTCTGTCTGTCTGTCTGTCTCTGTGTTTTTATTGTTTATTTGCTGTGTTAATTTGTTTGTTTTTGAGTCATGGTTGAACTGTGAAGCCATGGCTGGCTTAGAACTTGTCATATAGACCAGGCTGGCTTTAACTCAAGGATCCACCTGCTTCTGCGTCCTGAAAGCCATATTGCCTGACATTACCTGATCCAGTATGTTTTTCCATAAAGAATTTCACAGGGATAGTATTGTGATGCTAACATTAAACAGACTATAGTATTCTTTTGCTCAGCAAATGTCTGCGAGCACTCACTGTGGCCAAGCACTTTCTAGGTACTGGTTACATGATGGTATACAAGAGAAAAAATTCTTGTTCTGATGAACTTTATGATCCAGTCAAGGGAGATGAATCAGGTAGAACAAATGAATGAAGGTTAAGTAACCTCAGCGTTCGGCAGCGGCACCAGCTTACTGACTGCGTGCCATTAAAGAAAGACCACGTGGTCTAGAGATGACTCTGCAGGTGAAGGCACATCCGCACCCTTTCTATAACAGATCTGTATCTTTCCCCCTACGTTATGGTGCTAAAGGCTGAATCCACGGCCTTGTGCATACAGGTAAGGGCTTTGACACTGTTCTCCCGGCCCCTTCTCCCTGAAATCTTTTACATGTTGGTGCTCGGCTAAACAGACGGATGAATACAGAAAGGAACTTACGTAGAATGAGTTTGCGTTTCTTTTGCTCTGAGTGAAGGAAGCTACTAAGGTAGAAGACGACGGGCAGGAAGAAAATGAACACGGACACAGCAACCACAGACACCGTGTCGCTGCAGGTGACCGAACAGTTGAAGGTTCGACTCCAAAGCTTTCGAGTAATGTTCATCTAGAAAAACATATATTATAATCTGATGTCATACTTAAGTTCTCTTTAATTTCTTAGTATGTTTTTGCAATCCAAACATCATTTAAAACAGCATTAAAAATCTACTGATAGTTGAGAACAATTTCTTCTGCTAGGGGAAAAAAGCTGGTTTACAATTAGGAACTGTATAATTTTTGGTTTTGTTTTATTTTGGAGACTCTCTGTGCAACCTTGGCTATTTTGGAGCTCACTCTGTAGATCAGGCTGGCCTCAAACTCAAATATCCACCTGCCTCTGCCTCTGCCTCCTGAGTGCATGTGCCACCAGCACCCAGCTGTCACTGTACATACTTATAACCACACAAAAATGTTATATTCTAAATACATAATAACCACCAAGATATACCAGAATATCAATCATTTTATCTCCGAGAGAATGTGCAGTTACAAAAATAGGGTAAAGACTCTGTTTCCTTAATTAAAGGCTATTTATTACTGAGAGCCTGCTATTACGGAGATATAAAAACCCAATGCCCTACGAGCCTATGCTCAGGGCCTTTCCCTATCTATCCTGAGCACTACTGGAAGGTCCAGAACAGTTCCCTCTAAGCTGGTTTGATAATGCAGATGGAACTACTCTTAACCAGCAAGATTAGCCATTTTGACCTTGAGTTGTCTACTTTTGAGTCAATGATTTGTCTTCTCAGATAAGTCTCAAGCATCATATTGCCTAGGAGGGCACTACTGCCACCTACTGGTGCTCTATGGAAAGACGTGCTATACAAAGGAGAAAAGGCTTCCAGATTGCCCAACCTCTACTCTGTTTACTGAGAGATATCCTAGGCATGGTGGAGCATGCCTGTGACCCCAGGACTAAGGAGACGAGGCAGGAGGATCACTTCAAGTTCAAGGCTGGCCTGCACTTAATAATGAGACCTCATTTTTGCATTCTCCCCCCCCCGCCTCTCTCCCCTCCCCCTCCTATCTATTAAACGATGAATTAGAAAACATGAGGTCTTTGTCTTCGTGTGACTCGTATTTCAGCGAGGAGATAGACTATAAGTAAATATTCTCAAACTATCATATGGATAAAGAAATTAATGCAATAATTGCACAAGATCTTTTGAAAATATGGTAGTTAGATGCAAAACCTCTTTCATCAGCACCAAGTGGATAGGGAGCTGAAATTTAAGCACAAGAAAACACCACGCCTCTGAAAGCCACATCGCCTTTCTTACATACCCCCACCATCCCGTCTTTATTTTTCAAGACAGCGTTTACACTGTGTTGTCAAGACTACACTTTCTACTTTAAAATCAAAATATGCCCAATGATTACCTCGCCTGTGAGGTGTCTGGTTAGTGTCCATTTCAGTCACACAGATACCACAGAACCTCATGGCTTTATAACTGCTCTCGCTCTTTCTGGTTGAAGATGCCCTGTGCGTATTACAGTGCACCCAAGAGATGCTGACACTGAAAGCACATTCACCAACTGCAGAAAAGGAGCCTTGCCAGAAGCAGACACTCACCGCATCCTCCACGTCGATGCACAAGTGCGTCCCCGGCTCCGCCTTGTTCTCAAGCCCGTTCATTTTCTGCATTTCGCTGTACAGGAGGCTCAGGTTTTTATATGCCTCTTTACAGTTTCTGCATACTTCGGAGTAATTTTTTGGTGGCAGGAGACTGTATGTGTGCCCCTAAAGTGACAAAGGTAGACGTAAGACACACAGTACATAGTGGACACAGGGTCTCTGCATGCCAGCCATTCGACACCCTGCCCCGCCCCCAAGCCCAGACAGAAGGCAATATGGTGTATGAAAGGTATGGAGTGAACCCCACCAATGCACCCACAGAGCACAGCCACCAGGTAGACGCCAACAACCTTGGGGAAAAGACAAGTTTCCTTAACAAATGGTGCTGGGAGTTGGATATCCGTATATCAAGACTGAAACTAGATCCCTCACCCTCACTCTGACAAAAACCAACTGAAAAATAAACCAAAGACCTTAATTTAGGATCTGAAATTGAAATCACTAGAGGGTAAAAACATGCAGAAAACACAAAGATATGAGAATAGGCAAAGAATCCGGTTGACAGCTCAGTGGGTAAGGCCGGTAAGCAGTGACCCAAGTGTAGACACTGGAACCCACAGGTGAGCTGTCCTCTGATATCCACATGTGCCCCCTAAATACATATAAGAAAATAATTCTTCTTTTTAAGAAAAAGGCAATGACTTTCTGAATAAGCTTCCAACAGAAGAAGATCATGGGATCTATGAATAGGGTCGAAGCACAGTTTACATACATGTAGGAAATAAGAATGTCACAATAAACCCCTGCTGTATACAATTACTATACATTAATAAAGAGTTCACAACTGCCACTGGTAACCCCATGGAGAAAAGAGTGATGGGCAATGGCCATGGGAGGCTCCTAGACCACTTGGATGATGAGTCCTAAGGATCTGAGGGCACAAAGCAAGGGCTCCTAGAACTTTCTAGATCTGGTGTATGGATACAAGGCGATGGTCTTCAGCACTTTCTAGGTGTCTCTTAAGTTTGAAACTGCTGCACAGGCCTCTGATGACCACTGGGGAGGATGTCGGAGACATCAGTAGCTCACCGCCAAATGACTGACAGGTAAATACTAACCTTCCTGAGTAATCTCACTGTTGACATTTGTACTTAACTATGCTGTTCCTTCCAGATAAAATTCATCCCTGGTAAGCTTCACAGCCTAAACGCCATCCTTTATCTGAACAAAATTGGGCTTTTCTCACGGGAGGGATATGAGCCCCACTCAACTCTCTTTTCCCAGCTCCTAACCCAGACCTTTCTAGTGAATGAAAACGCACAGATAGCCCAAAGTGGGGGTGGGTAGGGGTAGCAAGCCAGTAAACCCCAGGATCGGGCTTCTAGCCGCCACCTGTATTTTGAAGCACACATTTACATCTTTGATCTCTATTCTCTTTATTCTTTACCATGAGCATGCGCAAAGGGCATCTACTGAACACAGAGGTAAGAGAGAAATCAGGGCAACCAAACTGACAGAAACCCGGTGACATGACCCTCACCATCTATCTAGGTGACAAACCAAGTCTCCCCTTAAACTCCCACAAGAAAGAGCCACTTTCCGCAGGTCAGTTGTGAATGTAGCCAAAACTACAAACCTAGCACAGCATCCTGATGGTGAGCAGGGTGAGGGAAACACAGCTCTGTTTATGAAAATTAAAAACGAAGATACTTTTGGCTTAGTGTTCCCTTCCCAGGAGTCTACGGAACATATTCTTAAAGGAACTCCTGGTGACCTGCAAAAGGCTGTGAGTGGCAGCGGCTCATAACAGCCACACAGTGATAAACAAGAGAGGCTAATCAATGGAGGAGAGCTGCAGAATGAACGCTACCCAGCTCCTAACCGAGCGAGGAAGTGGATGTGGGATGGGAGGCGATGGCAGGTGTGTGGGCTCTGAGGATGCCTTCCTAAGGCTCAGTGAGCGGAAGCTAATGTCAGAATCTGGTCAAAGTACAGGGGCCCATGTCACCTTGGGAAGGCTGTACTATATCCACAGACTAGGGACACGGGAAGCTGTCACAGTAGCTGAGCCTGTGTCTGTTGGACGCCCTTTCACTCTCCCGTCACCAGGACAGGCTGGGGCCTCGAGAAGTCATTTACTAACATTACCCACGCGAGGCGGATCGAGTACAGCGTACGAGCCTCCTCCTGCCCATTCACCCACGGGGAAAGCTGCTGTCTCAGCCTGTTCCCCATTCCAGTCCCTGGACTCGCTTGTCAGAGTCTCTTTGCCATCTCTGTCTACTTTCTCTCTTCATCTAGTTGCAGGGCTTTAAGTATCGACTGTGTCTGATGACCTCTAACCTTGCAGCCCCTCCCCCATCTCACCATCATCTGAGCTTGGATGTCTGCCAGGAGCATCAGAGTGTCACTCTTAACAGGTTCAAAACAGAATTCTTTTAAAATTATGCTGCGTTTATTTATTGTTTGTGTGTGTGTGCACGCACAGGCATGCACTTGCTGTGGTGTGTAAGTGATGTTCTGAAGGCTACCAGCTGGAGGCTACCCTTCTTCCACCACATGGCCCTAGGTTTGAACTTGAACCGCTGGGCTGGGCAGCAAGCACCTTTAGCCCTGGAGCAATCTCTCTTGCCCCAAACAGAATTCTCCTTTAAAGCCATTCCGTTGTCTCCTTGCAATCTGACCTCACGAAAGTCCCTTCACCTCTGTACCTTGGTGACCCTTTTAGTAAGGGTTTCTGAAAACAGGAGGACATGGTATGAAACATATATGGGAGTTTCTGGGGAGCCTTTGCTCTAATGAATCCGTACCTAATACTTGCTAGTTATGACTATTTACCCGAGACGTTTTTAATTAAAAATTATCCCAATTTTAAAAAGGACTGTTAATGTCCATGGGTATTTTCTTCATGTATGTATGTGCACCACATGTGTGCCTGGTGTCTACAAAGGCCAGAAGAAATGCAGTTCCCATGGAGCTGGAGTCACAGATGGTTGTGAGCCACCATGTAGGTCCTGAGTAATGACCCTGCCCCCCGTGGAAAAGCAACCAGTGCTCTTAACCTCTAAGCCATCTCTCCCACCTCTAATTTGTAGGACTTATGATTATTTTTAAATTATGTGTATGCATGTGTGTCGGGAGAGTATGGGAGAATATGCATGTGGCTGCAGTTGTCTCCAGAGGCCAGAGGAGGGCACTGGATTCCTCAGAGCTGGAGTGACAGTTATCTGTGAGCTGCCTGTGAGCTACAAAGTTGGCATTCTGGTTTGCTGTTTGTTTTGCTTTTGGTTTTTTTGAGACAGGTTCTCTCTATGGCTATCCTGTAACTCATGGTATAGAGAAAGCTGATCTTAAAATCACAGAGATCTGCCTACCTCTGCCTCGTGAGTGCTGGGATTAAAAGCATGGGATACCACACCTGAAATTTTTATAGACTGAGCCATCCGTCCTCCGATCTCCAACCCTCTCCTTCCTTCCCTCCCTCCCTCCCTTTCCCCCCGGGACAGTCTCACTGTGTAGCCCTGGCTGGCCAGGAATTGGCTTTGTGGACCAGCAGCCTTAAACTCTCAGAGATTCACTTGCCTCTGCGGGCCTAGTACAGGACTTGTGCTATCATACTTGGTCCTGAGCTGAAGTTCTGATATTTTCAAGTGGAAAAAAATCTAAGAGTCTAAGAATAGAAATAAAGGTTCACAAATTCCTTTATGAGGAGAAAAAAACAAAAATATCAAAACCTTGTAAAAAGACAGAATTACACATTACTCACTCACATTACTTACTGACCTGCAGGTTATGCTCAAAGCAGGCCAAAGTCTTGTTAAACAGACTGAGGAAGTACTCTGTGTTATTTGACAAATCCTCACCATTGTTTGTCAGGCAATCTGTAAAAACAAGGAAACAAACATTATGTAGTCCAGCCTTGCCTACAAATCTATGGAAATGCCCCTGCCTCTGCCTCCCAAGTGCTGTAATTAAAGGTTTGTGTCACCACACCTAGCAAATAGTTCAAAATTGTAAATAAAATTTAGAAATAAGGAACAGGAAGAAGAAATGAAAGAGTCTGTCCAAGGTCACACAAATCCAAGGTCACACAACTGATACACAGAAGGCTAGAATTTGTAATCGGCCTGGCTATTGGGCCAGCACTCTCAGACACTGCAAGGTGAGTAACATATACACATAAACATACATACATACACACATACACACACAGACATACACACATATACCTACATACACACACACATACAAGCACATAACACATACAAGCACATAACACATACATACATACACATATATAAACACACACATGTACGTACACATACATACACGCAACACATACATATACACATACACACATACAAACACACACATACTAACACCAAACACATACATACAAACACACACAAACACACACACACACATATACACACACAGACACATATACATACATATATTCACACATACAGACACACATATACAAACACACACATACATACACACTTCTAGACTCTGTTAAACAATTAACAATTTCAATACTCAAGAGTGGATAACTGTATGCTTCTGCTCCTCTCTGGTACTCCTAAGAACCTGACACTACCAGAAATTCAGGAAGCCACTGCCACCTGATCAGAAAGATGAAACCTAAGCCTGGTTAATAGGACAGGGCAGCCAGCACTTTTACTTCTGTGTGTAAACTTGGGACATTGGAAGCAGGTGCTTACCCAACCAGATGAATTATAAAATAACACTCCTGAATCCAAAAGCCAGCTAGACTTCAGTGGATTTACGACAGACAGACAGACAACCCCTCCCCCTGTGCACACACATACACAGAGCTTGGGCAGAACCCCCTCCGCACCACTGAACAATTGATAGAGGCCTTCTTGGTGAACCTTTTCCTAGATGCTTGACCTCTCTGAGCCCGTGAATTTACAGTCTCTTCAGCCTTTGATAAGAACATAAGTCCAACTCTAACTGCTCATCAATCATTTACAAATTGATGGTTCCCTTTACAAATGAACAAATTAAGCCAGAGAAAGAAGGGCACACACCAAGATTCATATACAAGTCAATAAGGTGCTGAAATGTCAAACGTGTTCTCCACATGCCTCTACTTCCTGAAGCATGCAATTCTTTTTTACTAATTAAATATAAATTATTCCATATGTCAGTATCCACAAAGCTCAAATACTAATATCCTTTGTTGTTGTTTGTTTTTTGAGACAGGGTTTCTCTGTGTAGCTCTGGCTGTCCTGGAACTCACTCTGTAGACCAGAGTGGCCTTGAACTCAGAGATCCACTTGCTTCTGCTCCCCCAGTGCTGGAATTAAAGGCATGTGCCACCATCTCCACGCTTACTAAAATCTTTTTAAAGTAATAAGTGATATAATAATAATAAATAGTAATGGTAAAAATGTGCTATTTTATTAACACAATGTAGCCTTGACTCCTGGGTCAGGAAGAACAGACATAAATAAAAGCAAGCACAGTTTAGTCAGAGAGCATTCAGTCAGGCTAACGGTCTTCAGTCTGGGGGTTACTGTCTTACAGAGGAGGACTGGAAACAGTTTCCCCACGGCAGGCAGACACCAGTATCACAGTGAGTCCTGTCACATCCGGCAGACACAGCCAAAGGTGTCAGGCGTGCCCCCTGGGTAAGTGCAGCAGCACAGAGCATGCCGTTACTGGAAAGCTCTGGCAATCTCTTCTACAACACACAAATAAACAATTTCTTTATAAAAAATGATTTATGAAGAAGGCTGTTCTGAGGAATAAAAGGACTTAATGTCTTCTATCTTACTGCTATTTCCTTTTCACTTAAAAATAATTGGAAAATTAAGTGAAAAGCTACTGCAGACTGACAGCTGATTAAGTGCTGTCCTGACAGTGTGGTTTTTTTCAGTAACTATTAGGCGGTGGTTTTACAAAGCGCAAAGGAGCTCGCTTATACAGTGGGGTTAAACGTGTCTTGATTATTAGAAGAACCCTGACTTTCTGATACAACACAAAGGGACTCTAGTAAATCCCCTTTCTCCACTGCCGGGAACCAGGAGCAAAACGTTATGCACAGTGAGAAGCTGTGCGTTGCAGAGATTAGTAAGCTAGGGAAGGCATAGCCACAAGCTCTCCATACGCGCTAAGTGAAGTGGTCATTGTGCTTCTGCCTCAGCTCACATAATCAACGGAGCCTCATCAAGGCTGTGCAGATTAGCACAGCTTCTGTCTCCGTGAGGACCCAGGCATCAGCTCAAGAGGCGTTCTCCTCTAAGTGCTAAGGATTCTAGTCAAGCCCTCACACAGAAACCAGATAAATTACCGCAGCACAATTGTGTGGCTTCTGTCTTCCTCCCCGAGCCCCTGGGGCTGAGGATTGAGCCCTGGTCCCCCTATATAAAAGCACCCTATCACTGAGCTATACCGAGTCCTGAGTATTCTAGGGGTAGGGTCTGTACCCACCCTTCTCCCCGCCCTGCCTCACCTTCCCGAGTGCCGGGGTTACAGGTCTGTACCACCAAGTCCAGCTGAACCACTCACTCATCTCTAGAGATGCGGCATCCATTAGGAGTTTGTTTCAAGCTCCCTAGTGGTTTAAAACAAACTTTATAAGATTTATTTACACATATGAGTCTTATTTACATACATTACAGGCCTGGTGCCCAAGGGGGTTAGAAAAGAAGGTGTAAAATTTCATGGAATTGGAGTCACAGATATCTGTGAGTTTCCGTGATGGAAACCAAACCCAGGTTCTGAGAACTGAACCCAGGACCTTTAACTGGCAAGCCATCTTTGCAGCCCCTCTGCTCTTTTTTTAAGACTTATTTTTATTTTATGTGTATGTTTTACCTGTGTGTATGTATGAGTGCACTGCATGTATGCGTGGCACCCTCTGAGGCCAGATGCCCTGGAACTAGAGTAACAGACAGCTCTAAGCTGCTGTGTGGACCCTGGGAACTGGACCTGGGTCCTCTGCAAAAGCAGCAAGTGCTCTTAACCTGAGCCCATCCCTGCTGTTTTAAAATCTAGGTTTATATTGTCACATCCTGTTGTGGGTCGGGTCTGATGCTGATATGTATTCAGATGCTGAATACTGCCTCCCCCTTCCCCCCAAGATCTGGTTGTCCCCAACAAAGAGATCCTCATTTTTACCAAGTGATGCTATGTAAACCTTGTGCTAGGGGTGGGGGGAATGCAGAGAGATACACAGAAAGAAAGGGAGGGAAAATGGAGGGATGGAGGGAGAAAGGGAGGGAGGGAGGAACAGAGGGGACAGGAAACAGGAGGTCTCCATTAGACCTGAACCATGCCTAAGTGAAATGGACCCTGAGAACAGGCTGGTGGAGTAGAAATAACCGGGAAGACTCAAACAGCAACCATTTGGGGAGCAGAGCTGGGAAGTAACAGTCTAGAGAATAGAAATATAGACTGGGGCCATCCCCCAGTAGTTGTGCAAAACCAAACACATAAATCCGCAGTTTGAGTCTCGTTCATCTGTAAGCCACACAGGGACAGAAATAATTCACGTATGTTACAACATCCCTACGAGCCCATCTAAGGTAGGAGGAGTACAAGTTGGGCGTGGGAGGCTGAGATGCAGGCTATGAGCCAAGGCCAGCCTGAGACACCCCACACGGTGACACCCTGATTCACCAAGTCACAGGTTCTACTGTACATTCCTCGGGGCTGGTAACTAGGCTTAGAGGGGCAGGGTGCCTGCCTCCAAGCTGAGGACCTGAGGGGGATTCCCAGGGACCCACATAGAGAACTGATCTCATGGACAGCAATAATCACACTTTCTGAAAAGTTGAGCAAGCTTCAGAAAATAAGAATAAATGGTGAGAGTGTTGTAATTAAGTTTAGAAATACAAAAACTATGTTTAAAATCATGAAAATAAGTCTATCGCCACATAGATAATATGTGAAAAAGAAGGGTCCTGCCTGCATGAACTTCTGGCTCAGCAGAAGGTTTTATTAGTGATTTTTCAGTCAGGAATACTTAAGTTATTGCACCACTGAAGGTTAATTTCCCTTTATGAATCAGAATGTCCATCAGAATTACACGGCGCTTAAGTAGCATCTCCAAGCCCGTCCAGGGCACCGAACTTCAGGTCGCCTATGGAGAGAGTACATTTCCAGGGGCTGGTGACATGGCTTGGTGGATCCCCAGGGACCCACATGATGGAAGGAGAACACTAACTCCAGGTTAAGCTAAGGAGTCTATTGAAACTCTTACTTTATACATGCTAACACTAAGTAGCCTACTGTAACTCTTACTTTATACATGCTAACACTAAGTAGCCTATTGAAACACTTACTTTATACATGCTAACACTAAGTAGCCTACTGTAACTCTTACTTTATACATGCTATCACTGAGCTTCCGCCATACACACATCCTACACAGCAGAATGCAGATGAACAATCACAACCCCCTGCATCTTCTCCTGACCATCACCAGCCACTCATGTAAGCCCGCCTCCTCATCCACACACAGGGCGGGGCTGCGTGAAGCTCACACAGCACACAGGGCTGGGAGGAGCCTAACCTGAGACACTTAAGCATCCTGCTTGCTCCCACACTTCCTCTTCTTCCAGAGTCCTTTCTTGTGTCCCCAGTGTCTCACTAGACTGTGTAAGAAAAGCAAGAATGCTTTGTGAGATTCTGATAAATGTGGGGTTCTTTTTGTTTTGCTTTTGGAGCTGGAGACTGAGCCCAGGGCTTTATGCAAATGCTCTGCCTCTCACCTAAACCCCAACCACTACACATTTCTTTAAACTTTTTCATTCTTTTCAGATAACTTTCCTGCTATCTTCATGAGCCAGGTATGCAGAGAGCATAATTAGAAATGTGTGCACACTTGGCAAAGAGTGAAAATGACCATAGAGGTGCTGGAGAGGCGGCTCACAACCATCTACACGGGGATCTGATTTTCTCCTCTGGCATGCAGGCATACATGCAGGTAGAACACTCATATATATATATGAATCTTTAAAATGATCACATAGGATGCCAACTACTAAGGAAATAACAGTGAAGAAATCTAAGGATTACATGGGAAAAAGGGAGGAAGGGACAGTGGGAGGGAAGGAGGGAGGGAGGTGGGGGGAGAGAAGAGGGGGGATAGAATGCTGTTATTGAATAAACTGAAAAAAAAGAATGAAATTTAATGAGTCCAGTCTCTTAAAACTATTTCAATTCCATTTAAAATTCAACAGAGGAACTGTTAAACACTTTAAAATAGGATTAAAACAGTGAATGGGGAAAATCGTGGTTTTTTTTAATGCATAATCGTGGAAAAGATAGCATTTGGTCCCTCTGACTTCATCTAACATAAAAATGCTATAATCGGAACATTCTGGGAGCCTCTAGGTTTTCTAGAGGGTTTTGAGTGGGAATTAAATGCAGAAAGTCCAAAGCAGGTAAATTTACCTCCTCTGAATGAAGGTCAGAAACAAATTAAAACAAAGTCATCCTCTCCCGCCCCCAGCTGACCCCCCCTCCCCCACCAAACACATTTGTGCTTTTAGTTCTTTTGCCTGGCTTGTTAATTGATTCTAATTAGAAGATGATAATCTCTTGAACAACTCAACAGTCTAACAGCTTAGTGGTTCATTCCTCAGAAGTGCAATCAGAGCAGTATTTTCAAGATAGGATGACTAAGACAAGAGTGCTACAACCCAGCACCAGGGAGGTGGGACAGGAAGACCAGAAGTTCAAGGCCAGCTGTGAATACACAGTGAGTTTGAGGCCAGCATGGACTACATGAAACTCTGTCTCAAAAAGTTCACATTGTTTTAAATCCTATTTAGAAGCTGGAGATTCAGCAGTTAAGAACACTGGCTTCTGGCTGGAGAGATGGCTCGGTAGTTAAGAGCACTGATTGCTCTTCCAAAGGTCCTGAGTTCAAATCCCAACAACCACATGGTGACTCACAACCATCTGTAACAAGATCTAATGTCCTCTTCTGGAAGACAGTTACAGTGTACTTACATATAATAAATACATCTTTAAAAAGAAAAAAAAGAAAAGAAAAAAGAACACTGGCTTCCAGCCAAAGAGATGGCTCAGCAGTTAAGAGCACTAACTGCTCTTCCAGAGGCCCTGAGTTCAATTCCCAGCAACCACATGGTGACTCACAACCATCTGTAATGGGATCTGATGACCTCTTCTGGTGTGTCTGAAGACAGCTACAGTGTACTTACATACAATAAATAAATAAATCTTAAGAAATAAAAAAGAACCCTAGGGGCTCTTCCTCCCAGGGGACCTGGCTTCAAGTGTCAGCTCACCTGGTGGCTTACAACCAATTCCCAGGAGAGCTGATGCCTTCTTCTGTCCTCCTAAGGCATCAAGCGCAACACAAAATGTGATGCATGTGCATATATGCAGGCAAAAACTCATATACATAAAATAAAAATAATTTTTAAGAGGAGTCCCATTTAAAAAGTTCTAGTGTTCTGTGTACACCTGTACATATGTGTTCAGGTGTGCACATGTGGTGTCTGCTACCACTCGATACCTTCTTTGTTGAGACAATCTCTCCCGTGAATTAACCCCAGAGCTCACTGAGTAAGCCAGCCTGGATGGGTCTTGCGCCTCTGGGATCCTGAGGTCCTGCCTCCCAGTGCACAGAGCCATATGAGATAGCCTGGTGGCTTGGCCTCGGGTCCTTAGCAAGCACCAACTGAGCCATCTCCCCAGCCCCTTACATTGTTTTATTTGTTTGCTCACTGTTTTGAGACCTCTCATGTAGCCCAGGCTGGCCTTAAACGCACTATGTAGCTGAGGATGACCTTGATCTTCTGATCTTCTTATCTCCACTCCCACGTGCTGAGATCATACATGTGTGTCACCAGTTTACACGGCACTGGAGACAGAGTCCAGGTCTTCATGCACGTCAGGTAAGCACTCTGCCAATGGAGTCATCCTTAACCCCTCCCTGCCGGGCTTTTTAAAGCTTTTTTTTTTAAGATTTATTTATTTATTATATCTAAGTACACTGTAGCTGTCTTCAGACACACCAGAAGAGGGCATCAGATCTCATTACCAATGATTGTGAGCCACCATGTGGGTGCTGGGATTTGAACTCAGGACCTCTGGAAGAGCAGTCAGTGCTCTTAACCGTTGAGCCATCTCTCCAGTCCAACTTTCTAAAAGGCTCTTCAATCTATTTATAGACTGAATTTTTAATCTTGGCTGTGGTGGTGCCAAATGCCTAAAATCCAATCATTCAGGAGGTTAGGAGCTCCAGGCCAGCCCAGCCACATGAAGCTGTTGCACTACGCATGGGAGGCATAGGGATCAGGTCATCCTTAGATACAAACCTAGCTCAAGGCCAGCCTGGCCTATGCATCAAATGTCTTATATACAAAACAAAACAGCAGCAACCACAACAACAAACAACAAAAACTAACCAGTTCTATCAGCTAAGCCACTCTTCCAGTTTCCAGAAGCAATGAAAAGATACAAAATAAAGAGACAATTGAGTATTGTGACATCGTGTATTGGCAGTGGGGAAAGACCTGCTGTTAAGTTAAATGGTGTGCTGGGTTTTGCGTGTGTGTTTTATTTCTTGTTTTGTTTTTAAGTTGGGTGCAGTGACACATGCTGTTATGTCAACTCTAGTACTCTGAAGGCTGAGACAGGAGGATCCTGAATTTGAGGACAGCCTGGGCTACAACGGCAAATTAAAGGCCAGTCTAGGGTATATAGCAAGATCATGTCTCAAAAAAGCCAAGGAAAACAACAAAAATTTTAGACAGGCATGCTAGCACACACCTTTAATTCCAGAACTTGGGAGACAGAGGCCAGCCTGGTCTGCAGTGAATTCCAAGCCAACCAGGGTTACATAATGAGAATCTGTCTCAAAAAAAATAAAATTTAAAAAAAAAACCCACTTTAAACCTGCTGTTAAAGGTTTAAATCTAAAATATTCCTCTTATACACGCTCATGTGAACACTTGTTCCCTGGATATTTTCTAATGCTTAAAAATATTTTTGTTTCCAAACTCACTTCAATAATGTTTACAAAAGGAATTTTCACTTAAAAAAGTAAAGTTTGGGGGTCATGGCACCTTTAAGAGGTGGAGCCTGGCTGATGGAAGTAAGAGCTGGCCTTTGAAAATGACAGCTGGACCTGGTTCCCTGGGTCTGCACTAACATGACATGTCTGCAGTCACACGATGACATGTCTGCAGTCCCATGATAACATATCTGCACTAACATGACATGTCTGCAGTCACATGATGACATGTCTGCAGTCCCATAACATATATGCACTAACATGACATGTCTGCAGTCACACGATGACATGTCTGCAGTCACATGATGACATGTCTGCAGTCCCATGATAACATATCTGCACTAACATGACATGTCTGCAGTCACACGATGACATGTCTGCAGTCCCATAACATGTGCACTAACATGACATGTCTGCAGTCACACGATGACATGTCTGCAGTCACATGATGACATGTCTGCAGTCCCATGATAACATATCTGCACTAACATGACATGTCTGCAGTCCCATAACATATGTGCACTAACATGACATGTCTGCAGTCTCATGATAACATATCTGCACTAACATGACATGTCGGCAGTCACATGATGACATGTTTGCAGTCACATGATGACATGTCTGCAGTCCCATGATGACAGGTCTGCACTAACATGACATGTCGGCAGTCACGTGATGACTACCACCTAACATTCCGGCTCCACAGACAAAGCCCCTCACACTACTTCTTCCTCCTTCATGTCGGACTCTCTGTATGGACACAACTTCTCTGTAACTGAAGCTAAAATAAACCTTTCTGGTTGCCACTTGTTTCTGTCACACTTTGTCAAGCAATGAGAAATGACTAATACCCTCGCTGCTCCTTACTGCAATTAACAATGCACATGTATTTTTAAAGCCCAAGGAATCATAAAACCCCCTCTTAATATCTTAATATCATGCTGGCATCCCAAGAAGTATAGCAATGTAGGCTCGTATGAGAAACTACTGTATCCATCAAAGTTCTACCTTCCTTATTTGACCTCATCTCCCTGAGGGTTTCCAGGACCCTAAACGCCCCACTTTTCCCTCACACTCTGTGCCTCTGCCCATGATGCCTCTCTTTCTGCCCTGTCTTTCACCTCAGCTCCACCCAGAGGAGCCATGCCCAGCTGTGAAGCCTCAGCTCAAAGAACACTCCCAGCTGATTTCTCCGAGACTCTGTAATGCTATCATTTCCTCCTCTACGTTATATTTGTAACTATATCTTTCTCACTACGCTGTAGACAGTGGAAGGTACAGGCATAAGGACACGGTTGGTACTCAAGGAGAGTTTAAGTTGAAATAATAGTTTTCCCAGCGAATACTTCAAATAGGTGTCAGCTTATTACATAAAACCATCTATTTTGCAAAGCTGGCAGAACAGATGATATCTCTCCCTCCCCCTCCTTCTCCCTCCCCTTCCTTCTCCCTCCAGATTATTAAAAATATCATAATTATTATGTTAAACAGTTAATATAGGTTCTGCTATTTTCTCCAACATAGAGATGAAGGAACTAAAGTTCCACACAACAAAGTTAACTTTCCCAAACCTAACATTGAGCAAATGCCTGTCTGACCTCAGAGCTCTGTGATCTGCTACACATTTCCAGCTGGCAGGACTCACCCAGGTGACAATGACTAATACACCATGATTCGGTGACAGCTCAAATGTACTACCTGGTTTCAGCCATTTTAAAGTTCTCCGAAGTCAAATCTGACGTCTACTACTGAACCAACCACGGCATCAACTGAACCTGGAGACTCACTTGCGCAGTTCGCCTCCTGCCACGTGCTGTTGAAAAACTCAGAGACCATCAGAACTATCTGCATTCTGTCTGTCATCAGGAGACTTCCGGCACAGCGCTGGCTCTCGGAGGTATTCTGCAACAGCAACAAGAAAAGGAAGAGATAATCTGAGTACTTACACTTTCCAAGCAAATTGTAGCCCATGGAAGCCATAAAACAGTTGAGATATTTATTAGCAACTATTAGAGATTTTGTCTGATATGATCTAGTGGTAACAGCAGTAATAATGAAAACAGCAGGAAGACAATTTTCTATCTAACATTTATTGTTGCAGGGTTCACGTGCAAAGGAAGAGACTCTGCTTAACAGCTAAGCCATCTCTCCAACCTCATCTTTGCTTCTTGAATATTTGTTTCTGTGCTCAAGTTCAACTTCTTAATCCCTACTTGTGAGTGTGTTGCAATCGCTCACTTTGCATGCACAGAAAAACTTCCAGAATGCAGGTCACAAAATGTAGCAATGGTTATTTCTAGATGACGGAGCATGACAAATTCTGTCTTCACTTTTGCTTCTCTTCCGCTGTCTAAACTTTTGTACAGCAAATGTGTTATTTACACAGCACTTTTAATCCGTGTGGAATTGTTCCTACACCTTTGGCTTCATCTTTTTGGTAATTTTTGGTCCAAGAGAAAATTTTGGCGCAAGAAAATCTAGTAATCCATCCACATAAACCCAAGAGCTTGTAATCAAATAGAAAAGCATGTCTTCCTAAGATCATTTAATTGTGAAAGAAACTCGTGCTATGCAAATAATAAACATGAGATCCTAAGGTATTGAACCTCATCTATTTCCTATCCCTGTTGCCTCAAGCAGGGCACTGAGTCCTGGGCCCTTCCTGCCTTCAAAGCTACTTAACTCCTGTTTGCAGGCACTACAAGAATTTTGGCTTTCAAGGATTGGGAAGTGTCAGAGAAGCCATCCGTACTGTGCTCAAAGGACCTGCCTGCAAGCACAGACCAGGGTGACACCGTGGGATGAAAGAGACCCAGTGGTCAGCAGAAAGAGAGCTGGCCAGCTGTGTGGGGGAAGAGAACTGACTGAAGTAGAGCGATGAGAATATCACAGGGATGCATTTGGGGAGGCTCATCAGCTGTGTAGAGCTCATTAACAAGATGCATCTAAGACAGCGCTTGCTTATGTTACCTTTGTGTTCTTAAACTCTGTGTGTGTGTGTGTGTGTGTGTGTGTGTGTGTGTGTCTGTCTGTCTGTCTGTGTGTCTGTGTGTCTGTGTGTGTGTGCAGGCCAGAGGACAGCTTACAGAGTCAGTTCTCTCCGGCCACTGTGGAGGTTCCTGGCCTTGCCCTTACCTACTAAGTCCAAGTATGTACTTTTTTCTTTCTTTCCTTTTTAAAATTTATTTATTCACTTTACATCTTGATCGAAGCTCCCCTCCTCCTGCCCCCCCCAGCCTATTCCCCCCATCCCCTTCTTATCTGAAAAGGGGGAGACCCCCCACCCTGGCACAGAAGTTACTGTAGAACAATGTGCATCCTCTCCCACTGAGGCCAGACAAAGCGGGTCCAGTTGGGGGAACAGGATCCACAGGCAAGAGGTACAGGTATAGCCCCCACCCCACTCTAATTTTGGGGGAACCCACATGAAGACCAAGCTGCACATCTGTTACATATATATGGGGGGACCTAGGTCTAACTCACACTCAGTCTTTGCTTGGTGGTTGTCTCTCCAAGTAAGTACTTTTAAAATGCAGTCTAATAAAGCATTTCCCGGTTCCTTTCTTGGAATTGTTTCAGAGAAATAACAATAACTAAAATTTCTTTATTGTTTGTTGTTGTGTATGTGCATATGTAGATGTGAATTTGTGTGTGTGTGTGTGTGTGTGTGTGTGTGTGTGATGTGCAGTTATACATGTGCATAGGCAGATATCTGCAGAGGCCAGCGGACATCAGGTCTGCTGCTCTATTGTTCTGTGCCTTATTCCTTGAGTTAGGGTCTCTCACTAAGCCTGGAACTAGTCTTAGGCAGGTGAGTGGTAGCCAGCAGCCCCAGCAAGTTTCTAGCCTTTACTCCCAATGTCACTGGGTTACAGGTACATGCAGTCACACCAACTTCTTTGTATGGGTGCTGAGAAACTGGACTAGGGCCTTCTTCCCTACTAAGTCACTTGGCCCACACTTCTTTATTCTTTGGTTCTGTTATTTATGTGGTACTGGGGACCATACATGTGCTCGACCAACACGCAAACCCAGGGCTGCATCTCCAACCTTGCAATCATTCTTTTTAGACAATCCCAGGCTAACCTCAAACTTGTGATCCTCTGAGCTCAACTTCCGTAGTTCTGGGGTTACAAGAATGCACCCCTATAACTGTCTCCTTTATTAAGTACTTACTGGAGTTTGTCCAGGGAACGTGACAAGCCTAGGTCATGACAGATAGTCTTGGGAGTTGACCTAACTCCTAAATGAAACTGGAGCTCAATTTCACAACCATGGGTCCGATACTTCCTATATTAAATGAGATAACACACACTCTCCAAGGGGCACAATGCCTGGCACACAGTCACGAGAAGTGGTATTTCATCTATCTGCCTTGCTGACAACTCCAAGTGCTCTGGGAGAGTCTGTGTGAGTGGCTGTAGGCAGTTGAAGTCCATCTCCATGTAGCTGTTTGGCTACTTAAAAATCACCACAGGCTGGATGAGATGGCTTCGTGGACAAAGGCAGTGCCCTCAAACCTAATAGCCCTGGAGAATACACGGAACTGTGTCCCACAAGTTGTTCTCTTCCCTCCATGCGTGTCCATGACAAGGGTACCCACACCCTCACACAGGCACACCATATCATATAGACACAGAGAAACACACAGCTATCTAACCCGATAGGCAGATGCAACTTTTAAAAATCACTGCTCTGTCACCAGGCACAGTTTGGTTGGGGAGAAAGTTGGGAAGAGTCCACGGGGAATTCAGGATTTGAACTAAGCCCTGCACTGGGAAAGGGAAGAGAACTCTAAGACAGCATAAAGCGACCACAGGGTGAAAGTGGTGTTGCTATGTGGCCTGCAGGCACTGTTTGGTAGCAGCAGGAACGCTTTGAACCTGGTGCCACTATGGATATGTTGGGACAAGGCTGGGAAAATCCTTAAGAGTAAAGCAAAAGAAAATCACGTTCTCGGGGCTAGAGAGAGACTCAGCATCTGCTGCTCCTCCAGAGGACTTGGGCTTGATTCCCAGCACCCACATGGTGGCATACAATGGACTGTCACTCCAGTTCTAGGGGACTCGGGGCCTAATGCTCTCCATAGGCGCCAGGCACTTGCAAGCAGTGCACAGACATACGTACAGGCAAAGCAGCCACCACAGAGAAGTGTTTTGTTTCTTAATTTTAGAGAAAATACCGTAGTGTTTTGAATTTGCTTGACCCAGGCAGTGGTCCCAGAGCATCACCTACTCTTCCTCCCAGTTTCTATGAAACAGGTAAGTGCCGCAGCTTCCAGACTGGCAGCCAGTTCTCCTACTGAGTGACTGTGAGTAGGGTCTGCTTCTTAAAGCATGGTATCTCCCTGTGTGTATCTAGGGTTTCCATCTGGAAATCAACTCCTGTAGGACAGAAACTTCAGGTCTTATAGTTTCAACACATAGCACAGTGGCCCAAACTTACTGGTCCTTATTTATATCTTAAAGTATTACTATTACGATCTGCTATAGTCATAACCACTGGGCAGAAGCCTAGCCATCAGGAACACAACCATTCATCATGGCTGCACCTAAGAAGTTGGATGAGGCCATCAAAAAGAACAGACAGACAGACAGACAGACTGTGCCCACAAGAGGCCTTGTTATTTAAATTTTTTTAAACTGGAAATTTTCCCGGAAATTATGAAATTTGCAGGAAAATTGATGAAACTGAAAAATCAGGTATTAAGTGAAATGACCTAGGCACAGAAAGGCAAATGCTACATGTTCTCTCATGTACATATCCTAGCCTTTCATGCTTATATTTGTGTATCAACGTGGAGTGAGTGTTGAGAGGAGGCCAGGAAATCAAGAAGGAGCCCATAAGACAGGGAACAAAAAGAAGTTGAAGGGAGGGGGGAGGGTAACAGACAACAGGTGACATGACAGTGGAAGGGTCACTCTGAGAGGGAGGGGTTACTGATGGTGGGAAGGTACAACGGAGGAGGGGGGTCATAGATGGTGGGAGGGTACAACGGAGATGTGGAGCAGGAACTTGGAGGAAAGGAGATGTAGAGTGGACAAACCATAACTTTGAGGAGATGCCAGCCTGTTACTTGGCAGACTAAACATAAAGACAGAGTTAGGGCTCTTTAGTGCACAGCTTGTCTAGCATGGGCAAGTCATGGGCTTTATTCACAGCACTGCATAAAACCAGGTCATAGCGGCACATGTCCCCACCTGGGAGGTGATCTGCTACAGGGTGAGTTCAAGGCCAGTCAGGGCGACAAGAAACCTTGTCACAAACAAATACATTAATTAAATTAAAATGGAACAAAAAGGCTCCCTAAAAACTCCCTAAAATGTAACTGCTCAAAATCAAATATAATGCTATAGAGGGCAAGGACTTAAAGTCATAGAGACCAAATCTAGAAAATACTATATGTATTTCTATTTAAACTGCCTTGAAAGCCAGTTCTTTCCACAAAGAGTGTCTCTGGAATTTACTTAATGCAAATGAATGCCCCCATTTAAAAATAAAAATATGTTTAGTAACATTAGGCTAGATTAAAAACAAGATGCATCTATAGACATTTCTATTTAGTCTAGTCAATTACAACTTACAAAGCAACTGAAACCACATTTTTTATGAGACAATACACAAGGACTGTTTCCACCCCAAATCCCCATGTCCTTGTTTTTCCTTTACCAGGCAATCCTGTGACACTCACTGTGGCCGACACTCTAATCCTTTCCTAGTTTATACAGTTCTTAGAGGCAAAGACTGTGTCTTCCTCTTTTTGTTCGCCTTCGTTAAGTCCTTCACATTACTTTCCAAGTGACCAGGAATGCTCTCCGGTTACTGAGAAGGCAGACTGTTCCAAAATGTCAACTCACTGACCACGAGCTATTACTGTGTGTCAGTTTTGTGTGGCCTATCTTTGTCCCCACTTTACGGATGAGAAAACAAGCAGAGAATGTCACTAACTTGCCCAGAGTACAAGCTGATGAACAGAATGGAACCGGACTCCTGGCACGCAGGCTCCAGATTGCCTTACTGTGACGAATTCCCATAACGCAACATGAAACAACTGCAATATTTTTCTAGCATTTTATAGAGAAGGAAACCGATACTTTGAAAAATAATCAAGGTCACACTGCTAGAAAACCGGTGGCTTTGGGTATGTTCACTGCAATGTTCCAGCAAACCTGTCCCAAGAAGATGCCGGCTTACAGCATCCAGGGAGGCAGCATTCCAAGTCATAAGCCCCTAATGCCACCCACCTGTTTCTGATACCCCAATTCCACAGAGCGCCCAATCCATTTTCCTTATTTTCCCAGCCCCCACGCCACAGGTGCCGAGGCTGCTCCTCTACCCACCCCGACTTTTCGGCTGATGTTGTCCATCTTGATTGCGACCTGTTGGAAGAGCGGGTAGCAGGTCTGGCAGAGGCGCACGGGCCGAGCGCTGCGCACCATACAGGCGGTCAGCTCGGCGCTACTATTGGCGAAGTCCATCAGCAGCTCCCGGCACTCGGGCTCCAGATCCGGCAGGTCCGGGGGTAGCAGTGACAGCGGCCCCAGACCTCCGCCCTGCAGCAGAGACAGGGTCAAGTCCTGCACCTCCAGCAGCTGCTGCTCCGACAGCAGGTCCACAAAGCCTGGGTGCCGAATGCTGGTGAAGGAGAGCGCGCCCAGGGCGCACCTCCACCGCAGCAGCTGCAGCAGCAGCAGCGCCCGCAGCCACCGCCACGGCCACCCGCTGGGGCGCGCCAGCTCCGCGTCCTGAGCCATCCCGGGGAGGGCCGGTACCAAATCGCTCGCCGGGTGCTTCCGACAGCAGCCGCTTCCGGCTTCGGCCGGCGCAGGCCCTGTGTGGGGTCACGAGGTGCGTGCGTCACGGCCCCGCCCACCTGCCTCCGGAGGCGCGCCAGTGTGAGCGCGCCCCGGCTAGGCGTCTGCCGAGCTGCAGCAACTCCTGGGCATTCCCCGGCCTCGGTCACGCACGCCCCGCACCCTGCGGTTCCCCGCCTTCCAGGAACCTGTGGAATTTGTTCTGATCGTTGGACCCACCAGGGAGATGACTGCCGAGTAAGCTCCCTGAAAAACTCGGTAGATGATGGTTTGGGCAGGTGTCCATTGGCTCCTGGTTAGTAAGTATCTTCTCTGGATAGTGGGTAACATCTGTTGGCAGTTCTGGTTTTGGAACTTGTGGCTTCCAGGCTTGAGTGATTGATTGATTTTAATTCTCAACTGTCTACTCGAACAGAACTTCCTGTGGTGATGAATATAGTCCACCTCTTAGTTAATAGAGGAGCCACTAGCCACATGTAGCAGCCGAACCCTTGAATTGTAGCTACTATGATGATAGAACTGACTTTCCAAGGACTCTTAATATAAATGTAAATATCTGACTAATGACAACTGTATACGACTCTGATCTGGGCATTGTGTTTTATCACAATAGAAACCCTACCTAATACATACACTTGAACATACCCTACTATATTATTATTATATTTTATATATATTATATAATTATTATACCATATATTACATAGCATATTGTAACATAATATGTAATATATAATGTTAATATATAACATGTGATACGTAATATGTGGCATTTTATATTATATATTATAATATAATATATAATATATTGTAATACATTATATTGTATGTTACATAATACATATATATAGGTGTTTTCCTTTTTGGAAACCAGCCTCATGTAGCTCAGACTAGTCTCCAACACACTAGGAACACACATACTTGCATTGTACCAGAGAATGACCTTGAAATTCTGATTCTCTTGCCTCCTTGCTGAAAGTACCGGCATGTACCGCCACGCCAGGTGTTTGTGATGCTGGAGATCAAACCCAGGGCCAACTGTGTGCTAAGCAAGCAAGCATTCTGTCAACCCAGAGAAAGAGAGAGAGAGAGAGAGAGATTTTCCTGGTTCTTGTCACTGGTAGCAGATGTGCCATAATAACAAATCAAAAGAAAGGCTATTAATAAGTCATTGCAGTAGGCACTGGGATAAAGCAAGAGGCCAGGATATACTGTTGTGCTCAAGAATGGGTTCCAGGGTTGGGGGGGGGGGCGCGGCATTTGTAGGGCCATCCAGCAAGATGGTTCAGCAGGTGGTCCTGTGATAAGACACCATGACACAGGCAACTGACAGAGAGGTTACTTGGGTTCATGGTTCCAGGGGGTGAGAACCCACAGCGGCAGGGGAGGCAGCGACAGGCTGGAGCTGGATGCTCAGAACTCACATCTTAAACGGTGTGCACAAGCTGAGAGTGAACTGGGAAGTGTGGGAGTCTTTACACTCTCAAAGCCCACCTCCAGTGACACTGCATCAAGGCTGTACCTCCTAAACCTCCCAAACAGTGCCCCAGCAGGGGACCACGTATTCAAAAGTCTGAGAAGATGGAGGTCATCCTCACGCCGTGGTTTGAGTGGGAATGCTGCCATAGACTCATATACTTCTGTCTAGTCCTAGTTAGTGTACTGCTTACAGAAGACTTAGGAGGTGTCACTGGGGGTTGGCTTTGAGGTTTTGAAAGCCCATGCCAGGCCCAGTGTCTTTGCCTAAGTGTGTGTGTGTGTGTGTATGTATGTATGTAGATATGTATGTATGTATGTATTTGTCTGTCTGTCTGTCTGTCGATCACTGTCTCTCCAGCTCTTGGCTGTAAAGCTCTCAGCTACTGCTCTGTCACCTATCTGCTTCCTGCAATGGAGCAATGATCTAATTCTATCAAACTGCAAACAAGCCCCCAATTAAATGCCTTCTTCTCTATGTTGCCTTAGTCATGGCGTCTCCTCACAGCAACAGAACAGAGACTAAGACACCCCTGTGGCAGGTTAAGATGCTTACTATCAAGTCTGACTCGAGTTCAACCCCGAGGACCCACATAGTAGAAGAGAAGAGACTTCCCAGGTTGTCCTTTGACCTCCACAGGGATGCCTAGACACATACACAAAATTAAAGCAAATGATTTAAAAGGAAAAAACCGAAAAATTGTGTGTAGCAGGACTAAATCAAGCTTACAGGAGCCGCTGCAGTGGTATTTAGGGGGCATTATAATGAAGCTGTCTGCAGGGCTTAGATGTGAGTCAGAAACCTCTCCAAGTAGGAGGCGATCTCTGAGGTCTTACAGGATGAGCAGGAATTCCTTGGCAGCTTACAGCATCCTGGGAGTGAGTAGCACCTATTAGAAGGAAGGACTCGGGTCTTGTCTTCTGGCTGCAGGTGCGCACGCTTGCTGCTTGCATCTTGTGTTACTGTGCCGATGGGACGCAGGGATGGAGCTAAAGCCGGATACTAGGACTTTCTCTCTCAAATGCTTTCATTTCAGCCTGTGGGCAACAAGAACCATTAACAGAGTTAAGGGGGATAATGACACAAGCGTGTGAGCATTTCAGGTAGAGAACTATAGCAACGATATGGAACTCCTCACCCCGTGCACCCTAGAAATGAGAGTGTGTCATTAAAGTAGAAGACAGAAAAGGTATAAAAGACACTGAGGTATGTCTGGTGGGAAAGAGAAAGGTTTGACTAAAGAACTATGATCCAGGAACAGTGAGAATTGGTGAGTATTTAGGTCTGTAGTATGAGGTGCTGTACTGATTTAGATAACTGGGCAAGTGATAGTGCCATGGTTAGAAACAGGGACACAGGGAAGGGAGAGCATCGGGAAGGACACAGAAGCTGTGAATCCAGCCGAAACTGGCCACTCAGAATGGTTGTGGTCAAGGTGCCTAGAGAATACTTAAATCGCCTGCCAAGGATTCAGAGTTAGGAATTGTGCAGGCTGGTTCTTGTCAATTTGACCCGAGCTGACACCTGAGAAGAGTAAACTTCATTTGGGAAACTGCCTTGGTAAAATCAGCCCTTAGGCAAGCCTGTGGGGCATTTTCTTGGTTGATGATTGACGTGGGAGAGCCAGCCCTCCATGGGACTCTGGAGCTGGGTCAGCAGAGAAAGCGATTGTGTGTCCTTGTTTGGCTTCTGTTGCTCTGATGAAACGCCAGAACCAGGAGCAGCTTTGGGGAGGAAAGAGTTTAGCTTCCTCTCCCACGTGGATCATAGAGGAAGGAAAGTCAGGGCAGGAACTCAAGTAGAGCCCATCAGACTTTTTCCTCCTGTGCCTGTGGATCAGATTGAAGCTCTCGGCTATGGCGGCACCACGCCTGCTCTCCATCATGATGGTCATGGACTCCCCTCTGAAACCGTAAAAGCAAACCCCAACTAAATGCTTTCTTTGATGAGATTTCCTTGGTCGTGTGTCACTTCACAGCAACAGAACAGTAGCTAAGACTCACCCAGCAAGCTCAGTGAATCACCAAGCTGGACCTGGTTGGAATCGTCACTTGGTTCTGATGTTGGGGCTCTGTCTAGATTGAAAAGACATTTGTTTAGTTTCCCTAGGGAAGGTTAACAGTTCATAAACATTTGGCACATTTGTATTTGTATATGGAAGCCCTGTTCTTAACCGTTTGAAAATGAGATCTTGCCATTCCCACTAGAATTGGTGAAGGAGAAGACGGGCGACAATGGAGGATGAGCAGGAGGCAGAGGTGATCGCGCTCGGGGACTGAGTCTGTCTGGTCTCCCAAGTGGCGGCCTTTATACCTGTGCTCGTTCAAAGCCCAAGCTGACCATGTTGCTCTTCAGCATCTAACCACTCCTGCCTACAAACTCACTCAGGGTTTAAGGCAAAGGTTTTACCGCGTCTTAGAAGAATCTGTGTATTAAAGGCATATATACTTATATTTACCGCATCTTAAGAGCCGCTGTATATTAAAGGCAAAGGGTTTACCATGTCTTAGAAGAATCTATATATTAAAGAAATATATATATATGTATATATATACCACATCTTAGAAGAATCTGTGTATTAAAGGCATTTATATATACCGTGTCTTAGGAGATGCTGTATATTAAAGGCAAATGCTTTACCATGTCTTAGAAGAATCTATATATTAAAGGCATATATATATATGTATATGTACATACATATACATATACTGCATCTTAGAAGAATCTGTGTATTAAAGGCATATACCTACATATATATGTATATATATATTTACCGCATCTTAGAAGAATCTATATATTAAAGGCAAAGGCTTTACCATGTCTTAGGAGACTCTGAATATTAAAGGCAAAGACTTTACCATGTCTTAGGAGACACTATATTAAAGGCAAAGGCTTTACCATGTCTTAGGAGACTCTGTATATTAAAGGCAAAGGCTTTACCACGTCTTAGGAGACTCTGTATATTAAAGGCAAAGGCTTTACCATGTCTTAGGAGACTCTGTGTACCCGCCACCTCTGCCCTCCTCCTCTCTGTTTTCTTTTTCTCCATAGCACTTCAAATCTTATTAAGTCTCACACATTTTGTCTTTTCCCATAGAAGCAAAGTTTTTTATGTTCACTTCCTGTCAGGATGTAGGATAGTGCTCAACTGCTCTTGAAGTGTATCTCATCTGAACTGAGCTTCAAAAGGAAATACAGTGTGCTGGTTTGATGAGAAATGCCCCCTAGGCTCAAGCACTTGAACCCTCAGTCCCCATCTGACGGCGCTGTTTGAATCTTCCTGGAAGAAGCATATCACTGGGGGAAAACTAAGTACATAACCTCACCCGATTCTGGCTTGTTCTCGCTGCTTTGTGCTTGCTGTCGAGCATGTGATCTCTCAGCTACCTGCTGCCTTACCTCCCTGTCCTTACGGACTCTCCTGCTGGAGCCATAATCCCCAGTGAACTCTTTTTTTCTCTAAGTTGCTTTGCTTGAGGTATTTTATTACAGCAACAGAAAAGTAAGTAATACTGCCCAGGCATGACGGTATACATCTATAATCCCAGCCATTGTCAGCGGAGACAGAAGGATCTCAACTTTTAAGACATCCCAGAATACAACTCAAATTTCAGGCCAACCTGAGCTACAACAGAGAGAAAGTCTGCCGAGAGGGAGAGGAAGAAGGAGAGGGGATGGAATACTTGTGGGTACTGAAAAGTGAAATCAATAGGTAAATACAGTAAGATTAGCAGGCATGCTGAGTGCACGCTTGAGATTGGTGGCACAGCCTTAAGTCACTGGAATAATCTCTGTCCTCTTTATCCTGTTCAGTTGTGTGATTGAAAACACAGAGTGTCATTAGGCATGGCTGCCCACTCTGAGATGTGACCGTGTGGAGATATCAGGCCACACCCCTGCTGCCTTCTCCCTCTGGGACACAGAGTTATGAAGTCCTGCCATGCTGTGGCCTTACAGCCTTTTCCCCTCAAAGCTGCAAGTGAGATTTATGGTACTGCCCGGTACCTGGCCATATTTGGAGTCGTGTAGACTAAACCAGACTGAATCATGGCGTGACCTTCCCACTGGCTTCCAGACACTTAGAGGGGCCAGAACATTCTGTTTGTTTGGAGCATTTGCCTGAAGGCTCCTTTAGGTCCCCTCCACAGCTAACACGGTGGCTAGCTCTCCTGCTCTAGGACTTTAAGAACTCTCCGCTAATGGAGCTGCTCTCTGTTTTAAAGAGAAGTCCCTCTTCCTTTAAGGTCCTGCTACTCCTGCCTCTGACAGGACGCATGTCTCTCCTAATGCTTGAGGTCCCACCTCAAGGCCCGACCATGTTCCCCTCCTGTGATCCTGAAACTCTCCTGATAAAAATCATTTCTGAAAAGTAACTGATCTCAGCTTCTTTCTCCACGATCCAGCTGAATCTGCCTCTAGTCCCTGGTTATAACACCCGTGTTATGAGATCAGTGTGCAGTATGCTGGAGGACAATCGTGAAGTTCATGTGTGCCTCTTCACTTGACCCAGTGCTCAGCCCCGTTCCACTTTCCCAGACCATGTGCCTTAGTCAGTGTTTCAGACCTGCAACAAAATGCCCTGTACAATCAATTTGAAAGGTGGAAACTTTGAGGAGGTATGGCCTTGTTGGAGTAGGTGCAGCCTTGTTGGAAGAAGTGTGTGACTGAGAGTTGGCTTTGAGGTTTCAGAAGCCTATGCCAGGCCCAGTCTCTCTCAGCCTGCTGATCAGAATTCAGCTCTTAACTTGTGCCTTTGGATCATATGTAAGTACTCATCTACTGCAGCCCCATGCCTGCCTGCCTGCCGCCATGCTCCCCACATGATGGTAATGGACAAATTCCCTGAAACTGTAAGCAAGCCTCTAATTAAATGTTTCTTTGATCACAGTGTCTCATCATTGCAGTAGAACCATGACTAAGACAGAATTAGTGCCAGGGCCTGGGGTATTTCTCTGACAGGCCTGACACTGTTGGCAGAATGTGGACTTGGGACTTTTACTAGAAAAGTGATTGGATGCTTTAAGCAGAGCTTAATGGCCCATCCTAGTAGGAGCATGGACTGCAGTGCCGAAGGTGACTTGGACCATGGGAGCCCTGCTCATGGAGCTCAGAAGGAAGAACCTACTTAGTAGGTGCCTACTTAGCAACGTTAGTAAGAGACTGCCCTTGTGGTATTTTGTCAGAGCAAAACATGACTGCTTTTCACCTTTGTCCTAAAGATCTGCCTAAATCTAAGCTGAGTTTTGGATTAATGACACTGGCAGAGATTTCAAGACATTGACTGTACCGTGTGATTATAGGTAGTCACTGTTATAAATATCAAAAAGGAACAAGATGGACAGAGAGAAATACAAAATGTACAGTTTGAAGAGAAAAGGAGCACCTGAGAGTGTAATGGAGCTAAGTACAGTGCTCAAGAGATAAAAAGTTTAAAGAAAAGTCTTCTGCCAAATGGAATAAAGGAAGTGCTGACTTCAGGGCAAGATCCCACCCAGCTAAGCATCCAATTCATGGAAAGGAACACAGAATCGCGTAAGAGTGAAGGGGACCATCAGCCACAGAAAGCTGATGTAAATGTCATTGGACACGGGGCCTCTGAGTGGTCTTGTTGGTGGCTTCAGCCACATGGTTCTGGCTTTGGAGTTAAGAATACTAGAAAAGAGTTGTAGAATCTTCTTCTGCAGCTAAGGAAAGCCACTGAGACCAGGTATGTGTCAGGGGTGTCCCTTCATGGAGGCTTAGAGGGGCATTACATGAAGCCGTGAAGGTGGAGGCTGGGTTGTGGAGGAGACCCCCAAGATGCTGGTCATAGAATACCCAGCCAACAAGGAGAACTGCCGACCGGCGGAGCCAACCCAGGAGAGAGAAGTGTGTTTCAGTCAACAAAGAGGACGAGATGCAAAGCGTAGAGCTTGTTCTGCTGCTTTGGCCTTGCGTTTGTCCAGTAGCTCCTCACCGTGCTCCATTTCCTCCCTTTTGGAATGTGTGGTGAACATAGTAGAAAAAGGGCTTTTAGACATGTAAAAATAGCTTAGTCAGGAACCCCACTAGCTCCAAGGTTACATCTGACCATCAGAACCCAGTGACCTCACTTACCTAGGATAGCCAGACACAGTCCTAGAACCCCATGCTGCCCACAGTATAGACCATAAGCAGGACCAAGAGCAGTGCTCCGTGCACCACCTTGGTCTGCCGATAGCTGGAGGGTCTCCCCCAAGATCCTGATCCTTGATCACAGACCACTGTGAGAGACTGAACCCTACCTTTGGCTAAGATACATTGCACAGGTGAGCAGTCTTGGGGAGACAGGTTCAGGACTGTAGCTAGAAACTCAGAGTGTAAACTTTGTGTGATGACCCTCAGCATGATTAATACGCACATTTGTTACCACAACTATACATACTTACTTCCTTGCTCACAACAAAATGGTAATATATATATTATGAACCACTGTATATTAGAAGTAAGTGATCTGCTTTTTTACTTTGATTTTACAGGGATTTACAGTTAAAAATTGCCATGAACCTCAGAAGAGACTTTGGACTTTTAAAACAGTATTGAGACTGTGATAGATTATGGGAACTTTTGAAGTTGTACTGAATGCATTTTTACAATATGGTATGGCTACAAGCCTATGGAGGTCAGGGAGTAGCATGTAGGCTTAGATTTTCCAAAACCTACTTTAATAAGGGTTCTCAAATGCTTTAACCTCCCTTCTAGCCCACCACCCACCAGAGGAAGTAGAAAAGAAATGTTATTAGAACATGGGAGAAATAGACCTGTTTAGAAATAGTTCTTTGGGGGTGATTCCAGTCTTCATTGTCAGGATACCAGCAGTTCAGTCTACTAGCAAACCACCAACCATGAATCAGCCACTGTAATCCACTCCAATCAGCAGACACCACACACACACACACACACACACACACACACGTGCGCATGCACACATGCATGCACACGAATGAACGTACACACACATGCACGCATGCATGCACATGCACAAATGTACACACACACGCATGCACACATGCATGCACACGCACGAACGTACACACACATGCACATATGCATGCACACACACAAACGTACACACACACACACACGAGCAGCTGCAGTCTGACCACTTGGCAGACACCATACACAAATCAGCAGCAGCACGATCCAGAATAAACCTCGAGGCTTTGCCAGCTCATGAGTTCGTGGAAGCATCAGGAAGCCACTAGAATATCACAGTTCTTTGGTGAGTTACTCTTTACAAAGTCACAACAAGCAAAGACGAACAATGTGGTGCAAGGCCAGCCAGTGCCAGGGCATCATCAGTGGAGACTAACAAAGGCGAACCAAAGCATGAGCCTTGTCCCACCATCTGTGGTCATATTTATATTCTTTCATCACGTGTCCTTTCACATGTCTGCTTCAGCAAAACATCCTCTCACCTGTGTCTGTTTCAGCAAAACATTCTTTCACATGTCTGCCCCAGCAAAACATCACTATGACCTGAGTCTCCAAAGAAACAAGAAATTTCCACTTCAGTAACATGTGAATGGGGGCTGGAGAGATGGCTCAGTGGTTAAGAGCACTGACTGTTCTTTCAGAGGTCCTGAGTTCAATTCCCAGCAACCACATGGTGGCTCACAACCATCTGTGATGGGATCTGATGCTCTCTTCTGGTGTGACTGAAGACAGCTACAATGTACTTATATAAATACAATCTATAAAAATAAACAAAACAGAAAACTTAAGAATAAAAAATGGTCTGCAGAGGCTCATATGTTTGAATGTTTAATCACCAAGGAGTGAAACTCTTTGAAAGGATTAGGAGGTGTGGCCTTGTTGTAGTGGGCATGGCTTTGTTGGAGGCAGTGTGTACTGGGGGTGGGCTTTGAGGTTTCAAAAGCCTATGCCAGGCCCAGTGTCTTTGCTTCTCTTCCTCTCCCTCTTTCCCTCTCTTCCAATCTTCCTCTCCTTTTCTCCCCCTCTCTCTCTTTCCCCCTCCCCCTCCCTGTTGCCCCCTTTCTCTCATCCTGTTGATCAGGATGTGGCTCTCAGCTGCTGCCATGCTCCCTGCCATGGTGATAATGGACTGAGCCTCTGAAAGTGTAAGCCAGCTCTAGTTAAGTGCTGCCTTGGTTGTGGTGCCTCATCACAGCAATGGCATGGTGACTGATACAGTTTCAGAGATCCCAGCTCATGGTTGTTCAGCCCCATTGCCTTCGGGCAATGCATCATGAGAGACAAGAGCTTGATGTCCCATTTTCTCTTCAGAAGCACAATCCTGATAACTAACTTCCCTCTGGTTGTCCTCACATCCTAAAGGCATCTCCAACTTAGACTGAGATCTGCATTTTCCTTACCAGGGCCTTAGGCCTTCAATGTGTCATACTATAGCACCGTTCCTCTAGGGCATCACCTGCAATCCCCATTTCCTAGCATCTTTCCTAATTAATCCCTTTAACTACTGTGTCCTATCAGAGTTTGTGCACTGCCAGCTTCGTGGCCTCTGAAGACTCCATGGAACTGTCTCAGAATCAGCCACCCCTGTAAAATGGTGGGAGACCCAACTTAAGCATGGTGGCTCACTCCATCTGCCAGGACTATGACAATGGCTTGGAAGATTTTTTTTCTTTCTTCAAGTTCCACCAGAGCCAAGTGTGATAATATACACCTTAGACCCAAGCCCGCTGGAGGCAGAGGAGGCAGACCGCTGAGTTTGAGGCCTGTTTACACAGAGTGGTCCAGGCCATCCAGGGCTACTCTGCCTTGAAAATAAAACACAGTAAGGGTCTGGTGAAATGGCTCAGCCAGCAAGAGCACTGACTGTTCTCCCAGAGGACCAGGGTTTGATACCTAGCACTAATGTGGCAGCTTACTAACATCTGTAACTTCAGTTTTATAGGATTTGGTACTCTCTTCCGGTCTCTCCAGGTACAAAGCCTACCTGTACTACCTATGTATACATGCAAACAAAATACCCATACACATAAAATAGTTTGAAAGGAAAAAAACAGTTATAGTTTTAGTGTGCTACTATCTGTTGTGGGTCTCCAGTCCTTATATTTCTGGGATTATTCTGCCCCTGTGATCGTATGTATGAGGTAAATTAACTTAGCCTTTTAGCATACAGGTATCTGCCATGGAATCTATCCACATATCTGCCAGAAAATCCTCAGCTGTAAGTTTTATATGTGACCTTAGGGGACACTGGGGTTGTGTATCCTAAAGGTTTGTCTGTAAAAATAGTTAAAGCCTAGTTGTCTACATATAAATTTGCTTGCTGGTTTTCTCCCTTTTAATTGATCCGGTTCTCTCTGTTGAATATCCTTTTATTTGGATATAAACATTATAGTAAAGATTACTCGGATATACAATCTCTTTGCCTTTTCAATAGTTTTAGTTGAACGTGTGTCTGTAGGCACGATGTTAGTATACACCGTGAAAAGATTATTCTGGTATAATTCAAATGCTGACTTCCGCGCCCCATATCAGTCCATAGATGGCATTGTAATGCTTATTCTAAAAATCTCCTGTCTCAATGTTGTATAAATACTGCTCCTCAATTATTCCCTGATTGGTCAACAAAGAACTAATCAGCTAATGACTAAGTAAGAGAAAGGATAGGGCTGGACTTCCAATCCCAGCAAGGGGAGGAGGAGAGAGAGAAGAGAGTTGTTGCTGTGAGGAGAGGATCGAGGAGACACCATGAGAACACCCCTGGTGCAGAGAGAGACAGATCAATACTAAAATGCAAGTATCTCAGGGATTTGGGCTGGGAGGTAGCCAGATTCGTTTAGAGGATTAGAATAGATTAATAACTGCTCAGTTATTGTGCCATAAAATTTATTAAGTAAGTCACATGTCTCTGTCTCATTATTTGGGAGCTAGCCAGGATAAAGAAAAAACTATCACTTTTAAAATTGCTCTAACTTGTGTCCACACAAGAAAGATAACATGTAGCAGCTTCCCTTGCAGCTAGCTAGCTATGAATGAAAATTATGAAAATAAAATGTTTTTAAGTCATATTTTCCATTACAATTTATTTCTTTATTGTGTGTGTGTGCACACATGTGTGCATGCACATGATGGGGGGGTGCATGCATGCTACTGTATACATGCAGAGGTCAGGGGACAACTCTGTAGAACTGGTTTCATCTCTGTCTTTTTAGTCTGTTTTCTGTAGATTTCATTTAATTTTGTTCTCCAGCACTTCTATTCAGTTTCTTATTTCTGCTGCCATATTTTAATTTCCTGCTTTGTAGATACTGCATCATTTTAGAGTTGTAAGCTTCCTTGGTCTGTTTCCTCCAAGTTGCAGCTTTCCTGGTGTGTATGGATGTATGTGTGTATTTGTGTTTGCTTATACATGTGTTTATATAGGTGCACGTGTATCTGAACGCTCATCAACCTTACATGTCATCCCCAAGAGCCACCCACTCTGGGTTTTTTTTTTTTAATTTATTTGTTCTATCTGCATGTATACCTGCATGACAGAAGAGGAAATCAGATCTCATTATAGATCATTGCGAGCCACCATGTGGTTGCTGGGATCTCTAGAAGAGCAGCCAGTGCCCTTAGCCAGTGAGCCATCTTCCCCAGCCCTCTTGTGTGTTTTTATTTTATGTCTCTCCTTGAATGTCTGGTGGATAGTGTCTGCTTGTATTTAAGAGAGGAACGCTATGAGGCTCAGTAGAAATGCTCTGCCCATGGATTCACATGAATGGCTCAAAACAACAGACTAAAATCATCAATATTATATTACACTATATTGTTTGGACTAAACCTAGGGCATCAATCACACTAGAAATGCTCTTTTACCCCGGAGCTACATGCCCAACTCTGAAAACATAAATATTTTAAATGTTTTTCTCTTGGACAGCACAGAGGATCATCTGCCAGTATACAGTCCAGTTGCCGTTAATCTCAGATCCTGGCCCTGGAGAAAGGCTGGCAGTTCAGCATTAAGAGAGTAAACTTTTCTCTAAGCCTCCTGGTTTAGTAAAGTGCCCTGGCCCGCGAATGTGCTTGTGTGTGCTGATCCAGACCGACTCTGCCTGCCTCACTCTCTCAGAGTGTCAGAAGTTTTCTGGCAGTCAGGTGGGATGGGAACGAGTTAAAAGGAGGGGGTCAGAATCAAACTTTAAGTTTTTCTTTATTTGAAACACGGTTGTGTTGTTGTTGTGTGTGTGTGTGTGCCCACCTCTGTCTCCTGAGTGTGGGGATTAAGGGTATGCCACCGCTGCCCAGCTTCTGTTAGTAATCCATCTGTTTTCTACCTTCTGATACTTTTTCCTTTTTTGGAATACATATATTTTGTCATTTATTAAAGATGAAAGGAAATTAGCATACTAGTGAAATACACATAGGAGCCAAAGTTCATTTATCATTTTTTGTTTTGTTTTTGTTTTTCAAGACAAGGTTTCTCTGTGTAGCCCTGGCTGTCCTGAAACATTTTTTTTAATTTTAATTTTAATTTTTTATTATATTCAACACAATATAAATTTTTATACCAATCATAAAAATGATGGACATGTTATTAAATTAACATAAAAAGATAAAGTCTTTTTGTTTATTTTGTTTTTAGTAGAGTTTAAAATCTTGGCTCTTACTGTGGTACAAACCCAAAATAGGAACAACTTTTAGACATTGGAGTTCATTGTGATAAGGCTGTACTTCAATGTCCCTCACATCACCAAAGGATTTTCCCTCCATAGTAGCTAAGCTGAGAGTTGACAGTTCTGCTGCACCAAGGGATGAATTGTAGGCACAGTTATTGGATACAGATTTCCTGCTATGGTCAAAGCTATTTGACTTGAGTGATTGTCATCATTCTCAGCCCTGTTCCTCAGGGCACAGGTTACACTCATTTAAGAAATGGTGTGTGTATTTAGATGGTCTATCCATGAAGTCATTCATCAACTATTTCAATGAACAATGGTTCTGCTTGGAGGGTGGCACAGACATTAGGTGAGAGTAAGATTCTGGTTCATTGGCTGTGATGATTTTGAAAAGCACTCATCTCAGAAAGAGTAACTTAAAAGGTCATCTTCAAAATTGATACAATAATTACAAATATCAAGCAAAACATTGTCTCACTCTTTGTTCTCTTACAAGAGACCTTACAAGCCACCTCCCAAATTAATTATGTATGTTTCTTTTGGCTGTATAAATAATTTTGAAATATGTAAGATGTTCTGAAAACCATAGTGTAGTGTAACAACATCAAATAAACAATCCTACTAATAGAGAGGCTGAGATAGGAGAAGCATGATTTCAAGACCATTATGTGGTACACAGCAAGACACTGTCACATACAAACAAGCAGAAAGTATATATAGATTGTGAAATATTGGACATATTTCTCTAATTACCAGATTAGAGAGACCACTGAGTGACAGCCAACATATTTCTAATTCCTCATATTTTTGAATTTCAATCGATTAGGATATGTTGGTAATACTAATCATATTAAGAGATACTAAGGAAAAGTGATTGTTACTTCCTGTTATTTTTGTTGTTAGAGGTGGAATTATGTTTGTGTGACTTTGTTGAAATATTATTTTCTTGCCTTTTCTAGTAGTTTCCCTCCTTGTGTTGGTGTTTTCCATCTGTTATCCTTTGTAGGGATGGATTTGTGTAAATTTGGTTTTGTCATGGAATATCTTGTTTTCTCCATCTATGGTATTTGAGAGTTTTGCTGGGTATAGTAGCCTGGGCTGGCATTTGTGTTCTCTTAGGGTCTGTATGACATCTTGTAGCTTTCATGGTCTCTGGTGAGAAGTCTGGTATAATTCTGATAGGACTGCCTTTATATGTTACTTGACCTTTTTCCCTTACTGCTTTTAATATTCTTTCTTTGTTTAGTGCATTTGGTGTTTTGATTATTATGTGATGGGGAATTTCTTTTCTGGTCTGGTCCAGTCTATTTGGAGTTCTATATATTCATGGACATCTCTTTCTTTAGGTTAGGGAAGTTTTCTTCTATAATTTTGAAGATATTTACTGGTCCTTTAAGTTGGGAATCTTCACTCTCTTCTATACCTATAATCCTTAGGTTTGGTCTTCTCATTGTGTCCTGGATTTCCTGGATGTTTTGAGTTAGGAGTTTTTTGCTTTTTGCGTTTTCTTTGACTGTTGTGTCAATGCTTTCTATGGTATCTTCTGTACTTGAGATTCTCTCTTCTATATCTCTTGTATTCTGTTGTTGATGCTTGTATCTGTGACTTCTGATCTCTTTCCTAGGTTTTCTAGCTCCAGGATTGTCTCACTTTGTGATTTCTTTATTGTTTCTAGTCCCATTTTTAGATCCTGGTTTTGTTCAGTTCCTTCGCCTGTTTGATTGTGTTTTCCTGTAATTCTTTTTTTTTTTTTTTTTTTTTTTTTTGGTTTTTCGAGACAGGGTTTCTCTGTGTAGCCTTGGCTGTCCTGGAACTCACTTTGTAGACCAGGCTGGCCTCGAACTCAGAAATCCTCCTGCCTCTGCCTCCCAAGTGCTGGGATTAAAGGCGTGCGCCACCACCGCACTCCTGTAATTCTTTAAGGGATTTTTGTGTTTCCTCTTTAAGGGTTTCTAGCTGTTTACCTGTGTTCTCCTGTATTTCATTTGTTTTGTTTGTTTGTTTGTTTTTCGAGACAGGGTTTCTCTGTGTAGCCCTGACTGTCCTGGAACTCACTCTGTAGACCAGGCTGGCCTCGAACGTAGAAATCCGCCTGCCTCTGCCTCCCAAGTGCTAGGATTAAAGGTGTGCATCACCACTGCCCAGCTTCTCCTGTATTTCTTTAAGGGAGTTATTTATGTTCTTCTTAAAGTCCTCTATCATTATCATGAGAAGTGATTTTAGATCCTAATCTTGCTTTTCCAGTGTGATAGTGTATCCAGGACTTGCTATAGTGGAAGAATTGGGTTCTGAGGATGCCAAGTAACCTTGGTTTCTGTTACTTATGTTCTTACGCTTGTCTCCCGCCATCTGGTTATCTCTAGTGCTACCTGCCCTCGCCCTCACTATATCTGACTGGAGCCTGTCCTTCCTGTGATCCTGGTTATGTCAGAACTCTTCAGAGTCAAACTGTCTCTGTGATTCTGGGATCCTGTGATCCTCAGATCCTGGGTGTGTCCAAGCTCCTGGGAGTCAAGCTGCCTCTGGGACCCTGAGATCCTGGTGTGTCCAAGCGCCTGGGATCCTGGGATCCTGGGCGTGTTAAAGCGCCTGGGAGTGGAGCTTCCTCTGGGTGTTGTGAGACTGGCTGCAGAGTTTGTGCCCAAGGTCTGCTCAGGGCACAGCCCAGACGGACTGGAAGGAACCTGAGCCACTGGTCTGGTGGAGTTTCTGCATGCCTGAGTCCCAATGGTCCCAGTAACTCCCTGTGTTGGGACAGATGTTGTGTCCTCCTCACCTCTGATCCTATGATCCTGGGCCGCTTTTTTTTTCTTTTTTGTTCTCTATGTCTGTATGTTGTTGGATTTTTTTTTTTAACTTTTACTGGGGCCTGGAGAGATTACTCACTGGTTAAGAAGACTTGTTGCTCTTATGGAGGACCCAAGTTTGGCTTCCAGCCGGCACACAGTGGTTCACAGCCATCTGTAGCTGTAGACCTATGGAACCTGCCATCCTTTCCTGATCTACACACACACAGATATACATGTGGTACACACATACATGCAGACACATACAGACAGTCATGCATATATACATGCATGCAGACATGCAGACAAAGCACACATACGTGTATATAAAATAAATAACCTAAGAAAAAGTATGCTTACTGTCCCCAGGCATAGTGGCTAACACCTATAATCTTATCAGTCAAGAGACGGAGGCAGAAAGATCATGAACTTGAGACCAAAGAGAGAGGTCCAGGCCAGCTTGACTGCGTGGTAAGACTCTGTCTCAAAAATAAATAAATAAACATAAATAAGCAAAGGAACAAGTTCTCCTAGCTGTTTACTCTTTGGGGATGACATAAACCAGTAGATGTCCGTCCAGCCTGCTATCCTACATCGCAATGCCTTTCCATCCACCTTGCTTGTTACTAAAGTCGGAATGTCATCTTATTCCACTTGCCCTGTGTATTCATATACCAGAAGTACTCAACCATGTCTTACACACGAACCATTCACTGTGCTGGTTTGAATGAGAATGTCCCCCCCATGGTGCTGGTGTTTGGGTTTAGGAGGTATGGCCTTCCCGGAGGAAGCATGCCTCTCTGGCTTTAAACACAATGCCCCATTGACAGTTCCATCTTGATGCTTGCAGCTCGGGACGTGAGCCCTCAGCTCCTGCTCCTGCCACCATGCTTGCAACCCACCATCACGAGCTCTAACCCTCTTGAACCATCTAACCAAATGAACTCTTTGTAAGACCCAGCAAGCCTGCCACTGGCCCTTCCGAGCACAGCTTACACCGGCAGCTCTCCTGGTTCCCGCTAAAACTGTCATGGTGTTTTACCACTCCAACAGAAAAGTTAATAACCTTGTTGCATTGAATTTATGTACTGCAAAACCCATTGGCTTAATAATATTTACATTAAGTGAGTTTTTTAAAGATTTACTTAGAGCGAGCAGGGCAGGAGCAGGAGGGGGGGGGACAAACAAAGATTTATTTAAGCCAGGTGTGGTGACACACACCTTTAATCCCAGCACTTAAGAGGCAGAGGTAAGCAGATATCTGAATTTGAGGCCAGCCTGGTCTATAAAACAAGTTCCAGAACAGCCAGGGCTGTTACACAGAGAACCCTGACTTGAAAAACAAACAAAAAGTTATATTTATGAATATAACTATTTTATCTGCCTATATGTATGTGTGCACACCAGAAGAGGGCATCAGATCCTGTGGGAATTATAGTTATAGACAGTTGTGAGTGCTGGGAATTGAACTCAAAACCTCTGAAAAACTAGTCGACTCTTAACAGCTGAGTCATCTCTCCAGCCCAGCAGTAAATGATTTTTACGTTGATCAATGGAACACATTTTATTTTCCTAATTTTTTAATATACAAAAGCCCGAACAATGACAAAAGGCCACTGTAACTAACTCCCGAGGCCTCTGAATGTGGTAAACCTCAGAAAGATGATGGCTGGCGACATGGACAATGTAAGCCCTCTTATTTCTTTTATTTTATTTCATTTTATGTGTTTGGGTGTTTTGCCTGCTTGTATGTCTGCACCACATGCATGCCATGTGCCTGATGAGGCTAGAAGGCGGGATCAGGTCCACTAGACCTAGGTGAATCCTGAAAGAGTCAATCCTCCAAAGTTCTAAGACTGAAGAAAACCAGAGATCCCAGCCAGTCAGGAAGGGTTCCTTCTTTTTTATTAAAGTTATCTATCTGCCTGCTTGTTTGCTTGTTTGATGTGGTGGGCGCTTAGTCTGCATGTATGTCTCTGTACTAGGCATGTCTCTAGTGCCTGCAAAGCCAGAGAAGGGTGTCTAATCCACTGGAACCAGAGTTACAGACACTTGTAAGCTGCGATGTAGATGCTGGGAATTGAACCTGGCATTGAACCCCGTGAGCCTGCCGCAGGATCTTCTGAGCACAGCTGACGCCGGCAGCTCTCCTGATTCTCCAGCCTTCGGCCTCAGACTGGAACTACACATCAGACTACATCTTCTGACTTCAGATCTTAGGACCTCAGGGTCTACAGTCATGTCAGCCAAGTCCTTATGATGTGTGTGTGTGTGTGTCTGTCTGTCTGTCTGTCTGTCTCTGTGTGTCCCTATGTGAGTGTGTGTATGTATCTGTCATGTGTATGTATGTGTGTGTCTGTGTGTATTTTGTGTCTATGTATGTATGTGTCTTTGTATGTATGTATGTGTGTGTATGTGTCTGTGTGTGTGTCTGTGTCTGTGTGTGTATGTATGTGTGTGTATGTGCATTTCCTCTATCTCTCACCTCTCTTATCTATGCCTCTATTTATCATCTATCTCCTATTTTATTTCTCTGGAGAATCCTGGCTTATAATGATACTATAATTAGAAATCTGATTTTTACCAATAAAATTTTTTTTTTTTTTTTTGGTTTTTCGAGACAGGGTTTCTCTGTGTAGCCTTGGCTGTCCTGGAACTCACTTTGTAGACCAGGCTGGCCTCGAACTCAGAAATCCTCCTGCCTCTGCCTCCCAAGTGCTGGGATTAAAGGCGTGCGCCACCACCGCCCAGCTTACCAATAAAAATTTTATCAGTTATTCAATGATTATTAATTACTACATCTGGATTTTTTATGTATCACCTGACAGCTTCAAAATATGTTTTTTTAATTATAATTTAACTTTTTGGGACATAGAGATTATTAAGCCAATGAACATGATGCTATGTCCTTTATTTCACCTTTACAAAGAACTCATCTTTACTCCCAGCACTCCGAAGGGAGTTCGAGGCCAGCCTGGTCTACAAAGTGAGTTCCAGGACAGCCAGGGCTACACATAGAAACCCTGTCTTGAAAAATAAAACTTACATTAAAAAAATGATAATAAATAAAAAAAAATAGCAGCTGGGTGATGGTGGCGCACACCTTTAATCCCAGCACTCCAGAGGCAGCAGCAGGTAGGTCTCTGTGAGTTCTAGCCGTGAGTTCCAGGACAGTCAGGGCTACAAAATAACAACAAAAAACAAAACTTGCATAATGGTGAATACCTTTAATCCCAGCACTCAGGAGTTAGAGGCCGTGGATCTCTGCAACATCAAGGCCAGCCTAGTCTGTAGTAAGACCCTGTCTCACAAAAAAACAGAAGTTCCATATTCTAAATATAGTAAAGGTTGTCATACAATGACGGAAACAACAGCAGGCAGATGTTACAGCTGCCTCAGATCTTAGGCGAGCAGCAGGTGGAACAGGTACTACTCACTGCCCCCTCCCATGTGCAGATCGACTTGCAGAACAACAGAAATGTAAACAACAGAGCCAGTATATGAGTTTTGTTTTATTATTCTGCTGTTTTTCTGATTTAAATTCTACCCCATTGCTCTATTAAAGTCAAGTCATTTGATCGCTCCTGTTCTGCTGGATATCTTAATTATCCTCTTCTTTCCAGCTCTGTCCATTCCAGCCTGGTAGAAAAATGGAGAATTAAGCTTTTTTTTTTTCTGTTTCAGAAGAAAAAGAGAGAAAGAAAAATGGCCCACCCTCAGAATTAACTTTCTGTTCAGACTACCAGAGGGAGATGGCTCCCTTGCACAAGTCTGATAATATTTTAAAGACTGTACTAGTTATTTCAAGTAATGACTTGCTTTTACAATGAAGTTTGCATACAACTATATGTGCATTAAATCTTAAAGGAGCCAAATGTCAAAGAAAATTCTAATGACTGGAGGTGCCTTCTCTGTCAGTCTTCAGAGACTCCATCCTCTATACATATCAGGAAACAAAACTGATCTATTAACAGGTATTGGATATCAGGGTTCAGTAGGCACCCCCAGAGAGGTTCCAGGTTCTCCTGGCCTAGAACAAGGAATAGTTTTGTTTTGTTTTGTTTGTTTTTTGAGGTAAGATCTCACCACGTAATTATGGTTGGCCTGAAATTTGCTATGGAGACCTCAAACTCACTGAGATCCACCTGTCTCTGACTCCTAAGTGCCTTGGAGGTCACTGGACGATAGATGCCCCTCCCTCGGGATCAGCTTTAGACCCCCCCCCCACACACACCCCCGTTTCCTGTTTCCTGTCTCCCTGACACAATAAAAATGGAAACACAGGGCTGGAGAAATGGCCCAGGAGTAAAGTCTCCTGCTGCTCTCCCAGAGGACACAAGTTCTGTTACCAGCACCCACGTCATATGGTTCATAACTGAGGTCCTCCTCTGACTTCCATGGGTATCTGCTCTTAGGCGCACACACCTACCCAGAGACACATAATTCAAAATAAGTCATTTTTTAAGCCAGACGTGGTAGCCTTTAATCCTAGCACTTAGGAGGTAGAAGGAGGCAGATCTCTGAGTTCAAGGCCAGCCAGGACTATGGGGACAGAGAGAGAGAGAGAGAGAGAGAGAGTGTTTATACAGCTGGGTCTGTCAACTACCTGACCAGGAGTCTGCCTCAAAGGATATTTGATTCGCCTGAAGAGCTAAGGAGAGGGGAGAAGAGATTATCCCCTTTCAGAGATAATGTACTTATCCTCCTGCAGAGACCCTTCCCCTGCGCAGCCGCTCTCAGAGCCTCTACTGTATAGCCCACTTGCTTTTCTGAGATTCTTTTTCTTCCCCGCCACCCCCCTCCAAATCTCTTTTTCCTTTATACTGGTCAAAGCCTGGGCGTGCCTTCTCTCATGCTGTAGGTTTTCTTTCTCTCTTTGAAACCTGGTCCCTCCCCCATCATCCATACTTTATGTACACTTCGGATTTTCCACAGTCTGCAGGGTAGAAAATATGCTGCATAAACTTTATTTTTAAAAATAGATCTAGTATTAGGATTTTCTTCCCACAGACCAAATCCCTTTCTTCCTGGCACAAACTCTATCCAATATGAAGGTTAGAATCACAATATATAACCATAAAGTCTTGGAGACCACCGTATGTAGATTAGGAGGGAGAAGTCTGCAGAGAAAGAGAAGCGGATGCCCTGCAGACCTTTCTCCCCCCGGTGGGAAATTTCTGTTGAGCAGTGACTTTCTGGCAATCATGCAGGGTTAAGAAAGGTGAGTGCTATTAAGGCCTATTTAGTAAAGGGAGAATTTTTGAGGCAATTGGACCTCTTTGGATCCCTTCAATTCATACAGTATGTATGTATTTTTAAAGATGTAAGTACTTATTAGGGCCATTCATGCACAAAGAGACGTGATTGTGGCAAACTTACTCTTGGTTTTTTTGTCCAACTTCAAATGCAAATGTATGTTGGCCCAGCAGATCACCTTTGCAGAGACTCAGCTCAGTTTCCAGCATGCCCCAAATGTCAGGATGCTCAGCCTCCCTCCTGTCAACCAGGGGGTTCATAAGGCAGGAATTGAACACACATAAGAGATTTCTTGTTTTTCATAAACTCCAAAGAAGGTACAAAGTTGTCCTCGGCAACCTGAAACATCGTGTTTCTGTGCATTCAAACAAAGTTCTACCAGTCAGGGCAGTGAGTCCTTCTCACAGCTGATCTTACACTCTGGTTAAATATGTGCTTATACCTTTGGCTAAATAAATTCTCGATAAATAAATGTTATGTGTTTTTGGTTCCTTTTCTTTCCTTTTTATTGTTTGTTTTTTTGTTTTGTTTTGTTTTGTTTTTTGAGACAAGGTCTCATGAAGCTAAGGCTGGCCTTGAACTCCTGATTTTCTTGACTCCACCTCCTGAGTACTGGGATTACATGCCAGGCTAAAGATAATGGTATTTGTTTGTTATGAGGCCTATATAGCTCAACTGTCATAGAATTTACTGTGGAGATCAAGCTGGCTTCATATATATATATATATATATATATATATATATATATATATATATGTAACAGCTTCCTCTGAGACAGAAACATTCCATCCTGCTGGGAAGCTCTTTAAAGAAGGTAAACAACTCTAAATAGTTTCAGGAAATCCCTAAAACTGACCAGATTCGCTAGGCCCCTCCCTGTTACAGTAAGCAATAAAAGCTGGGAATCCCTCTTAGACAGGCCAAGATGCAAAGAGAGGACTCAACCCAACTGGAAGAGCATTAGACCAACTTGGAAAGGACACTCTCCAACCTGTCAAGCTCAAGCTATGCAGTGTGCCCCAGGGTCCCAGCTTTTGTGAGCTGTCACCCATGCTCACCATGCTTTTGAGTCATTTCTGCTCCTGTAAGTAACCCTTCCCCCATATTCTTGTAACTGTCTTAGTTAGGGTTTTACTGCTGTGAAAAGACACCATGACCAAAGCAAGTCTTATAAAAAACAACATTTAACTGGGGCTGGCTTACAGGTTCAGAGGTTCAGTCTATTATCATCAAGGTAGGAACATAGCAGCATCCAGGCAGACATGGTGCAGGAGGAGCTAAGAGTTCTACATCTTTATCTGAAGATTGTTAGCAGAATACTGGCTTCCAGGCAGCTAGGATGAGGGTCTTAAAGAGCATGCCAACAGTGACACACCTACTCCAACAAAGCCACACCTAATAGTGCCACCCCCTGGGCCGAGCATATACAAACCATCACAGTAACCCTAATAAAACTCACTGAATTGTAAAAGTATCTTTTACTTGCCTGAAGTAATTAACATCTCCAAGGCTTAATGCCTCCATCTACTAACCTAGGCCTGGTCCTGGAAACTTTTCCAGCCTCCATGCAATCTAATTTAGGCGTAGAATGTTTTAAAAACCTCTGAGACGTTCTGTTGAGTAGTTTCAACCTTTCTAGTTCTTTCTGAACTCTGCTGGCTGGTTTAACTCAGCTGTTCCGGCTCAAACTCCTCTCCAAGCTGATGGATTCAAACGGGCTTCTCTCAGCTTCTGCTGAACTGCTCTGCTTGGCCTCAAGCTAACTCTAGCAATCTGTTCTAATCATCCGACTCCTTCTCATTCTCTGGCTCATTCTGTCTTACTTGTGTCTAACTTGTTTCCTCTCTGCAACCTGTCTTTGTACAACTGTCCTAAAGTAGAACCTTCTGTTTCTTTAGAAAGTCAATTATGTCAAATGAAGTTTTATAAGACATAAAGCTAAAAGATATTTTGCTAGAGTAGACCTGTGAAGGAACGTTTCAGTGAAGCAGACACTGCTGACTGGTGTTTGCTGTCCTGACGCTACTAAACTAGGATGATCTTTGTGGTTTCCTCATTTGCCTATGGGCCACACCTGTTTCCTCTCTATCCAGAGTCAGTTCTTTGTCCCTCTGGGGCAAATAGCCTTTCCACCTCTCTTTTGTTCCCTTCCCCTTGTCCCCTGTCCTCTGTCTCCTGTCTTTGTATCTTATTCCCTGCCCTTTGTCCCTCTGGGGAAAATATATCTCCTTTGTGCTAAGAACTTGGTCTTGGTATGTCTTGTGCTGATTCCTTTCAGGATCCCTGTCTGGAGTGAGTAGATAGATGTGTTGTATCTCCTCAGGAAAAATCTTGTCCTACAGTACCTACTGCCTGTTCCCCAAGTGCTGAGATTATAAGTATGTACGACTCTCCCAGCTCTTTGTCCATTTTTTTTCTTCCCTGAAACAAAATGCTTGATAGTAGTTTATAAAAAAGAGATTTTTTTTAATTTTTAATTTTTTGGTTTTCTCAAGACAGGGTTTCTCTGTGTAGCCCTGGCTGTCCTGGAACTCACTCTGTAGACCAGGCTGGCCTTGAACTCAGAAATCCTCCTGCCTTTGCCTCCCAAGTGCTAGGATTAAAGGCGTGCACCACCACTGCCCGGCTAAAAAGAAATTTTTTAGTAAACTATTTTTATAACTTATAATTTTCTACTGTTTTTATTTGGCTATTAGTTCTGAAAAATCCAGGTGAAGCAGCAACCAGCAACCACAGGAAATAGTTTAATGATCTAGGACACATTCCTCTTGGTTTTAGCTCAATACACACTCCTTCTAATAATGTGCTTGCCAGCCTAGGACCCTTGCCTTAGGTACTATACACACACACACACACACACACACACACCTCCACACAATGCACTGAGCAACCTAGACCCCCTACTGCGTGAGCTACATGTACACCCTGCTCTGAACAGAAGAGACATTTGGACGATGGCCCAATGAGCATGAGGGCTGAGCTTGAGATCTCAGGTCTCCACACTAAACTCTGAGCATGGCACCATAGTGCTGAAATCCCCAGGAGAGCAGACACGGGGGGGTGGGGGGGGAATCCTGGGCCTGGCCTGGCTGGCCTGGCTCCCAGTCAGTGAAATAGGGACTCAGTGAGATCATATCTCAAAATGTAAGGTGGAGAGCAGCTCTGAGGACTACACCTGACGCCACTTCTGGTCTATGCACATGCATAAATGGGCACATATACTTTCCCATACACTTTGCATGTGCTTAAATGGGCACATACATGTTCACGTGTGCATACTCAAACGTGCACACATATATTTCCAACACACACAAGCACACACAGTCACATATTCTCTCTCAATTTTTGCTTTTTTCAAAATAGGTATTTTATTGTTTTACGTGTATGAACATTTTGCCTTCAAGTAGGTATATATGTTCACAACGTGCCTGCTGCTTACTGTGGCCAGAATTCAGCTAGTCAGTGGTGGCACATGCCTTTAACCCCAGCACTTGGGAGGCAGAGGCAGGCGGATTTCTGAGTTCGAGGCCAGCCTGGTCTACAGAGTGAGTTCCAGGACAGCCAGGGCTACACAGAGAAACCCTGTCTCGAAAACAAACAAACAAAAGATCCTTAGCAGGTGTTGCCTTAGTTAGGGTTTACTGCTGAGAGCAGACACCGTGACCGAGGCAACTCTTATAAGGACAACATTTAATTGGGGCTGCCTTACAGTTTCAGAGGTTCAGTTCATTATCATCAATGTGGAAGCATGGTAGCATGTAGGTAGACACAGTGCTGGAGAAGTTCTACATATTGTTTGGAAGGCAAACAGAAGACTGGCTCCAGGCAGGTAGGAGGATCTCCAAGTCCACCCACAGTGACACACCTCCTCCAACAAGGCCACACCTCCTCATAGTGCCACTCCCCGGGCCAAGCGTATTTAAAGCACCACAGGTGTACCCAGCCTCATGGATTTTGGTTAATTCCAAATCTGGTCAAATTCCAGATCTGGTCAAGGCAACAACTTTGAATTGCCATTACAATAATGTATTAAATCATTACTGTAATTTTGAAAAGATTTGAAACATTATAAACGTCAATATTTTACGTGTAACATTCCTTTATAACTTGTTACACTTAATTTCCCACATAAGCATAAAATAATCAGCTATAAAGATATCCACTTTAGTAGCTAGAGAAATGGCTCAGTGGTTAAGAGCACTGACAGTTTTTCCAGTGGTCCTGAGTTCACTTCTCAGCAACCACATGGTGGCTCACAACCCTATGCCCTCTTCTGGTGTGTCCAAAGAGAGCAACGATATGCTCACATCCACTAAATAAATAAATAAATCTTTTTTAAAAATATTTTTTAAAAAGATATGCACTTTGATATCCCCTTCCAAGATGGCCTGCAGCACCCTGCTGCTAGCCCTCATGCCCCTGCCTCATCTCCTCGCCTTGAGCGTGGCCTTAAGTTATGGCTTGCTTTTAATGAATAGAACCGATGGGGTGTCACTACCAAGACTGTGTATAAAGAACTATATAACTTTGCTGCTGTTAGTCCCAGACATCTAGCGTTGACAAATTTAAATAAACATGGAGACCCTCACGTAGTAAAGAGGCAGACTTATCTGAGACTCCATGAGCTACTGAAGCCCTTGCACAACAGCTCATGGGGACCTGAATCCTGCAAGTAATTGTGAAAAACCTTGGAAGCTACGCACCTGAGCACCTCCTGACCACACCTTAACAGCGGCCTCGGAAGACCATGAGCGGGAGAGCCAGCCACATTATACAGACATGATCCCTGGCGAGAGAGCAAAGCCAATGACTTTGGAGTAATGTGCTTTGCAGCAACAGGTACAGTTATAAAAGTAACCATCTGGACTAGAGGAGAAGCAGAAAGAAATAGGATCAGAGGAAAATCAGGGAAGTTTGAAAATAACTTCTATACCTGCATAAAATCAGGGCTGCCAGCATCCTATCATGGAGATGGGGGTAGTTCGTAAGGCCCCACTCCTCTTTGAAGACTCGTCTTGCCCTCCACAGACACATACACACACACACACACACACACACACACACACACACACACACACGAAGTGATTTGTCTGGCCCACATGGATTGATTTTGAACAAATATGTAATTTTACACTTCAACAATGCTTCAAAAAACCAACACTTACCAGAATATGGGTCTTCATTATTGCCTCTAACCCCATTAACTCTTGGAAAAATTTAGATATATTATTTCCAAGACTGAGGCAGAGAGTACATTTACAGATGGTTTGCAATTATGGGTCATCTCATTTGAATTGGTGTAATTACTTTTCTGAAAAGCAGATTGGACTGGAAATTTAGTGCACAGCCGCCAGCCTCAGGCCAGGGGGAAGAGGACAGGGTTGCTGACATAGACCTTCTGCCATCACTTAGCTGTGGAAAGAGAAGTGGCCTTGTTCTGATGTGGATTTCAGCTAAATCTGTAACTTCCTGGAGCCTGGAAGGCTTCTGAGCCTGGACTTTGAGAGTTTGTATCTTTGAAAGCTTCATCCATTGTGCACATCTAGGTTCAGAAAGTCTGCCCGCGGGGTGGATAGAGAGGTTCCACTTGTGTGGATACTAGGAATCGCAGGGGCACCCACAAATGTAGGCACTTCCAGGATGACCAGTATTTCTCTTGTTACTGTGATCCTGTACCAGAGGAAAGCGACCTAAGGGAGTTTACTTTGGCTCACAGTGCAAGAGATACAGTCCACCACAGGAAGGAAGACACTGCAGCCAGCGGGGAGGTAAGGCAGCTTCTCTCTGCTTCTGCATTCAGAAGGCAGGGAGCCCGGGCCAGTGCTCAAGCTCCGCTTTCAAATCCTCATACACGCCAGGCTGCCAGTCCACGCGATGGTACACCTGTATTTGATTCAGGTTGGGTCTTCCCTGTGCAGTTAAACCTTTCCGGAAACACCCTCAGAGCTCACAGGCATGTCTTCGCAGAGACTCTAAAGCCTGCGAAGTCCATCATCGACATTAACCCGCACAGCTACTTTCAGGGAAGGAACTTTGGTTTGTTTGTGGGTTTTGGTTTTTGTTTTTTAATGTGTATGTGGGCTGGAGAGTTGACTCTGTGGTTAAGAGTGCGTGTAGCTCTTGCAGTGGCCCCAGGTTCAATCCCTTTCACCCCCACATGGTGGCTCACAGTTTTTTGTTTGTTTGGTTTTGGTTTAGTTTGGTTTTTGGTTTTTCGAGACAAAGTTTCTCTGTATAGCCCTGGCTGTCCTGGAACGCACTCTGTAGGTCAGGCTGGCCTCGAACTCAGAAATCCACCTGCCTCTGCCTCCCAAGTGCTGGCATTAAAGGTGTGCATCACCACTGCCCAGCGCTCACAGTTGTTTGTAACTCCAGTTCTAAGGAATTCTATATGTATTTATTTATTTATTTACTTACTTATTTGGAGACAGTTTTTCTGTGTAGCTCTGACTGTCCTGGAACTCTCTCTGTGTAGACCAGACTGTCCTGGAACTCAGAGATCTGACTGCCTCCGCTTCCTGAGATTAAAGGTGTTTGCCACCACAACTAGGCAAAATTTTAATTGTTTTTATTTACTTAAGTGAATGTGTTTGGTGGGCACATATGGGTGCAGTTGCCTATAGGGGCCAGAAGAGGGTGCTAGATTCACTGGTGCAGGAGTTTCAAAGTTGTAAGCTACCTGACTTGGGTGCTGGGAACCAAACTCAGACACTCTTAGTGCAGCAGGCACTAACCACTGAGCCATATCTCCGGCCTCCTTGTTTTGTTTTTTGACTGATGGTTCACTCTGAATCCCAAGCTGGAACATGACGCAATCCTCCTGCCTTGACCTTCTGAGTGCTGGAATAACAGACACCAGCCACAGTGTCTGACTTCAGACAATTTTAATGTAGTCATACATAAGTCTTGATTTTTATGACTTGTACTTTTTGATGTCTCATTTAAGAAAAGTCCATAACCTAAAATCCTGGAGATGTTCCCTATACTATTTTCAATTTTAACTTTTTTTATTTTATTATTGTCTTTGTCTGAAATCACTTTTGTCTTTTGTATGAAGGGATCCTAATTGTATTCGTCTGTGTGGAAAGTGACCCATTCCTTTAGCCCTGGTATACAGTGCCCCTCCGTCACTAGACTAAGGCACATAAATGCCTGTGTCTACGACTTCATGTACCATTCAGCTCATCTGTCTGACCAATCTTAACCAACACCCACGTTAATCGCTGAAGCTTTGTAATGTCCTGCTACTGGAACTTGCAAGTCTCACCTCTGTATCCCACCCACCACACACATGAGCACACACACACACACACACACACACACACAAACACACACCTTTTTTTCAGAATTAGGGATAATTTAAAGTATTTACACTAACATATTGTTCAGTTTCTTAAGTGGCTTAAAGAAATCCAGATTGGGGGCACATGGAAGGATTGGGTGGAGAGGGAGGCAGGGGAGGGGGTAGATTTGTTTTAATGACTTATATAAACAATATGAAATTCTCAAAATTCAATAGTAAAAATTTTAAAATATCAACAACAAAAATCCAGATGGAATTTTCACTGGACTTGTATTAAGTTTATACAGATATGAGGAAGAAAACTGAACCTTCCCAAATAAGGGTTGTCTAATATTCCACACAAGTACACACACAAAAAAAATACACATACACACACACAAAATACACATAGACACACACACCAGCTCAAGTGTGACACTCATTTTATGTAGTGTTGCATTGAGATAAATTTTATTAATTGTACAATTTGCCTACACACTAGCTTAGATTTGATTGTTGTAACATCTGAAAAAGGCAAGAGTTTCTTCTTTTCCTTTCTGAGTGGCCTTTTGTCATTTGATCTAGTAACCAACATCTGAACTCTTTCTGTGACCTATGCTGTGTCTAATATCCTGATTCTATGAGTCAGTGAGATAGCATATCTGATAAAGGTGTTTGCTGCCAAGGCCAAGTTCTCCTCAATTCAATCCCTGGAACTCACACAGTAGAAGGAAAGAAATGACTCCTCAGGGTTGTCCTTCTATCAACACACACACATGCACAGACACACACAGACACACACACACACATATACATACACACACATGCAGATACACAAACATACATACATACACACACAGACACTCACACACATATACATACATCACACACAGATACACAAACACACATACATACACACACACACACAGAGACACAGAGACACACAGACACACACACACACACACACTTTTTTTTTAATGTAAAACATGTCCCAGATGCACTTTAAAACAGCCTGGTGGCATTCACAAACACTTCAGAGCTTAAAGTAGCATCTTTTTCCATATCTTCAAATAAGCTTTTTTGTGAGTTCTGCCAAAATAATAATAATAACTAACAACAACAAATAGACATCAAGTTGGTGCTAACAGAGTTTTATTTTAATAATATTTTGGGAGGGGGCAGAGATTGGGATATAAAATCAATTAATTTAAAACAATAACATTTTCATTGTTTTTTTTGTTTGCTTGCTTGCTTTGTTTTGTAGACAGATTCTAAATTTTTGTAATGCACAGAGTCCTTGGACTCAGAGGCTCACCCTGTCTCAGCCTCCTCAGGGCTGGAATTATAAGCATTCTCCCCCATGCCAGGCCAACGCCTCAGAGGTATCTTAATAGTTATGATTCTGTTCAGTTCTATGGTTTCTTCTTGAGTGAGTGTGTGCGGTTCCAGTGGCTAGGAAGAAAGCAGGAAGGTAGAGAGGACACAGGAGAAATGGTATTGTTCCTTAGTGACAGAGGGTGACCACAACTTATAACTGTGTGTTATATTTTCAATAAAGAACGAAAAGAACTCTGTCCGTGTTCATAGACTTTGTCTGCGTCAGGTTCTTCTGGATTGGTTTTTGTTGTTTTGTTTTTTTTGTCAACGTTTTGGGAGGGGTTCAGCAATTTGGATATAAAAATTAATTAATTAAAATAACATTTTTGTTGGGTTTTTGTTTGTTTGCTTGCTTTATTCTGTAGACAGAAGAGGAGGAAAGAACTGCTGTCATGTTTACTGACACTGGGTTGAGGGTCCGTCTTATACTTGTAAGCATGATGGGATGTTTTCACCTTAAAATATGTAAAAGCAAGGGTCGGGGGACACAGGTCCACCACTAAGAGCACTTGCTGCTCTCATAGAGGACTCAGGTTCAATTTGCAGCAGCGACGTGGTGTCTTAGCACCGACTGTCACTCCACCTCGGATTCTAATGCTCAGACACTATGGCTGGTGTCTTAGCACCGACTGTCACTCCACCTCGGGTTCTAATGCTCAGACACTATGGCTGGTGTCTTAGCACCGACTGTCACTCCACCTCGGGTTCTAATGCTCAGACACTATGGCTGGTGTCTTAGCACCGAATGTCACTCCACCTCGGGTTCTAATGCTCAGACACTATGGCTGGTGTCTTAGCACCGACTGTCACTCCACCTCGGGTTCTAATGCTCAGACACTATGGCTGGTGTCTTAGCACCGACTGTCACTCCACCTCGGGTTCTAATGCTCAGACACTATGGCTGGTGTCTTAGCACCGACTGTCACTCCACCTCGGGTTCTAATGCTCAGACACTATGGCTGGTGTCTTAGCACCGAATGTCACTCCACCTCGGGTTCTAATGCTCAGACACTATGGCTGGTGTCTTAGCACCGACTGTCACTCCACCTCGGGTTCTAATGCTCAGACACTATGGCTGGTGTCTTAGCACCGACTGTCACTCCACCTCGGGTTCTAATGCTCAGACACTATGGCTGGTGTCTTAGCACCGAATGTCACTCCACCTCGGGTTCTAATGCTCAGACACTATGGCTGGTGTCTTAGCACCGACTGTCACTCCACCTCGGGTTCTAATGCTCAGACACTATGGCTGGTGTCTTAGCACCGACTGTCACTCCACCTCGGGTTCTAATGCTCAGGCACTATGGCAGGCAGAACACTCAGACGCAGAAAAGTTGGGGTAAATGTTTAAATGTGAAAAAGATGGCATGCTATACAACGTGGCTCATTATTAAGGCTTTATTTTCCTGATGAATATAGTCTGTTGGTATTTTGTTTTACTTGAGACAGAGCCAAGATAAATATGGTCCAGGAATGTGTTTTATAGCCAACGCTCGCCTAGAGCTCTGGCTTCTCCTGTCTCAGCCTCCTGAGGGCTAAGAATAAAGGCATGCCCCACCAGTCCTGGCCCCACCAGCCCTGGCCCCACCAGCCCTGACCCATTTTGTTTTCGTTTAATGTAAAGCAGATTTTTAGTTTGTCTCTAAAGGGACTCCTGGGGTCTTGGGAATCATTCAATAATTAAGCTTTTCTTTACATGGCCTAAGATGCCCAAGAAACTTGTAGTGAGCAAGAGGTTTGTAGCTACAAAGCACAAAGGGCATGGAAGGAGTCACCTAGGAGCAGAGAGAGTTGGGGAGGCACAATTCAGATAATCTCATCTCCACCTGTACATTCCGACCAGAACTCTACCATTACATCTTACTTATTTACTTTGTATGACTGTGTGTGATGGAGGAAGAGTATGATGGTTTGACTATGCTTAGCTCATGGGAAGTGACACTAGCAGGAGGTGTGGCCTTGTTAGAGGAAGTGTGTCACTGGGGGAATGGGCTTTGAGGTCCTATGCTTAAGTTCCACCCAGTGCAGAAGAGTCAGTGTTCTCCTGTTTGCCTTTTGGCTCCCCCAACACCATGTCTGCCTGTGTACTGCCATGCTTCCTACCATGATGATAATGGACTGAACTTCTGAAACTGTAAGCCAGCCCCAATTAAATGTTGTCCTTTATAAGAATTGCCTTGGTCCTGGCGTCTCTCCACAGCAAAGGAAACCTTAACTAAGACAAAGAATGTGAGTCACAGAACAAGAAGCCGTCAGAGAATGACTTCCCTTCCCAGGGACTGAACTCAAGCTGTAAAATCCAAGGTGGCCAATGCCTCTGCCCACTGAGTCCTCTCAGGGGCCCATGACTTGGGCAGCTTTCAAAATGTTTTGATGGTGTACTTTGTTTTGTAAGATTTAGACTCAGTTCAAACTGGAAAAGAAACAGATCACTTTTGAAACTAGTCAGAAAGGAGCTGGACTAAGTAATTCAAGCTCTTGGGGAGTAGGAGGATCAGGAGTTCAAGGTCATCCTAGATACATAGCTAGCTTAAGGCCAGCATGAGGGCCTTGGTCAGTGTATTAGTCAGGGTTCTCTAGAGTCACAGAGCTTATGGGTACTCTCTATATAGTAAGGGAATTTGTTGATGACTTACAGTCTGTAGTCCAACTCCCCAACAATGGTCAGCAGCAGCTGTGGATGGAAGTCCAAGGATCTAGCAGTTCTCAGTCCCACAAGGCAAGCAGGCAAGGAAGAGTAAATCTTCCTTCTTCCAATGTCCTTATGTAGGTCTCCAGCAGAAGGTGTGGCCCAGATTAAAGGTGTGTACCACCATGCCAGGATGTGGGACTAGCTTTGTCTCAGATGACCTTGAACTCAGAGATCTCCCTGTCTTAGTCTTCTGGGATTCATAGCCACTATACCTCAAGATTTCCAAGCCAAGATCCAGATCAGAAACTTATATCTCCCAGCCTCTAGATTAGGATCACAGGTGAGCCTTCCAATTCTGGATTATAGTTCATTCCAGATATAGTCAAGTTGACTGCAGGCAGTCTCTTAGAACTCATGTGAAAAGAGCAGGCTAGGTGACTGCAGAAACAGAGGCAGGTGACCACTGGGGCTCACTAGTTAGTTGGCCTAACCCACTTAACCAGTGAGCTGATGGCTGTGGTGATTTAGACGAGAGTGTTTCCCACTGGCTCACATATTTGAATAGACTGTTCCCAGTTGGTGGAACTGTTTGGGAGGGTTTAGGAGGTGTGGTCTTGTTAGAGGAGGTGTGTCATTGGGCAAGCTTTGAAGTTTCCAAAGTCCACACCATTCCCAGTTGGCTCTCTCTGCTTCATGTTTGTGGACTGAGATGTAATTCAGATGCTGGTCTAGTGCCATGCCTGCCTGTGGCCATGTTCCCTGCCACAATGATCATAGACTCTAACTAACCTCTGAAATTGTAAGCCCCAAATAAACTTGTTCTTCTATAAGCTGCCTTGGTCATGGTGTCTTAACATAGCAATAGAAAAGTAACTGGCTTTTCTATTTTCTACCCCAGTTTGTTCTCTGGACTACAGACAGATGATAGATAGACAAATAGATACACACACAGGGTGGGGGTTGTCAAGGAAGAACTAACTGGTAGCTCATGCCAGTGATCCCAGCACTGTTCAAAGTCAACCAGGGCTACACAGACGAGGCCAGCTAGGACTACTGCATAGTGAGACCCTATCTCAAAAAAGAAAATAAAAGAAGGCCTGGCATAACAGTGCATACCTTTAGTCCCAGCACTCCGGAGGAAGAGGCAGGATGACCTCTATGGGTTCAAAGCCAGCCTGGTCTACATAACATGTTCCAGGTCAACCAGGACTACATAGTTAGATCTCAAAACAAAAATAAATAAAATAAAATAAAGCAAGGAAATAAATGTCACCCTTTGTCCTTCTTTGATTAACCTCAAGTGCCCTCTCTGGTCAACAGTGACAAGCTAATCAGTGAGGAGTTAGCTTTATCTCCTGTTCTCGCTCATGTTTAATTGTTTGGCCCTGGACATGAACAGAGGCTTGCAGGGCTCCTCTTCTCCGTGTTTTAATCATGTTTACTACTTGACTCTGACCCGTGCCCTCACTCTCCTTACGCCTGTCCCCACATTAGCTAAAGAACAGGGCTGAGGGAGGACCGAGGGGCCTAACAGGACTGTGCCTGGTCAGCATTCGCCCGGGCGCTCTCCACCTGAACGCCACCTCCCGGATGCCACCTCTAGTTCACTGTCTCAGACAGCCCTTCTCTATAAGTATCCTCCCTTTCCTCTACCCACCATGGCGACGAAATTCTTGTCCTTAAATTCTTGAACTTCCATTTTCCTCCACCAGGGGTCGCGTTCTTTCTTTTTCAAAGGCGAATACAGATCCCACTCTGGAAGTGATCTTAGCCCCACGGTATGCCCTTCTGGAGGTGTCAGAGATAGTGTGAGAGTCCGAGTTTGATGAGTGGAAAGGAGGGTCGACAAAAGGAAGGTTGGCCCCTGTTTGTGTCACTGACAACGCCAGTTCTCTACACATATGAGACGTTTGGATTGGATCAAGTCAACCCGGTAGGGCATATCAGGAAACCCTGGGACCGAACGCAAAGCCAATACCTGGGGGCGACAGGATTCTTAAGGAAAGCCTAAGAGTCCAGCCCACTTCCGTCCAGGCTAATGTAGGAGAGGAACTGGGCTCTCCTGGGTCAAACCAAGGCCATTAGGTGAGAAAGTGGTGGTGTCTGGCGGAACCGGAACTCCTCATCCTTGAAAGTTTAGACCATTTCCATCCGACGTGGCCTCGGGTCATCGCACCAACGGATGGCTGCGCTGGAGGCGTGCAGCTACATCCTGCTTCACAGAGGACCCAGGACCAGTCACCCCTCTTCAGAAGCCTTTCTTCTTCCTGTGTGTTTCTTCGTATTTGAATCCCTCTGGCTACAAACCAAGAGAGGCGCCCAAATGTAAAAGTCAAGTCGAATTAAAAGCGTATTGTGGTTTGTGCGCTCCCAACGCCCCCCCCCCACCCCTTTAAATTGTGTTTCAAAACAACATGGTGACTTTTGGACAAGATTTTTCTGTTTCACCCACACCACAATGGAAATGCGATGAATGCTACTGGTGAAATATTTGGTTGTGTCAAATTCAGTCCCGAAGGCTGGCTTGGGCCAGCACTGGTGCTCCACTTTGTGTTATGTTCACGGAGAAGATATTAATTAAAAGAAATACATGATTAAAAAGTAATGAGTTGAATAAAAATTATCTCAGCTCATTTTCTGATTATGTTAATTGTTAAAAACCCTTCAATCACGCCGTTGCAGTCAATGGGCTTTAATGTGAAATTAGTGGGCTCTTGATAACTTACAGTCCAGAATAATCCTGGCGGTTTAGTCATCATTCCTAATAACAAGGATGTTGCTAAGAACAGAAATTTTACATGATTTTTGAAACATTCAGCCCTTCCCCCATGTGTCATTTAAAAAAAAAAAAGGCCTAGCTCGTTTGCGATTTCCAGCTCTTCTCTTGGCGCCTCGACCATGGCCTTGGCGAGGACTGGAGTTTGCGTGGCTATCCGCTCTGTGCGCTCAGCCTTCACCACGCGTCGGCAGGTTGCTGGCCGCGGGTTCCCGCGCAACTTCCCCACCCCGCGGGGCCGGAGCGCCAGCCTGCTCCCCGGGCTGTGACGGGGGTGGCGTGGGGGTGGGGGACGCCCAGCGAGGAATCTGCAAACCCGAGGCGAAGTGGGTGGGAAGCTGCGGGCGAGCGTGGGCGAGCAGGGCCGGCGGAGGAGCGTAGACAGCAGGGTGCGCCCCACAGCAAGTCCCCTGGAGTGTGGGGCTGTGCGCACGCCTCCCCCGCTCGACCTTCTGAGCTCTGGGTGCCAGGGATCTTGAGACCCCATCGGAAGTCCAGACCGGGCCGAGGGTTCAGCCAAAGTAGAAAAAACCGTCAGCGATCTCGGAAGAGTGCCCTACGCTCCCTAGTGCCTGATGCAGAGTAGCCTCTAAACGGAAGCTAGTGAGAACCGCCCAGGACTGATGAGTTGAGACCGCCTGGGTTCGCTGCAGCCCCTGGCCCTCAGGAAACGCCCCGAAAGCGCTCAATTTACCTAAAACCAAATTCTGAGTGTGTGTTTGCGCGCTGGGGGAACGGGAGATGGGGAGGGGGGGTTGGTAATACGCGGGTGGAGAGACATTCCCTATCCTCTTGGGCCCTCTCACAGGGCACAAACAGTTCTTTCAGTGAGCAAGGAAGGAAGACTCTGTTTTAGCCAAAACCAGGTTGCTGGGAAAGCAGATCAAGCCACTCAAATTGGGCCCGGTGGAGTCCGGAATCTTGAGACTTGCGAGCCTTGTGCTGCCCGAGGCCAACGCTTGGGAGTTGAGCTCCAAGTCTCAGTGCACCTGGTACCAGACAACTACAAACCCCAAAACACCATCGAGGCACATACAGGTCCTAGCCAACAGCCCACCCACCAACTCGAGGAGAAAGTACCTAGTGCAGACTTGAAAAGAGATTCTGCCCGCTCTCTTCCCAGAAGTGGGTAGGTCCGCCTGCCTGCAATTGTAAATACACACGCTCCCCCATAATGTGCACAGCTTCTACCGGCGTCCCACCTTCTCCCAGACTGAGACTGTATCTCAACGTGCCTTTCCCTAAAGCTTTCACTTCTAATACCATTTCGACAGGGCGCGGGGGGGGGGGGGTGGAGAAGGGGGGGGGTTCGTGCTTTTAAATTTGTTTTTCTGTTTCTCTGGATACTTCAAAGGGGCAATTTTCTTTATAAAGCTTTAATAAAATATCTTTTCTATCCTTTCAAGCCCAAACAGCATGGACTCTTCCCTGGGGGCTGGGACGGGGGGGGGCAAAGGGGGGGAGTGTCAGGGACTGGCTGGGACTGGCTCTTTCTCCTTGTCCCACTCGGTATTTGCATCCGCTGTTAGCCTGAGGATCATTTTAATAAATAACAATGAACGGGAATGGCATCTAGAGGGCTTGTCGGCAACATTTAAAAGCCAATAGAGTTTATAATTCTACTCTATCATTTCTTATTGATTAGAGTAATCAAGATAAAAAGCTAGCCAGGCTGGGAGAAGTTCAGCAGCATATCATTAAAGATAAGAGTCAGTTAATTCTGGAGCTGGGGTAATGTGGCTGAAATGAGGAGCTCATTTGCATGAGATGCTGAGCCCAGTAACAAGGGGACAAAAATCACTAATTAGGATTGCAGAGTGTCGCCCTCTCTGCAAGCACCCTTTCCAGACCATGAACCGAGTGTAGGTCTGTTTATGTAAGTCTGGGTAGGTTTGAATGTCCTTTGTAGATATCACAAGGCTCACCACACCTTCCTCCTTACTCAGCATGGGCAGGGATGGGATCCTTGGGGGTTTATCTTCTACCCTGTGCATCTCAGACCTTCATTCTTGCATCCACTGGAGGGCATTCTGCCCATCCCCTTAACTGGTCATTTGGCCAGTATCTGGTGCCTAGTTGAGCCAGTCTCACCACATAGGTCTTGGTGTGGTCCCGGAACTAGTCTGTGGAGCTCCTGGACAGGCCCAACTCTTATCAGTCTACCAGGTGAAGAGACTGAGCAAAGATGGCCCTCAGAGAATTTCCAGGCACTTTGCCCCAATGGGAAACCCCAGATGAGGTCTAGATCTCTCAGCCAAAGCCCAAAGAGCCCATTCTGGTGGCTCCCTCCAGAAGCCTGTTTGACCTGCTATTCTGGACAGTCAGTCTGGACACCCTGGGGACCATACTGCACAACTAATGTTGCGATAGTGTGCAGGCTCAGCGTGTGTGTGTGTGTGTGTGTGTGTGTGTGTGTGTGTGCGGCGCGTCTTGTGTACAATGTTTGAAAGTTTGTTACAAAATGAACAGATTTCTTTCTGAATATGTGATATGAGTAGGTTGTGCTTGGGAGTGGTGTGTGTAACTTAAACACATGTAATGCGGTGTGGGAAGTGACAGACCCGAGAGGTTCCCCAATAAATAAGCCTTCGGGCATCAGGACAGGTTAGGTTGACTAGGGTGACTGGGCACTGCCTCCTATCGCTGTGCAGCAATTCCTGCTGGAGCTGCACCTTTCAGATTCTTCCAGGTCCAGCTAAGAGAAGAGGAAGTGCCCTCTGCCACACATCACCCCGGAGGGATAGGCAGAGTCCCCTCTAGGCTGCAGGAGATTCCCTACACCCACAGGGAAACTAAAAGTAAATAAGCACTGCAAAGAACCGAAAGGCCTTTCCCTGCACCCAGGAGGGTCCTTTGAACTTCAGCCCTTCCGCCTCCTTCCTAGGCCAGTTACCCAAGGTGACTCTGGCCATGGTCCTCACACCTTCATCTGGGAGCTCCTTGGAGCTGTTGAAGCGACCCCTCCCGAGACGCTCGCTCGGGCCGCGCCTGGGCTGGGACCCGCTTGACCTCGGCCACTTGAGAACTAACTTTGTCTCCTGCCCAGTGGCGGCAATGGGCGTCCAGGCCAGTGTTGAGTACCTCAGGTGTCGGGCGTGGGAAATGGCCGTGTTGGGTCACTCCCTTAGCTCTGGCCTGGGTGCCCTGACACCAGCCGGGACCTGGGGACCAGCAGCGCCTGCCCAGAGCACATGCGCCCTTGAGGAAACAGTCGCCAAAGCCGTGGGCCCGCCGGCCCTAGCGGGAGGGGCGGGAGAGTTGTGTAGCCTTGGCTTCCACACTCCCCCCCCACCCCGCTCTGCAAGAGTTTTTTGTATCTGTGCACAGTTGGGGGCTCCCTCGCCAGCCACCCCTGGGCCTCCCCATACAGAATAAAGTCAGTCTGTATTTAATGGTTATGGCGGATGTGAGGGGGATTTGGCAGAAGCAGAGGAGAGGCCTTTCGCTCTCAAACATCTCTCCTGACGTCGTGTGAGTCTACCAACCCACCACGACCCCATATTCTTCTGCGGGTGTCTGACTCGAATGACAAGCGAGCTGATTTTTTCAGTACATAGCTGGGAAATGTACTGAGTGATAATAGAGATTTCTCTTTCATTTTTTACGCTTGACTTGGTTATTGTTGCTTTTCTTTTCCCGTGATTCCTTCTGAGGATTAGCTCTGACTTCCCCACTATTGGCGGTCAAAGTGGCCCCGACTCGGGATGACAATTGACGGGGATCAAGGGATTGCCCATTCTGTGCCTGTAAGAACGGATTCGCCAGAGAAACTCATCAAGTGGAGGCGGAGAATAAAGGCCGTTCGGGGGTAAATGTATTCATTGAGAAGCGCTCTCCCAAATTGCTTCTAAGTTTTTTTAATGAAAAGTAACGATTGCAGCAATCAGCGGCTTTTTGGCGGATTACAAATCTCGAGGGAGCTGCGGTGCTGCATTGAAAAGTACCCCCGCCTTCGCACGGGGCAGGCGGTTCACAGGAGCGGCCCGAGGGGCGGGGGTCCGGTCGCAAGACAAAGGCAAAGAGTGGGGGTTGGCGCGGAGTCGGGGAACTCGGGGCGCTAGGGAGCTCCCCAGAGGAGCAGGAGCCCGAGGTGTCCGGCCAGAGTAGGCGAGGGACCGAGCCCCCACCGAGGAGCAGGGGGCAGGAGAGGGTGGCCAGGGAGACCCACGGCGGCACCACCACCTTTGGGGTGGTTTTAGGCCTGTGGAACCCAAAAGGTATTTTTAGGGGCCAGGTCATCTCGGGGATGGGGTGCGGGCAGGAAGGGGGGCACAACTGAAGTGCCACCTAGTCACCTTAACCCTTACCCCTGGCCCTTGCACGCTAGTTTGTGCTAAGTATGCCTAATTTTTGCACCGTGGGAACACGATCTTCCGCGCGCAGGGGTCTTCTCTGGGTATGCCGTGAGAAGGAGGGAAAGCTACGTCCTCCTCCTCCTGGACAGCAGCAAAATATCTCCAGGTGGCATCACACCGAGCCAAATGCTTCTCAATGGTGCGCGCAAAAGCCCTCTGCCACTGCGGAAGTCCATGCGCAAAGCATCTCCCACAGAGCACTAGCAAGCACCTTCCCCTCGCCCTCCCTGAGCCCCACAAAGCAGGAAGTCGCCCCAGAAAATGAGAAAGGAGCACACTCAGGGGGGGCGAGAACAACCCGCTGTTCCTGTAGCCTCGTGGAGTCTGCTTGAATGAAAATTCAAGTATTTTTTAAAATAACATATCTCAGTCGAGGAGTGGAAGGCATGTTTCTTCATCATTCCAGCTTAAAAACAAAAAAATAACTCTCTGGAGAGAGCCTATAGGGCCAGGAGGAAGAGGGCCCCTTTCCCGGGCCCTCCTCAAGTGCAAGAATAAACCCAGCAAGGCAGGTCCGCGCTGAAGGTTTAACTTTTTTTCTTTGCAGCCTGTCAATGCGACCATTGCTTTGATGGGACGCTTCTCAAGGTACACGTTTCTGAACTTCACCCTCTTTTCAAACTAACTCCCTACCTCCTTGTTAGTGGCCAGCTCTGAACTTCTTTCTGCAGAGTGTTTTTGTGTGAGTCAGGGCTCATTCACAGCGCCTTTGTAGGCCCTTCTCTTTCAGGCCTCGGCGTGTTACACCAATTAAAGAGCGACGTGCTGTAAATGTAATGGGCCGGGCTGCGATTGTTCCTGACAGGCAACAAAACACGTAGATCCACCCCTTAGATTAGGCCGTTGAAGGGGAGGTTGAGGCCGGTCAGTTTACTGAATAGTTTGTGAACTGTAATTCTGAGGGCTCCTGTGGAAAAAAAAAAATGCTCCTCCCCACCTCCCTAGACTCGCTTCTCCCCAGAAGCTCGAAGAAAGAAAGGAACAAGAAGAAAAAGTGACATCCATGGGGCAGAATGGGGTCACTAGAGGGAAAAAAAAAAAACCCGTGTGAGGGGCTTGTTCTGACACTTGGGCAATCCAAAGAGAGTTAGCAGGCAGCTAGTCCCCTCCCCCGCTCTGCGAAAGCATCCCTCCTGGCCTCCCATAGCTGGCCACTCCAGCCTTCTCCCCTGCAGTGGGTACTTGAAGTCAGGCTAGAAGTGAGGTCAGATTGTCCTGTAATATTGCAGAGGGGTTTGACGTGGCTTTGGTGGCCACCGATGCCCCCCGGGCTGTAGCTACTCACACACATGCCTCTCCTGACTGAACCCTTAGCCTTTGGCTTCTAGTTCACCCACCCACACACACACACCCAGGTTCTGAAGAGCCCCTATCTGCTCACCCTAGCAGCTGCCTGGGCCATCTCCTAAGAGTTCTTCCTCTCTGAGGTACAGCTCTCTAATCACCTGAACTTTAAGGAATGTATTTCATAAATTCTGAAGTCCAGAGAAGCACCTTGAGCCACGTTCCTGAGAAAGCCTCTTGGCTCCAGCAGATCATGTCCTCCCAACTTGTTTCTGGGACTGTCTGTCTGTTTGTCTGTCTTTCTCTTTTAATTAAGAAAAATGTATTTGTTACACATATTTATTAATTGATGTGTGCGTGAGTGTGCATACTTGTGAGAGTACATGTGTAGACATCAGAAGGCAATTTGCAGAGTCAGCTCTCTCCTTCCACCACAAAGGTCCTAGGGATTGGAACTCTGATTGCCAGGCTTCCCTACCCACTGAGCAATCTGGTCTTACCAGCCTGCTTTCCCATTCTATGAAACTTCTCCAGCTTCCTCGAAGCGAAGCGCATCCCCAAGTCCTTTCTGCCAATTCCCACCCCTCCCCGCTGCTCTCTGCGCTAACTCTCCTCATTCTTCACCGTCTTGCCAGAGAGACGACGCTTCTCCGAAGCCATCCCTGGGTGAAGAGACCCGAGAACAGCCGGAAGTGAACATTTAGAGGAACCAAGCAAATCCAGGCTGGTGAGAGGGCAAAGGTCAGGCTCCCGGCAGGCCTGTGAGCTAGGCAAGGAAGCTGGATGGTACTTGCTACAGTAAAGTGCCCGTTCATCCCTTGCTGTTCTGGAGAGCGGTGGCACACCCCTTGCCTCTTTGTGTTCCTCACTCCTGTGCCCAGTAGCTGACGTAAGAGCCAAGGAACACCAGGTGAAGTGTGGGCCGACAACCCTCCCATCCAGCCTTCCCTGCCCTGCACTATGTCCAGAGGCAGAAGACAGGCGCCTGTCACTGTGCTCAGATTCTCAGTGACACCCTATTGACACTACCTCTGTGCCAGGGACAAATGACAGGTGCGAGGTGAGAGAATTAAACTTCAGGGAGTAGGGCGTCCCTTGTCCCCTCCTTGGGGAACGTGATCCGACAGTGCTGACACTTCTGTTCCAGCGGGAACCAAGATAACACTATAGCTGTGGCAACTGGTTGTTGGGGATGATCTGATTCTGCCCAGCCGCAGACAGCCAAGTCAAGACTTTTAAATGGTACAGACCGAGCCAGGCACCGTGGTGCATGCCTTTAATCTCAGCACTTGGGAGGTAGTCAGGGGCAAGGAACACCCAAACACCCCTCTTCTCTGCAGTTGGCCCACGGCCAGCTGCTCCACATCCTTCCCCCCCAGGGTAGGATAGGCTGCTGCAGCCCTTCACACTTGGCTGCCTGTGTCCTGCTCTAAGAAGCCCTTCTTCCAAGCAGTCCATTCTCATGTTGCACGTAGACGCTGTGCTTGCAGACCACGCAGCTAGATTCTGGGAAGACATGGTGGGAATCACACAGACTCCCCGAGCTGTGGCTGTGAACCAGCCTGGGCAGTCACTCATGGCAAGTGTGTCCTGGCCCCTCACTGAGCGCTACAGCCTGTGACTGTAGGCTCCTGCGATGAAGCATGCCTGAGCACGGAAGTGCAGAGGGAGCCAGGTGGGAAACTAGGTTGTGTGCGGGCATGTGTGTGCGCATGCGTATATGTGTGTCCCTGTGTGTGTGTGTTTTGCATCCACCATTGGCCTCAGACAGACAGGATATACTCCTCAAAGAAAAGAAAGTTTCTCCCACACTGTCTGACCACTTATTTGTTACACTTTGTTTCTTTGTTTGCTTGTTTGGCTGGTTTCTCTGTGTAGCCCTGGCTGTCCTGGAACTCGATTTGTAGATCAGGTTGGCCACAGAGATCCACCTGCCTCTGCCTCCAGGGTCCTGGGATTAAGGGCATGTGTCACCACATCCAGTGAACATCATCTTCTTTAAAGAAACTAAAAAGCTTTCAAATTCTGCTAGCTCTTTTGACCCCTAACCTCCAACAGAAAGTATTCTCTGTCAGTTCAGGAGTCTCTCTCTCTCTCTCTCTCTCTCTCTCTCTCTCTCACACACACACTCACACACACACACACACACACACACACACACACACACACACACACGGTGAGAGGTTGTGGATGTGGTGGTACGTTCATATCACTCCAGAGAGTTTAAGGTGAGCCTTATCATGTGCCTAATTCCGGCCAGCATGGGAGACACTATCTCAAAACAAAAGCTAAAAGTCAGAGCTGGAGAGATGACAAAGTGGCTAAAACTACTGGATGTTCTTTCAGAGGGCCCAGGTTCAATTCCCAGCACCTACATGGTGGCTCACAACAGTGTCTCTGCTTCCAGATGTCATTTCATGGTCTTCACAGGCACGGCAAACATGTGCTATACCAACATACAAGCAAAAGAACACTCTACACTGAATAAATAAATAAATCTTTAAAACAAAAACTAGTAAGAAGTTGGACAAAACTAGAGAGGCCCAGGTTGCCTGTACATCTCTATGCCCCTCGAGGCGCAGGCTGGAGAGGGAATAGGAATTAATCTCTGAAACCAGCAGGGAGCCAGACTGCCCAGGGAGCACTCTGATCAAGCTTGGAAATCGCATGGCAATGTTGTCCTTCCCATGGAGAGGGCTTTCTTGTAAGGAGGCTCAGTGAAGAATGCCAGACAGAAGCCTGTGGTAGAGCACAAGACTGTCTCATAAGGGGCTCGCTGCGTCTTTAGAGACCGTTCTCTCCAACAGGTGTGTGCAACTCAGCCTTTCTGAGTCTCAAACACTGAAAGCATCATTTTTCTCCTTCCCATAGGCCCTTCAGAGTACTCCACCCTGTGTGAGCACCTCAGAGTGCTCCACCCTGTGTGGACCCCTCAGAGTGCTCCACCCTGTGTGGACCCCTCAGAGTGCTCCACCCTGTGTGGACCCCTCAGAGTTCTCCACCCTGTGTGGGCCCCTCAGAGTGCTCCACCCTGTGTGGGCCCCTCAGAGTGCTCCACCCTGTGTGGACCCCTCAGAGTGCTCCACCCTGTGTGGACCTCTCAGAGTGCTCCACCCTGTGTGGACCTCTCAGAGTTCTCCACCCTGTGTGAGCACCTCAGAGTGCTCCACCCTGTGTGAGCACCTCAGAGTGCTCTACCTGTGTGGGCTCCTCAGAAGTGTTCCACCCTGTGTGGACCCTTCAGAGTGTTCCACACTGTGTGGGCACCTCAGAAGGGCACCTCAGAAGGGCTCCAGCTTGTGTGAGCACCTCAGGGTGCTCCACCCTGTGTTGACTCCTCAGGTGCTCTACTCTGTGTGAGCTCCTCAGAAGTGCTCCAGCCTGTGTGGGTCCCTCAAGTGTGCTCCACCCTGTGTGGGATGCTTCAGATAATTCAGATGTCATTTTCCGTCATACTCCCAGAAAGGTTCATGTAGGTTTAGATTTTTTCAAAACCTACTTTGATAAGGGTTCTTAAACACTTTAACCTCCTTTCTAGCCCATCACCCACCAGAGGTAGTGGAAAGGAAAGATTAGTAATAGGGCAAAGGGGGATGTGGGCATGTGTGGAAATAGTTCTTTGGGATTCCAATCTTTTGTCAGGATGTCAGCAGTTCACCCCCGTGAATCATCAGCGGGTAGTTGGATCCTCTCACAAACTCCATTCATGAATCCTCAATGGCAGTCTAACCCAGAAGAAACCATGGTGCTCTGACAAGCACACGAGTCTGCAGAAGTGGCAAGAAACCACCGAGACAGGTCACGTTCTAAGGAATACTTCTCTCTAAAAGTCACAACAAACAATGATCAGCAAAGGCAAAATGAACCAAAGTCACAGTGTTGTCCACTGTCTGTTGGGTTATACTTATACTCTTTCCAAATGTCACATGTTCAACTCTCAAGCATCTGCTCTAGCAAAACATCACATGCCCCTTTTCCATGCAGCTTCCAGAAAAACACCTTGTGTCTGCTTCAGCAAAACATCCTCCCTTGTGTCTGCTTCAGTAAAACATCCTCTCACAAGACAGTTTCCAGAAAAACATCACAATACAACTGAGCCTCCAAAGAAACCAGAAATGTCCTCCTCAGGTTCAGAGGGAGCAGGGCAGAGGGTCAACAGGGATTTTTTCAGGGCTGAGGAAGACCTTGGAAGTAAAAAACGAGAAGAACCTTGGAGATCTGTGGGCCCCCTGAGAAAGAGGGGTCTTCACACAGTCTTTGACCAGTGAGAGCCACGGTCCCACCAGGTGAAGGGCAGTAACCCAGCAGGGCGAAGGCCACCTGAGGAAGAACAGGCTAGATCAGCATGCCTTCCCTGGACCCATTCCAGGAAATATTTGTGAAAAGTTAGTTGAAAAAAAGATACCACATGCAAACCCTAATTTTGCTTTTATGTTCAATCCCCAATTTCTTTGCAGTTTCTGATTGGAAAATGTTTTTCTGATTTAGTCTTTGCAACTGGTATGTGACTTCTTAATTTAATGTTGAGGTTTATGTCTTCAGACTGATTGTCATGAAAACTTTCTCCTATGGCACCCAAAGCTGAGGGAAGACAGGTCATTCGTAATTTGATTTTAGCCAATTAAGCCACTTAGCAGCTTCCAAGAACCTTCAGTGGTTCCCAGCCACAAGCTATGCTTACACTGGAGCACATCAGCTGGGCTTCAGAGCTCTTCCCCTGGGTTTCTGTGATGTGGGAAGAACAGTTCTCTAGGATGCCTCAAACAGGCTCAGGTAGCATCCAGAAGCTCAGCGCATCCGGCATATCCCTCCTGTCTCATCCTCTGCCAGGGCTTCACATGAGCCACTGAGGTTGGTACCCACTCAGTGACGCCTCTGCCCAGTCTACCTAAAGCATTCACTGGGAGTAAAGACCTGAAACCTAAAATCTCATGCCATCTATCTATCTATCTATCTATCTATCTATCTATCTATCTATCTATCTATCTGAGACAGGGTCTCTTTATGTAATCGTGGCTGTCCTGGAACTAGCTACGTAGACCACGCTAACTCACAGAGACCTGCCAACCCCTACCTCCAATTGCTGTGACTAAAGGCATGTGCCAACGTGCCTGGCTAAATCTTGGGTTTTAAAACGTTTTTGTTTTGTTTCGTTTTGTTTTGTTGAGACACGGTCTCCAGTATCCTAGGCCAGTATTGAACTTGCTAAGTAGAAGAGAACAGTCTTGAACTTCTGATCTTCCCGCCCCTGCCTCCCGAGTGCTGGAATGACATGCCTGCCTGTGTTCTGTGGTTCTGAGAATGGGTCCAAATAAGGCAATCCATGGAGGGTGAGGAGAAAGACAGAGCAGGATCTAAACAGGAGATCAGGACAGGCCGAGAGCACTGGGGGCTGTGGCTTAATCAGAAGTGCAGCACTGTGCACTTTGCACAGTGGCTCTCAGGGAAGAACAACTAGCAGGACTTAGCTCTCACACACCTACTGAGGGAGTTCACGGTGACAATTACCATTTCTATTCATGTTGTTAGAAATGGCCACGATGCCTTGTTTTTTCCTATTTATTCATCTATTATTGTGAAGATGTGTGTTCATGACACATGTGAGTTTCAGGGGACAACTTTTGGGAGTTCACTGTTTCTGTCCACTATGTGTGTCCTGGGGATTGAATATAGGTCATGTCAGGCTTGTCAGCAAGCACACTGTGAGCCTTCTACTGGCCTTTAGATGCCTTTAAGTGATTATATTCAAATGTGGATTAACGGGCACATAGGAGAGGAAATGTTTCTGACCAAAACTTCATGTTAATCAGATAAAGCTTTTTGTTTTCAACCTCTGAAGGCTTTTTGTTTTTGTTTCTTACTTATTTAATGCGTATGTGTTGCAGACGATCATGAGCCACAGGGTGGGTGCTGGGAACTGAACCTGTGTCTCCCGCAAGGACAGCATGTGCTCTTATTATCCGTGGCATCTCTCCAGTCTTCAGGAAAAAAAATTTAATCAAATTTGCACTGAAAAGTCTTTCTAATATAGTGTTTCCTCTTTGTATAAACATGGTAGTCTTGCTGGTTACTTGGGAGCCATGAATTTAAACATCGCTCTGGGGCTGAAGAGATGGCTTAGTAGGACATGAGCTCAGTTCCTGGCACCCACAGGGCCGCTGATAGCCATCTATAACTCCAGTTCTAGGGGATCTAGCCACTGAGGGCATCGGGCATGCATGTGCTATAGACACACATGCAGCAAAACACCCATATATTCATATTATGATGCTTATTATTAATCAGTAGTTATTGACTGGGAAGTTTGACACGACTCAGTGGTTGAGTGCTTGCCTAGCATCTGGGAGACTCTGGGTTTAATCCCTTACACTGCAAACAATCAAAACCATTCTTCAGCATGAAATACACCACTGGGAGGACTGGGCAGTGCTGGAGTTGAGGGTCACCTACCCTTCACTCTAAAAAGGTCCCCAAAAATCACCAAGATCCACTCGCCTCCCAGGATAAGGAGAAATGGCCAGTCACATTTTTTTTTTTTTTGTTTTTTGTTTTTTTAGCCCAGAGGGGATGGAAATTGCATGTGAAAGCTGATGAGGCCACTGAGGCTCCATTTTTACTCCAGTCTCTGGGACTCACCCTGCTATGTTTGTTGGATGGCGTTTACAGTGCTAGGTAGTAATCACCTGGTACAAGGCACAGTGAAAACAAGAAATCAAAAGAAAGCACCTGACTGCTCCTAGGTATGGTGGAGGACATCTATTATAGATAGAAGGAAGCAGATAGCAGGGGCGGGGGGGGGGGGGGGGAGGAGCTTCTGGGAGAGTCCAGAGTAAACATGACCCTAAGCCAGGCTGTGTTAGAAGGGGGAGGGGAGAGGGAGAACCAGTGTAATAAAGGGTATATGAAACTGGGAAAAGGCATCTGGGGGAGGGTAGCCCAGCCCCTGCAGAGTTCAAGATAGTGAGTGTGGTATGCCAGCCATACCCTGTAACAGGTAGGGACTGAGGGATGCTGGGAGAACCTGGCAGCCCAGACTGCTTTGATATGTGATATAGGCACCTCAGCCTTTGTCCCTGGTTTGAGACCTGACATTGGTATGTAACAGCTTTCTTTGTCATCCCAAACCATATCCTCTTCCATTGTTGTCCCAAAAATCTGACTCTAAAGTTCCAAATCTTAATCTAAGTATCACTCAATTGGTTATGAGATCAACAATCAAGGTGAGACTCAAGCTAAGCCACAGTTCTCTCCGGGTGTGAGCCCCTCCCCCTCAAAGCCACCATGTGCTTCCATGTGCGGTGCTGGGCAGGCCCACAGCAGATACTCCTGGTTCACAGAGAGAAATGGGATGAAGGAGAGGGTGCGTGGTGTACTGCAGTGCAAGTTCAGTCAGCCATTAAGGCTGGAGATAAAGCCCTGCCTCTCAGAGGGGCAGCACTTCTGCTCTGGGAAGCTTGGCTGTATGTGGGGCAGGGTCCATTCCTTTGCTATAATCCCGCTCTATTCCTGATTCTGTGGAGATCGCAGGTCAGACCCACAGTTTTCATTAACCACATTAACATCCTCACTGATGGGCCTCCTGGCCACACCTTATTGCTCCTTTCAGAGCGTGTGTCCTCAATTTTTCCAATAGGAAGAGGCTAAGAATTTTCCATGTCTTCTAATTCTGCTACTTTTTTGTCGAATTATTAATTCCTCTTTCGGTTTATCCCTCTCCTATCAGTCACAGTTTGTTACCAGCACCAAAGAGGCCCCAGTTACTTTAAATATGTTCCTCAGAAGTCTCCTCTGTGGGGAATGAAGATAGGTTGCTGGAGTTCTTGCTTAGTGTGCATACAGTGCCACCCCTCCTCCCACCTGTGTGGTTGAACCAAGGGTGTCAGTGCATGCCCAGGAACCCTGGGACGGAGGAGGAGGCACAAGGATCAGAGCTCTAATTCAGTCCCAGCTACAAAGGAAATTCAAAGGCAGCCTGAGATTCTGGGGAGGAAGAGGGAAAGAGAGAGGGAGGAGGGGAAGGGAAGGGGCAGAGGGAGGAAGAGTAAGGGAGAGAGGGGTGTGAGGAGGATGAGGGGCAGTGTGTGTGTGTGTGTGTGTGTGTGTGTGTGAGAGAGAGAGAGAGAGAGAGAGAGAGAGAGAGAGAAACAGACACACAGAGAGAGAGGGAGAGGGGCTCTTTTCTGCTGACTATCCTATTTTACTGCTTTCAAAGACCTGCCTCCCACAATACAACACTACACTTTCAAGCTGCAGGGAGTGGATGAGCCTTGAGGGAATTAAGCCCCGAGTGAATGTGTATTGTTGACATGGGCGTGGCCACGTCAAGGACCCCAGTGCTTCAGCCTTATGGACAGAAGGACAGCAAAGCCAACGGTCCTCTGGTCCATGCGTGGATGCTCCTAGTGTGTGCAGAAACCATCCTCTACATCTGTTTCCCCAGGACATTTGCAGTCTGCAAACTCCTCCCACACTACTCCTACCCAGATTGGCTAACGCTACTTCCTTGTTCAGCTATACAGATAACCGATAACCCGAATGCCTTGTTTATCTGTGTGTAATAACGCTCCGTCCTTGTTCAGCTGTGCGCTATAACCCCTGTTCAAGTGAAGACAGTAAACACGCTGAGCTTCCGGGATGCTGCAGTTTTACCATCAAAGACCCCGGCCCACCTGATCCCAGCTTTGCTGTGGCTGAGGCTGTATGTCTGTCTTCATTCCTTCCCTGCCCTGGACAGAAGTCGGATCAAGTCCCTGAAGCCAGGGCTTGGCAAACCTTGTAGTAAGGATGAGCTTACAGTAACCTGTTCCTAAGGCCTCACCATAATGGCCTCTTCTGCCCTTGTTTCTACCAACACCTGGTGCGTTGTTCTTTATGCATTCTCCAGAAAGATGACAGCTTTCTCTCTATTTCTTCTCTTCTGCATTTTCAGCCAGAGATGCCTGTAAAGCCCATATTCCATCACTTCTATTAAGCAATCTAGACCAGAGAGAGCTTGTTTGTGTTTTCATTTTGTTTTGGGTTTGTTTTTTTTTTGGGGGGGTGTACATTCCAAATTATCCTAGACTGTGCTCTTAATTTTTTAAAAAAATTTATTTTCTGTGTATGAGTGTTTTGCTTACCTGACTGTGTGAATGGCGTCTGCAGAGAGCAGAAGAGATCATTGCTTACTGTGGAGTCAGAGTTACAGTGGTTGTGGGGGCTGAGAACTGAGCCCAGGTCCTCCGCAAGAACACCAAGTACTCTTAACCACCACATCATCTCTCCAGCTCCTCAGACCAAAGGTTTTTTGTTTTTTTGTGTTTTGTTTTTTAACTTTTCCATTCACAACCCTTTTTCATCCAAGACATTTTTACATGACTCTGCTATAAAAAATAGGTTTGTAAATAAAGCATGTACTGACGGTAAATCATAAAGCAATTTATTTTTAAAAAGTTTTGTGTTTACTTATTTGTGTTTATAACTGTGGTGGGAGAAGGAATGTATGCCACGTCGAATGTGTGGAGCTCAAAGGTTAACCCGAGGAAGTCAGTTCTCTCCCACCTTGTATGTTCCAGGGCCCAAACTCAGGTTTTTAGGTTTTATGGCAAGCCCCTTTACCAGCCGAGCCAGCTTGCCAGCCCCCAAGAAACTTACTTAAAATAATTCTTCAGTATACATACAATCCCATCACTTATTAACGATTAAAGTAAGCTTGCATACTAAAGAGATATACATGCTTATTTATTTTTTTAAAGACTTATTTGTTTTATATATATGAGTACATTGTCACCATTGCTCTCTTCAGACACAACAGAAGAGGGCATCGTATCCCATTACAGATGGTTGTGAGCCACCTTGTGGTTGCTTGAACTCAGGACCTTCGGGAGAGCAGTCAGTGCTCTTAACTGCTGAGCCATCTCTCCAGCCTGTGCTTGTCTATTTTTATGTGAAGAATAAAACCTTGGCCTGGGGAGATAGCTCAGTAGTTAACTATGTTTGCAGCTTTCCATAGGATAGTTTAATTCCTGGAACCCCTGATCTATAACTGCAGGTCCAGAGGGGTCTGGTACACTTTCTGGCCTCCATGAACACCTGAACTCATGTGGTATATACTCACTCAGACATACACACAAACACATAAAGATTAAAATTTAAGGGCTGGAGAGATGTCTCAGCAGTTAAGAGCACTGACTGCTCTCCCAAAGGTCCTGAGTTCAAATCCCAGCAACCACATGGTGGCTCACAGCATCCATAATGAGATCGGATGCCCTCTTCTGGGGTGTCTGAAGACAAGAAATCTTTGGGCTGGAGTGAGCAGAGGTTCTGAGTTCAACTCCCAGCAACCGCATGATTAAAACTTAAAAATAATGAAATCTTGCCAAATGTTTGACACAGCAGAGCACAGAGCGTCCTCGACATTTTGAAGAGTTGCTGATGTGTCCATTTTACAGCCACCGATGCTCAGCCTGCCGCTCACACGGGTTCAGAGCCATTTAACACTGTTTTTTAGAAATTCTGTCCTAATATCAAGTCAAACGTTCGTTAACAATTTGCATGTGTGTCGGGGGGAAGTCTGCAACTCAGATGGGCATTTTAAATAATCAAATAATCTAACAGAACAGTACTAAACTATATTAATCTGAAACTCCCATTCCAAGCAATACAGTTGAAAAAGCCTGAGTGCCTTTGTTTTCAGTAATTAAGCCATTATATCTCTACGGGAGTGGAAAGCTTTATATGCATGTTAAAAACACTGTGACTCATAGCACACGATCTGAGTGTTTGGTGGTATTCTTTGGCACTGCATGCCAATAGCCCACACATGCCATACATTGAGAACCAAGCTTCAGGGGGTCATGGGCTACAACACAACCGAGTTCTCCCAGAAGCACCCTGATTCGTTATGCATGTGGTTTTGAGTTTCTTTTTGTAACTACTTCTTCTGAAATCTTTTACTGTTGTCAAACTTGCCAAAGCCCATACATTTACACAATCCCATGTGGGGATCACAAGCCACAGTTTAGGAAGCCATGATCTAGACAAAGTTCAAAACTCTTAGCTTCTACTCAGTGTCCAGTCCCAAAGACACGACAGGTGACTGTTACGTTATAACCCATTACTGCACACTAGCAAAAATCTGTATTTGTCAAGGAAGGCTCTCCAGAGAAAGACAAACAGAAAGGTGGATGGACAGATAGACAAACAGAGGTGAGGCAGACAGGCAGCATACTCAGACGGACAAGTGTGGGTGCTGACGTAGGGACAGGCACGGTGTGAGTTTGAGTTCAAGGTGAGGCTGTGGAAGGGAACACCACTGTCCCATCTCAAAGACGGTCTGCCATTCTTAGGAGGGTCAGTTGGTCTTCTCATCCTTCTCTTCAACTGGCTGGGTGGCTTAGTCCACCCATATAAACGTTGACCTCGTCGGGCTAGGGCTCCCATTGCTATGATAAATATCCTGACCTTGGAAAAGAAAGGGTTAGTTCACCTCCCAGGTTGTGGTCCATCGCTGGGGGCAGAGACCACGGAGGAGCACGGCTTGGTCATCATGGCTTGCTCATGCTTTATCATACAACCCAGGACCACCTACTCAGGAGAGGCACGGCTTAGTGTCCTGGGACCACCCACACCAATCACTAACCGAGAAATGCTCTACAGGCTTGCCAATTGGCCAGTCTGATGGAGGTGTTTTTCTCCGTTGAGGTTCCTCTTCCCAGTTGACTCTAGCTTGTGTTAAGTTGACCAACAGCCACCACTAACCAGGGCGAAACACACGTCAGAGGCACACATAGAATGTCTGGACTAAGTATCAGAGCATCCTATGACCCATCAGGATGATGCATAAAACTAACCTCAATCATGGGTTACTTTTACAAGTGTGAACTGGAATCCCCAGGGAGTTTTTAAAAATGTATCTCACTCCAGCCCTACCCCCCCCCCCCGAGTCTCACATTCTCCATCTGAGACCAACGCTCTTCTCAGGAGGATTTCAGGATGACCAAGAAGCCAGACCTCGGCAAGCAAGATTAGGGCGGAGAAGCCACACAGGCACTGCGGGGCTCAGCTCAGAGCTCGCACCAGCTACAAAGGTCTCCTTTGGGGCTGAAGGCTCAGTGGGTATTGCTCAATCCCGGGAAGTAAAATAAAGAGTCTGGCATGGGGGGGGGGGTGTGCTGTAGTAGTCTTGGACTTGGGAGGTGGTCCGAAAGTTCTACATCAGCCTGGATCAGATAGTGAGCTTGAAGCCAGGGCAATACGATGAATCTGTGTCTAGATAATCTATGATGGCATGATGGTAATGAAGGTGGTGGTGGCGGTGGTGATGACGAAATATCACATCAAACCAAACCCAAATTCTCCAGAAAGCACACAAGCTACTATTTGGGAATATAAAAAGTTTGAGCCACAAACACAAACCAGCTTTTAATTTAAAACGTTTTATCTTTTTTTTTAATCTACATTTAAAAATAAATAAAGGCATACCATCTATGTCCCTACTACCCAAACTGAAACCGCGCAGGCTTGGCTATCCATATCAGAAATTCTAGATGAACATGGTGAGAAAGGGGTAGGAAAACAAAACAAAAACAAAAACAAACAAACAAAACGGATGGAAGGGGGTCAAGTCTGCTTAGATTTCAACAGGGATCCAGCAGGGCTGGGTTTTCCCTGCCCGGAGTGGCGGGCTGCTTCTCAGTGCAGGGAATGGGAGAGAGTCCGGGGAGGAGTGGCTCATGAGGATGCGAAGGCCCCCCACCACGCCCCGGGTCCTTCCCCCACCCCACCCCCGCAGCCGCCCAGCTCCGGGGAGCAGGCTGCGGGCCTCGGCGGCCACCGCGCCACCCTCCTCCCGCTCGCTCACCCGCTCGCTCGCTTGGCCCGCTGGGCTCTCGGATTCAATGAGGATTACATCATGCTGCGAGTATGCGGGGCAGCCTGAGAATCAAAGCGGGCGCTGGGCGGCTGGTTAACTGCCCCGCGCCTGAAACCCATCCTTCCCGCCCCCTCCCGCGCCCTCGCCCCACCCCGGCCCGCTGCTTTTCGTACCATTAAGGGTAGCATTCTGGGGGAGAGGAAAATCTGATCAAAACTGTGCGCCGCCACCGACAGATTTTCTATGGATTCTATAGAGGCCACCTGAATGATTTCCCTAATTAATGGATGACATCTTTGGCTGAAGGAGAGGCGATGGATTCGACTCTGTCTTCGTCTTTGTTAACCTTCTAATTAACTTTCGTAGGTCACCCAGGTCTCCCAAACCTAAAAAGTGAAGAGGCCTATTGTGCTGGTCGCAGTAAACTTACTTTTGCTGGTGGGGTACTTAAAAGGGAGACCGATTATAGGCTGAGAAAAATAACTCCATTTAAAGGCTTTGTGGCTGCAGAGAATACAGAGGCCCCTCCCTCAGAAAATAATTGAAACACCTTTTATACCAATATTTCTATGCATAATAAAAACAAATTAGCAAAAACGCATCTAAATTCAGCAGTACTTTCAAATTACCTTTTTTTTTTTTTGGAATGTAAGCCTCTGTAAGCCAACAAAAGAGACTTGGGTTTCGAGAGAAAATTGCAACTGCTGCAGTCCAGCCTTTATGAGGAGGAGCAGCAAGACCGGCCAGGCAGGGGCTTGGGCACCTCCGAGTCACCTCCCTAGGAAATGCTCCAAGCATACCACCCTTGCCGGCCTTCCTTCTGACTCGCCTGAAACCCATCCTTCCCGCCCCCTCCCGCGCCCTCGCCTGAGGGGCACAAAGACTGAGTTGGAGAGCCGGGCTTTTTCTGGATAGGTTAATATTCAGGGGTTGAGCTTTGAGGGTTTTTTGTTTTGTTTTGTTCTGTTCTGTTCTTCCTGAGATGAGGTCTCCATAGGCTGGGCTGGAAAGCCTGGGCTTCAGGCTTCCTCTCCGTGGCGTGGCTGGGAGTTGGGCACAGCCAACTCTGCATGCTAAACATGCACACTACCACTGAGCCACGCTCTCCTTGGCCCCAACTATTTTTAATAGTGTGAGTGGAGAGCAAACCATACTGCAGTGTCAGAGGAGTAGATGAAACTGCACTGTCAAAATCGGTAACCAGAGCAGTGAGGTGCAGAAGTGGGGTTACAAGCTCAGTCACAGAGCGCCAGCCGGCCGCACATGCGCAAGACCCCCAGTTTGATCTCCAGAGAGACTGAGAGACAGAGAAAGGAAAGAATCATTTTTACTGCACATGCCTCAAAGTTTCTATCAAAAACAAAAACAAACAACCACAGAAAAACCTCAATACCATATCATGACCATTTTTCTGTGTTATAAAAATAGGAAAACAGGGACTAGAGAGATGTCTCAGTTGTTGAGAACACTTGTTCTTGTTTGGAGAACCTAGGTTTGGTTCCTAGCGCACACAAGCTAGCTCATAAGCATTCATTGCTCCAATTCCAAGGGATCTAACACTCTAAGAGAGGGAGAGAAGGAGGGAGGGAGAGGGAGGGGGAGGGAGAGAGGGAGGGAGGGAGAGGGAGGGAGGGAGGGGGAGGGAGCAAGGAAGAGAGGAAAAGAGCAGCATAGACTGGTGAGGCAGACTACTCAAGGGTGAAGGCACCAAACCTGACATCCTGAGTTTGATCTTTGGCAGCTCCATAGTGAAAGGAGAGACTTTCATTTTTCCACAGCACACTGTGCAATATGTACACAGACAATTAAAAATCAAAGGTAACACACCTTAAACCCCAGCACTTGGGAGGCAGAGGCCACAGTAGATCTCTGTGAGTTCAAGGCCTGTCAGGTCTAAGAGTGAGTTACAGGACAGCCAGAACTATACAGAGAAACCCTGTCTCAAAAATAGATAAAGTAAAAATTCAAACTCTAATGAGTCAGAGCACACTCCTTTGGAGGTCCTGCCCCTAACCCTACATATATAAGGTGAGAAACATCAAAGACATTTCTCTTCTGGAAAATAGTATGTAGTGGGAATTTACATGTCCTCACCCTTCTGGACGGTAAGAAAACATCCATTCAGGGTTAGGGATGCAGCCTAATGACTGAATGAAACCTTGGGTTCAATCCACAACTGGAGGGAAAGTACAGCCCTTGACACAGTACTTGTATTTTCACATGTTCAAGACAGTACATGAATCAGTTACTGGAATCCATCACTTTTTCCAACATTTTTCATAACCATGAAAAGCCAAAAACCAACTATCTACCAACAGGAGTTTGGTTAAGAAAACATAATATCTCAATAAATTAAAATAGTATTTTCATAAATGAACGGAGGGTTTAGGGCACAGCTCAGTGACAGAGTGCTTACCTAGCGTGTGTAAGACCCTGGATTGAATCCCAGCACTGTTATAGACAGACAGACATGAGTACAGTGCTTCTCAACCTGTGGGCCGCAACCCCTGTGGGAGTCGAAGGATCCTTTCACAGGGGTCGCCCAAGACCATCGGAAAGCACTGATATTTACACTGAGTCACAACAGTAGCAAAATTACAGTTATGAAGTAGCAACAAATATGATTTTGCAGTTGGGGGTCACAACATGAAGAACTGTTTTAAAGGGTCACAGCATTAGGAAGGTTGAGAGCCACTGGTTAGTAAGTTAAGTAAGTAGGAAAGGGGAGATTCTGAAGATCTCAACTTCAAGGATAGTTTGGACCACATAGCAAACTACTGTATATAAGTAAACGAATGAATAAATAAATAGATGTATAAATAAACCAAGGAGGGACTAAGCTGAGACGGCTCCGTGGTAAAGTGCTTGCTGGCGTCCCCGGCACTGGCATAAAGCAGGCCACAGTAACACACTTCTGTAATCCTTGGACAAGCTAGAGGTAGATACAGGGACTCTCTGGAAACCTCTAGAGCAGCCAGCCTGACTTACACCCAGCAGTGAACAAGAGAGCTTGCTTCAGGCAAGATGTGCAGCAAGGACTGACACCCAGTGATGTCCTCTGACTCGTATACACACACCAATGGCACCCATGTACTGAACACATCACAATGCACACACACCAACGGTACCCGTGTACCGAACATATCACAGCTCGTGCACACACAAACACACACACACATATACACATACACAAACACATACACACACACACATATATGCACACACACCAATGGCACCCGTGTACCAAACATATCACAGAGTGCACGCACACGTGCACACACACACACACACACTTAATTTAAAGAATAAAACTACGATGAGGCTTCTCAGCTTTAATCCCAGCACTCAGCAGGAAGAGAGGCAGACAGATGTCTGAGTTTCTGGTCACAGAGTGAGGTCTAGGATAACCATGGTGTCTTAGTTAGGGTTTTACTGCTGTGAACAGATACCATGACCAATGCAAATTTTATAAAAGACAACATTTAATTGGAGCTGGCTTGCAGATTCAGAGGTTCAGTCCATTGTCCTCAAGGCAGAAGCATGTCAGCATCCAGGCAGGCATGGTGCAGGAGGACCTGTGGGTCCTACATCTTTATCCAAAGGAAGCCAGAAACAGATTGCGCATGCTCAGGCATCTAGGAGGAAGATCTCCAAGTCCATCCCCACAGTGACACACTTCCTCCAACAAGGCCACACCTTCTAATAGTGCCACTCCTTGGGACAAGCATATACAAACCATCGCACATGGTTACACAGAAAAACCCTGTCTCAAAGGGTGGGGGCATTTTTAATCAATCAATTTGGAATAAATTTTAGTCTATTAAATAAATAAAAATGGGGGCTAGAGAGATGGCTCAGCAGTTAAGAGCACTGACTGCTCTTCCGAAGGTCCTGAGTTCAAATCCCAGCAACCACATGGTAGCTCACAACCATTCATAATGAGATCTGACGCCCTCTTCTGTGGTGTCTGAAGACAGCTACAGTGTATTCACATATAATAAATAAATCTTTAAATCAATAAAAGCAAGAATAAAGAGAGAACACTGGTTGACTTGAGTTCCCACAGATGGGACAATGGGCTCGGGCATAAAGGTTTGCCTTTCAGTAACATTGTGTTTGTAAATGAAGGGAATGAGGAATTGCTGTCAGAGGAAATAGTCCCTGTAACTTTGTATCTTTTGAATTTTGTATTCCGTCAACATATTTACTATTTAAAAATATAACTGTAAATTCAAAGTTACAAAAGAGAACAGCATGGCTGGACAGATCAGATGGCTAGGTGGCTAGGAGTGATCTCTGCTCTCTCAAAGAACCAGGTTCAGTTTCCAGAACTCACATTAGGCTGCTGACCACTGCCTGTAACTATACCTCCTTGGGCATCCACATGTAGCATGTGCCTGCATACACACACACACACAGAGAGAGAGAGAGACAGACAGACAGACAGAGAGACACACACACACATAGACACACACACAAATACACACAGAGAAAGACACAGACACATACAGAGAGACACACACAAAGACGCATACAAATAGAGACACATACACACAGAAAGACACACACACACAAATACAGAGAGACATGCACACACACACACAGACAGACATTCACACACATACCCTCACAGAAAAACACACATACACAGAGACACATATACACACAAAAATAGTCACATACAAACAGACACAAAGAGAAACACATACATATACACAGTGGAACACACACACACATGCAAGCACACACACATAATAAAATAAATCTTTTTAAAAGAGAGAAGGACCCCAGTCTCCAAGGCGTCTGTGCATAGCTCAGTACAATTAACAAGTGATCAAATCCTAGGTATAGGTCAATACCATATTTTAAGTAATTTGTTAGACACTTCTCATGGTGTGCCTGGAATAAAAGACTGCTAAAAATGGAAGGCATACAGTCACTTTCTCTTTCTAATCTTTAACAATTTTAAATAAAAACAAAATAACATTCTCTTATTTAATTGTTGGAGAATAAAACTCAACTAGCTGTTAAATCTATACAAATATAACAGTCACCACCTTCATCAGCATGTGTTTGGAGCTGGGTATTTTAGCCTTTGCCGGGGGCTGGATATGCCTAGCATTTGAGACATTCAAAGAAAGAGATAAAGAAGAATAGACATCAGTTAAGATCTTGTATTATGCAAATTCTTCTCACCCACAGGGGCCTGATTTACTTGTATCAATCACTCTGAGTGATTCACACTTCATGGGCTGTCTTAAGTGATTGAACTAAACCTGGGACAAATACTATTTTCTCCCTGTCCCTTGATCCAATCTGTCTGTCTAAATGGCTCTGGGAATTATTGGGTTGAACCATACGGAATTAGTATTGTGTCAATGGTTCAAGGGAAGCAATTTTGAGACCCAACCTAATCTTTCCCTTCTCATGATGCTATAGCCTGTATTGAAGACATGCTAGTTGCCTGGACCAACAGCATTCATTTCCCCTCCTCTGTTAGTAAAACAATCATTTGGTTCCTGCTGAAGGAAGTGGTATGAAGTGGAAGTGTCTGGCTGGGTCATGTGACACAGACTCCCAGGGAGAAGCTGACCCACGGGAGAGACTATAAAGAGGACTCAAGCACAGTGATGGGGCGCTCGCACAGCTAGCCTTGGAACGCTTCATTAGTCTCATGGCTTCGTCTCTGCTGATCTTCCCTTCAGTGAGAGAGGCACAGCAGAGCCTCCTGGCATCCCAGCTGACTCTGGTCACTCCCACTGACTTGCTCAGATTTGGCGGAGGCCTGGCTGCTTCTGCTACATCTCGCCACCGCTGCTGACTCATGTTTGGAATTCTGACACTACTGAACTGGACTGTTGGGGTCCTGCCAACCGAGACTGGAATCGCTCCAGAGAACTACCTCTAAATAGGTCCAGATCCCCTTATCTTACTTGACATCTTTTCTCCCTTACCTTTGGACAGTGGGCTAGAAGGGGAATTAAAGCATTTGAGTATCCTTATTAAAAGTATGTTTAAAAAAATCAAAACCGGGGCTGGAGAGATGGCTCAGTGAGTAAGAGCACTGACTGTTCTTCCAAAGGTCCTGAGTTCAAATTCCAGCAACACATGGTGGCTCACAGCCATCTGTAATGAGATATGATGCCCTCTTCTGGTGTCTAAAGACAGCTACAGTGTACTTAGATATAATAAATAAATTTAAAAAAATTAAAGCCTACAGTGGTATATCTTACTCCAGGGTTAGGAATTTCTGTTTATTTTGCTAGTGATTAGATTATATTAGGGCACCGGTGTAGTTCTAGGTCACTGGGATGTAAGGAGGGACCAGCAGAGGCTCCTAGGAGGGATTTCTCCCTCACTAGACATTGTCTGGTCCAGCTGGGCTGGCCAGAATTCCAGCAGCCATGCGACTGCTACAAAGCAGTAAATGCACAAACAAAACCATGCACACTTGGATCTTGGTGATGCCGTGGTGCCTATTCTAGGATATTTGATCACAGTGTGATCCCCCCCAGACAGTAAAAGAACTTGTTTCTAGTTGTGGTGTGGCTTAGCACATACCTTTAATCCCTCTGGCTGGAATACAGACACATCCTTAGTACACATTTTTAATCCCAAACAATGACATAAAGTTACTTTATAGAAGGAAGCAGCCACGTCTGAAAGTGATGTCTAATTGAGTGTCAGACAAAGTGACAGATTTGACAGAATCAGAGAAATTCTGTCAAAGTCAGAGAAAGATTTGGCAGAATAGGATATGCCCCGCTCTTAAGAGAACAGAGAGGAAAGGGAGGCTACTTGAGGGCTTCTACAGTGCAGAGAGAGGAGGGGGTTTTACGGGGATAGTTGTACAGAGAGAGAACAAGCTAGACACAGGTAAAGACAGAAGGCGGCAGAGGATGAGAAGAGCCAGAGATTACAACAGATTGTCACAGTTAGGATGAGGCCAAGCAGAGCAATTCAGGGGAAGATGAGAGAAACCAGATTGAATCTGTCAGCATGGAGAAGAGTTTGAGCCAGAAAGAACTAGAAAGGGTGAGCTTATTCAGCAGTAAGTCTCAGAGGCTGAAAGCATGCTGAACCTAGATTAGATTGTATGGAGACTAGAAGCTTCCAGGACTAGGTCCAGGTTAGTAGACAGAAGCAGTAAACCTTGGGACGGCAATTATGCCATGAGAATTAAAGTCACTTTTACAGGTTTCCTTACTGTTTGGGTCATTTTGAATTGTTCTTCTACCGCATTTGAAACCTCAGTGATGGGTCAGCCAAGTGTTTCCACCTTGCTGAGTGTGACCCAGGGAGTACACACAAAAACCTCTCAAGGGATTCTACAGGGCTCCTTGACTCAAGATGATTTTAAGTCACAAAAAAAAGAAATGCTTTGAAGCTGGAGAGATAACTTGGCACAGTAGCCCATAAGCATCTATAACTCCAGTCCAGAGGAATCCAGTGCCCTCTTCTGATCTCCTCAGGCACCTGGAACTCGAAGGGTGCACAGACATGTGTGCAGGCCACACACACACATAAACTGAAATAAACAAATCTAAGTAAATAAACGAAAGCAGAGGCCTCCTCCATGTCTCAGGGGGAAATGCAAACGACGACCACAGAAAAGTCACCCTCCTTCACATCATTAGGAGCCAGAAGATGGGCAATGACAGGTGTTGGTGACAGGTGATCACTTACCATGCTCGTGTTTTGTGGTTTCAAAATTGTTTGGCAAATCCCCCAAAAGTTAAATGCAGGGTTTTTCTGGAACCCAGCAGCATGCCAAAGAGAATCTTTACAAAGCACCCCTAACCCCGTCGCCATGGAAACCATCAAGAGTGTTCAGAGGAGCATAGCTCTAGAGTGAAAACAAGACATGCTTAAGGAGAGCTGAGGATGGCACTCGTCCCTCCGTCCGTGAAGCCCTGCCCTGCCTCATGCAGAATCCTAAAGAAACCTCAGCACTAATGTTTTTAGGAGCAGGGCGCTAGGCGCTGGGGGGATGGCTCATCGGTTAGGAGCTAGTACCCCCAGCACCCACACTGATGGCTCACAACTGCCCAGTGAATCTGACATGCTCTTCTAGCTTCCAAAAGCATCTCCCTTTCCCCAGTGCACATTTACACAGGTACACACATAATACACAGGGGAAACGATCTGGGGTCAGGTGTGATGCCCATTCTTTTAATGTCAGCACTCGGGAGGTGGAATTCAAGGCCAGTCTGATCCACATAGAAAAACTGACTCAAAAAAAAAATTATGATTTTTTTTAAGGTGTTGTCTCGAAAGATGACTTGATAATTAGCCATGGATGTAGCCATGCTAGTGTGGTGGAAGCCGGGGAAGAGACCCCCCAGAACTCTGTAAACTGGGCAAGGCGACAGATACAGGAGAGAATAGACACAGGATGCCACCCAGAGTCAGCCTTCAAAAATGAGTGTGGACAATTTGATTAAAAAGATGTTTCATTTTGGTTTTGGGGTTTTTTGTTGTTGTTGTTGTTTAGATTTATTTATTTATTATGTGTAAGTACACTGTAGCTGTCTTCAGACACCAGAAGAGGGCATCAGATCTCATTACAGATGGCTGTGAGCCACCATGTGGGTGCTGGGATTTGAACTCAGGACCTCTGGAAGAGCAGTCAGTGCTCTTAACCTCTGAGCTGCCTCTCCAAGCCCTGTATTATTATTTTTTTTATTTTTTTTAAATATTCTTTTTTTAAAGAATTGTTTATTTTTTTAAAGATTTATTTATTATTATATGTGTAAGTACACTGTAGCTGTCTTCAGACACCAGAAGAAGGCATCAGATCTCATTACGGATGGTTGTAACCACCATGTGGTTGCTGGGATTTGAACTCATGACCTTCAGAAGAGCAGTCGGTGCTCTTAACCAATGAGCCATCTCTCCAGCCCCCTATTATTATTATTATTATTATTATTATTATTATTATTATTATTATTTTGCCAACCATGGGGATGTGCGCCTATGATCCCAGACAGGCTGAAAGATGGGGATTCTTTGTTGTTGTTAGTTTATTTATTCACTTTACATCCCAATCGCAGCCCCCTCCTCCCAGTCCTCTATCAAAAACCCCTCCACCCATTCCCTCTTCCCTTCTCCTCTGAGAAGGAGGTTCCCAACCCACCCTGGCACCTCAAGTCACTGCAGGACTATGTGCGTCCTCTCCCACTGAGGCCAGACAAGGCAGCCCTGTTAGGGGAACAGGATTCACAGGCAGGCAACAGAGTCAGGAACAGCCCCTGCTCCAGTGGTTAGGGGAACCCACATAAAGACCAAGCTGCACATCTGCTACACATGTCCGGGTGGCCTAGGTTCGGCCTATGTGTGCTCTTTGGTTGGTGGTTTAGCCCCCAAGGGTCCAGGCTGGTCTTCTCTGGAGTCCCTATCCTGAGAAGGGGATTACTACACTGAGGCCAGTCAGAACACTGCAGTGAGATGCCCATCTCAGGAAGAAGAAGACTGAAGCTTATCAGGGGAAGTGTTCACCTATGTGCAGCAGGAGTCTGCAGTGCCTTTCTCCTTATGTGCCAGTCCCTGGACTTGAACCCCAACACCACACACACACACACACACACACACACACAGACACACATACATACACACCACACACATCATATACACACACTACATATACATACACACAAACCACACACACATACACGCATACACACACACAACACACACATATACACATACTACACATACACACACAAACACACACACCACACCACACCCATATACATACCACACACACACATACACACACACGCTTTCCCCTAATTTGATTTTCATGTATGGAGTCATTTAAGCAAAACTGAACAAAAAGATCCCACCTACCGACAGACTATGTGTTTCATGAGAACAGTGTTTGTCTCTGAGCATCCTACACATTTTGCACAGTAAGTGAACAGGTGAGCCATGATGTGATATATCTGAGCAAGCACTCTGGGTTTAGTCTCCTACCCAGGCCTGCATTCTTTTATCTGTAAGTTGGAGTAGAACAGCAGTTTCTTCTCCAGAGGATGTGTGGGTTTAGAGGACAACAGCTAAGCTCTGCACTGCTCCTAGCACACAGCAAGAAAAGATAAGAGACCCTGCATTATGGCCCACACCTTGATTCCCAGCATTTAGGCAGAGGCAGGTGGATCTCTGTTAAGTTGGGAGTCAACTTAACCTACGTATTAAGTTCCAGGCCAGACAGACCCTGGTCTGTCTATCGGTGTACTTGTTTTATTATACAATTGTTTTATATGAATGAGAGTTTGCCTGCACGTATGTCTGTGCATCATTGTGTGTGTAGTACCCACAGTGACCAGAAGAGGGCACTAGATTACCAAAACTGAAGACATGATTTCAAGCTGCCTGCTGGTTGCTGGAAACAGAATTCCAGTGTTCTAGAAAAACAGCCTATCCTTTAACCACCAAGTCGTCTCTCTGGCCCCCAATTATTATACTATTTTAAAAAGGTAATAGCAACTTTCAGATTTTTTAAAAATTATTATTATTTTTATTTTCTATATTCTTTATTCCAAATGTTTTCCCCTTTCCCTGTTCCCCCACTCCCCGAAAGTCCCATAAGCCCTCTTCCCTCCCCCCGTTCCCCATTTACCTAAGAATTTCATGAATTCATTGTTTTTAAATCCTGAGTTGTATTCCACTGTGTAAATATACATGGAAAATATCTCTGATAAAATTGAAGAAATATATAGAAAAAAGTGGGTAAAGACACATTAAGAATGACTATTTCATGGAAAAATTATACAGTTAAAATGGTAGGCATAAAAATATTCCTAAGTTGATTGAAAGTGGAATTACAAACATTTTCTGATAAAATTGAAAATCTACAAGGAAAATATTTCTGATAAAACTCAAGAAATATATAGAAAAACATGTTAAAACTGACTATTTCATGAAAAATTATACAGATAAGATGGTAGGCATAAAAATATTCCTAAGTTGATTGAAAGTAGAAGTAAAAACATTTTCTGATAAAATTGAAGAATTACCGGGCGGTGGTGGCGCACGCCTTTAATCCCAGCACTTGGGAGGCAGAGGCAGGCAGATTTCTGAGTTCGAGGCCAGCCTGGTCTACAGAGTGAGTTCCAGGACAGCCAGGGCTACACAGAGAAACCCTGTCTCGAAAATCCAAAAAAAAAAAAAAAAATTGAAGAATTACATGAAAAAATATGGAACACTTCAAGAATTTGCGTGTCATCCTTGTGCAGGGGCCATGCTAATCTTCTCTGTATCGTTCCAATTTTAGTATATGTGCTGCTGAAGCAAGCACCAACTTTCAGATTTTGATACAAAAAATTAGAAGTTCAAATTCATCAGCCTGAAGACTTCAAAACAATTTACAAGTTTGTGAAAATGCATAAACTATCAAATTTTAATTTTTATACATTATTTGGTCTGCACTACTATCATTTTCCTGATGCCTTTCTCTTGTTAGTTATTCTACTAAGCTTAAAATACTAAAATCTGGGCCAATGAGATGGCTTAGTGGGTAAAGACACTTAATGTCATGTCTGACTGAGTTTTGTGTCCAGGATGTATATGGTAGAGAGAAGGCTAGAAAGGCATGCTGTGGCATGCATATGGGAAATAACACATACACACACGCACATACACACACACACACAATTAACTAATTATTTTTAAAAATATTTAAAATTAAAATACTAAGAAATTTAAGAATGATGTACTTTAAAACATTAAATTAAAAAACAGACTCAAGATACTTGTTAAAATGGCTGCACTGTAAGCTACTAACTGATTAGTGCGACAACATTAATTTCAAGTGTAATAACTGTCAGTAATTAGAGCTGGACATAAAAAAATGAAAATATATAGATTATAAGAGAATCTTTAGAATGAAAAATTATGTCAATTTTTGATTACTACTACTACTACTTATAGTAATGGTAATTCTGTTTAAACTCACAATCAGCAGGACCATGTAATCTATAGTATTTAGCTGACAAGGATCTTCAGGTTGGTTAATTCTAGTCCTCTTAATATACAATATTCTCTTAGTTTATAAGTTCTTTAATTTGGTTCCCAGAGTGAGGCAGTCTGTCTGTGATGGATAATCTTGGTTGGCAACCTGACACACCTGGCAAGCAGGAGTCTCAACTGAGGAACTGACTCCATGACATTGGCTTATGGGCATGAGCATGAAGGGTTTTCTTGGTTGCTAAGTGATGTAAGAGGGTCCTGCCCACTGTGAGCGGTGTCATCCTTAGGCAGGCAGGCCAGGCTGTACCAGAAAGGCTACTAATGTGATCCTAAAAACAAGTCAGTAAGCAGCATTCCTCCATCGTCTATGTCAGTTTCTGCCTCGGGGTCCTGCTGACGAACATACAGTAAGGGAAAATAATCTATTTCCTCTCCAAGATGACTTTTTTTTTTTAATCTTAGTGGTTCATCACAGCAACCCGGCAGAAAGCTAACCAGGACACAGGCTCACATACTTTGGTGGAAAGTGCCTTTTTTAAACACAGTAAGAGACTTTTTTTTAACATCTGAGATGTAATGTCCCAGACAATGTAGCAGACTAGATTTAACTCTGGGTCTAAACCATGTTTTCAAATATACCATTTACTATAAATCATTTGGTGTAGTAATTTATGGTTCTAGTGTCAGAATTAGATGAAATCTTACAGAGAGTTTACTTCTTCTAATATTAATGTCTCTTACATATACACAGCATGCCACAGACAAAAAGTAATAAATAAAAAGAACTTTTAATATATTTAAATCAAAATAGCAAGATAAGTAACTAGTTAAATACTACTAAATTTGTTTTAACGGAAATATTTTCCTGTAAAGAAGCTAAGTATAATACTGAGTTTGAATAGTAGAAGATTTAAAACAAATAAAAACTGCTGGAGGTTTCAAACATTGTTAACAGTCCTGTCACCCTCCATCCCGACTTAGCTGCTTACCAATGTACTTGATTTGAGTATAAAACTTTTTACCTGTGAAATTTATCACTTACAGTATGACTCTGGATTAAGGTGACAGTTGTGTGTGGGGTGGGGGGCTAGGAAGAGCATGCCCCAGGCCAAAGCTCCCCCCCCATACACACATGCTCAGAGAAGAGCATCACATAACCTGCTCATGGGTCTTTGAAAAGAAAGCCCAAGCTGGGCGGTGGTGGCGCCCATCTTTAATCCCAGCACTTGGGAGGCAGAGGCAGGCACATTTCTGAGATAGAGGCCAGCCTGGTCTACGGAGTGAGTTCCAGGACAGCCAGGGCTACACAGAGAAACCCTGTCTCAAAAAACAAACAAAAAAACCAAAACAAACAAACAACAACAAAAACCAGAAAGCCCAAACAGTATACAAAGCACGAATCTGACAGGGCAGGCAGTGGAGAGAGTAACGGTGGAAAGCACTGTTCCAGGTTGGGGCCATTTGTGTCTCTCGAGGTTTCTGGATCATTGTGCTTGAATTAGTTTCCCTACTCGCTCTTAGGGAGAATAGAATGTCCAGGAAAAGGTAGGGATGAGCAGAGAGACCAGGACATCCCTGTTCGAATTGAGTCTAAGTATTCACACCATAATCATCCCTTACCTCACTACATGTGACAGACACGAGAAAACAGGTGTAAAAGGCTGAACTTCTAACTTGGTGCCGTTGCCAAAGTAGACGTCGCCAAACATGCAGTGCCTGCGGAGGCCAAAGGAGGCGCTATATCCACCAGGACTGGGGTTACAGGAGGTTGTGAGGCATTCCCATGTGTAATGGGAATTTTATCTGGAAGAGCAATCAGTGCTCTCTCCCTTTTTAAATGATCTACTCATTCTTATTTATTGTGTATTGGTGTTTTGTCTGCATGTTTGTGTGGGGGTGTTGGATCTCTCAGAATTTGAATTATAGACAACTGTGAGCTGTCATAGGGGTTCTGGGAATTGAACCTGGGTCCTCTGGAAGAGCAGCCAGTGCTCTTATCTGTTGAGCCATGCCTCCAGCCTCGAACTCTCAGTCTGCCTCTGCCACCCCCAAGTGTTGGAGTTACAGGTGTGGGCCACAACACCCAGCCTCTAGAGCGATTCTGTAAAGCTAAACTTGATATACACACTTTTTTTGGTGTGAACAGAAGCATTAAACATGTTCTGGATTTGCGTATTGGCGTCTGGGTTTCTGCTGCTTATTAATTTCTCTGCTAATCCACATGCCACTTGCTCTTATAGCGGTCAGTGAGTACCATCCTGATAACCTCCCAGAGACCAATGGAATGTCAGGAGACCTCCGCCTCCTCCTTCCTCTCCTCCTCCTTCCTCTCCTCCTCTTCCCCTTCCTCCTCCTCTCTTCTCCCTCCGCTCTTTACCTAATCATTCAGCAATCTGTTTTCACTTTCCAGGAACAGCCAGTCTAACGAAGAAGGAGGAAGATGAGGAGGAAAAATGGGAAGATGAAATGGAGAGAAAGAGAAAGGAGAAAGTCACTCAAGTCCTAGGAGGTCTTAACACACACACACATACACATTCATGTGCACTCACACACACACATGCATGTTATGTACACACACAAATTCATGTGTACACACTCACACATACATGTGCATGCATACAAATACATGTGTACACACACATACTGCTCCTCAGTCACTTGTCAGTTGTCACTCTCTGTGAAGTCACCCGTGTGTGTTCAAGGCCACTGTGAGTGTTCTGTGCCACTCTCCTGCAGTGAGAGCTGCCCACCTTGAGTCTCTGTCCCTGAACAAGTCCTTCTGACCTTTGATTGGTTACCCCAAAGAGTCCCAGTTTCCACAGATGGACCTGCCATTCTCAAAGCCAGACTACAGCCAGTCTCTGTGAGGATTTGAATAAAAGTGACGAAAGTTGCCTACAAAGCTGCAGTGTATGCGCGTGCACACGTGTATGTGTGTGTGTACATATGTGTATGATGTGCATGTGCCTGTTTGTGCATGTTTGTGGTATGTGCACATGTGCATCTATGTGTATGTGAATATGTGAGTGTGAGTCTGTGTGCATGTGTGTGTGGTGTGTGTATATGTATGTGCATGTACGTGTGAGTGGTATATGTGTGTGTGTACATGTGTTTCTGTGTGTATATTTGTATTAGCGGGTGTGTGGTGCACGCATGCATGCGCATGTATGTGTATGAGTACGTGTATGTACATGTGTAAGTGTGTGTGAATGTGTGTATATGTGTGTGGCTCTGTGTGGTATGTGTGTGCATGTGTGCATCTGTGTATGTGTGAGTGTGTGTGTCTGTGTGGTATATGTCTAGGGGGATGGGCGCGAGTGTGTGTGTGTGCGCGCGCGCCAAGAGGTCCATTATCTTTCTCTTATTCTTCGAGGCAGAGTTTTTCACTGAACCTTGGGTTGAGTGACTCAGCTAGCTGGCTAGCAATCTCTTCACCCATCTCCCTGTATCCCCGACTGTCCTAGAACTCACTATGTGAACACAGAGATCTGTCTGTGAGAGGCACGAAGCCCTGTATCGGCAACAGTCTTTATTTAAAAAAAAAAAAAGTATTAGAAGGTGTAGAAATTCCTGCAGGGCAGGATGCTTACGAATGCTTTCTAAGTGGGGAACTAGGATCCAAATTCAAGTCCCTTTGCTTCTAAGGCAGGCGATTCACAGAAATGAGCATCTTCTGTCTCTGTGAATGCTTCCAACTGACAAGCAACGATAGCTTAAATTAGGAACTTAGATATTTTTAGCAAGATGTGATATTTCAATACATGTATACTACTTAACATTTCTGAAAGTATCTAAATTTGTTATTACTTGGTAAGTTTTGTTAACCTGAAAAACAGGTATTTTTTGTTTGTGTTTGTGATTTTTCTGTCCTGGGCTGGGAATTGAACTCAAGGCATTGTGGTTACCAAGCAAGAATTCTACATCTGGGCTGCAGCTCCAGATTGAATATGAGCTTATTTGTTGAAATAGAAATAATTTATCTGGATGTAATTTTATAAAAAATAAAGTCTAATTTTATAGAACATGAATAAGAAAAATCTCATCTGTGTTTAAAATAAATATTTCTCAGTGTTTCAGTTTTTGCTTTGCGAATTTAAAAAGAACCTAGGATTTAAAAAAAAAAACCGATTATGAGTGATGGCCCACAGTTATGAGCGCTCACTGCTCCTGCAGAGGACCAGACTTTTCCAAGCACCCACATGGCAGCTCACAACCATCCGTCCTCCAGTTCCAGGGGAGCCTGTGCTCCGACCAATTTAGGTACTAGCCCCATCAACGGAGTCAAAACAAACATACAAACTAAAACAAATCTTAAAAAGTGAAGATATTTTATGATTTTGCTTATAGTTTCTCCCAGTCCCTTGACTAGGTGTATTGTAAAACTGTGGGGTTTTTTGTCGTTGCTGTTGTTTCGGTTTTTGTTTGGACATTGTTTTAATGTAATGGCTCAGCCTTTTGGATTTGTTTCATTTTGGTTTTTGAGACAGGGTGTTTTTGTGTAACAGCCCTGGCTGTCTGCCAACTTGCTTTATAGATCAGGCTGGCCTGGAGCTCACAGAGATCTGCCTGCCTCTGCCTCCTGAGTGCTGGGATTAAAGGCTGGGACCGCCAAATTTGGTTTTGTTTGTTTATTTTGAGACATCAGGTGTTCTCTCAGGCATCCACTCTAGCAAAACATCACATGCCCCTCTCCCAGGCTGCCTCCAGAAAAACACCCGGTGTCTGTTCTTAGCAAAACATCCTCCCACACATCTGCCTCAACAAAAACATGCTCTCATAAAAGAGTTACCAGAAAAACATCACATGACACACTGAGTCTCCAAAGAAACCAGAAATTTCCACTTCAAAGTGCCACCTGCTTAGTAAGACAAACTAGGAGCTTATAAACTTACTAAATTACTAAGTAGAGCTGGCAAGGGGGCTTCCTGGGTAGATCTGTTGTACAAGCCTGAGGACCTGGGTTCAATTCTCAGAACCCACGTAAAGGAAGGAGGAGACTTGAGATCATAAAGCTGTCCTTTGAAACTAATAGAAATGAAAAAAAATTTTTTTTACCTAATTCACTAAAAAGATACACAAATTATATACCCATATGCATCCTAAGTCCTCTACTCCTTAACGTCAAAGAAAACAGGGTTAGTGCCTCCCCACTCACTGTATCAGAGTCCTAGCCTGAGATGGCAAACAGAAAACAAGTCAAATGTTAGAAGAAATAAGAAAGATACAAACACTGAAGGAAAATTATGATCCATAAAAGAATTCGTTAATCAGCATATAAATACAGTAAGAATGTTGATAAGAAAGTATAATGTTTAGAAAAATGTCATTAATGCTGAGTGGTGGTAGCACATGCCTTTTATCCCAGCACTTGGGATCTCGTGGCTCTGTGAGTCAGGGCTAGCCTGGTCTGCACAGTGAGTTCCCAGACAGCCCGAGTTACACAGTGAAACCCTTTCTCGAGAAACACAAAAAGAGGAAGAGGAGGAGGAAAAGGAGGGGGAGGAGGAATCATTATAACGGCAAAATGTATCGTTTAAGTCCAAAAAAGTTGTACACTTGGGCTGGAGAGATGGCTCAGTGGTTAAGAGCACTGACTGCTCTTCAAGAGGTCCTCAGTTCAAATCCCAGCAACCATATGGTGGCTCACAACCATCTAGTGGAATCTGATGCCTTCTTCTGGTGTGTCTGAAGAGAGCAATGGTGTACTCGTATACATAAAATAAATATTTTTTTTAAAAAAATGTATACTGCTGATATAAAAATGAGAGAAAAAATAAACCTTATTACAAAACACTGAAGATAGCCTTTAAAAGACTGAACTGAGTCAGCCAAGGGCTCAGTAAATAAAGGAGCTTGCCACCAAGCCTGACAACCTGAGTTCGATTCCTGAAGCCAACAGGGTAAGAGTTGAGCGCCAAGTCCTGCAAGTTGTCTTCTGACCTCCACACCCCTGCCGTGGCATGCACATGACACCCTAAAATAAACGCAATAACCAATCACTATTACTGAGAAGACACACCAACCGTGAACAAATACAGATTAACCACCCACTTCCCAACTTCACACCATTTGCAAAACCAAGCCTAATCAGGACGAGGACTTATAGGTAGAAGAGGAACTATATATAGAATTCAGCAAAGGATTTGGGAGAAGAGAAACAAGACAAAGTCAAGTGGAGTGCGCTTACCTTCAGTTCCAGCACTGGGGAGGCAGAGATGGACAGATCTGTTCCACAGCAAGGAGGAGAAGCAGAGGGAAGAGGAGGCACTGGAGGAGGGGCAAGAAGAGAAGCGGAGGGAAGAGGAGCGGCAGGAAGAGGTGATCCAGGAAGAAAGAGGTGGAGGAGGAGGACCCCCGGTGGTCACTAACGGAGGTAGGATTAACCACATGGAGGGAATTGCCACAATGAACTCAATACCAATGTTAAACCTATTGAGAGGGAAGAAAGCACAAACCGCTGAAGATCACCTAATGTTTGCTTCTGTTCATAGAAAGTTGATAAGTAAACTTCACGACACCCAGGGATGTGTGTGCGTGTGTGATTAAAACACAAGCAGTGCATTGCTGGGAAGGTGTGGGTGATGCTGTCCCAAAGGGGCCTCCTTGTGGACACTAAAATTCTCATTTTTAACACAACTGTTCAGGTATGAGCTTGCTTTTCATTTCATTCTCCCCTGTATTCTTTTATTCTGTTCTTTTCTCGTGCAGATATCCAGAAAGCATTTTATTGGCTTGATACAGTTCACCATCAGATATTAACTGTATCTTTATCCGTGACCTTTACTAGTTCGATGAGGCTCAGGCTGTCTCCTTTGCTTCTTGGAGGACCAGCCTATTAAAGCTTCACTCTTGGGCAGGGAGAAGCTCAGAGTTAGAGGGACTGATTGCCTCAAAAGTGCAAGGTTTTGGAAAATGCGAGCCTTCAAGGTCTCTCTCTCCTTCTCTTTCCCTCTCTCTCCCTCTCCCTCCACCTCCCTCATACTCCTTCCTTTTCCCTCACCCCCTCTCCCTCCCATTTCCCCTTCTCCCTCCTTTTCCATCTCTCTCTCCTTTTCCCTCTACCCCTCCCCTCCCCTTTACCTCTCCTCCTGTCTCCCCCTCCCCCCTTCCCCTCCCTCTCTTCCCTTCCCTCTCTCTTTCCCTCCCCCTCCCTTCCCCTTCCTCTCTCCTCCATTCCCTCCTCTTCACTCCCCTTTGTCAGTTTTCATACAGTAGACTAGGCTGTCCTCACAATCTCTTGGTAGCTGAAGGTGACTGTGAACTGAACTGTGTCCTCCTGCCTCTACCTCCCAAATGCTAGAATTATAGTCTGGCCCCACAACCACCTTTCCATTCTGTAACTGATTGAATCTATGAATCTAGAGGATCTTGGGATGCAAGACTTATGCAGGACTTTCTTTTTGGCTCCTAACTATGGATTCCTGATCTGGGGCTGTACTACTCCCCTACCATTTCTGCATGTTTCTGGCAACCTGAGCCTGAGCTGCCAGGACCCTCCTTCTGTCTTTTCAGCTGGGTTCACACTTTGAGGACTTCTGACCTCTGTGCTCTAATGATGTCCACATTGAGTAATTCCAAAATATGTATCTTTTTCTAAAAGACAAAGTACTTAAAAACTTGGTTTGCAAGTTAACCAAGGAGTGCTGGAGAGCTGGCTCAACTGGGGTTGCACCAGGTGGCAGTGGCAGCGGTGCCATACTGTGGTGGCAGCACACAGCACTCAGGAGGCAGAACCAGGCAGATCTCTGAGTTCTTGACCAGCCTGGTCTACACATTGAGTTTCAGAACAGCCAGGGCTATACAGAGAAATCCTGTCTCGGGAGAAAACCATTAACTTTAAAGAGAGCAGACCTAAGTTCAATCTCCAGCACCCATTTCAGGTGACTCACAACTGCCTCTAACCCCAGCTCCTCCAGAGAGTTGATCTGACACCTTTAGCCTCCAAGGGTCAGTTCTCTCTCTCTCTCTCTCTCTCTCTCTCTCTCTCTCTCTCTCTCACACACACACACACACACACACACACACACACACAAAACACACACACTAACACACACACAAATGATAAAGTGAATTTTAAAAGGAAGAAAAGTTAACCAGGGAGTGACAGGGAGGCCTGGTATCAGTCCTATTGCCCTCTGTGTGACTGGACCTCTCATGAATGCTCCGCAGAAGTCCATCTGTAAAATAGTAATGTAAGCAACTATGCCGGGTGCTCTTAGAGGCTGCGGCTATGAACCTCCAGGTAGGAGTCATACACGCCATCCTAAGGTGCTCGAATCTGAGGCAGGTTCACCAGTGGGCCATTCTTGCATCCCATAATGCATGACCGAGGGCTTTACACCCAGCATCATGGCCATACTTGCTGGTAAAGGTCGAAGTCTATATTAATTTTTGGCAGGAGTTAATAACTTTCACAATAACCTGAGGGTCTCGGCCTTTATTTGTTTGCACTTACAAAAGGCACCAACAGCCCAAAAGAAAGCAGACTGGGGCCTGGTGGAGGGAAACCTCGGATTCCCAAATTCCTCTTCTGGGAATTCAAAATACACAATAGCCACAGCTGCTCCAGATTCCGACCAGAAATTAGCAGAGAAGTTATCATTGAAATTCAAAGTTGTGACATCTTTAGATAAATATTTGTCCTTGATTTTTTCACAGCCTCAGATTCAACAGAAATCTGGAAGGGTTCACTGTCTGGCTCAGAGACCCTTTTAAATCGACAGCTTTAAAGTGTGGTTGAAACGGAGCCTAGAATGGATTCTGCCAGCAGATCTGACCACCAAACTCTCGTTTTGACGCCACCAGGTCCAGGTCTCGGCCTTCTGCCCTTGTCAGTCTGTTCCTCAGGATTTCTTTTACCCTTTAATGCCATGGGTTTGGTCCCTGCTATCAGCACTCTTCCACTTGGCCCACCCAGGAGTGCCAAGATGGTAGCCGGATGCCCAGGAGATGCCACGGGAACAGTTAAAGACTTCTAAACCAAAAAAGCCAGGGTAGACACAGACACAGGAGAGGAAACAATTACCTCAGATAAACCAACCCCTCCTGTCAGCTGTTGGCTTCAGCTCTCTATCCAGTGCTCCCCTGCCCCACACACAACACAGGAGCTCCTGGAGGATAGATAGTTCTAGCTGAGGAATGAGGCCTTTGCCTCTTGACCAGCACTGGGATATTTTGTAGGGAACACCCAGCTTCATAAGCCTGCTTGCAAGCTGGGGAAAGCATCCTTTGTTAAAGGAATTTCTGCCTCATCTCAGTGTCAGCTCAAGAGGGCTCTGCACCACTCCTTGCTCTCTCTGCCTGACGGAGGAAATACTGTCTGTGGTGTTTAGATTGTGGACAATGATGAGTCCATAATTTATGTTTGTTTTAAATCATGATCACTTCTCCAAGCATGTGTGTCTACAGAATAATTACATATCTTTTCCCATAAGTCACTTCTTCCAGTTAAGTGTCATTGGTTACAGAGGTTATGATTTCCCATTCAACATTCATACTCCTCACCCTCATCTCCCCTCCTCCTCTCTTCCTCTTCTTCCTCCTCTCGTCCACCACTGATAGTCCCCTTAGTACCCCATTCTCTCTGTTTCCCTCAGTAGTTCAGGCTGGCTTCGAACTCTCAGGATGTTGTCAGCAGTCAGCCTTAGAAGTCTGTGGTCCCATCTCACCTCATAGACTAACGCCCCCTTTGTCCTCCAGTCAGAACACAGTATAGTAGCCACAGGGTGATCAAATCTGCCAGGGCTTGAGCACTAATTGGGGCGTTTCTCTGTGTCTCCCAAGTCACCTGCCTGAACTCCTTCCAACCTAGAAGACCCTTCCTCTAAGGGGTCAATGCCACTGCCCCACACCTTTCCTCTCAAGACGGGGGGTGGGGGGGTACGGGGTGGCAGTGTCCCATCCCGCCTGGCGGGTGTGGCTGGGAGGCCGCACCTGGCCTTGCACCTTGCGTCCAAAGAGGGCAGGAGGGGCGGGGGACAGTGGCCTGGCAGCCACGTCCACGGTCCCTCGCCATCCTTGGCCCCCTTTTTCCCAGTCCCGAGACCTCTTTCCTATTCGTCCCGGGGTTCACATCCCCTGTTCCTTTAGAGTTCCCGTCTCTCCGTGGTCCCGCCAAAATTCCTTGAAAGTTCCCATCCTTCTAGGGTCTCCATACTTTAGGGGTCCCCGTCCTTTCGTGGTCTCGATTTCTCTTGGGTACTCTTCCTCCGGGATCCCCACCCGGGTCCCCATCCTTCCAGGATCGCCGTCCTTCCAACCCCAGTGTTCCCCTCACCCGAACCTGCCCCCCCCCAAAGCAAGAGCTGGGCGAGAAGCGGTGGAGAATCTCGGCGGCCTCCCCCTCCCCCGCCTTATAAAAAAGAAATTGACTTTTGTTTGGAGTTTGTGAAAAGTGGGGCTCCGGGCCCAGTCAATGGGGCGCCCCGCGGCGCGGGCTGAGTGGGGCTGAGCGCCGCGCTCCGCCGCGGCCCCAATTAATCCGCCCTTTGTGCGGCCCGCGCCGCCCCCGGCGCTCAGCCCGCGGCATTGTTCGGCCGCGCCGGCCGCGGGATTTACCCTTTTCAAACAGCGGGTTTTGTCCAGCGCAGTTCGAGCGGAAGTTTCTCACTGACAATTTGCCCCAAATAGATAGATTTGTCAGCACCGACCTTCGGAAAGGAAGCAAAAAGCCACCGGTCTGAAGGTTGGGCCCCCCCAGACCAGGACTCGCCGCCCCACCCGGGACTCCCGCTCTCCCGCGACCAGTGGCCGGGGTCCGAGCCGCGCTTTTACGCATCTGTGAAATGGGGCAGTGAGCAGGCGCGAGCCGGCAATCCAGGGCTCGGCTCCGCGGGCGCCCAGCACCCGGGTTTCCTCTCCTTCCCCAGCTCCCCATTTGGCAACCTAGGGCCAAAGCCCCATCTAGACCCGGGCCACCTAGCCACAGTCCGAAAGGTGTGTCAGGATGGCCCACTCCAAGTGTGCACGTGCGACCCCTCTCTGCCCTTCTTAACAGAGATGTCAACCGAGTTAAGTCACAGGTGGCGCCTTTGTACGACCAGCTATTGTCCCCTCATAAGTCAAGATAGAAAACGCTTTGTACTGCCCAGTCATGATCTGCAGCTCTTAACTCGGGAGTCGGGCTGTTGGAATCCCCCACCCCACCCCCACCCACCAGAGCCATCCTCCTACTGAATGACCTCACTTAATAAGCAAAATTTAAGTGGAGGTAACACGCTGCTAGTGAGAAGAATAGTTGCTGATTTCTTTACTTACTGGCTAGTCTTAAATACAGTCACACTACACAGATTTGCGAGTATTCCGAAGGCCTGAGCTGTGTTAATTTGGTTCGTTCATTTTCTATCTCCCTGTGGAAAATACAAAAGGTGGGGTCTCCACAGTATGTTTCAGCTGTACATCAGCGATTTCCCCTCCCTTTCAGGAAATGTCTTGCTTGTTGCACATGAGGAAAAAATTGAAACAAAAAAATTTTTTTTGTTTACCCATCAGGTGAATGCACACTTCAGTACCGCGCGGAGGAAACCCTAGGTGGTCTTCAACAACATTTCAGCGGTTAAGAGCTACAATTTAGAGAGATGACAATACACACACAGTGTCAACAGTATTTAAACAAACATCCCAGACAACAGAATAATGGTTATTAACGATAGTGCTTTGAGCTCCTGACAAATTTCCCATGGCTGTCTGCAGCTCAACAGCTGCAAGCATCTCCCCACCCCCCAAAAAAACCCAAACCTGTTTCGGAGCACCACTTAAACATCTCATTAACAGTCATATGCTCCAGAACAGCCCTTTTGAGTGCAAGAAAAGAGACCGCTCCTTAGCAGTGATGAAGTTAGAGGTACAATTGTCTTCCCTGCCTGGAAGGCTGTATCCACTGTGCCGGAAAGGAACGCTATCAACCTCTGTAATGCTCACAGCCGCTTGTTGGTCTATGACCTTCAATACAGGTTGGCACAGCTGATTAAAAGGGGCTTTACCCTGCTAACGCTTGCACGGGTTTTTGCAAAACTGTTAACTGTGATTCTAGGCCCTGGGTTTGATCCTCGTAGCAATCAATCAATGAAAACTACTTTAGGGATGAGGATCTTTGGAATGAACTCATCCCTTGCACATCCCGATTGCACATATATAATTCCAGCTACCACTTAACTACAGCAACTGGAAATGCCCGTGTGTATGGTTTCAAATATGTGAAGCATATAAAATTGGCTAAATATACATTATTGTACCTAAGCATAAATTGGGGACTGAAGTCTGTGTATCTTCATTGTCTTCACTGTTCTTTTACTTAGTATCCACTCACCATTAAAAGGTATGAAAACATCAAAGAACTTCAACCTTAAGAAAAGGGCCCCTGAACATGGGGATATATCTTGCAGAGATGCCCATGAAGTGTATCTGGTAAAGATGGGAGTGGAGAGAAATGAACTGAGTTAAATAGTCCATTTGTTAATATTCTGATCTGCTAGAAATGTCAGATTTCAAATTTCATGTCCATTCCAAGTGAAATTTTCTGGACAGAGGAGAAATTCTTGCAACTTAGTTCTTGATTTGTGAACTCCTGTACCTGAAAGGCTGGCTCCTGTGCTCCCAGCAAGCAATCATCCTACGCCCTGAAGCATGAGATCTGATTACCCCTATCATCATCTTAGCTTGTAGGGATACAGATGTTATTAACGGCTGTAGTTTATCCAACTCTTTTTTAAAACGCAGCTGCAGCGTTTGACTTAGGGACCTCCTGTGAATCTCACTGGTTGACTCCTTCTTGCCCAAGCACTTGGGGTTGGGGGAAGGGAGAGGAAAGGGGGGGTGGAGGTTTGCTTCGTATTGGAGGATTTTTTGTTTTTTTTTTAAGAAGACTTCCTTAAGTTCCTTAGTTGTCTAGCCACTCTGCATTTTTGTAAGTGGTGTGAATTCTGAAATTACTGAGGACAACAGAGTACTGTGTGAACTACATCTCTTGGAAACAAAGCATACTAGGATGCTGGATGTTTCCCTGCATTGGCAGGGGCTGATACTAAAGACTAAGTATTCTCCAATATGTTAACCACGTTTAAATCAGGATACACGTTTTAACATTAACAATTATTTGTTAGTGCTAAAATTATTTTTTTTATTCTAATCATTTCCCTTTTCCATGTATGGTACCTTTCAGTGATTCTCTTATGAATCTTATCAGTCCATCTACAAAACAGAAAAAGACCTCCCAGGCTTACTATTCCTTAGGACACAAGGAATTGAGCACTGGTAGATAAGTTTGAGTGAGGAAAGGGGGCTAAGGCCACACAGACAATGTACTGTCCCTTCAGGATGCACAGGGCACTGCTCCTAATTCTTGGGGTTTCAGTGGGAACCCAGTGAGGCTCCTGTAGCTGGAGCTTCTAGAAGCCTTTTTAGGCGATGTGAGGTGGCTTCCTGCTGTGCAATGGATATTAAGGAGCACGAGAGACCAGGATTCTTGTGTGGTCTGTATTTGCAGGTGAGTGACTAAGGACAGGGGTTTGTGTGTTTGCTTGTTTGTTGAAGGATCCCAGTGTCCTCATCAGTAAAATGAATTGTGTACCCTGGCCCTTTCTGCCTTGTGTGCTCTGAGAGTCTGGGGATTACAAGAAAACCAAACTGATTGGGTAACTTACAGGAACTGAAGAGGCTAAAGGAGAAGGGGAGCCAGTATCTCCCAGGAAGGAGACTCTTCTGCGGTCCCTTAGACAGTCTTTTGTTTCAGAAAGTCAAAGTCTGTTGTGCCTCCCCGAGGCTTGGAGACCCTGAACCTGTCCCCATACCCTTTCACCCAACACTGTCCCACTGTGAGAGGGGGGACTTTGTGATGTCAATCAAGCAAGTTCACTTACATATCCCACTTAAGTAAGCTGTACTAGAGCTAAGCTCACAGTGGGCTGGGCTGCTGCTGCTTCCTCCCCTCCGTCCTCTCTTCCCCGTCCTCTCTTCCCCTTCCCCTCCCTTCCCCTCCCTCCCCCTCCCTCCTCCCCCCTAGTTTGTTTTTCAAGACAGGGTTTCTCTTCATAATGCTAGCTATCCTGAAACTTGCTCTGTAGACCAGGCTGGCCTTGAATTCAGAGATCCCTCTGCCTCTGCCTCCTGAGTGCTGGGATTAAAGGCGTGTGTGCCACCACCGCCCAGCAGGGCAGACATTTCTATCTGAGTATTGTCCAACCAAGGTGCAGTGAGACTCTAGAAGTCTCTCCTCTTTAATAGATTCTAGAACTGAATTTCTTCTGCCAAATGGTGTGTGTGCGAGAGTGTGTGCATGTGTGTGTAAATATGGAGACAGAATTTATAACAGACAACTCTTAGCAGCACTGTCCTGCATTGTGCTGAGAAAAAAAGGTCTGCAGCTCAGTGCCTATTGTGTTCTGGAGGAGCTAGAATTGCTTTCTGGATTGTTCTCTGTGTTTCTTTGCTGAGTAGTTAGCAGCTGAGCAATGTCTGAAGAGGCCCTTGGAAGAACTGAAGAATTGCAAGCTGGTAACAGTTTTTTCAGTCTGCCACTTAGCAGACCCTTACCGGATACCGGATACCTGTTGGGCTCTGCCATATGACCCCCTGCTGGGCAAGCCATAGCCAGGGGCTGTCTGGAGTATACCTTAAGTAACTGAAAAGCACCTTTCTGCCTCATGCAAACAAGCATGTAAAGAAGGAAAGGGCTGAGTTCCACACCACTTCAGCAGGGCTTGCTGCCTACAGCCTCCCCCCACCCCACCCCCATTCTTTAGGTCTTCCCCATTTAGAAGCAAGGGAGAGGCAGGGAAAGGAGACTTTTGCATCATTTGGGAGGAAGCCAGTGAATGGCCATCACATGCAGCTGGTCTCCCACCCCATCCCCTGGGACTTAGAAGGGTCCTCTCACCTGCTTCTCACACAGTAGTTAACAGGAATAGAAGCACTGCTTTAAACTGGCTGGACAGAGGAAAATCCGTAAGAGCCGCTCTCAGAAGCAGCACAGAGCATGCGCTCAGTCCAAGATGAGCTTTCCAGGACTGTGCATAACCCACAGTGCTGCCCACTGAGTCGGGACCTCTGTGTGCTTTCCAAGTGTCTCCTGCATTTACCTCAATCCAAAGCACCGTTTTTTAGCCAGGCAGCGGTGACATACCTCAGTCCCAGCGCTCAGGAGGCAGAGGCAGGCGGATCTCTGTGAATTCGAGGCCAGCCTGGTCTACAGAGCAAGTTCTGGAACAGCCAAGGCTACACAGAGAAACCCTGTCTAAAAAAAATTTTTTTTTTTTTTTTTTTTTTTGGTTTTTTTGAGACAGGGTTTCTCTGTGTAGCCCTGGCTGTCCGGGAACTCACTTTGTAGACCAGGCTGGCCTCGAACTCAGAAATCCTCCTGCCTCTGCCTCCCAAGTGCTGGGATTAAAGGCGTGCGCCACCACCGCCTGGCTATATGTGTACATGTGTGCTTTGCCTGCATATACGTGTTCACCACATGCACGGCTGGTGCCCATGGAGGCCAGAAGAGGGTGTCCGATCTCCAGACTGTAGAGATGGTTGTGAGCGTCCACCTAAGTTCAAGGATTCAAACTCAAGTCCTCTGCTGCAGCAACAAGTACTCGTAACTGCCAAGCCAAACCTTCAGCCCTGCCCCCCAAACCCGCCATTTTTCTGTATCTGTACCCACCCCCAGTCTCTTTGAGTAAGAAAGGGGCCATATCATTAATCTATATCCCCAGGGGTCACATTGTGGGTGCTAATTATTGCTGCAAGAATTTTTCTCCTGAGTCAAAATGGAGTCATCCTTCAATGAAACTAGCCTGGCTGGGGTTGCAGGCTTTAGCTTAGGTTGAGGCAGCAGACTGGGAAGAGGTGTGGGAGGAAGTAGACACCTTTAATCCCAGCACACAGGGGTAGGGTGCAGAGGCAGGAGGATCTCTACGGATAGGAAGCCAGCCTGTTTTGCATAGAGAGTTCCAGGATAACCAGATACACAGCCACCTTGTGGTGAAAACAGACAGACAAATAGAGAGGAGAGAGGAGATAAGGGTCTAGCTTTGGACGTGGGCCTAGAGGACCTCTAGATTTGGCTTTTCCCTTTTGCCAACCTAAAAATTTATCTTTGTGTCTGTTAAAGATGTTCCTGAGATAGATGGCGCTTGCTTTTATCAATCGTTTTCCTTAAGCGTCTCGGAAAACTTCGGAAACTGGAAGCTGAACAAAGGCACAATCTTTTTATTTTTTTTTCTAAATAAGTAACAGTCTAAGGGTCAGATAGGTCTAGTCACTTGCCTAAGGTTACACAGCTAGATGGGCAGGATCTGATTTCTCATCTCCTGGTTTCCTCGCTGGGCCTCAAGCAGGCCCTCGGGAAGTCTGCCAAGGCCTCCTTTCTTTCCCACATTCTGTGGCACCTCCTCTGAGGCGGGCAGCATGTTGAGGCCAGTGGATGGGAAATGAAGTCAGTCTTTGCTCTGCTAAAGATTTTTCTTTGAGCCGTGTCCCAATTAGCTTCAGTGTAGAGCCAGGGTCCCTGTGGCCTTCAGCTGGTTGTCGTGAGCAGAGGCCAGCCAGTCCTTGGGCTTCTCTGCGGATCTAGGGGCTGTAGAATCCTAAGCCCGCCAGCCTATTCTGGAGCTAGTTGCTGCCTTTACCACCGAACCAATCATGCCAGAAAGTCATCACGATGATTTCAGAACTGTATTGTGAATTATGCAAAGCGCGCAGATAATTACAGTCGGGCGCCCAGAATACAGAACGCATATGCTGCGGGGTGGGTAGCCCCTGCGGCTTTTGCCAGAATTGGATGGTTCTCCCGGTGTGGGGTGGGGGTGGGGGTGGGGGCTGTGCACCCGTGTCTGTTTAGTGGGCTTCTTGGCACCTAGTACGATTAAGAGTTAGTTAGTGGCTGGAGAAAGAACGTTCTGATTTTTGACTGGGGGACAATTGTGCCGAGTCTGGGAGTATTTTTCACAAGTTTCAGTGTCTGTAAATGAGTGAAGAGGCATTGCAAGAGTCAGAGTCGTTTGTAATGTACGGTGGCCACTTCCTTCTACCCTCCTGACTGGGCACCTGAAACCCCCCTAGTTCTCTTCCTGCCCACAAATCCTTGAACTTCTCCGGGAAGACAAGTCCGTGTTTAGTTCCCACCACCACCTGCCCTCATCCTTGCCCGCGGCAAATTAGTTCCACTTGAAGGCCTTTGTCCTTGACCAAGCGCCCCCTTCTGCCTCCACATCGCGATGGTGATGTTGGCTGCGGAGGCATCAATTGGGTTTCTAGCAAGGGCTAGACACGAGGACCAAAGCCGAGTCTGGCACCCTGTCTTTAAAACCCTAGACGGAAATGCCTTTCCTCTCTGCGCACCGAGTTCGAGTTTAAACTGAGCCTCGAGCAGGGCTTGCTGGTAGCCCAAATTGACTGTTAAAAAATGTTAATTTCCCTCCTTGTCATCTAAAAATTCCCACCATACCCTATACTCGTCCTAGTTTGAAAGATCATAAATGAGAGGCGGTATGGGAAACCGTCACCCGTCTCTCGGTTTTTCCGGGTGGCCTGGCCCTGAGCCCGGTAGGTGCCGTGAGTGGTGCTCGGGGTTCCTTGCCTCTCAGGCTCAGGCAATCCGGGGAAAGTTGCTTTCACGTGCTGCGGCCTGAGACACGAGCGTACAGTTCTTGCGGGTTGGGACACAGGCCTTGGACCTGCAGGGCCAAGCGGGCACACGGGGGACGCCAGCAGGCACTGCAAGCACACTGCGGCCGGGTGAGGACGGAGCCGCGGCGAGGATGGGCTAGCGACGGAGAGAAGCTCTGGCCACCGCTCGCCAGCCCCCAGCCTCCAATGCGGTCTGCAGAGCTGGAGGCGTGACCTCTGACCCCTGGCCGGGCCCACGCCCCAAGGAGAGGCTGGCAAGCTCTTGTTCGACAAGTTCAAGCGGCCGAGGGAGCTTAAATAGAATTAATCTCATAGAGATCGGAGATCATCGCTCCCTTGGCGCGCGCTGTCCCCGCGCCGCGCCACCACCGAGACGCCGAAGAGGTCTAGGATTTCGGATAGGAGGCCGGGGTGGGGAGGAAGGTGGCGGAGCTCTCCAGAGTCCCCAGGCCTGCAGGGGAAAGCCAGCGACGCCCGCTGGGGACCAACCGCAGGAGGGAAGGCTTTGCCTTCTAGGTGCTCCGTGCTCGTAATGGAAGCGAGAGGGACTCCGCCAGCTCCGGCTTGGCCGGTTGTGCCTGCAAGAAGCTGGCGAAGCCCTCCCCGCGACGGTGCCCAAACCCGTCACGCCAAGGCCGAGGGACCGCAAGACTCCAGCCCAGTCCCCAAGTCCGCGCACCGCGACCTCAGCTCTGGCTTTCCACAGATAGTTGCAAAATGAATAAATTACTCACCTCGGGCCAGATCCAAGTTTTACCCAACAGAAGGGGCACGGGACCAACAATGAACCAACTCACATGGCCATGTCCGGGCGCTCACAATCATACACAGACACAGCTACCCAATATCTTCCACGAATCTATCTGTCTGGCACTCTGGAGAGAGGGGAAAAGCGTTTTGAGAGAGCCCCGCCACCCCTCCCCTCCTCCCCTGCCATGAAATATAAAAATTCATATTTTTTTTTTATTACAAGAGCGGCTCCGTCCTCACCATCACGCACGCACGGAGCCGCTCGCTCGTATTCACACTCTTAACTCGTCAGCTCAGAGAGCGCTTGCATTTTCTTTGGAAGCCGCTTGGAGGTTCATTAATATCATTAGCATTTAACCCCCTCCCTCTTCCCATCTCCTCCCCGCACATGGCTGACGTCAGACCCCGCCAGGAGTTGGGGGAAAAGCTAAGTGGGCCAGGGACGCCCTATTCCCCTCCCCGCCGCTGCCTGTCAGAGCGCTACTGGAGATATTACCAGAGACCCGGCCCGCAGCGACAGGCACAAAGTCACAGGGTAATGAACTTCGGGGACCCTTCGCCGCTGCGTGCGCGGCTGTCCCCGGAAACTCGGATCTGGCCACCTCTCCCCTTGGAAGATCTCCCAGCAATCTAGTTTCCCCTCTCGGCGCCCGGGCTCCAGCGAGGAGCTTAACTGCCTCTGAGACGGCGGCTGTGATTTTTTGTCTTCCCATAGAAGATCGGCGGTCTGCAGAGAGCTGCCCACTCGCACGCCTGTGTGGAGGGAGAGATTGGAAACATTAACAGGCATGGGGAAAGAGGGCAAGTTCGCCCTCGTTGCTCCGTAGGAAGACCATTTCTGCGTCTCCATCTCTGTCCTTCAATATTCCCCTCGCGCTGTCCTCCCTCTTCAGTCTGCCTGTCCATCTCTCCATCTGTCTCTTCAAGACACATCAAGCCGCATGCCCATCAGCTGCAGTTTTGATAGAGCCGGGAGAGAAACTTAAGGATGCTTACATTTCCACTGTGGAACGAATTCTAAGCGCCAGGGAGAACAGGCAACGTGCAACCAGTAGCCACCTGTCTGTCCCGCTCGGGAGCCTCGCAGGCTGGAGGGCGGCTGGAGAGCGGCGGCGCCCGGCGGCGACGTGGGCGCCGTGGGCCGGGAAGCCGGCAGTGCCCACCAACCGCTGCGCCCCGGGACCGCCAACATGAGCAAGCCCGCCGGATCAACAAGTGGGTACCTCTCGGGCAGCCGCGGGGTCCCGGCGCGTGGCCTGGGGAGGGCAGGCTGGGAAGCCGGGGTGGTCCTTCTGCGAGCTCTGAATTTGAGCCCCGGGGTGGGACTCTCGGGCTTGTGTGTCCGTTGGCCTAGGTCTCTTAGACTGTTGCGTTGGAGCGTTTCGTGCAACTAGGAGAGCAATTTCGTTGCTTCTGGATTCTAGTTCTTCCCGGTCTCCCTGGTGTATCAGGAAGGTTGCGACCCGTGGCAGCCCACCGGTCCCGCGAGCGGTGTCTATTTAGCTGTAGGTGCTGAGGGTGGGAGGGGTGAGCCGGGGGCGGGAACTGGGCCGCAGCTCCAGGCGGCGGCACAATAATGCAGCCGCTCAAAAACTCGGAGCTCCAGCGCTCAAAAGCAACTCTGCAAAAAGCGGATTTCGAATGGAATGCTTTGCACCTCGTTTCCAGCTATTTCAAATAATCCTGCAAAACTGGGAAGCAGAAACCATTTAAAAGTCACATTTTCCTTAATCCTAAATCCGCGTAGGTCATAACTGGGGAATGTAAAGTATGGCGAGCCAGTCTAGCAAAGAGAGGAGCAAATCCCTAATCCCGAGGACTTTCCGAGCCGGAGCCCAGCACCGGCCGGGAGTCTGCGGCCTGCTCACTCCGGGACCTTCTTCTTCCAGCTTCTCCTCCCACAGACTGCACTGCTGTAGGTGACCTCTGCTGACTTCCCAAAATAGGAGTTCAGGGCAGCCGTGCGTTTGCCAGCACAGAATCTGCAGAACCTGGGAGTGCGTAGGCCTAAGCCGGCGGGGAAGGCGCCTACGCGGTGCTCAAATCTCCCCGGGCTTTCCAGTTCCCGCCTTCCACGGGCCGGGGGCTGTGAGTTCTAGGGCATGCGTACAGTGCGCACACCCTGGAATCCTCCGGCCACCGGTGAAGTTTCCTCCCTATACCATTTTTGGCGCTCTCTGTGAGTTTCTTCCCGCCCCCTCCCCCTTCACTCGCCCTCATTGTCCAGGGTCTTTGAAAGTTGGAAGAGTCTTGGTTACTTCTGGGGACTGATAATGAAGTCTCACTTAGGATGGATATGGTTCCCGCCTCCGCCTCTCTGCCCCGTAAGAAGTAGCTTGTGTTTTCATTTTGTGCGTTTGTTTTGATTTGGGTGCTGAGTTTAAAAATTAAAGTGAACGTCAACAAAATGAGAAAGAAAAAAAGAAGGAAAGAAAAGGAAAACGTTCAGAACTAGGGTCGAGGGAAGGAACCTTCGCCACAACTTCAGTGCTCAGCCAACTCTTGGGCAGGACCACCGTTCCCATTAGCCTTGGCCTATCCTTGCCCTGGTTGACAAAAAAAAAAAAAATCTGGGTGAGTGTCTTTACCAAGAGAATCAGGAGGAGGCCATTCCCATTGCAAACCTCCACTGCAAAAACCGAGAGAGAAGCCCGGGCAGGCAGGCCTCCTGGCACGTTCACCTTGGAACAGCCAAACCTGTCTCTGAGATTTGGGGGAGGTTTGCTCTTTTGAAGCTCAAAGCTTCAGCGAAGTTGAAAAGTGGGGCCTCATAGGCTAGGGGAGGGGTGGGTGCAAAGTTCAGCTTTCGGCTCTGCACCCCAGCTCTGGGAACTAGACAGAGGCTGATAGACTCCGGATTTGGGAGTCAGAGTGGGCACATGACGTGCGAAGGCACTTTCAGGGGAAACTTGAGTTTTCTAACTTAACAAGCCTTGGATATTAGCCCTTGCAGGCCTTGAGACTCCAGTCAATGCCTGATGGCTCTTAAGAATTTGCTTTCTGAGTGAGGGAGGAAGACCCTGCAAAAAGTGCCGCTTCATCCAGGTTTTCAGACCCTGGCTGTGGCCAGCGGAAATTCTGTGGCCCTGCGACCCAGGCAGGGAGCCGCTCGGAGAGCAGCGGGGAAGGTCTGGACCCTGCGCTGCAGGGAGGTCTTACTCGCCCGGCTGGAGAGCAGAGCCTTGTTACCCGGATCCCCGCCTGGGTGGTACCAAGACCCTGGCCAGTCACCCTTGCAGCCCAGACTAACTTCTTTCAACAGCCTCTGATGGTAATTACAGTAATCGAAGCTGCCATATATCTTTAGGCAATTATGACACACAAAAAGCCCGAGGGGACCCCCTGGAGAGGGAAGTTAAGAACCGTTTTCCAGCCTCAGGAAACTCGCTTGACTCACGTCTGAGCTCGCCTGGCTTGCTAAAAGAGAAGAGCTTCGCCGCAGTCAACCAGCTTGTCTGTGACCCCAAGTCACCTTAACGTGGCTGGGTGGCGGGGTCTGAGGCGTCGACCTTCTATGCCCTGGAATTTTCGCTTCCCTCCCTTCTGTGCCCCGCCCCAACTCTCTGGCTCTCCTCTGCCTGGATGGGGAAGCCAACCCTTAAACGAGGCCGAGCAGTAAGCCCAAGTGGTGACAGTCGGGCATCCTGACCGGTGAGCCAGAAAGGGGTCATCCACCCTGAGCTAGCCTTCTGGCTACGCTCGGGTTCTCCAGAGATATGTGACCATAGGCTCCAATCTGGATGGGAAGGCCGGGGAAGAGGGCCGCCCCTGCTTCCCCTTCGGGCTCACCCTCAGTGCTGCCGGGAAGAGACGGGCAGCTGGGGCGACAGTGCTACTGAGCCCTTAATAGGGGCCTCAAGCGACCAGAGGGAGGAGAACTTTGGAAGACCTGAGCTCCGCGTCCACTGTTTCCACAGGGAGTGCTGCGCAGCAGGTCTCGTGGCCGCGCGGTCTGAGTTGTCTGGGGAGTAGTGACAGGCCCCAGGGGGTGAAGGACAAGACCCACCCTTGATTCACTCCAGTCCCTCCCTTCCCCAACACAATCTCCGCTCTTGCCCTGCGGGAGAGGGGGCACCGAAGCGGTGGCCTCAACGCCGAACGCCTCCCCCGCCAGCCTTTGTCGCCGTCCGAATTCCCATGCTACTCTTTTTTGACGGGTCACTGGTGGCTCTCTGGGCAGGTGCTGCGGCGGGGTTGTAATTACCCCGGCTGAGCCGGGTCCTTACCGACATCCCCCTGCCGCCTCCCCCGCGCTCCCCCCTCCACCTGAGGAGGAGGCCAGGGCCCGGAGTGCAAGCCGCCTCAGGCGCCTCGAGGCTCCCTGGTTAAGTTCCTATTTCCCGGCCTCTGCGGGCAGCGTCCTCACCTCCCCAGCTCCGCCGGCGCGGCTCCCCACTGCTGCCTCTCCCGCCCCCAATCTCGGTTCTCCCGCAGCGGCTGTGGGGTTCCCACGAGGCCCGAGATCGCCTGGTCCCGGGCTGGAATGCCTTTGACCCGTAGCGATGGGAAAATCAGGTGTTAATTGTTGACTAATTTATTTTAATGATAATGTTAACACTTTTATAAATATCCCCATTGTTTCCGAAAATTTGTCTTCGTCTGTAACTTGCTTCAGGCACTTGTTGGACTCAAGCCTGAGAGAAAACACGTACCCCTTCCTACTGCCCCCTTCCTAACACACCCAGGGCCGCCAGGCTTGGAGAGGCCGAGCAAAGTTCCCCGTGAGTAGCAATCCCAGACAAATTAGAGCCATTCAACAAACAAAAACAACTCCCCCGTCCTCCAGCAGCAGAAAAAAAAAATAAAACAAACAAAAAGCCGCAGAAGATGCCACCACTACGTAGGGGGTTAAGGGAAGAGACCAGTGTTTGGCGGAGAGGACTTGGGGGGAAAGGAGGAGAGGTGGCTACCTCTGGCTCCCCCAAGGAGAAAGCCATCAATTGGGTACCTCCGCTCTTGCTCAGACCGGCTACTTCCCTCCCCCTCAACTTTTTTTCTGAAAGAAATAATTTCTCAATCTCGCACCACTAAGCATTTTTTTCCATAGGTAAAAAGAAAGTTGGGCAATTACCACTACCCTTATTATCATTAATAATCTGAGTATTAGCATCACAATAATAATCCTAATAATAACAACCGCCGGGCTCAGCTCAGAGAAAGCTCGATAGCCTTCCAGCTGCCAACCCCGGTTCCAGTCGTGTTTGTTTTTCTTCTTTTTCCCTTTTACATTTCAAGTTTGTCTTCTTGCGCGCTCACTAACAACTTTTTTTTTTCCTGTTAAATGCAAGAGCAGAGGAAGGAGGCAGCCAAAGTTTCGGCGGAGCAGAAAGGCAGCGGCGGGCGAGCTGCAGCCCGGGCCTGCTGTAATCTTTTATTCCAAAATGGGTCTCGGCGATTAGAGGAGACCCAAATACATGTAGCGGTGCATGAATAATGCTCATTGTAGGAAGCTGACACTTGCTCAGGGAAAAAAAGTTTGGCTATAAAATCTCTTCATTATTTGCTTTTAGCGCAGCTCCGATGCTAATCCCCTCAGAGGTCAGATTGCTTAGCATCTCTCTCTCCCCCTCTCCCCTTTCCTCCATCTCCTCCTCCCCGCGCTCCCTCTCACCCTTCCCCTGGTCTTTCAGGCCGCATTTTAGATATCCCTTGCAAAGTATGTGGTGACCGCAGCTCCGGGAAGCACTACGGGGTCTATGCTTGCGACGGCTGCTCTGGATTCTTCAAGAGGAGCATCCGAAGGAACAGGACCTATGTCTGCAAGTCTGGAAACCAGGTACAACCCAGGGTTGAGCTGCGCGGCTCCCCTCTGCGTCCCCGCCACCACCCTCTTGTTCCCATTTCTGCCAAGGCTGCCTCTGAATTCCCTGATCTCGGTCCTCTTCCCTCCTCCGTCTCAACCTTGGGTGGCCCTTTGGGTCCGTGAAGGCCAGATTAGGTTAGGGAAGGCAAATGAGTTTACAGGAGAGAATCAGAACCCCCACGGATTTTCTAGGCCCACACCCAGTCTGAAGGCCTGCCCAGAGAACTCGCGGAAGCCAGCAGCCCCTCAGGCTGCCCGCCCTTTGCATTCCCACGCTTAGCAGCAGCCAAGCTCAGTCTAAGACCACTGAGCCAGGGCCATCTCCACCTTTAGCTAAGACTCCAAAGTGAAAAAGCAGTGCCGTGCCAGGTGCTGGGTCCATTTAAGGCTCTGCGGACAGACGGACGCGGGGCTGCTCTGGAAGTAGGCAGGTGTAAGGACTCAGAAAAGTGCAGAGAAGACTCAGAGGAAGTTAGGATCCTAATCAAGCTGCCCTTGCTTCTTCCTTTTCTGCTTACAGGATGAACCCGCTGAGTTGCATTTCAGTTTGGCAGGGGCTGACCTATCTCACAGACACAGGGCAGTTAGGAAACTGAGCTGAGCTCAACTATAGCTTCCAAGCAGAGCTACTCCATTCCCAGGTCAGAGACTCCTGTCAACCTAGTCGGTCAGCCTTCTGTCTCCACACTTGATTCACCTTTACATAGAAGTCTCCCCTTCACTCCTCCCTGACTCCCAAGAGTTCCTTAGTCAGGAGGCATCCTCAGGCAACCAAAATGATGATCACCCACTAGTAAATGCATAGGACACACGTCAACTCACAGTCATCTGGTGCTAGTGAATTATTGTGAGTTCTTGTTCAGACAGAACATTTGCTCTTAACCATTCCTGACAGATTTTGATTGACAGCACACAGGAGAAGACGTGTTTAGGTAGATAAGTGATTTTGACCTCTGCAGCCCCTCACCTGCTCTCTTGGGTTCTCCGTGTCTAGCTCACCAATACACACACAATCCTATATACACATATGGGATTGTATCCCAGAAGCTCCATAGGTTTGAGAGTCTGTAGAGTGCCAGGTGTCTACCTTGAATACTGTTGTTGTTGCTGTTGTTGGGAGGTCTTGGTCTGTAGCCTATGCTGGGTAGAAACTCAAAATCTTTCAACCTCAGGAGTGGGTCACTGCGCCAGGTCACATTATCTTAGACATCTTTTATGTGTATCTAACAGACAGAATTAGGAAATCTGAGGTGGTGTGCTTCCAAGAAGGTAGTCCTCAATTCGAAGACATCTATGTCAGACCACGGTGATCGCAGAGAGGTGATAGCGACCCCATCAGGCCTGTGGCCTTTCCTTGGCAACAGGAATAAAGATGTCGACTTGAGGCTCCCCATCCTTCTCACTGACTCCTGATCCTTACATACATTTGATGGGACTGAAAACCCACTTAAGACATTTTGCCCTTACACATTTATCCAGATACTGGAGAAGATATTCCAATTGGACATTCAACTACATTTAATAAGTCATTTGAGGGCCGGGCAGTTGTGGTGCACGCCTTTAATCCCAACATTTGGGAGGCAGAGGCAGGCGGATTTCTGAGCCCAGTTTACAGAGTGAGGTCCAGGACAGCCAGGGCTACACAGAGAAACCCTGTCTCGAAAAAACCAAAAAGAAAAAAAAAAGTCATTTGAAACTCTTCACACTTAGCTGTTTTACTGCAGGCCAAAGATGCTCTGATGACTTCTAGGAACTAAAAATCCAAGTTCTTCTTCTCTTGTTCTAAGACTAAGTAAATATCATTTCTATTTTTATCAACAGCACTGATGGCATTTAGAAGTCACTATGAATGTCTATCTACCTTTACTTTAAATAAATCAACATATTTTGCTTTGGGATGGTTCAGTGTCTATGCATGCTGAGTATATATGCTGTGAAACATCCCCAGCCCAAGTCAATGTACTTTAATTGGTGATGAAAATTAGATGAGTTGCTCTTCTGTGTAATTTTCCTTATGGATATTTCAAGAAGGAAATATACTCATCCCAACTTCAGTGTTTATGAATACCTAAAATTGTGAGGCAAAATTAAAATATTTTTCTGTGTATAAAATACTTACACAGAAGGCTGGGAATCTCACCCAGTGGAAGAGTGCTCTCAGCCCTGGGTTCCAACGGAAGCATTTCAAAACAAAACATATACATGTATCTAAGTACATGTCCCTCAGTAATCACACTGAAGCAAGCAAACACTAAAGGAAACATTATCTGAGCTTGCTGTGGTGGCAAGAAGCAGCAGGAGGAGCACAGATTCAAGGCCAGCCTAAGCTACACAGTAAATTTCAGGTCATCCTGAACTGTAGAGCGGGAAGACTATGATCTGGGGATACAGCTCAGTAGTGGACACAGGCCCTACTCTGCATTCAAAACCAGCACCAAATAACTAAACGGGAGGAGGAAGCCTTACCTCTTAATGTTGTTTGTTTTGTTTATTTTAAACAGGGTCTCACTCTGTAGTCCTGGCTGCCTTGGTCTCACCAAGGTCTATCTGTCTCTGCCCCCTGGGTACTGGAATTAAAGTGTGCATTAACACAACCCAGCTAAATCTTCTTTTTATATACTCTCTCTCCTCCCACCACATATAAAATTACATAAGATATTTGTTTGCTCATCCCTATCAGATAAATCCTCCTGATTTTCCTCTGCCCTTCAGCTCTGCCCCCACAGTCTCTCTGGTTGTCACCTCAAATTCCCTGTGGATCTAGGCTGAGACTAGTCCTTAATACCCCAAGGTTGTCTCTGCTTTGTGGTTGTATAAGGCTGGCTTAACTACAAAAAGCAAGGACATAAAGGTGTAATGAATGAGTGGTCAAGGTTTACCTATCAGATCAATGGGCTCACTCGGAGGATGGCGGCAAACAATGCATTCGAACCGGAAAGGCAGCAAAGGTGGCTGGGGGGGGGGGGGGGGGCTAACCCGCAGGCGAGCTTCTAGCTGAGATCAGGACCAGGTCGCTGTCTTCGGTCCTGAAAAAGTCTTCTGTGCGCTGCTCCGCTACTGTTTCCTTCTTGAGCTTCTTTTAGCATGAGGAGACCTCGAAAATCAGGAAAAACCTTTCTCTTTGTCCAAAAAGAGAGGTTGAGGACTGATCTTCTTGTCCCAACCCTGGGAATCCCAGACCCTTACGTACCTGGTAGTGCCCAAGGTTCTCCTATTTCACTGGGTCCAGATATCTGTCCCAAGTTGGGGACTGGCCAGAGTCCCTACACTGGACCTCCTACCCCAGGACCAGGGTTCTGTCCCCATCTAAGGGCTATGGGAGGCACTGACTGCCTTCGGTCTGTTTCAGGGAGGATGCCCCGTAGACAAGACACACAGAAACCAATGCAGGGCGTGTCGACTGAAGAAGTGTTTGGAAGTCAACATGAACAAAGATGGTAATCAGTACATGCTTTTATTCTTCTAATTTTGATTGGGTAGTAAGTAAATTATATGTACAGAAAATAGATGGCACTCCTATGCATGTAAATCATTTCCCCAACAGAACTCTCCTCTCCAGATGCTGGGAACTGGCCTCAGGCTGTCAGTTGTAGACTCTGCAGCAGTCCCCAGCTGACCCCACAGTGTTCCAGGAAGCCCCATGTTCACACTAGAAACTTGCACCCCAAACCCACAGTCACCAAGACAGTGCTTGTGGGGCAGGAATCCCACACCCTGTTGCATATTTCCTGCTTAGGATCCAAACCCCATTTCCCACTTTGTCTCTTCTTGCAGTCTTTTGTAACCTCTATAAGATCTCTCGCTCAAATCTTTGTGGAACTCTCCAAGCACAGATTTCAGGTCTTCGTTGGCAAATTCAGTATAGCCATGGAGTTGGCCCTAAGTTTTTTTCAAGAGCCTTTTCTAGGTGGACCAGAAGAGAGAGAAGGGGGTTAGCTAAAGAGGAAGGATGACACACAAGGATGTCGCTCACAACCCAGGGCCCAAATTCAAGCCAGACCTGGGCCTTAAATAAGTTCAGGATTTAGATAAAGCTCCAAGCTGCATTTCCCGGCCCTCCTCAGGTCTGGGCTTTTCGAGGACATCGTGGGCCTGGGAGAAGGTGGAGGAAAGGCTGGGGATGCTGTGTAGTGAATCTTGGTGTGGGGGCTGCCTGTCTGGAGTGCCCTCTCTCTGACTGCTCGGGAAGCAGGAGGGAGCATCCAACCTGTTGAACTTGTGTATTGACAACTTGTCACGCTCTGCGGGTGGAAGATTGCCCTGAATTAATTTGTTTGTTTAAACTGTTGGTGGTAATTGTCACATCTCCCAAGCCTTCCTCCCTGCACATTTGGAGACAGCTCGCCCCTGTCCCATCCCCCAGCGTTCCTTGGGCTCAAGTCCTTTTCTTTTGGGGCCTTGGAGGCCAAAGTCACTTGTGGGGGAGACCTGGAGGTGGGGGGGGGATCCATCTCTGCGGCCCTGATTGCATGAGATCCTCCCTTTCTTGTTAGTGGGAGCAAGGGCGTCTTGTTATTTCCGAGACCCTTGGTTTCCCTGAGATCTCTGGGTAGGAAGGACCGATGAGCATCTCCCTCACTCTCGTCCATCTCAGATCCCTGCCTCCCATCCGTGCCAGGAAAACGTGCCCAAGCGCCCTGCAACACGTGCCCTCTCTCCTCTTCACCTCTGCCCCTTTGGTAACCTTGCGGGTCTTTAACGATGGAGCCGCAGTCCGCTGCATCCAGGCCTGTGTCCATCTGTTTGTCTCTGTAGCTGTGCAGCACGAGCGGGGGCCTCGAACGTCCACCATCCGCAAACAGGTGGCCCTCTACTTCCGTGGGCACAAGGAAGACAATGGGGCCGCTGCGCACTTCCCCTCCGCGGCGCTGCCAGCCCCCGCTTTCTTCACAGCCGTCACGCAGCTGGAGCCTCATGGCCTGGAGTTGGCCGCTGTGTCTGCCACTCCTGAACGGCAGACTCTCGTGAGCCTGGCTCAGCCCACCCCCAAGGTTAGTGGCTTTGCTGGGTCCAAAGAGTCTCCTCTTAAGCAAAGGGAGAGGGTAGCCACGCTCAATTCTGAGCTTAGGCGCGGTCTGGGAAAGATGGAGGGATTCCCAGATGCTCACCCCGAGTCTCCAGTTCCTTCTGTTGAGCCAAAGATGCTGATGTTTAATGCACTGTAGACCACCCTCTGGGCGGCTCCAAACGCACACTCCTGGGGATGGGGGGTGGGGGCGGTGGAGGCCAGAAACCGGCACCTTTAGGGAACGCTAAATCGGTTGGTGAGTGGAGCTAATTCCAGAGTGCAGCCTCCGGTGCTCCCAGAGGCAAGAACTAACCATCACAGAAGTTGGCTCCACCTGGGAGAAGGAGCCTCCTGAGATGCCCCGGGATCTATAATCTTGGACGATTTCAGAGCAAGAGAGAAAAATGTAGAAATCACTGCTAGAAAGGCTGTATTTTTGTTCTGCCCTTACCCACAATAAACAACTCCAAGGGTTGGTCCTACCAGCAGGGTCACAGCCTGAAGTATCTGGGAAGGCTGCCACCTAGGGACTGCACTGCAAGCCAAGGCCCCCACTGAAGGGAAAGAACCCAGGATTTCCCCCCAGAGGCGGCCAGCTGCAGCCTCACACTGCAGGAAAGCCAAACACCTGGGCACATACACACGCACAATATTTAATATTGCTTTCTTACCCTTGATGTGTATAATAAGCTCTGGAAAGTAGTGTTATGAATATGTTGTCAGTTATGAATGGGAATGCTCTGTGAATGATTAAGATGTCTAATTGAAATATTTCCATAATATACTAATCCTTTCTAAAAATACTCGCATGCATATTTGTGTTTGGGATGCCTATTAATTTATACTTTTTTCTCATCTATTTTTATTTACACAAATGCAAGCAGTTCTTGTCTAAATTGGGAGCCAGACCTGGAACTTGGCTCAGCCCAAGAAAATTTTGCTGCAGGGGACAAAATCACCAGACACCCCTTTGGAAGACAGAAGCCCCCAAAGAAAGCAAATGTGTCTCCCCCAGTAGACATTTCCCAAATTCTGTAGATAGAGATGTTTGAAGGCAACTGATGTTTAACCAGAGCAGCCCAGCCTCTGCTTAACTAGTGCATTGAAATGTCAGCCGTTTCTGCTGGAGTTGCCTCACTTGTCTTTCTTCCTCCTCTCAGTATCCTCATGAAGTGAACGGGACCCCGATGTATCTCTATGAAGTGGCCACTGAGTCTGTGTGCGAGTCAGCCGCCAGGCTTCTTTTCATGAGCATCAAGTGGGCAAAGAGTGTGCCAGCCTTTTCTACTTTGTCTTTGCAAGATCAGGTACGACCAACAGTGTACTGAGGGTGGGAAAGGAGGAAGAGTGCTCGGTCTTGAGCCGGATGTCACCAGCAAGGCAAGCATGCTTTCTGAAAAAAACAAGGAAGCCATTTATCTTTAACAGTATCCTTCTAGAGTTTCAAAATATCTATGGAATAATTAGTTAGAAATATAACTATGGCCAGGCAGTGGTGGCAGACACCTTCAATTCCAGCACTTGGGAAACAGAGGCAGGTGGATCTCTATGAGTTCGAGGCCAGCCTGGTGTACAGAGCAAGTTCTAGGACAGCCAGAGTTCCACAGAGAAACTCTTGTCTTGAAAACAGAAAGAAAATGTAATTACGTTATTTCAGTGTAGCTGGATGTGCTGTAGGTAAAACACATATAGAAATACATTATATCTTTTTAAAGTTTCATTGAAACATCAAAATTAAAATCTTAGTATTCTCTAACACCAGCGAGGAGCCAAGGGCAAGGCTGAGGCAGGAGTCTGCAGCCAGCTTGAGCTACAAGGAAAACCGTTGGTAAAATGGTGTTTTCTTACAAACACTCAAGCTGAGAGGAATAGAAGGTGATAAGAGTATTTATTCCCTGGTGAGAGTTTGTATCTTCAACTGTCTACTCCACTGTGCCATGTACATTTTTGGCTACTGATTTATTACTGTGTGGAACCAAGAGGTGTGGTGCACATGTCCTGTGGACTAGTATCTCGTTTGGTTTGTTCCTGTTGGTCTGTTTGGAGGCCCTGCTGGAGCTCAGATCTAGGGCCTCGTGTGTGAGAGAGAAACGTGCTATTGCTGGACTACACCCCTGCTTTCTTTCTTGACTCTTTCACTGCTTTTAGAGCTTTTGGAAACAAAAAAAAAGCAATTTTACATAATTCTTTAGTTATAAATGATTTTCAGAAGAAAATTATGCACAAGAAAACCTTGCATTTCAGCAAATCCCATACATATTGTTGTTGGGAAAATAAAAAAAATACTAAAAATGTCATTATGACATAATGACATTTTTTCTTTGTTGTTGTTGTTGTTTTGAGACAAGCTTTCTCTGTGTAGCCCTGGCTGTTCTGGAACTTGCTCTGTAGACCAGGCTAGCCTTGAACTCATAGAGATCGACATGCTTCTGCTGCCCAAGGGCTGGACTAAAGGTGTTTGCCACCACCACCTGGCCATAATTATATTTCTAACTAATGACTCCATAGGTTGATACGTCTTTGTCAATATATTTTTAATCTTAAGAGAAAGAAAGAGGGGCTGGAGAGATGGTCCAGCAGTTAGGAGCACTGGCTGTTCTCCCAGAGGATCTGGAGTCCATTCTCAGCACCCACATGACAGCTCACACCTGTCCATAACTCCAGTTCCAGGGGATCTGACACCCTCACACAGACATACATATAGACAAAACACCAATGCACATAAAATAAAAATAGATTATTTTTTTAAAAAAAGAAGAAGAAAGAATCAGGGTAACCACAATTACTGGCTCTTGAGGGCACTCACAGGAATTTAGTACAATCCTTTCCCCAAAGGCTAATACACTTTTTTTCTTTTCTTTTTCTTCTTCTTTTTTTGGTCAAGCCTGGACCTTGCACATGTCCTGTGAGTGCTAAGCAAATGCTCTGCCACTGTGTCCCCATGGACCCCTCATACACAGTTCTCAAAGCAGAGAGTTTAGCTCTTTTCATACCTAACTAATCATAAGCGCGTCCTTCCAGATGCTTCTTCAAGGAGGGCAAGCAGTGTGCCAAACACACGCGCCTCCTGGCATGAGACATGACCACAATTACTGTTTACCTGTAATTTAAAAAATATTCCCTGTGTAGCCGGGCGGTGGTGGCGCACGCCTTTAATTCCAGCACTTGGGAGGCAGAGGCAGGCGGATTTCTGAGTTCGAGGCCAGCCTGGTCTACAAAGTGAGTTCCAGGACAGCCAGGGCTACACAGAGAAACCCTGTCTCGAAAAAACCAAAAAAAAAAAAAAATTCCCTGTGTTTGATGCAATAAAAAAATTTAAAAGCATTTAAAAATTAAGCATTTTGGTCTAGTGAATTTAGTTACAAACCTTCACGAGTCTTAGCTTTCAGAAGTAAATTAATTATTTTATATAAATCACCCATTTTTTGACATATTTCTAAACATGGAGAATTGTTTTCAAGGTTGTAGGGCCTATCTTTGACCAGATTTACTGGTTACGTTTATTCTTTTGCTTCCCTCTGAGTGTGAGTGTGTGTGTGTGTGTGTGTGTGTGTGTGTGTGTGTGTGTGTGCGCGCGCGCGCACACACATGTATAAATTGGCTATTTTTTTTTTCTGAAAATAAGAATTTGTAGACTCTAATTCTAATAAAATTCACTTTTTGTCTGCCACTTAGCAAACCACAGTGAAGTGGAATTCAGTGTATTAATTTGGAAAAGGAGCCAGGTTTTCATTTTAAATATTCAGTAGCACATTTTATTAGAATGAAGATGGCGGGCACCTTGATGCTGTCCACTTATGAGTCTCAGAAAAATCAGGCAGGGAGATGAGGTAAACTCAGCAAAACCCGATTAACATAATTACACCCTGATTTTCCCTCCTGCCTCCTGGGAATTAGTGAATTCTCCCTCCCTCTCTCTCCAGGAAGATGGGAACCTGACCTAGAAGCTTAGTCACACGGAGTTCAGTGCTTTCCACCAGAGCAGTCCACTTGCCTACTGCTGCTGTCATTTGGTGGAGCACAGAGACAGTTTCTAGGTGGCCAGCAAGTTTCTAGGTAGAAGCAAGGGCTTGAGGGGTTAACTCCTTCCTGAGGGGAATGAACTTTGACAAGCTGGAGACCTGGCTGAAATGCCTGTGTGTGTCTACAAGAACCGCTTCAAAAAGCAAAATGTGGGAGATAAGGGGGAAATGGATTATTTGGGGGGGGGGGAAATGTACCAAGACAGGCATTTAAAACACTTTAACGGAAATTTACATATGGAAATTGTTTATAAATTTATAAATTACACACTATATTATATTATACGTCTATTGTATGACAGCTGATGCTTTTGGAAGACGCGTGGAGAGAACTGTTTGTTCTCGGAATAGCACAATGGGCCATCCCGGTTGACGCTAACACTCTACTGGCTGTATCTGGTAAGAATTGCACAATTTAATGACTTTGTTGTAGAAATTACCATAAAAATACATTACTGAAAAAAGAACAACATGTAAAGAATAACAAATTCCTGCTGAACAATAGAGTATACCTGTCATTTATAAATCTATATTTAAATGCAAATAATGTTGTTTCGTTGTATTCATGACTGCTTGCATTGTTATTTAAATGCAAATTACTGTGTTTGTTATCATCCAAGAGAAGATTTTATATTAACTTTCATACAATATAGCCAGTTTACATGGAACCAGATATCTCAGAGGGACAATTGGATAGATATTGATATGCAGGATTTTGTCAAAAATCAATATTAAAACATGAAAATGCCTTCATATTAGAGTATTTATCCCAGATTGCAATTCTAGGCATGAACAGTGACAACACAGACTCCCAGAAGCTGAACAAGATCATATCTGAAATACAGGCTCTGCAGGAGGTGGTGACGCGGTTCAGACAGCTCCGATTAGATGCCACTGAATTCGCCTGTCTGAAATGTATTGTCACTTTCAAAGCTGGTAAGCCTACACACACCCCTATCTCTTGCCACCCCATTCATGCAGCTGCCTCAAAGTCTAGCTTTAGACTGACTTGTAGGGAGGAAAAAAGAAGGGAAGAAAATGGGTGGGGGTTACGTGGTGTTTTCTAGGGTTGAAGACTTGCGCACCCTTCCACTTCCCATGCCCTGTGTGCCCAAGGTACTCCCTTTGCTGTCTCTCAAAGTTTCCTGGTCTCCATTTCTAGTTCCTACACACAGTGGTTCTGAACTGAGAAGTTTCCGGAATGCTGCCGCCATTGCAGCTCTCCAAGACGAGGCTCAGCTAACTCTCAACAGCTACATTCATACCAGGTGACCGCTATTTGCTGGGAACGTGTACTTAAGACAATTGCCTCCACTGTGAATGCTCCAGCAGGCAGTAAGAAGCCAGTTCGAATGTCCTGGCTAATCATCATGTTGCCAGCCAGTTAATTGAGTTTAGGATCCATGTCCTCACCTGTCTCTAGAGGGGAGGGTGAGAGGGGCGAAGTGAATTAGGTGATGTGTGTGCGAGTGGAGCGCACTGCTGGGCACAGTGCGCTATGTTGGCCAAACAAGTTGGCCAACCAAAAGGATGCACGCATTTGTGAGTCTGGGCATGGAGAGAGTCAGAAAGCACCAAAGTCGGAAACATTAGGCTGATAGACTAGAAAAGACACAGATTGTCGTTAGACAGGTGCGCTTCTCCACAGGCCAACCCCAAGTTCAACGAACACAGAGCTTTTCTACAAAGGCCATCTTGGCTCTGGACATGACTGTTGGTGTCTGCTGAGTTTATCTAGGATTCCACCACCCACAACTTCACCTCTGTCTAAGCAGGGCCCTCTAACTGATGTAGAAATTGGTAGAAACTCTCCAGCATGGAGGATCAAGGAAGTTCCCCAGGCCCAGCACCAGTATGGTCTTTCTGAATCTATTTTTGAGGCACAAAAATGGCAGGCTTTAAAAAGAGTAATGAGACCTCCTTAGCTTCCTAAGCTGGGAGTGTGGTGGATCTAAGGTTGGAATACAATTAAGACTAAGGGCTAATGTTCAGCATCTCAGCAGGGGCCGTAGAAACCTCAATGGAGACAAGCACATGGGCAAAGGCCATTAATGCCCCCTACCTAAGGGGTCAGAGAAATCCCAAGTCAGCAGTATCCATTTAAGTACTAGGAGATCCCTATTTATGTTATACATCACCCCTTCAATGTTGAGGGAATAAACTTGTACTGCGTTTATTAAACAAATGAACAAACAAAAAACATTGAAATGATCTGGCTTGGTAGTTTATGTATGTACTCTTCTCCACCGTAAAGTGCTACGGCTGGAGATTTAAAACCCACATTGAGCTGTAGAATATAAATCATAAGCACTCAACTTTGTAATTTAGAATTACAGAACAGTACACAGTCTGATCGTATTTCCCCCATTAAACTCTGACTTGTGTGTCGAAACTAAGTGAGCTGGGAGTATATTCAGAACACTGAGTGGAGAACATAGAATTCAGTTACTGGTTCAGCCTGGCTTTTGCTAGGTAGTCACTCTGCATAGGTGGGGTGATGTAAATTATCACCAAGGACAAGAGACTGCCCTTACCCTTGTGTGAAGCAGACAGAAACACCACCTTCCGTTCAAATAGGAGAGGGGAGATAGGGAGGAGTGGGAGGGAGAAATTCTAGTTGGGAAAGAATAGGCAGACCCAGAAAGGTTGGCTAATGAAGAGGATACGTGAAAGGGGCTTCTCATGGTGGAGTGATTTCAGTAAGGAAGGTGGGTGCAGCCCCTGAGGCAGGGGGCAGCGTGAGGTGGTATATGAGGTGCTGAGGACCTCTGAGAGGGCTCAGTACTCCAGGTAGGGTGGCCTGGGAGAATCCCATCCCAGGTTATCACAGTCTAACCTTATAATTGGAGTTATAGACAGGTGTGAGCTGCCATTGGGTGATGGAAATTGAACCTGGGTCCTCTGGAAGAGCAGCCAGTGCTCTTAACCACTGAGCCATCTCTCCAGCCTCTCCCCTCCCCACAGTCTTGTCTTCTCTACAGTTTGACCAGCTGTGTGGGTCTCTGTAGTCAGCATCACCTACTGATCTCCTGGAAAAAAGCAACTCCCTAGTGAGGACTGGGAGCTACACTAATTATGGGTAAACAAATAAAAATTAAGAGAGCCGTTTGATAGTGTCCATTATCAACACTAGGAAGCTCTTCTCTAAGGTGGCTGACCTAGTCAGTCAGTTTCTTAGCCCAGTTAACAGTACCAGGCATGAGTTCATCTTGTGCAGTGGCCATTAGATCCTCTACAGAATAATCTTGAGCAACCAGACACACTGACGCGCACACTGCTTTTGTTTCTAGGTGGTACTCTACTGCATATATAATAAGCTGTTCTTACTGACTAAGTGACCAGTTCTTTCCCAGCTAGAGAATAAAAGGAGTGGAGGGGCTGGGCCCCTAATCCACTTGCAGACAATCAGGAGCTAACACTTGGCTTGGGTGCGGCTCAGAGAATAGTACTTGATTGCTGTGCACACAAGACTTGGGTTCATCCCGGCGCATGCATAGGGCAGTTGGGTGTCTGTGGTTTCTGGATTGTCCCAGATCCATCCTTTCCAGACTGTCTGCAGCAGCTTCTTAGAGGGGAAAGTTTCCATGTTGGGCAGATGCCACGGACATAGAGTAGAGACTGTCTAGGCATCTCTGCTGCCTCAGCTGTGCAGAGCCCTCTCTGCCCAATCCTGGAGAGAGAAACAGAACCTCAGAAGAGAGAAGTGACCAAAACCAAAGGACGGCCTAGCAGATTGCTCAACACACAAAGCAAATGATGAAACTTAGCTGTTTTGCCTTTCTGTTTGTTAATGTGGTTGTTTGGTATTTTTGTTTGGTCGACAGTTTTTTGTTTTTGTTGTTTTTTGGTTATTGCTGTCTGATTGACGGTCTCATTCTGTAAGCCTGAATTCACTCTCACTGTGTAGTCCAGGCTAGTTTTAACTCATGGCAATTGTTCAGTCTCTGCTTCCCAGGTCTTGGGATTATAGGGATGAGCTGCCATATCTCACAGTTTTTTTTACTCTGGATAGATGTCATTTCTGTATCACCTTAAGTGTGCTCTGGTGCCCTGTCCAGAGTTTCTATAAAACTTGATACAATGAGATCCAAGCAGGAGTCAGAGTGACTTACAAGCTTTATGTCTGGCTGAATGGAATTCTTCTTTGTCCAGAGCAAAGAGTTGAATGTGGAAGTTGTACTCCTAGACTCTCTCTGTAGAGTGGGGCTGTTGGGCAGTTAAACACAGTTAGCAAGGTCCTGTGAAGGGATTTGATGTCTCTCAGTTTCTGGCACCCGCGACTGAGTGGGAACATTGCTCAGTCACACAGTATCTCTGGAGCTCGGTTTTAGGTAGGCTTTACTTAGTGGAGGCATGCTTTTCTGCAGAGGGTATTGATGCCTGACTCCAAACCACTGGCTGGAGTGGGATTAGGGTTTGAGAGGTGGATACAGCATCTAAAGACAGTGGGAAATTGAACATGCACATCTGAGTACAAATGTATGTTGGACATCAAGTAAGGACATTGTTAAGCAATTTTTCACATCTTTAATTATATGCCAATTTCATTGACATGAAAGTTGGGTGTCACTGCCACCCAACAGAACTTAGTCTTTAATTTGCAGTGTAATAAGGGTGGAATTATTCCTGAGAGTGACAAAGTATAATGCCGGAATGATAATTCGGAGAATTGCTTAGAAAAAGAAGCCATCTTATTTGAGAGAAATCATCTGCTCAAAAGTGTTGAGAATTTTAAAATATGAATTCCACTGCCAACTTCATAATCAACCCTGTGGTCATTCCCTACAGTGATAGCATTGCATTTATTATTTGGCCTAAAGTTAGCATCAGGTGTTTTAAACCTGATTTTTCTAGAAATAAAAATGCACTCCCTTTGCTAACATTGAGATAGATATCGATAGATGATGGATGGATAGATGGGTGGGTGGATGGATGGATAGATGGATGGATAGTGAGTGAGTGAGTAGTGAGTGAGTGAGTGAGCGAGCGAGCGAGCGAGCATGTGATTTGGGCAATGTTATTCCTGTTTTGGAGGATTCCAGTAGTCTACCTGTGAAACAGGGACAGAGCACCTGTCCTGAAGTTACTGCCAGAACAATGTTTCTGAAGAGGCCCGGGTCAGGAAGTTCCCCAGGGGATGGTGTGTGTTCAAGTGTAAGATGTGAGTCACTGCTGTCATGGGGCTCTGACATCGCTTTCCTGGCTTCTCCTATTGCAGATACCCCACCCAACCCTGCCGATTCGGGAAACTCCTGTTGCTTTTACCAGCTTTACGGTCAATTAGTCCATCCACCATAGAAGAAGTGTTTTTCAAAAAAACCATCGGCAACGTGCCGATTACGAGACTACTTTCAGATATGTACAAATCCAGTGACATCTAAGGTCTCCAGCACCCACTTTCCAAGGTGGGGCACTATCAGATGGACGTCTACCATGCAGGACGAGCCTCAAATAACAAGACTTTCTGGAAGGAGAAACCTGGGAGGGAGTGGCCTTCAGAAAAATGCCAATAGACTCAAAACAAGAGCTATGACCTGCTGCTCCCCTGAAACAGGACAGCTGGAAAGGCCAGGTGGTTACAATAGTTACTGTCGCCATGCCCTGGGATGGGGTGAACTGGGGTCACCAGCTCAGGCCAAGCCAGGCGTTCTGCCTCTGACCTAGAAGATCCAGCCGAATCATTCAAAGCTGAAAGACAAGCCATGCTTTCTTCTTTGTAGCGCATAAAGTCAGTTGGTCAACAGTAGCTTTTTGTGTGACATCATCATATACTGCGGCCTTCAGGACTTGGTTGGGTTGGAACATTTACTTAAAAAATAATGCTTAGGTTTTAAATCAAAAGTATTATCAAACGTTTTCCTTCTATCATAATACTTCATTAAGTGGCCTTCAGAACCAAGGGAGTAAGCGAAATGTAGCTTATGCTGTGTGATTTGATTTCCTTTCCCTCCTCCCCACCTTTCTGGTTTTCCTTCTCTTCTCTTCTCTTCTCTTCTCTTCTCTTCTCTTCTCTTCTCTTCTCTTCTCTTCTCTTCTCTTCTCTTCTCTTCTCTTCTCTTCTCTTCTCTTCTCTTCTCTTCTCTTCTCTTCTCTTCTCTTCTCTTCTCTTCTCTTCTCTTCCCGTAGGCAGGCAACCTCATCAAAGGACCTGACGACAAAGGCACTTCTCAGCAAGACTTCAGGGTGAACAGCATGGTTGAGACACAACAGCTCTACAGAATGAACCTCAGTCCAGGGAGGAGGAGTCCAAACAGCAAAACCAAATGACGTGGAGCCAGGTGATTGGGTGAGGTGGTCGCTGTCCCGTCATCAAAGTGCTGAAGCCAAAGGCCATAGGGTCAGCGAGTCACACCAGACGGTGAACAGGGTCGCAAGCCAGAAAGAACTTGAAGGAGATGCGTACTAAACAGGTTCCTGAACATTCCATTGCTAACAGCCTGAGACTCTTGGATGCCTTTCAGAAAACTCTGGTTTCTAATAAAGCCTCAAATGCATATATACACCTCCCCCCTCCCATACCATCCTACACTTTTAAGCTGCTCCTTGGGTATGAATCTATACTTATGGAAATATAGAAACAAACAGTTTTAAATAGCTGCTGTACTTTTCACATTTTGATTTATTAGGTACTAGCACCAAGGGGGGAATTCAGCACTGGCCTAGCATAGTCAAACTTCTCTTGTACAAAGTGAATTAACTGATTTGTGAAGTTAAAAGGTTGTACTCATTGTATTTACAAAGAATAAAAATATATTGAATTTAAGTAAACACTACATGATTTCTTTCCCACCTCTCTGGCTTGTTTGTCCCCATCAGCTACAAGGTGCTAGCATCCCCAGCTGGTATAAAAAAAAACAAAGCTTGGAGTCCTCCAGCACAGAGCAGAAAGAACAGAGCAACAAAGGAATTGCCCATTCTACAGCAAATCGCCTTTGTAAAATGGAGAATAAAGAAATAAAATACAGGGCTGGAGAGGTGGCTCAGCGGTTAAGAGTACTGAGTGCTCTTCCGAAGGTCCTGAGTTCAAATCCCAGTAACCACATGGTGGCTCACAACCTTCCGTAATGAGATCTGACATCCTCTTCTGTAGCCTACAGTGTACTTATATATAATAAATAAATATTTTTTTAAAAAAAATATAAGATCCCATTCCCTATGGCTCTCAGATGTCATTGTATCTGTTAGGAAAATTGCTGCGTGAGGAAGAACAAGGCTGGTGAGCAGTCCCCAGTTCACTGGGTTTCCAGCCTCACCAGTCCTGACCAGGAGTTGCAATCACTGTACTGGTGACTGGCTTGGGAAGGGGACCACAGGCCATGCAGCTGTCCCCAGATTACCAGGAGCACTGAGGGAAATGGTCCTCCCTGCAGCACAGGGGAGACAGCTTGGACATGGGAGGTGGCAGACCAAGCAAGAGCCGGTTTGCCTCTGTCCTCAGCTGAAATGACCTTGCAGATAGGATGCACAGACATTCAACCATCCACACCTTGTCTGCTGACTCTACAGAGAATGGGAAGTCCATCTTGCTCAGGTAGCACAGTGCTAGAAGATTCATCTCTTGTGCACATGGCTCTGGGTTCTAGACTCAGGACCCTACATGAGTAAAAGGTACTCAACTAAGTATGCAAGAGCATCCCTTCGATTCTGTTTGTATTTCACAACTTTAATGCCCATCAACTGACAACATACTGCGGCAGATAGGGAGTGATTAGGTCCTTATGTTTCAGTGAGGGGAAATCAGACTTAGGGAGGAGGGAAGAATGAGTTGCATGGGGTATATGTGACCTATTACCATTTATATAGTTTTGCAACCTACAGACCAAATACTCTTCATAAGCATTTAAATGTTACAGGGAACATTTAATGCAATCGTGAATGGTATAAATGCTTATCCTCCTTGTAGACAGAGGTCAGATCTGGGAAATGGTAAGGTTGGTAAGGGGTAACAAGACCTTGTTGTGTAATGGTTTAGTTATTAATAAACAAAAATGAAAAGCACCTGCGAGATCAAAGGCTAGAACTGATAATACTGGCTGATGGGTCCAGGGCTGTTTATCCACATTTAGTCCAGTTTTGCTTCATTGTTGCAGGGTAGCAATTCCCAAAGCACAAATAAATCAAAGGCTCCACCTCTGTCATTGGGTGTAAGTAATGTATCTGGGGCGGGGGTGGAAAAAAAAAAGCCTTCCCAGATTGAGAAAGCCCATCTGTCAAACGAAGAGTTCTGCACTGATGATTGGTGTTGTTGTTACTGTTTGTTAGTTTGAGACAAGGCCTTGCTGTGTAGCCGTGGCTAGCCTCAAACACACAATCCTCCTGTCTCAGCATCCCCAGTACTGTGTTTGAAAGCATGTGCCACCATACACCAAAAGCACAGAGAGGGTAGGGTCTGGGGCTCAGTTCATAGAGTGCTCGCCTAGTGTATATGAAGCCCTGGGTTTGACCCCAGTATTGCATAAACTGGAAGTGGTATAGCACAGGGATAACCTCTACACTGAAGGCAGGAGGAGAGTGGGGCCATTCTTGACACAGAGCAGATTAGAGACCTGCCTGGGCTATGTGAGAAAACTGTTTCAGGGGGAAAGTATATGTCTTAGGGTTTTATTGCTGTGAATACACCATGACATCTGCATCTTAATCCCAAGGCAGCCAGGAAGGGACTATCTCGTCCTGGGCACTTGGCAGAGCGTGAGCATAGGACCTCAAAGCCCACCCCCACAGTGACACACTTTCTCCAACAAGGCCACACCTCCTAATAGTGTCACTCCCTATGGGCTAAGCATTCCAACATATGTGTCTGTGGGAGCCAAACCCATTTAAACCACCAAAGTGTGTAAAGAAGTTCACTTTCCCATCTCGAGGCTGAATCCTGCAGATACTGTTCTCTGCTAACTAATGTTTTGGTTTGGGACTTTTGCAAAAGTTGTGAGCCTGGATCGATTCTCATTTGTAAGAGCAGAGATGACCAAGCAAAGGCAGTCTAGTGAGAGCCTGTGTTATGTGGCTTGTCACACCAATTTATTCCCCTTTAATGTTACTGAGAATGCTTAGGTAGATTAAGATAGATTACAGTTGTACTTGGTATTATTACGGGTTAATCACCTGTCACCTCACCTGGGAGGGAACTCCTCCCCTGAGGTTAAAGTTGACCACGGACCCAGCTCTGGCCAGTGGAAAATAACCTGGCTTGAGATTCTCAAATTATTTCATTGATAGCTCAAGGTTTTTAATCTATAGGATTCCATGGCTTGAACCCATTAGCTAAGACATTCTCCAAGATTACCTTCCTCCATCTCTTTTTCTTTGTTTTCAAGAGGGGCTTCCTACATAGCCCAGGCTGGCCCCAACTTGTAATCTTTTTTTATCTTTTTGAGTGCTGGGATTCCAGACTTGTCCTGGTCCTTAGCTACTTTCATTAAAATGGAAACACTTTCTCCATGGGTCTGGCTGTTCCCTGGCTACTGGAGGGTCAAACCCAGGGCTTCATACACATTAGGCAATCCCAGGTTGGGTCTCAACCAATGTAGTGCTTTAGGTTTCTATTGCTGTGAGAAACACCATCACCAAAAGCAACTTGGGGGAAACAGGGCTTATTTCACCTTATAACTCTCTGGTTACAGTCCATCGCCAAAGGAAGTCAGAGCAGGAACTTAAGGCAGAAACTGAAGCAGAGACCATGAAAGAACTATGCTTACTAGCAGCCAGAACTACCTGCCCAGGGGAGGTACCGCCCACAGTGAGCTGGGCCCCTCCCACATCAATCACCAGTCAAGAAGATGTCCCACATGCCATCTGGCAGGGGGCATTTTCTCAATTGAGTTTCCTTCTTCCCAAGTGATGGCAGCTTGTGTCAGGTTGACATAAAGTGGCAAGCGTCCTGGGCATCTCACATTACGGATGGTTCTCTGACTACCTCTCAGTTGATTGACAGCTTCTCACTACATCAAACTAAGCTGAAGAAACAAACTTCTAGGTACACTTTTTGTGGCCTTGTGGGGGTATTTCTGTAGGATAAAGTCTCCCAGTGGTGTTTCTGGGTCAAAGATTATATGCATTTTTAATTTCAATGGGTTCAGCCAAATGGCTCTCCAAAAGGGTTGTCTCAATTTGCACTCCTGCCAAGAGGGTCTGAGAGGGCCCATTTCACCGCTCAGAATTTAAAAGTGCTTAATCAGACAAAGGCTTGATGAACACTTCAGAGGCTGTTAGAGAAACACAGAGGATGCATATGTTCCCCTCATTAATATGCCTCCCATATGATGCTCTGGCTCCGGGCGAGTAGGTCTTGCCCGGCCCCCATGGTCAGAGCTGCGTCGCTAGGCCACTTCTGTGAACCTGACGGATTTCCATGTCACAGTGAAGGTCAGGGGAAAGTGGGTGCAAGCAGATGAAGAAACACTGTGGCTGATCTGTACCGAGAAAGATCTTGCTACACAAGCCAAGGTAGCTGGGACTGGAGTGTCACTTAGAGATAAAATAAGTGCTTGTTGTGTGCAAGGCCCTGGGCTCTGGCCCTCAGCACTGCAACAGAAACAGCCAGTCCCCCAACATCAGAGAGCCAGCCCCCCAACATCAGAGAGCAGACTCTCCTTTCAAAAGAACATTAGCAAAAATAATCACTTCTGAAGTAACAATCTCTCTCTTTCTCTCCCTCTTCCTCTCCCTCTCCTTCTCTCCCTCTCCCTCCTCCTCCCCTCCCCCTCCCCCCCAGGGTTGGGGAGGGGGCAGGAGGGAGGGAGAACAGAATTGCTGGGTAGACTGCAGGACAGCAGACTGGGCAGTAACTCTCCTTAAACTGAGTTAACTCCAGTACCCTTACCACAAATGACAAATGGCTTATTTCCCATGTGGTCTGCATTTTGAGTAGTGCTTGTAGGTTTCTGGAACATGTGCTAGCTCTCTTTCTCCAATTGCTGCTAACCTCCACAGGGCCTGCGCGGGGAAGGCCACGAGCTCAGCTGCAGACAGCCAGCTGGCCCATCAGCAGTGTGGCACCAGACAGACTCAGATAAGGAACCAGAGTGCAGCCACATGTCCTGGCATCTTTGTGTCTCGACGAAGTGATACAACATTCTAATTGGAAACCGCGTGCAGAGTCAGTGTCATGAGGACACCAAGCTTTGCTCTTTAGACCAGCAGGGTGGCCTTACTCGGTCCATGGCACCGTGGCACAAATATCATCTGGTTTCTGTGTCCCAGGACACTTGAGCCAGGGTCAGGAGAGAGATCCAGATTCCTTCTTCATGGAGGCTAGAAGACAGACACAATTCCCGTCCATCCTGGCCAGTCTGGATGTTTCCTCGGCCATGATCCTGGGGGAAGGCGCACAGGCCAAGGTCAAGCAAGATCTAAGCTTGTGGTTCCAGCCATGAGACACGCGGTCATGGTCATCGGCTTCCCTTCTGTTCCTCTGGATTTCATCTGTGAAACAGAGTATTCAGCTCAGCAAGGCCTAACTGCCCTCCTTCCAGTCTAATATCCCATCATCATTATCTTCAAGTGGGCCTAGGAGGCCAGAGGAGAAGTTCTCCTTGGGGATAGGACTAATCAGATTAAGTCCATTTCCAAATGGCTACCAGTCCCCCAAATCCTTCCACTTAGACAAGTCCATCTCCATCTTGGCTGCTCAAGATAACCTGGGGAGCTTTGAAAAGCTTAATACCCAGGCTGTAGCCCAGGCCAATTATATAAGCCCCTCTGGAGGTAGGGCCCAGGCTTCAGGTGTGTGTGTGTGTGTGTGTGGGGAGGCAGTCGTGTGGATATATGTTATATGTGTTGTATATTATTATGCGTGTTGTATGTGTGGTATGTGTATGTATTTTTTGTTTGTATGTGTGTAGTGTGTGTGCTATGTATGTTATGTTATGTGTGATGTGTGTGTGGTTTATGTATGTTTCATATATATTTGTGTGGGATGTGTGTATATATGTGTTGTGTATGTATTATGCATGTTGTATGTGTTGTGTGTGTATGTATGTTTTGTGTGGTGTGTGCATGTATGGTGTATGTGTGTGGTGTGTGTATGTATGTGCTATGTATGCTATGTGTTATGTGTGTTGTGTGTGTATGTTCTATGTGTGTTATGTGTTATATGTGATGTGTGTGTATGTGGTGTGTGTGTATGTGCTATGCATGTTATGTGTTATGTGTGTGTGTGTGTGTGTGTGGTGTGTGTGTATGTGCTATGTGTGTTATGTGTTATATATGATGTGTGTGTGTGTGGTGTGTGCATGAGTGTTTTGTTTGTATGTGTGTAAGTGTGATGTGGGTTGAACCCAGGGCTTTGTGTCAGGTAACCAGTCACTGAGCGAGATATCAGTCTGATACAACTACCAAGTGACTCCCACTGTAGCAAAGGCTGCAGGCCCAGCTCAGGAAGGTGAAGGTGCATCTTCAGGCTCCGGAACTGGTGGTGAGCCTCGTCCCTTGTGTCTGGTTGCTCTCCCCCTGCTCCCTAGTGACCTTTTAAGAAGTTAATTCTTCCCCCTCTTCTCCTGCTCTGGCCTGTCATTGAGCTCACCCCGCTGATTGCAGAGCCTGTGATTGAGGACCTCTTCTGACCGATTCCCTTTCCCCCAAAATTAACGTGATCATTAAGGCTTATAATTTCACTCACCAGTGCTATCAATCAAGGGTCTGTGAAAACGGAGTTAAGAGTCCTTTTGTAATTGGCAGCAGCCTGGGATCCTGAGCAGGGCATTCATGGTCTGTGGGGAGGCTGGAGGATAGGGGGAGGCTGGCATGCAGAATAGAGCTGCACCCGCAAACTGACTCCCAAAGCTTGCCTCCCCTGGATCTAGTAAGCTTCTGTCTCCATCTTCTGTGGATGTCGAAAGGAGGAAGCCAGGTCTTCCCACCCCCAGTGTCTCTCGGAAGCATAGCAGTCTCCCTGGAACCCCTGGAATAGGAAAGATGAGTGGATTCTTTATACAAAATGGAGAACTCAAGTCTGGCTGGGGAGGAGCAGTTAGTCTGGATTATCCATAGTTCAAAGTAGAGCTGAGGCCATCAGATCCAAAAGGCTTTTACACATTCTTGCCTGCTTTTGTTGTGTAGGGATACCTCAGGACCACAAAGGCTACAACTGAGCCCAAAGCAAAGCGTGCTGTGACGCCTCCCCACAACCCAGGTGACCCCTAGATGCTTCTGCATATAGGAAATGGTGGATCAGACCAGCCCCGGGAGAAGAGCTTAGTTCTTCGTGGGAGGGCTTGGGTGTCTGATTCCAGTTCTAACCTATGCAGTGCCTCATGGAGCACTTGATACATATGTGGTAGGTGGCACGTGGGCCAGAGGTGAGGGGATCGCTATTTCAAATATAGCATTATGCTGTAACAGGGAAGTAGAGGCAAGAAGATCAGGGGTTCAAGACCATCCTCAGCCACACCGCAGCTTCAAGGTCAGCCTGACCACAGAGGACCTTGTCTCAGGAAAGCAAACCAAAAATAATAGCAATAAGAAATCAAATACAATGTCATAACAGCATGCAATGTCTTTTTTCTTCTTTCTCTTCTAAAGACAACAGCAGGAAAATCTGAAGGCAGAGAAAGCAAGCTGCTTCTAATTGCAGCTCCTCAAGATAGGCATTTGCGCTTTTATTTTTCTAGTTGCTGCACACACACCTATATATTTATCATAACTGCAATCAGTGAACATGCTTTGCATGCTGATGCACCCACTGTCCAAGCACTAGCCTTGCCTGTTTTTAGCTGTGGACTCACGGAATTCCTTCCACAGTTTGCACAATAACTCAGAGTGTGACAGGATGCACTTGCCATTCGTTGTTTGGATAATTAAGCTTAATGGAAATGCTTAATAAAATAAATGCAGAACATAGGAAGTACCATGAACAAATCCTAGCCTAACTAGGGTTTGAATTGTGGACTCCAGATAGAGAGACATCTCTGAAGCTAAGAACACTGGCTGCTCCTCCCTAGGACTTGGATTGGATTCCCAGTACCTCATCAATCAATCAATCAATCAAGTTCACAATCAATTGCAACTCCAGTTCCAAGAGAGGGTAACTTTCTTTGTCCTCCATGGGCACCAGGTATGTTTGTGGTACAGAGACACACATCCAGGCTGTGAAGAGTTTTGGGGGCTGCTTCTAGAAACTTAGCAAGAATTTGACATTGGGCCAGGACATGGAAGTAAACTAGGGCAGGAATTTGACTTTGGGATAGGATAAGGAAGTAGGCTCAGATAAAAATATTTACATTGGGGTCAATACAAAGCTCAAGGTAAACTCAGCATTGTGACATTACTTTTATCTTGGTCATCTTAATAAGCCACTAGAAACAGTGATCACAGAACTTTGTTCATTGCCTTGTTTGTTCCTTTGCCTAGAACTTAAACCTAGTATTTAAAATGGTATAAAAGCAGACTGGGAAAAAAAAATAAACCCACTTCAGCCTCAGAGCAGGCTGGGTTCAGGCTACAGTGTTGTCTAATTGACTCTTTTTTTAGTCCTTGCTCCTCCCTGGAGAACCCGTTGACTTACTATGCTGGCTTAGTCACCAGGCAAAATACCCATACTCATAAAATAAAAATTAAAAACGAAATCTTTAAACCAAAACCAGTGAATTCCTGGTTCCTGGTTCCTACTTCCTGAGACAAGAACTCCAGCAGAAGGTGGGCTCTGGAGATCTGTGTTTAGCAACCCTCCAACAGCTGGTTCCAGTCCATGCACACCTAAAACAGTGCTTGGCACTTGGGGTGACTTTCTTCTGGGGCCATACGTGATATCAAGAGTCATCTCTTTCTTTCATTTAGAGCTCTTCCACTCAGTACTAAGGCTGGGCACAAGAGAATAACTCTTCAAAAAAGCAGGTCCTGGCTGGGGAGACCATACTCCACAGCTGGGAATAGCTCAGAGGGTAAAGGTGTTTGCCATGAAACCTAACCACCCAGGATCCACATAGTGGACTGACTCCCAGAGTTGTCTGCACACATCCACACCTCCGTGAAGACAGTATGGACCAAGCTGGGGGTGTGGTTGTGTAGACCTGGGGGAGTGTAAACCTGTAACCCCACCACTTGGGAATGGAAGTAAGAGGATCGGGAGTTCCAGGCCAACCTTGGCTATATATCTGGGTGGAGGCTAGTCAGGGCTCCAGGAGACCCTGCCTCAAAAGGACAAGGAAAACAACCAGGAAGTGTGAGCTATCATGGACCTTCACTATATCTGGCTGTTTGTAGGTATCTGCTGTCCACTCATTGTCCTGGAAGGAAGTGTCATCCAAGATCATGCTGACATTGTGAAGGTCCTGTCCCACTCCTCAGGAACTGAGAATATTGTTCCTGGTTCCCAGGTGCAGGAACTCAGCACTCCTGTGACAGGCTAGTGGATGAGAGGAGTTTTCCCTCCATCTGCTTGGAGGAAGAAGTCTGAATTGTCAGTCTGGTGAGGGTGTCAGTGCAGAAGGGCTTGGCTCAATATGGGGTTCCTGCATGATGAGAACATCCTCCCCTCAGGCTCACATGTTTGAATACTTGTTCATCAGTTGGTGGAATGATGTAGGAAGGATTAGGAAGTGCATTTTTGTGGGACATGTGCTATTGGGGATGGATTTTGGAGTTTCAAAAGACTGCTACATTCCTGTGCTATTTCCTGATTGCTGTTTGAGATGTGAGCTCTCAGCTGCTGTTAGAGCAGCCTGCCACCCCATTCCACCACTGTGGACTCTAAACCCCTGAAACCACAAGCCCCTTCAAAACTATTCCTCCTCCTCCTCCTCCTCCTCCTTCTCCTCCTCCTCCTCCTCCTTCTTGTTTGCCTGCATGTATATGTCTGTGTGAGGGTATTGGATCCCTTGGAACTGGAGTTACAGGTAGTTGTAAGCTGTTATGTAGGGGGTGAGAATTAAACCTGGGCCCTCTGGGAGAACAGTCAGTGCTCTTAACCTCTGAACCCAGTGCCCAGCTCGCAAACTCTTTCTTCTATAAGTTGCCTTGATCATGATGTCTTACCACAGCAATAGAAAAGTACCTTAAGATACTGTGGCTCCTGGAAGCATCTTTTTCCCCATGTCCACCAAGTTCTTCATGCTAGCTTCCTTGCTCTCTCAAGCCTTACTGTGATGGCCTCCTATGCTGTCTAGTTTTAGATCAACGTGACACGGGCTAGAGTCATCTGAGAGAAGGGAACCCCAGTTGAGAATATGCCTCCATAAGATCAGGGTATAGCGAAGTCTACAGAGCATTTTCCTAACTCGTGACCAATGGGGGAGGGCCCCGCCTACTGTGGGTGGAGCTATCCCTGGGCAGGTGGTCCTGGGTTCTATTAGCAAGCAGGCTGAGCAAGCCAGGAGGAGCAAGTCAGAAAGCAGCCCTTCTTCACAGCCTCTACATCAGCTCCTGCCTCCAGGTTCCTGCCCTGCTTGAGTTCCTGCTTTAGATTTCCTTAATAGACTGTGATTCAGGATGTGGAAGCCAAATAAACCCTTTTCTCCCCAAGTTGCTTTAGTCATGGTGTTTTATCACAGCAATAGAAACCATAACTAAGGCATCTCCTCATAGAGAGTTACTTTGCTTAGTAATGGGACTTGAGGGTCTAGAAGAAATGTCTGTCTCATTTCCCATTGTTTGCCTGAAACCCAATGTGAAGACTTTTTGCTGCTGTTACAGAATGCTAGAAATAACTCAAGAGAGAAAGGGTTTATTTGGGACTTATCATTCATAGTCCTTGGTCCGTGGGGTCGTGGTGAGGCAGAACAACATGGTATTTAGAGTGTGTGACAAACAGGAAGAAAAGAAAGGGGGAGGGACTGGGAATCTGATATAATTTTCAAGAAGATGCTCTTCCAGATGGATTTTTACTACCTCTCAAAATAGTGCTGTGATCTGGAGGACCAAGCTTTCACCCCACGAGGCTGTGGGGGACACATCAAAGTCACTCCTTGACACCCCCCCAAGCCTGGAATTGGTGCATCTTTAAAACAAAAACAAAATCAAAAAACAAAAACCAGTAATGAGGCTGGGTTCCAAAGTGCTGGCAAATGCAGACACACAGTGAACAGCTAGTGTGCCCACTCGAAGGATTGCACTAATCCTGCCCTGCCTGGCCGGGCGCTTTCAAAAGAGGAGAGGGAGTCTCTGCCTCACATAGATCCACTGAAAAAGTAAGGCAGTGACCAGGCCAACTACCCATAATGGCTGTAGTGGTTTGAATATGCTCGGCCCAGGGAATGACACTTCTAGGAGGTGTGGCCTTGTTGGAGGAAGTGTGTCACTATGGGGGTGAGCTTTGAGGTCCTATCCTTAAGCTCTGCCCAGGATGGAAGAGACCTTCTTCCTGGTTGTCCTCAGATGAAGATGTAGAACTTTCAGTTCCTTCTCCAGCGCCATGTCTGCCTGGATGCTGCCATGCTCCCTGCCCTGATAATGGACTAAACCTCTGAAACCATAAGCCATCCCTAACTGAATGTTGTTCCTTATAGGAGTTGCCTTGGTCATGGTATTTCTGCATAGCAACAGAACCCTCACTAAGACAATGGCCTGCCCCAAATTTCCTTGGTCTTTCAAGCCATAGAAACATTGATAGATGGCAAATGAACATTATCTCCAGGCTTTACACATGCGTATCAGCCAGTTTCTAAAGATAGGGAAGGAACCTGCTTCTCTGTCAGCGCCCCGTCTCCCATATCATCCTTAGTTTCACCTCCCTCAGTCCTCACTCTCTTAATGCTCATTACAGCAACTTGAAGGCTCAGGAGAGTTCAGTGACAGCTGTCACCTCTGAAAGCCTGCAACCAGACATACCTGATAAATAATTTCTCTGCAAGGGAAATGAGCCCATTTGAACCAGATTGAATTATATTAAAGGCAGGTTTATTGGGAAGCTGCTCTCAGATGAGTTCACTGACCCCAAGAGACCAGGGGAGTCACTATGGGGAGAGGGGAGGGATGAGGAAAAGCAAGAGAGAAAGGGTATGTGTGCCCATGTGCAGAGAGAGAGCGAGAGAGAGAGAGAGAGAGAGAGAGAGAGAGAGAGAGAGAGGAGGAGGAGAGGAGAAGGAGGAGAGAGCACCATGTGGAGACCAGAATGTCTGGCTTATATAGGGAACAGCCTCTGTGGGAAGGGCAGCCCAGCCCCTGGCCTAAAAGGTCAGGGTTGGAGGCAGGGTACGCCAGGTAGGGAATGAGGGATGCTGGGAGATTCTGGGAGCCAGGTCTGCTTTAGTAAATAAGATATGTGTCTCAGTTCAGGGCCTGAGACCAAACAACACTTGTATGAGAAGTCACAGGATTTCTCACTAGGATGTTGGGTCTTTATCTTGGGTAGGATTTTCAAATGCATATTTTAACAGAACCATTGCCTAAAGTCTACACTCGCTTTGAATAAAGTACAACATCATGTGCAAGCAAGATATGCAGTGGGAAAGGCACCTGCTGACTGAACATTCGATTCTTGGGACTCACATGGTAGAAGGAGGGGGCTTTCCCCCATGGGTTGTTCTCTGACCTCTGCAAGCACATCATGGCATGTACACCCCCACCAATAAATAATAATAAATATAATAATAATATATAATAAAACATCGCTATCATATACATGCTCACCTTTCTGAGGTGATTTGTTAGTCTCTGGGTGCTGGGCATGTCTGTGATAACCCAGGGAAGCGTCATGAGAGAGTTGGGAGTTCTGGTGAGGCAGAGCTGGCCTTTCATCAGTACTTCTTTCCTCAGAAGAAGGAAGGTAAGGCCAACAAAGCCTAAAGACAAGGTTTAGCCTGTCTGAATTTTGAGGAAAATCACCCTAACTTCTTTCCTTATGAGTCACGTAGAAGGAAATCTATACAGCTGCTCTGCCGACATGGTGTCACAGAGAGCTTCAGAGTCTGGTGCTGGCCGAGTCAGCTGCATTCCCCAAACCCTTGCCAACCCACACTGTCTCCAACCTCCAGGCCTGGCGCTGTCATGCCCAGCTCTGTCTCAGTCTCCTAAGTGTAGCTCTCACCCTCATCAGAGAAGCTTTTAGCAGTCTCCATATCCAAAGATGGAGACCATTACAGAAATCCACAGCAGACTGTGGAGCGTCCAGCCCCAGCTGACACATCTACATCACAACCCCTACACCTTAGGCTCAGGAAACACCTTGGAAGAGGAGGGTGTGGGGATGACTGTGAGAGGCAGAGGAGCAGGAAGTCTTCTGTGAGGTAATATCTTCTCTATGATATGGAAGCTGCTCCCATGAACCTTAACATCACTGTCACCTAGACGTGACCTGAACATGCAAGCCAACTGATGTGCCAACATTGATTGTGTGTGTGTGTGTGTGTGTGTGTGTGAATAACAGTATTAATTAAAAGAGAGATCATGAATTTGGGAGGGAGTAGAAGGGACAAGGGAGGAATATATCATTTCATCCATGCCCTGTCTATGGGAGACTGGCCTTCTTGGCTTCAAAGGTATGTCTATTTGGATTGCATTCCTGTGGAAACCAAGGTGGCCCACAGGAGAACACAGGGTTAGCTCTCCTACGGGTATTTCTTTCTTTTTAAAATTATTTTATGTGCATAAGAGTTTTGCCTGTATGTATGTCTGTACACCACTTGCATGCTTGGTACCTACTAAGGCCAGAAGAGGGTGATGGAAATTAAACCCTGGTCCTCTGGAGGAGCAGCCAGTACTCTTAATCACTGAGCCATCTCTCCAGCCCCAACCTATCTTGATGGCAGGCTGCAGCTCTCATTCAGCACCCCCTTGTCCCTCCTTGGTGGCAATTGTCCCCACAGTCCAGCCTCAGCATCTCATGCCTTCATCTTTTTTACATCTTGCCTTTGTTTTGGTAGTTGGTCCTTTTCCTAAAACTCTCCTGAGATTCTACAGTTTGATTCTGAGTGGCCAGCTGTTTGCTGTTGGAACCTTGACAGTTTTGAAAAAGATTCAGTACGTTTTAGTGTTTCCATGTCTTTCTGAGCATTGTGTTGCCACCATTGTCTGGCCTGTGCATCTATCTGCCTCACATAAACATAGGAACACATCTACTGAATTATCCTCAATTGCAAAGGACACTTGGGGAGCTGGAGAGCAAGGGGGAGACAGAATTGTTCTCTGGATACCTGTGTGCCATCTAAAAGGCTACTTAAATCAACCTTGTAAGATGGGTGGGAATTGTATTTCTGGGACAGGATCTTGCTCAGCAGCCCTTAGCTGGTCTGGAATCCCCTATGGTCTAAGGCCAGAGTTATCTCAAACTCACAGCACTCTTATCTCCACTTCCCAAATGCTGGCATCATAGGTGTGACTACTGTGTCTAGCTGAAGATGTGGCTCTGGATGTTCAAACTCATGATTCTCTTATTTGATCTTCCTTAGTATCTACCTTTTGGCATGTGTTAGCACATGCCAGCAAAATGCATTCATTCGTAGACTTGATTTATTTGGTGTTGGGGATTGAACCCAGAGTCATGAGCATGCTATGCTCTACTGCTGAGCTATTTCCAGCCACCTTCCCCCCACATTTGCTTTATCTCTAAGTAAAATTTATGAAGACCAGGTAAACGTGCTGATCACCTTAAAGGGCTGAATTTGTAATTTGAACTGTATGAGGGCATTATTTAGGCTTCTTACTTTAGCTCTAAAGTGCAAGGTAAGTCATTTGAATTGTGGAAAGGCAGGTTTAAAAAATAAATATCACCAGCTGGGTGCAGAGGCAGGAAGATCTTGTAACTAACCTACTCTACCAAGTGAGCTCAGGTCAACCAGAACTGCAAAGTGAGCTCCTGTGTCAAACAAAAACAAAAGTAAAACAAACAACCCCTCAAAACCAAAATAGATATTGCCAAATAAAAATGTAAAGGAGAAAGGGTGTGATCATGGGTAGGTTATTTCTTGTTTGTTTTTCAAACGATCTACCATGTGAAGGGAGCAGAGGAAGCGGCATTCGCATGAACTCCTGAGCAAATGCATTTTGCTGACATGGGCGTGGCCACATAGAGGGCTGTGGTGGTTTGAATATGCTTGGCCCATGGGAAGTGGCACTATTAGGAGATGTGGCCTTGTTGGAACAGGTGTGGTTATGTTGGAGGAAGTGTGTCACTGTGTAGGCGGGCTTTGAGGGTGCCTATGCTCAAGTTCTGGCCAGTGCAGAAGAAAGAGTCCCCTCCTGGCTCCCTGCCAAGAGACCCTCCTCCTGGATGTAGAACACTCAGCTCCATCTCCAGCACCATGTCTGTCTGTACAGTTGCCATGCTTCCCACCATAGGGATAATGGACTGAACCTCTGAAACTGTAAGCCAGCCCCAATTAAACTCTTTCTTTAATAAGAGTTGCCTTGGTCATGGTGTCTCTTCACAGCAATGGAAAACCCAAACTAAGACAAGGTCTTCAAGGTCTCAGACCCACAAGACGTTTTGCAAAGCTGCTTCCGATGCAGGTTGGAATGACAGAGCTTTGGTCATGAGTCTGAGTGTTTGTGGATGATTGATGCATGTGTGCAAAGACTATCAAGTGGCTCCTTACTGTCTTATTGCAGACTGCTTGCCTACAGAGACCTCCTAAGGACACTAGACAATCCCTTCCTGTGCTGTATCTGATAGACATCCGAGATTCCCAGTCAAAGACACGTCTTTTCTGTGCCCATCTGTCACCGCTCTTGCCAGAGATACAGGGCCCAAGCCACCAACAATGCTTTCTTCTTGTTCATGTAATAGCTTGATATATTTATTGCATTTATAATCACTTTAATACTTAAACGGCAATCTAAACTTTCCTAGACTGAACCACTAGCTGCTTTTTTTTTAAAGATTTATTTATTTATTATATGTAAGTACAGTATAGCTGTCTACAGACACTCCAGAAGAGGGAGTCAGATCTTGTTATGGATGGTTGTGAGCCACCACGTGAATGCTGGGATTTGAACTCAGGACCTTCTGAAGAGCAGTCAGTGCTCTTAACCACTGAGCCATCTCTCCAGTCCCTACTAGCTGCTTTCTTTAGTCTTGCACTTGGTGAACTTCTGGGTGTTGGAGGGTCTCAGGACATTTGCACAGTCCTTGTTTGAGGCAATAGGAGGCTCCATCCTTCTGGGAATCCCAGCGCAAGTCCAAGGAAAAGCCATCTGTCCATAATAGTTAATACCTACAAAAATATATTAGTTTGGCAGCTAAGAGAGGAGTCTAGGAGAGGTGGAAGTTGGGGGCAAAGATCCACACAGATACCACCAGTCCCTGGCTTGTCAGGTGCATTTATTGGTCCTCACCTTTAGAGCTGTCTTTGGGGGAAAATGGGGGTGTCCCCTTCCTGTGGCCACCCCACACATCACCCCCATCCTCTCTGTCAGCAGCACCTGGGCTGGAGGACTAAAGGTGAAGCAAATGTTTATTTGGTGTGAACTCAGACCAGAGTTTGCCGGAGAGAGGGTTGGCTGGAGTTGCATTTCTGGGCAAGCACATACGACAGGTAGAGACATCACTCGATCCTGTGATGGGTTTTAGGCATCATTCACTCTTCCACAAATAGCTGCTGGTTTTTTATTTGATTTCCAATTTTTAAAAATAGGTTTATTCTCAAATTATGTGTCTCTGTGTGGGTGTGTGAGTCTATGTGCCCACTGGGGCCAGGTGTCAGATCCTTTGGAGCTGGAGTTGAAGAGGGTTGTGAAGTGGGTCACTCGAAAAGGGTTCTGGGAACTGAACCTGGGTCTCTGCAAGAGCTGCATTCATCCTTAACCTTGGAGCCATCTCTCTAGCCCTTAACTGTCTGATTTTTATTTGTATGAACACACTGTAGCTGTTTTCAGACACACCAGAAGAGGGCGTCAGATCCCATTACAGATGTGAACCACCATGTGGTTGCTGGGAATTGAACTCAGGACTTTTGGAAGAGCAGTCAGTGCTCTTAACCACTGAGCCATCTCTCCAGTCCAACTGTCTGATTTTTAAAGCAATCTGATTTATATAAGATGGATGGATCTTAGATGAAGCAAACTTAGGTTGAATGTAAGAAACCAGACAGAAATAATCCTGAAAACAGCTTGTTGTTGGTGGTGGTGGCGGTGTGTGTGTGTGTGGGGGGGGATTGGAGGCCCTATCTCTTGACCCTCCTGTCAATCTTCTTGGTGGGGGTTGGAGGCCCGCCCTCAGCCCTCCTGTCAATCTTCTTGGTTTCTAGCTTAGGTTCTGGGACTGTTGGGAGTGGTGCTTTGAGAATTCCTTTCCATATCTGAGACACTTGGTTGGGTTGTTTCTAAGATTCCTTGAGGTTCTATTGAGGCTTTTTTTCTTTTTAAATTTTACTTGTTTTTGAATAACTAATATTCACAGTACAAAGCTTCCGAGGCTCTACATGTCACTGAGGCTAAAAAGACAGCACACTCACATAACTCGGGATTTGCAGTGGAATCTGGAACAAAGAAGGAATGTTAGAAAAACTATCCAAGCTTGGAAACAATACCAGTACCAGTGTCCTCTTTTAACAACAGTGCTATGCTCACACAGTGATGTGGAGGGAGACTTGGCGAGGAGGCCTCTGGGAATTCTCTGTTGAGGCATCTTTACAATGAAAAGTATCCTGTTGCTTTCCTCATTTCTTTTCTTTTCTTTTCCTCTCCCCCCTTCTCTTCCTTGTCCTCCTCTTCCTTCTTTAGTTTTTCAAGATAGGTTTGTGTAGCCTTGCGTGTAGCCTTTGTGTAGCCTTGGCTGTCCCAGAACTAGTTCTGTAGACCAGGCTAGCCTCAAACTCACAAACTCAGAGGTCCGACTGCCTCTTTCTCCTAAACTGGGATCAAAGACATGTGCCACTGCCTGCTGCTTCCTTAAGGTGAAATTTGATGGAACCCACACACACCTTTTGTCTCATCACTCAGGAGGCAGAGGTAATTGGGGGCAATGTGAGTTCGAGGCCAGTCTGGTCTACAGAGCTAGTTCTAGGACAGCCAGAGCTACAGTGAGACCCTATGGACAAAATTAAAAAAAAAAAATGTGAACTAGTTTCCTCTCACTCCAGTCTCTGGACAGTCAGGAGCCAGTGTGCCAGCTTCTGACTTAACACAGGGATATTCAATTAATACTCAGGAAGATATGTGCACCCTATGAATGTCACTTGCAGAAAGCAAATGCTACTAGCTGCAATGACAAAGAGCAATGAGGTCCTGAAGAAGTGGCAGCTACATGATTAACATTCCTAACATCAATGGCCACTGTCCCTCAGAGAGGCAGAAGGCTATTGTGTAGGACCCACAGCACACAAAGGGTCAAAGCCTCCCAGATCTGTGCCTACTGGGGGGTGGGGTGGGGGGACACTCCACGGGTCAAAGTGTTCAGATTACGCCCAAGAAAATCCCTTTGCAGAGAGCCAACAAATCCCCAGCGCAGTTGAAGGGACAAAATTTCCTTCACCTTAGAGACACTGCATTGAATAAACCGGTTAAACACGGTTTGGATTTACTGAACATGAAAACAACTGGATTAAAGTCTAATCTGGCGCGAAAGGAAAGGAAATGTACCAAGAAAGCTGAGTAACGATGAGCCCAGTGCTTCCCTCCGCCAAGCAGGAACGGCCATTCCAGGTTTAACAACTCAGGTCAGTCTGGAGAGCACTTCCCTTGCTTCAGACTGTTGTGCACAACACTCTCTAGAACTGTCACCAAACGGCTGGTCTGTCCTTAAGGCGTAGCTACAAACGAGAGCTGCGTGGGCAAGTATCCGGGCAAACGGCACATTGCGCCTGTGTAAGGGGCAGCACCTGCTCACAGCACAGGACAGGTTTTTGGGGCCACAAAGACTGGGGTTTCAGTTTTTACAGGCCATGTGACCTTGGGCAAAGGAAAACCTGTCCCAGCTCTTCTCTTGGTAAGATGAAGATTCCAAGCTTTGCTCTCCGCACGGCCCCCCTGCTTGTGTGTTGTCAACCTTTTCTGCGAGTTCATTTAACCTACCAATCACGTCTAACTTGTAATTCTACAACCTGCTGCGACGTGCCTCTCTGGCTTTGCGTTCTCTCTTCAGACTTCTTTCCAATGCTCGCCATGTCTTGTTAGACACACTGCACTTAGAACAGGCCTTAAGAGGGGCGGTGCCTGGAAGATCTGGTGGGAGTTGGGCTGTTTACGGCTTGTGGTAGTTTTTGGGGTTTTTTTTTAACCTGCTAGAGACTTCACCTTCCTCTGGTGTCTTTATTTCTGCCCCTCTCTCTGTTTTAGGTTTCCCTAATTACTCCTCAGAGAAGGGCTGGCTGTCAGCGACAGCCACTGCGATGTCCGGCGCCACTGGGATAGTGGAAGGTGCAGAAGGAGACACTACAATGTCTGGGTCAAATCTCCATACTTCCTGGGTTTCTGGCATCACAAATGTACTCAGGTTGTATAGCTTCAAGCTCTGTGGTTCTTACTCCCTCTGCACAGTGGCATTTCCTACTTAACTCTCAGCCCCTGTAAACAGGAAGGGGGCTGGTGCAGGGGCTGGATGGGAAAAGGCTCTGGAAGTGTCATTCTGAGGATCAGGGCAAGGCAGGAGGCTCTGGCTGTTGCTTCATTGGGAGTATTCACGGTTTATGCTGCTGCTCATCCTCACGTTATCTGCTGGGTCCCTGTAGGCACCTCTGTAGAAGACACTACCAGGGATTTACCATGGCAACCATACTCAGCCTCCAGCAAGCCCCCCCCTCATACAGACATACAGACACAGACACACAAACACACACACACGTGGCTACACACATGCCGTGGCACCTATGAGTGGGAATTAGAAAATAATTTTGGGGAAGTCAATTCTCCCCTACACCATGTAGGTCTTAGGAATTGAACCCATGTATCCAGGCTGGGCAGCAAGCTTCTCCACCATGCAGAGCCATCTTGACAGCCCCAAGTCATCTGCATTCTGTTCTTAACGAGATTATAGCTCCAGTGACTTCTCCCAGAAATTTGGCAGTTGATTCTCTTAGATGAACTACCCTGTGAGATCTTGGGGAGATAGTTTGCTCTCCCCCCCCCCCGCCCCTCTGAAGTCCAGGGTCTTATATGGTAGATAAGTGTTCTACCGCAGACCTACAACCTCTTCCCACCCCTACCTCCAGGTTCTGTTTGGAAGAGTGTTGACTCCAAGCTCCTTAAAAGCTTGATTCTACTGCCACCTTGTCCTGTCCCTCCACCTGAACCTCATGTCCCTTTGTCCTCACACTTACCGTGTTTACTCTCTGGCCATGGCGTTTTGACTGACAGTGACTCAAGACTGCCCTTGGGGAACGGGCTGGCATTTGATCTCCCTGCCCACGCTTCTGAGTTTACAGGACCTTATCCATCACAGCAGTCTCTGAAGGTGACAGGCATCTCTAAGTGTCCTTTGGGGCTGTAAAACGGCTTCCTAACTTCCAGATCAAAGGGCTGATTTTCTCTGAGTTCAGAATAGGAGAAATCTCACTCCTTTTGTTTTGGAGGTTAACAAAATTTTTTTTTCAAGATCTGGTAAGTACCCTTTTCTTAATCTCCTGTTTTCAATGAAGACGAGCCAGGCATGATAGTGTACACCTTTGGTTCCAGCACTCTGGAGGCAGAGGCAGGTGGATCTCTTGAGAGTTGGACGTTAGCCTGGTCTACAAGGTTGAGTTCCAGGACAGCGAAGGCTGTTACACAGAGAAACTCTCTCAAAAAAACAAAAGTTGAAGTTGGTCAATGAGGTTTAAATATGATCAAACTTAGCACAGGGTCTCTCCTCTTAGCTGGGTGTGCGTGCATCCATGTCAGGACTTCCTGGGAAGTTAAAAAGGGACCAGACTCGGTCTTACAGAGCAACTGTGCTGTTTACTTACTTAAAGGCAAACTTAAACCCAACCCCCATGCATTCATGTCCCCATGTCGGTAGACTGAAGGCCAGGAGTCATAATAGGATACCATTCTGGAAACCAGCCTTCCAGTCTGCTAAGAGTCGCATGGAAAGCCACTGCCCCTGTCTGCAGCACAGGCTGTGAGGGGAGCGTTTGATCCAGGCATCTTTAGTCATCCATCCTGAGCCCAGCTTATGAAATTTGGGAACCTGTTTCTTCGCCTGTCGAGGGCAATGTTACCTGCATAAGGGTCAGCACACTCAGAGCACCCTCAAAACCCTGGAGGCTGACACTACCCTAGAATAGCTTCAAACTCAGTTCCCATTCTGAAATGGTACTGTAGAAATCAACGTGCTACGTAATCTTCAGGCCACAGCACTCTGAACTATCTGTCCTTCCAAAACACCAGTGCATTTTATCTGTACTAGCTCAGGGGCCATGGCCGCCTCACAGGCTTCGCTTCTGCTCCTACAGAGGGAGGAGATTCCTTCAGAGTGACCCACAAACAAAACAAAACAAACAAAAAACATTACAGGGTCTTGGCAGCAAAATACCTAGGTAAGAAAGCAAATGCCAACTATACTCACTACTCTCGATTGCCCACAGCAAATGGCTGAGGCCAATTACTAGGCTAGACCCAGGGCTTCCCAATGCTAGGACAGCACTCTTGCCGACCAAGCACCATCTCCAAGCCCAGAATTAGGTCACTACACGGAGGCTTCTCCATACCACCAAGCTTCGGTTCTAGACTTTCACAATAAATCTTGCTAGTTATTTTTGTGTCCCCAGGATCAAAGTACTTCATTAATAGCTGGAAGGGTTAGTTTTGACTTGTGGTTTAAGGGGCTGTCGGTCCAAAGTCTTGAGGAGGGCACAGTGGTGTTATCGTAGCAGAGATGTCATAATGACAGTGACCAATCACAGGGCAGTCACCCAGGAAGCAGAGACTCTGGACATTAGGGGCTGGCCCAGTAACCTTCAAGAGCAAGCCCTCTCAAGTCTCACCAACTAGGGAACCACATCTTGATGTCTCCACTGTCCTCACTGAACCAAACCAAACCAACCCCCAATTGGGGAACAAGTACTCAAAACATAAACCTGTCAAGGACATTCGAAACCACGGTCCCCAACACGCCTATGAGCTATTAAAAGCCCTGCCAATACTGACTGAAGCAGGCAGAAGTAGACACAAGGATAGGCAAGGCCTGAAATTCCCTACAATCACACAACCAAGACTTTGAAACCCACACACAAAGTGAGTTCTGGTAGGAAGTCTTGGGCCTTCAACATTACTTGGAATCTATTGGGCCTTCCTCTATTACTTGGAAAAGTCTGTGCCCAATTTAAAACCTCTAACTGGAGAGATAACTTAGCAGTTAAGAGTATGCACTATTCTTCTAAAGGGGCAGAGTTTGGTTACTCCAGCCTCAGGCATCTGATAGCCATCCTCTCTTATCCACAGGCGTTACATGTGCATGTGCGCGCGCGCGCGCGCACGCACGCACACACACACTCACTCACTCACTCTTAAAGTCCCTGAGCAAAACAAGTCCATCTGACTTTTCAGGAACATGCCTACCCTGAGGAAGTTCTGAGACTCACCCTAAAACTCAAGGATCGCAATCAACAGAATCCCAGTGAGTGGGAACATCCAGCTACTTCCTTCCTGGTGGGGAAGGCTGTCCCATGCATTGCAGGTTTAGGTGAGTCTCTGGTGACCTGTCAAGACCCCACTTCTCAGCTATGACAGTACCCAATGTCTCCATTGAAGAAGAGGTTTTTAAAAAAGTCATCCATACTGCTTTGCAAGAACTGCTTAGCAGAGTCATCACTGTTTCCTCCAGACAGGGTCTTGAATATTGTCCTAGCAACTGCTATGTAGACCAGGCTAGCCTCTGCATGCCGGTATTAAATGTGCATGCCACCATGCCCAGCTCCATTTTCTTTTTTTCTTTTTTTCTTTTTTGGTTTTTCGAGACAGGGTTTCTCTGTATAGCCCTGGCTGTCCTGGAACTCACTCTGTAGACCAGGCTAGCCTTGAACTCAGAAATTCTCCTGCCTCTGCCTCCCAAGCGCTGGGATTAAAGGCCATTTTCATTTTTTTTAACACCTAATTTTGTCTGTTTAGGTATGAACATGCTACTGTGAACACGTTGTCAGAAGACAACAGGAGGTCGTAGGCTAGACCTACCATGTAGGTCTCAGGATCAAACTCAGAACCTCAGGCTTGGCAGTAAGCATATTTACATGATGAGCCTTACTTCTATTTTGTATAGCAAAACCTGACAGCCTTGATGTTCTGGCTCACTGTAACCAAATCTGTGTTATCGTTTTTGTTTTGTGATGTGTGTGGGTACAGAGCTTGTGTGTATATAAATGTAGGGACCCAAAGTCAAAGATGGTGTCTTCTTGATTTTCCAACATGCATGCACGAAGAGGATTTCACACAGAACCCTAACCTTACTTCCTATCTGCTGGGATTACAGGTAGCAACATGCCCATCTGGGCTTTACAAGGGCTCTCAGGATTTGAAGCATCTCTTAGCTTGGGTAACAAGCACTTTCCCCACTGAGCCATCTCCCTCAGTCTCCCTGTTTTTATATTTGTATCTTTATAAAAGGTAATGTTTTTATTTTAAATCATGTGTCTGAGTGCAGATGTCCTTAGAGGCCAGCAGAGGACATTGGACCACCTGGAGCTGGAGTTACGGGCAGCTGAGAACCAGATTACATGTATGTAAACATGGAGACCCAAAGTCAAGGCCAGGTGTCTCTGATCTGACTTCTTTCCAACACGCATGCATGCACTCGGAGGATTTCACACGGAAGCCTAAGCTTCCTGTGTGCTGGGACTATAGGCAGCTACATACCTGCCTGGGCTTCACACAGGTTCTTGGGATTTGAACTCTGCTTCTTGTTAGCTGAGTCCTAGCCTCAGCCTTGTTTATATACACCTCCCCCCTCCTTCAGTTTTTCAAACAGGGTTTTGCTATGCATTCCAGATTAACTCTAGCACTCACTATAATCCTCTTCTTGCCTTTGCTTCCTGAATGCCGGGATTACAGGTGTTCACCACCACGCCTGGCTGCTTTACAACATGTTGTAGTGTTTCAAGTAACTGGTTTTATGAAATTCTGAAATACTGTTTTGAGCAACAAGGTCTTTTTCTGCGCCTGTGACTTCGATGCACTCATAGTCTGCTTGTGAATAAACTAAGCTTGTGTGTGTTGGCCCATGTCTGGGATTCCAGCATTTGGGAGGCAGACACAGTAGGGGTGTGACTTTGAGGTCCGCCTGCGTTACTCCCATGTTTCCAGAGAAGATGCTCTGGGGTTGCTCCTCCTGGAATCTAATACCCAATCACAGCAGAGTCCCAAACCACTTGACGTACAGCTTCAAACTACAAAATTCATTCCAGCTGCTTAAGTCTGGTCAAAACGTCATGAAGCAAGAAGCTGTATTTTCTTGTCTTGTGATTTATGTACATCAGACTGCAAGACTGTGCTCTTCTCTCCTCAAAGGACAGAGTGTGCCAACAGTACAAGCCAAATGATAGAGAATAGACACCTGCCACTCACTACACTAAGTTCCAGCAAGTCACTCATCTGCCCGGGGAAGAGCTGCTGACAACAGCAGAGTACACAGCATTTGTCAGCACACAGTCCTTCCCAACAAGGCAGTAAGCCAAGGAAGCTCTCCCACTGCTTAAAGTCCCATTCAAAAGGTGGCAGTGTATTTGATACCACTGGCCTTTAAAGAGGAGTGGTGCTATGGGAACGAAGTGCAGCGAGTACACACCCCTCTCAGGAAGGGAGGGCTTACGGGGCAGAGCGCAGAGGCCAGGCTCTGGAGAACGTGCAACCAGAGCACACAGGGATGCGTTTCAACTTTTATTTGAAAACAACTTAAATTTTAGACAAATGATTTTAGTATATAAATTTGATTTTGTTTTTATACAGAATATAAAGATTTCCCTCATTAATCTTTCACGTGAAGGGGATTACAGGCCAGAAAGAAGACACATTCTGCACACAAAGTACACCTCGTGTGTGTGGCACTGGAGACAAGTGGTGTCGTGCTCCTGCACATAAATTAGGACCAGGTGGTGACATCACACATCAAGGGTTAGGGGAGAAATATTCTAGTCAATCAGATTCAAGAAGCAAACATGACACAGAAACTGCAAATGAGAGCAAGTGGGCAGCTTTAGTCAGGACACTGCAGGCTCTACGGGGCTGTGGGGCTCGTGTGCACACAGACACAGCGGGAAGAACTACTTAGAAAGGCTGGAGCGAGGGAGTTTCACTAAAGCAAATTAACGTCTTGTCAACTGCCAAAACAAACAGAATGGAAGGGAGCATGTGAGTGTTAGTAAACCCAGGGCGTGTTATACCAGTGTCTGTGCAGCATGCTAAGTTAGTTACTTCTTCATTGGTGCGGATGAATCATTAATGGTCTCGGGGTTTGCTTCTTCTTGCCTAACTCAGGCATGTCTTATTTTAGATGGAGTATAGCTTTTATCTATAATTTCATCCTGTAAAAACATGTGAAGACAGCGTTCATTCTGGGCCAGAGGATGACCAGCGACCCTGGAAATAAAAAAGCACAAAATTTTAGTCCATTGTTTATTAAAGACAGTGGTGGGAGGGGTCAAAGCAAACATGCTTTAAGGCTAAGACATGTGGACAACCTATTAAATGCAAGCATTACTCTGGACGACCCATAAGCCATGCTATCAAATCATGGTCTTTCCCTTTGATTCATAGGTGGCTCAGCGCGTAAGGCGCTTTCAGCCAAGTCTGATGACCTGAGTATGGTCCTCAGGACCCCACACGGTAGAAGGAATGAAAGGACTCTGCAAATTATCCTCTATCCTCCACGTAAGCACTGAGTGGGTGCGCAAGCACGAGTACACACACACACACGTAAATATAATAATAAAGAAATAAAAATAACTTAAAACTTCGTAGTGTTTCTGGACTGCGTATCAAGCTAGCTTAACTGGTACATGCCTAAGAAATTTACATTGTATTGTTACATGTGAAATAGTTCATGTATGATTAAAATCTATTTTAAACATACAGGATCCAAACTAGGAATGTTCACTCATGCCTGTAATCCCAGAACAGGGAAGGCTAAGGAAGGAAGCTCTGAGTCTGAGGCCCGTTCGGGCAACTATATGTAGGTGTTAACGTGTCAGCGGAAGGTCAATGATAGCAACAATGTGCCACTTAGGAGCTCTGCTCCCCCCTCCCCGCCTAAGCTTTCCTCTGTAACTTGTGATCAGCCTTGGACTTCAGACACAGCTTTGCTTTCTCAAAGAGTATATCCACAGAAAGGCAACTGCAGAGGGCGTGCTGGCGTACACCTTGTCAAGGCCAGCCTGAGCTACACAGTGAGAGGAAAAATAACACACGATAACAAAATTACAGGCATTTGTTCACCGCTCATAGAAACCAAATCATTAGTAAGAATTAATGTGTAGCTCACACAACCGTGGTACATGATCACACGGGGTACAGCTGCAGCCTCAGCTACTCAAAGGCTACGACTGGAGGACTGCAGCAGCCCAGCTCGGGGACAGCAGTGAGCAGTGCCTGAGCCCGTTCCCTCTCCCCATTCCTCCTCCTCCTCCCCGCAGCCCCAGCTGGGTGGGACCTTGGAACACTTCTGTCAGCTTCCTCAGTGCTGGGCTACATCTCTTAGAGGAGGAAAGAGAGAAAGAGAGGAGAAAGTGGGGGGCGGAGGAGAATAATACTGGTTTGAGTTTATCAATCAGCAGCTACTAAATGACAATCATAAATGAATTCTTACATTTTTTCAAAAGAACATTTTGCCATGAAAAACATTTTAACGTACTTTTACATAAAACACGTTGATAATACTGCTACCTGCAATCAAACAAAATGATTGCAAATATAATGTACATTTTATTACTCACATGAGAATATACCTTAAATCAGAACCACAAGTAAAACTACGTTCTGAATGATGCAATTTTAAATGTAATTTGCATAAATTATCCAAGAACAACAAAGATAAAACTTAGGTCAACACACAATCCTCACTTCAACCACTCAAGAGTGTCAGCATTTTTCACATGGCATTCAACCTGGGGTGCTTTCACCTCATTTAAACAGCACAGAAAGTTTGGGAATGGCTAAAAGGAAGGGCGGCATGGATTTAGTTTAACTTTAAATATCAGGCAGGGCTGAAGATGGTTCAGCAGTTAAGAGCACTAGCTGCTCTTGTAGAGGACCTGGGTTCAGTTCCTAGCATGCATGGGACACATACAGGCAAAACATCCAAACACTCAAAATACTGGATAAATAAAAACTGACCGGCGGTCATCTCGTGCCTCCCAGCACTGCCCCCACAGGGGTAAAGGTACTCACTTGTTTATGAACTGTTCCAGTCCTTGCTTCCTTTCCTCGATGAAATTGTCATCAAATATTCCATCGTCTCCTCTAAAAGGAAGCTGCCGCAAAAATGCTTTCCCAGGGAGCGGGGGAACAACGACCTAAAACAACAGGGCCACAGAGAGTCAGTCAGGTGATGCCAAGCCTGTCCACCGGAGCACAGCTGTCCACATGGTGGAACAAGAGAACCAAGTCACAACGTGTCCTTTGACCTCCAAACATACAGTGTGGCACTCATGTGGCCGCCACACATTTACATGGGTGGGCATGCATGCCCACATATGTGCGCGCGTGCGTGCGCGCATGCGCGCACACACACACACACACACACACACATACACTGAACAAATAAAACGTAATAAAAAGAAAATAAGTCAAGGGTCAAGTGTGGTATATGCTTTTAATCCCAGCACTTGGAGGCAAAGGCAGGCAGATCTCAGTAGGCCAGCCAGGGCTACATAATGAGATCTTGTCTCAAAAAAAGTATAAGGCACAACACAAAGACAGGAGACAAAGAATGCCCTCACAAGGACAGCCACCTTACCCTCAAGTTTGTTTAAATATACAATTGAAAAGAAAAACACAAGCCTTTAATCCCAGCACTTGGGAGGCAGAGGCAGGAGGATTTCTGAGTTCGAGGCCAGCCTGGTCTACAAAGTGAGTTCCAGGACAGCCAGGGCTACACAGAGAAACCCTGTCTCGAAAGAAAAAAAAAAAATAAGAAAAAAGAAAAAGAAAAGAAAAGAAAAGGACAGAAGGTGGAGAAGGTAGCTCAGTGTTAGAGCTCTTGCTTAGCAAGAGTGAGGCCCAGGTTCAATTCTTAGCGCTGTAAAAACCAAATCAAAGGAACAAACAAAGCACAGTAAAGAGACATGGCTCTAGAGCAAGATGGCCAGCTGTGGACGCGGAGAAGTCACGACCAAGGTTCCTTCAAGGTGAGGTCCACAGGTCTCTTCCTGAACTTATCAAAGAACTAGACAAAGACAGCATCCTGTCATTTGGTACTGAGACAAAGGTTCCTGACCATCTCAACACTTCTAATACTACGTGGGAAAGACAAGGCCTCATCGTGCTGACTAAACTCAAGCCCCAGCTAAAGAATAAAATGTTCTTTCTGTGGCGTAGCTGGGGTCAGAATCCCTTCACTGGGGAGCGTTGCCCGTTTCTGACTTGTGTGTCAGCACTGTGACCATCTTCTAACAAGCCATTCACTTTCCCACAAACTTCATTTTCTACTCTTTCTCCAAAAACTATCATTTCTTCTTTCCCACTTACAGAATACCCTAGTCCTTCCCGCTCAATGTAATACGGGACTGGTTTCCCCTTTCGGAAATTTTCTAAAACATTTGGTTCCTTTAGCCAGCACCTAGCTATACAATTCAGTTCCTTTGTCCATCCTGGGGTCTTGGACCCCAGCTGTGCTCCCCCCTTCACCTAAGGAACTGGTATTTCAGCGAGGGTCTTGTGCATGTTAAGCAAGCAAGGAAACTGATATATCAAGAATTCAAGGTCAGCCTCAGCTACCACAGGGAGATTGAGGTTAGCATGGGCTTCATGGGACCCTTTCTTAAAACAAAACAGACATTACTAAAATACTCCTGATACATGGTGCTAGGGGATGTAACTCTAAGCAGCACCCTAACTAAGGAGCTATAGCCCCAGCCCAGGAGCTCAGCTCTACGCCCTGGTCCTTCCAGTCAGGTCCTCCCTGTGTAGCCCTGAACTTATGCTCCCTGCCCCTGGCTCTGGAGTGACGACAGCATTGTAGACTTGTTCTGCAGCAGGTGCCGTTTCTTTACAAATTTACCCTAAAATAGTAACTCAATGAAGTTAAAAATAAAAGGACCAGTTCAACTGCACACAGATAAGTGGGGGATCAACAGAAAACAGCAGCAAGGAAATAAACAAGAATCCAGATGCTCAAGGTAAACTTTGTAATCCCACCCTAGATTTGCTCTCCGATGATTAAGGATTTACTTCCAGAAGTCTGTGTTAGAACCAACACATCTCTTTCCCATATTGGCAATTTGTCAAGATAAATGTTAAAGCCTGCACAGACTACATACAATTCCAGGACAGTCAGGACTAGACAGAGAAACCCTATCTCAAAAATCAAAGACGTGGAGAGACACTCAGCAGGTAAAAGCAGGAAGCACCGGCTCTCCTACAGAGGACCTGGGTTGACTCCCAGGAGGCACGCGGCAGCTCACAACTCTGCAGCTCCACTTCCAAGAGACTCGAACACCTTCCCTGGCGTACAAATAAAATTTAAAATCAAAGCAAAACAGCCCACCCCAACCAAAAACAACAGAACCAGCTTATTAAATAATCATCTTTAAACCATGATAAAATACATGTGTAAGACTGCTTTGCTGTTTTTTCGATAAGGTTTCATGTAGCCCAGGCTACCCGTGAGCTTGTTATGTAGCTGAGGATAAACTTGAATTTATGACCTCCCTGCTTCCACCTGGGATTATAAGCTTTGGCCACCATGTAGATTAGATACTTTTGTTTTCTGTAGATATATATTCTTCCTAACGATGTTCAAAATCGTCACTAGAATAGACCTTATAGGTAGCAAGCAGGCTTGATACCTACGAAAAGTCATGAATGGCTTATCTAGCAAAGATCCTCTTAAACATCAAATAAACTAAGAAAACTTGGCTACATTTGCTGACTTATTTGTGCATGTATGTGCTTAAGTGTGTGGCACATGTATGTGCATACTCCTAGTGGTGCACATGTGGAGGACTCGAGGAGTCAGAGCTTTTCTTCCGCTGTGTGAGCTCAGGTCTTTATCTGCGGAGCACCTCTGCAGCATCAGAGCCGACAATTTTTAAGTAGTATAAAAAGATTTACTTCCTTTTGAGACAAGGTCTTGTAGCCAGTCCAGATGGCCTCAAATTCCTTATGTAGCTGAGGATGACCGTATGCTCCTGGCCCTTCTGGGCTGGGACTAGCTGCAGGCGCCATCACACTGGTTTGTGTAGTGCTGGGGAACTGAACTCGGGGCTCTGCTGTGCATCAGAGATAAGCACTCTGCTGACTGCTACATAAATTCACAGTTAATCAGAATTCATCAATCTGTAGTCAGGAGTAGTAGGGCACACTCGTAAGTTCAACGTGTAGAAGCAGGAGGAAAAGACTTCAAGGTTATCTTTGGTTGCATGGAGTTTGAGGCCAGGCTAGACTGTGAGACCCTGCCTAGAACAAACACACCAACACTTCTTGTATTTGTGGGTTAAAAAGAGGATGTCTGCTGAGTACAATGTTGAAAGCTAAAGAATCAAATCATGATGACAAATAGGTACTGAATGTCAATTTCTAGCTTAGGCCTTCACAGAAACAAAACCAAAACCAAAAAACAAATAACAGAATGACCCATGTGTGCTGTTCTTCACAATGATGTGGATCCCAAGATGCTTACACAGTCCATGAGTACAAGTAGAACGGCCCACAGAGACTGCACAGCACAGAGGATAAGGAACCTTGAGTTACTGTTTTACATTTTAGACAGTATAATGTAATAAAAAGGCAACCCAATTAAACAGGCAAAATATCTCAGTAAACATTTCTCCAAAGAGCACACACACTCAAGGAGTAAGTGAAAAAGTCAGTAACAGTCAATATTAGCCACCACACGAACACCAACGGAACAGTGATCCACACTCCCTATGCGACCAACAGGGAAAGAGTGATGAGCAGAGCCCAGGAGACCAGGAATGCTCACACTGGGGCAGGAATTGGAAATGTCCTACATACTGGTACACTGGCACAGGAGCTGAAAGGTCAACCTGAGCTACAAGGTGAGTTGGACCCTAGTCTGGGCAACACGGACTTTACTTTCAAAGAGAGCAGGGGGCAGTTATGGGCTGGCAAGATGGATCGGGGGTAAAGGAACTTCTGCCAAGCCTCATTTGATTACCTCCAGTGTGAAAAGAGAACTCACTCCTGAGAGCTGTCCTGTCACTTCTGTGGCACTCACGACTGCAGGCACACATATAAATACCCAAATGTAATAACAAAATTTTAAGTTATGTAATTCAGCAACATAATCTTAGGTTGTTTATTCAAGAACAGTAGCAACCTAAGCGTCTATCAAATAATAATTTGCTAGAGATCAATATCTATCTTTGTGGATGGGCATTCTTCTAACGTGTGAGTCTCTGGGTTTCATTCCTAAGACAGCAAATGAAGAAAAATAATTAGTGAGAGCTGGAAAGATGGCTTGCTGGCTAAGAGCACCGACTGCTCTTCCAGAGAACCCAGGTTCCCTATCCAGGACACACGTGGCAGCTCACACTGCAATTCCAGTTTCGGGATAGTTGACACCTTCTGGTCTCTCTGTATACACACAGAGCACAGACAGACAGACAAACATGCAAACGCCCATACATATAAAATGATAAATAAATCTTTTAAAAAAGAAAAACTATTGGGTAAATAAAAAATGGTATTTCTATACAAAGGGCTATTATTTTGTAATAAAAATCAATAACGGGCTAGAGAGATGGCTCGACAGTTAAGGGCACTTGCAGCTCTTACAGAAAACCTGGGTTCTGTTTCCACCACATACACAGCAGCTCACAACCATCTGTAACTCCATTTAGCGGATCTGATGCCCTGCGCTGGCTTCCCCAAGTACCTGATAAGCCTACACATGAGGGCAAAATAATAAACACACACACAAAAAATCTCTTTTCAAGTGTGATATGTGCTACAATAGGATAAAACCTCGAGAACATGCAAATTGAGAGAGGCAACATACAACATTAGGTATTCTGTGCTGCCATTTATAGTCAAGGTCATAAAGTGCATAAATGATTGACAGGGACAGTGACGAGGGGTTGAGAAGAAACTGGTCATTACTACCCAGAGACACAGGAGTTCTTTTTACTCTTTCTCTCCCTTCCCCTTTCTTCTTTCTTTTTTCTGGAGATAGTCTTGTCATGTTGCTCTAGCTCGTCTGGAACTGTAAACCTATATATAGGCCATGAACTTTCAGCAATCCTGCCTCTGTTGCCCGAGTGCTAGGTACTTACAGGGACGTTCCAGAAGGCCTAGCAAGTTTCTTTTAAAAGGATAATTGATGGTAATGAGTTCCTACACTATGGTTATGGCTATTGTAATTCTGAACATCTTAGGTGAATTATATCACTAACTGTATAGCATGTAAATTATCTCTTAATAAAGCAGTTGCTGGGGGAAAAAGTATATAGTCAGCAACATTTACTAAACATTCCAGGAGCTGGAGAGATGACTCCAATTTAATTCCTAGCACCCACATGGCGGCTCACAACTGTCTTTAATTCTAGTTCTAAGAGAATCCAACACCCTTATGCATATATACTTGCAGGCAAAACACCAATGTATGTAAAATAAAAAAATAAATCATTTTAAACATTCCAGTGTAACATATAAGCTATGTTCAGAAAAAAAATGCAGTCTACCAAAATACTTCTTCATGGTCATTAAAATTTTTCTGCATTTTCCTATATTGTTCATTTTACTATTGTTTTTATCATATACATACATACATACATACATACGTTTGCTTTTTGAGATAGGGTTTCTCTTTGTAGCCCTAGCTGTCCTGGAACTGATTAGCCTGAACTCAGAGCTCTTCCTGCCTCTGTTTCCTGGGATCACAGGCGTGTGCCATGTGCCACCCACCATGCCTGGCTTTATGTTTTTTATTTCCGACTTGTTTTACACAGTTAGATCTTCTATCTACAATGACCAGCATCCATATATGGTATTCCTCAACATTCTCCAGACTTTTCAAAGTCGTTAACTGAATCCACCTATCCATTGGTAGGTAGTATTATGTGGTTTGGTAAAGACGAGTGTGGTTTGGTTCATGCTAAACACGGTACTCTGTCACTGAGATACACTCCTGGTCTCCACTATGTGTTATAATCTCCTATAAAAACATGGGTTAGCTTGTAAACTCCTCACACTCTGCTAGTCTGTGTGCACAGCCCAAAAGCGATATAATAATAAATATGTAAGGCTTCTCAGGTGTGCTGAGAAGTGCTGACCCCAGTCCCCCAAGTTTTAAGTCCTACATCCTTAATTATTTTCTTGGTATCCAGGAGAACAAATAATACATGCTCAATATACCATCAACCATGTTCTGACTCTAAAGCTCGAATCTGCTAAGTGTATATAAACCTCCTGTTGAGATTTCTGTCACAACTTTTTTGTGTGTCTTTTTTTCCCCCTAAGATTTATTTGTTTTATTTATGAGTACGCAGTCACTCAGACACACGAGAAGAGGGCATCATCAGATCCCATTACAGATGTCTGTGAGCCACCATGTGGTTGCTGGAGATTGAACTCAGGACCTCCACAAGAGTAGTCAGTGCTCCTGAATGCTGAGCACTGTCCATCCCTCCTGTCACAACTTTATGGATTTATAGTTACGTTAGGAGATGTGCTCCTTTTGAAGGCAAGGTCAATTCCTTTCTCCTCCACTGCAACTTCTCTAACGGAATTTGAGGGTCTTAAAAGAGATCTTCATGTATTCAGAGCTCCTCCGTCGACTCCTGCTGTGAGTCTCATGCTCACAGACTAAATCGACCAGAAGTGAAGACTGCAAGCAGACACGCCCACCTGTCTTTGCTTCCCAGGTTCCTCTCCCACTTTCAGGGCTTTTCTCTATATGGCTTTAGGAAGTCCATCTTTATGTGAACTCTAGGTTTTTTTTTTGTTTTTTTTTTTTAATTTTATTTTCTAAGTTTTTTTTTTATTTACATTCAAGATCATTTCCCCTTTCCCGTTTCCTCCCTCCCCGAAAGTCCCATAAGCCCCCTTCCCTCCCTCTTTTCTCCATTCAACCCCCTCTCGTTTCTCTGTCCTGGCGTTCCCCTACATCCAGTCTTTCCAGGACCAGGGGTCTCTCCTTCCATCTTCTTAGAAATCTATTGATATGCGAATTGTGTCTAGGGTATTCCGAGATTCTGGGTTAATATCCCCTTATCAGTGACTGCATACCATGTGTGTTCTTTTGTGATTGGGTTACCTCACTAAGGATGATATTTTCAAGTTCTGATCATTTGCCTAGGAATTTCTTGAATTCATTGTTTTTAATTGCAGAGTAGTATTCCATTGTGTAAATATACCACATCTTCTGAATCCATTCCTCCGTTGAGGGACATCTGGGTTCTTTCCAGCTTCTGGCTATTATAAATAAGGCTGCTATGAACATAGTGGAGCATGTGTCCTTATTGCATGCAGGGGAAGCCTCTGGGTATATGCCCAGGAGTGGTATAGCCGGATCCTCCGGGAGTGTCATGCCCAGTTTTCTGAGGAACCGCCAGACTGCTTTCCAGAGTGGTTGTACCAGCTTGCAATTCCACCAGCAGTGGAGGAGTGTTCCTCTTTCTCCACATCCTCGCCAACAACTGCTTTCTCCTGTGTTTTTGATCTGTGAACTCTAGTTTTGAGGGATGTTAGGACTTATGTATGATGCTTGTCTCCCATCTGGCCGTCTTTACCTGGATAACGTTTTTCCCCTTTTATTTCTAATTTACTGAGCTTCGAAAAATAACACAATCTTTCATCTACTTCAGTCAACTTCTTTCTACTACATTCTAAATAAAGTTATAAAATAATCTCATTTTTTTTTCCTAAGAGAAGACAATTTGTAGCAAGGTATACAATAGTGTCTTTCAAAGTACAGGCAGCAATGCATTAGTGGACCACTGTCACCACTTAAATCTAGCCTGGGGATATGGCTCTGTTTGTACACAATGCCCTGGGCTTGATCCCTAACATCACACGGAACTTGGTATGATGACATATGGCTGTAGAGAGAGACCAAGGTCAGTGTGCTCCTCAGCTACATAGAAACCATTCTGGGTTACATGAGACTGCCTCAAAACACAGACAGACAGACAGACACACACACACACACACACACACACATCTAAGGGCTAGAACGTGTAGCATGAGAACCTGAGTTCAGATTCCAAGCACCCATATTAAACCAGGAAGAGGCAGTGTCTACAACTCCGAAGCCTGGGGTGGATGACGTGGATCTAGGGCTTGCTGGCCAGCCAGACTAGCTGAGCTGTCAAGACTTCAGGATCAGTGAGAGACCTTGTCTCAAAAGTAAAGTGGAAAGTGATAGAGGAAGACATTCAAAGGCATCTCCTGGTCTTCATATGAGCATACATATGTACATCAGTCTCCTATACCCACCCACAAGCTTGTCTGAAGAATATCGATGTATCAAACAATAAGCATCATTTTATAAACTTCTACATACATGTGAGATAATTAAAAACGCAGACTGTGAGTTAAACAAAACTGGAAAAGTATACTGCCCTTGAGGATGAGGAAGGAGTAGCAGGGAGGCCTGAGAAGTTCTATTCATGTCGAGCTGCAAAGGCTCAATTGCACTACTGAGCAGAAACGGTAAGAGCTCAGAGCAGTGAGGACGGCTGTCCTCCACTCTCGGGGACAGCCTGAAACGGACCCATCCACATAAGCCCTGCACCGGCTTCCTCCACTGTAAGGCATATTCTGGAGATCTTAAGTTAGAACCAGCATGCTACCCAGTAAGTCAGAAAAGCATAGCTCCACTGTAAAGAAGTCTTACCTTGCTCTCTCTTTCTAGTTCACTTCGAAGCCACTCAAAGTCACTGTATCTTCTTCTAACAGTAGATTCCTTCAGCTTGAAGATAGGAAGATTTGTCTGAAACCAAAACAGCCACTCCTAAGTTGAAGTACATTAAGACATTCAAAAAGGGAGGAAGATGTCTGTCATACTGATAAAGGGACAAACATGGTTACTGTATAAACACCAAAAAGTTATTAAGCACACTACCCAGGCTAAGCCTTGACCACCCCTCACCTATGTAGTCCAGGCAGACCTTGAACTTGCTATCATCCTGCCCTGGCCAGTGATAACTCTTCTTTTTGCAATGCTGGGACTGGAGCTAACTGTAACTTTGTTTCTTGTTTTCTCCTCTGAAATTCATTTCCCTTGCAGGTGTGAGAAAGGCTGTGCAGTGTGGGTGTGGAGGTCTGGTGAGAGAGGGCATGGCAGTGTGTGCGGAGGTCTGAGCACAACATTTTGGGTTAGTTCTTTCCTTCTACTGTGTTTTGAAGTAGGCAGTCTTGTTTTAGCTGCAAAGCTGTGTATTGTCGGCCTGGCCTGCCAGCTCTGAGTGAGTTTTCTGGCTCCCCCTCTCACCCTGGTGCAGGAGAGCTGGGATTATAGAGGCCCGCCACCGTGTCATCCAGCTTTCAGCACGGGTTCTACAAGACTGAAAGAGCTCATGGCAGGCACTTTCATTTGCTGAGCGGCTCCCTAGACCCTAAATGTTATCCTTAATTGCTGTCTTTAAAAATGTCCAAAAGGCCAGGAAGTGTTAGAATTTCTTTATCACTAAGAGAAAATTAGGAGTCATACAAAACAAAAACCACTCCCCTAACATAAAAAAGGTAAGTAAGGGGCTGGAGAGATGGCGCAGCAGCTATAGAGAGTCCTTTTGCAGGACTCAAGTTCAGTTCTCTGCACCCATGCTGGATGGCTCACAACCACTTGTAAGCCAATACCTTCTTCTGGTCTCTGGCCACTGTACTCGTGGGCACATGCCCATATTCACACAGGTCTTTAAAAGATGTAGATCTTTACAGGAAGAGGGCATGTTTAAGAACTGAGAAGATGCCAGGCATTGGTGGCACATGCCTTTAATCCCAGCACTTGGGAGGCAGAGGCAGGTGGATTGCTGAGTTCAAGGCCAGCCTGGTCTACAGAGAGAGTGAGTTCCACGATAGCCAGGGCTACACAGAGAAACCCTGTTTCAAAAAACCAAATAAAAAAAAAAAGAACTGACACAATGCTATTTCTGCCAACTTTGGGTGGGTATGGAGGGAGGCTGAGACAAGGCCTCTCTATGTAGCCCTGGCTATCCTGGAACTCACTATGCAGACCAGGTTGACCCTGAACTCACAGATCTCTGCCTCCTAAGAGTATTGAGATTAAAGATGTGCACCACCATTCCTGATCCAGTAACAAGAGGGTCAGGACAGTCAGGGCAGGTAAAGGTGCATTTTCTATCAAGCATAAATTCAATTGCTGGAACTCTCGTGGTATAAGGCAAGAACTATTACTGCAAGCTGTTCTGACTTCCACATGGGCACTATGGCATGTGCCTGCGTTCACACACAAATAAATACATGTTAAGAAACATATAAACATGAATTGGCTTTGGGGGGGGTGGTGTACAGGTTAGTAGTAAAGTGCTTAGCTGGAAAGCCGAGGTCCTGCATTCAATCCCTAGCAGAGAAAAAAAGGAAAACCACCAAGTTCATTAGAAATGACTCATGGTTTAAAATATTAGCTGAAGAAAATATTTTAATATGCATGTAAGAATTATAATCCTTTGTACACAAAGTTTACCATAGAGTTCAGAAATTATTTCATGTAGCAAATGCCAAGTTCTATTAAATTTCCACTTAATACTATGAATTCTCTTGAGTGAATTTTATTCTTAATTCAGTATTGCACTTGGGGACCTGAAAACTGTTTTATAGCTGAGAATCAAAAACAAACAAACAAAAAAACAAAACCAAAAAACAACATCAACAACAACAACAAAAAAACCCTGAGAGGCACCTGGAGGCGAGTTCTTCCTGCTGTGCAGACCAAGGCACCGTGCGGTAGCGTCCATTACTGTGAACATTCTACTTACTAGCTAGCTAACCTTAATGCCGCCAGTAAACAGAAGAATGCCTTCTATTCAAGACCTGAGTTCAGTCTGTAGTGGTGTCAATTTTTTCCAAAGTGTATTAACTTCCATGTTGTACAGCTTAAAGCTTGGAGCCTTCTACAGATGCTACTGGGCATAACAGTGTATAGGTTTCAGGCATGAAACCAGATCTCACAAGAGGTTTAAAAGCACTTGAGCTTTCTTTCCCAGGTAACCACAACATTTGTTCATTGTATTAATGACTAGGAGCAAAACTGCACCTAACAAGACTCTTATTATACTAAAAGTCAAACCTGCTATACAGAGGAGCGTTCTCATTCCTCAGAAGGAAAAAAAAAATCAGGTCCCCTGGAGAGAGGGATGATAATTCCCAGAAAGAAAGCACTGGATTATTTCTCTCTAATTTCACCCATTGGCTTTTTAACCAGGCTCACCCTTCCGCATTAAAATATTAAGTCTTTGTAAGTGTCTAAAGATAGAAAGGTCTTTACAGAGCTGAGTATTTTCTGCAGGTGAGATTTTACATTCTGAATTCCCTCCTCTCAAATTACTTTACAAAAGGGATTAACTGCTCTCTTTATTCAGTATGTTAAGATCAAGCCTGTGAAAAGAGGTCCCCAAGAATTTTCATACTTCTGGGTACGGAAGTCTGTAAAGTTAATCTCTCAAACAACATATCAAGCTTACAAGGTACAATGTTGAGGGAAGACAGCCAGGTCGGCTCATTTTACCTTCCATTTTCCCTTTTGAACTTTTGACACAATCATGATTATATCTGATTCTCTCTAATTGAGTGAGGAATGAGGGCAAAGTCTCTTCCCTTCTCTATTAGCTGGTAGTTTTTATATTTGAAAAGGGATCTTTAAGGTTTACTCAGCTGGCTATAATTTCTCTTCTTGTACAAGTGCTACACCAGAGTTCTGACAAGGTCTAGCAGGAAACTCTGGGCATAGGGTGTGACTGACTACTGACAGAGAGTCCTTGCCCAGTATGCAGAGACCCTCTAGCACTGTAAGAACAAACAACAACCAGTTATTGTTTTCCCAGTAGAATACGAGTTTGACTGCAAGTGTCTGTCCATGTTTTTCCTAATTAATTTCAGGGGCAGCTAGCAAGGCCAGCATCAGGTATCATACTTAACGGGCGCGCGCACACACACACATACACACACGCACGCACAGAGGCCAAACCTCATACACATAAAATAAGTCTAAAAAAGAAGTTGTCTTGATCATTTCAACTTCCCTGATCAAAAGAAAAAGAGAACTACCATGTTTTTGTTTGAACTACTAAGCTGCCACTATTTGATTATGAACTCGTTTGGCCACTTACAATTTATTTAATGCTTATAAAAAGGAACTGAGGCTGGATATTCCCATACCTTCTAATGTTGGTACACTATTATTTACCAAGCATCTATAAGACAACAGTGCTAAATATGAAATCATTGTTTAAAACGATGAATAAAATACAGTCCAATTCCTCATGAGCTCATGAAACACCAAGGGAAATAGAAATGATATAAAAATCTGAATTTGTGTGGTTAAAACACCTTAAATGAGCCCTGCCTAATACAAGCAAAGCCCTAGGACTGATCTCAGCACCCCCCCCATGTGCTCTCATTAAACCACTACATTAAACCAGCCATACATCCAAAAAAGGGAGACAAATAAACAATAAAAGCAGGAAACTGAGCAATTTGATAAGGACAACGACACTGTGACAGGGACTCACTGTATATAGTCCAGGCTAGCCCTGTGTTCTCCTCTCACAGTTCTCAGTGCTGGAATTTTTTTTTTAAAGATTTTTTTCTCTTTGATTATGAGAGAGAGAGAGAGAGAGAGAGAGAGAGAGAGAGAGAGAGAGAGAGAGAGAGAGAACACGCTCATGTGCCCAAAGGCCAGGGGGCACTGGATCCCTGACTCTGCAATCATGGGCAGCTAGCTGTGAGCTGTACAGTGTGGGTGCTGAGAACCAATGCTGCCTTCTGAAAGAGTGCAATGTGCTCAGGTGACTGGGTGACTCTTATGACTGCCACTCTCTTTGGATGATAAAGTGTCTCTAAAGGAAAGCGGAGAGGCCTGGCGCGGCCATGAATTAGAACAATCCGTTGTAGGAAGTAAGATGAAGACACCTCATCAAGAACAGGCAGGGAGCTGCTCAGTGGACACTGCATGGTGAACTAGACACAAATTCTAACACTTCAAAGAGCTATGCAAAATTATTTTGAATGTTTTCAATCAGAAAAAAAAATGTATGTTTCAGATCTATTTAGACTTCATTCTAATGTGTATCCAAACATCATATTTAGCTGATGATATATCATTAATTATGTAAACATTTTTGTTGTTCTAAGACAGATGTTCCCTTCTTAGTCCGGGCTAGCCTCAAACCACTCTGTAGCCTTGAGATGGTCCTGAATTCTGATATTCCTGCAGCAGCCTCCTGAGAAATAAGCTAACAGGTGCACAATACACATTTCACCTTAACATGTGCAATTTTTTTAAGTACCAGGTAAAACCAAAAATAACAAAAAGATGGACTGACAAGATGGCTCATCAGGTGGGGCAGATGCTGCCAGCCAAGCCCGTTAACCTGATGGTGATTCCTGGAACCCACATGGTGGATGGAGAAGAGAACTGATTCCCACTGGCTGCTGTCTCATCTCCACCTTGTCACATATGAGCACACAAGTGCACGCCATATGCATGGGCACACACCACGTAAATAAAAATGTAATTTACTGAGACAAGTTTTCGCTGAGGCCTGGAGAGTTCCAACTGGCGGAACTGGAGTCAGAACACCTGCAGGATCGGCCTCTTTCTATGCAGTCGGTGCTGGGGTTACAGGATGCGCCACCATGGCCAGCTCTACAGCAAGAACTTTATCCACGGAGCCATCTCTTCAGGCCCAATGTGTCTTTGAATAGAATATTGACGGAAGAGATGATGTAGCTCAGGGCTTGGGAAGAGGGTCTGGAAGGGCAGGGGAAGGCTGCCTGTGAATCTTTGTAGGGCTTGGGAAGACTGCCTGTGAATCTTTGTTTTACTTGCTTACTTGTACATTTTAAAAGACTGTAAATGGGAACAAACAAAATGAAACAAAGTTACAGTATAATTCAATACCCTGTATGTTGTTTCCCTCTATTTTCTCTAAGTTAGCAACATATTTTATAAGTCTTTTGCAATAACCTAAAAGGAAGTAATTCTCATATTATAGGAGTTGGCCTTTGAGTCTGTATAAGGTAAGAGGAGAACGACCACTGGAGTCCGTGTGCTGAATGAAAGTGGCTTACAAAAGTGACAGCTGGTAGCTGTAGCTGTGCTTTCCCTTTCCTTTAAGCTGGCTGAGGTTCAGTTTATCACAGAAGGGTACTGAGTTATGATAAACAGGAAAAAACATGTTTGCTGCTGCTGCAGTCAGTTCCAAGCAACCCCATATCCCCACACCTGTGATTAAAAGAAAAACACATTCTTATAATATTTGGGATTTTTTTTCTAAAAGAAACCAAAATTCCAGAATTGTCACTGCATATATGTATTAAAATACTTAAGAATTTGGGGCCAGAGCAATGGCTTGGTGGTTAAGAGCCCAGGCCACTCTTCAAGAGAACCCATGTTAGAGTCCCAGCACCAACATGGAAGACTACAACTGTCTGTAACTCGTTCCAGGGGATCCAACATTATATTCTAGCCTCCACAGGCACTACATGCAAAATCATACATAAAGGCTTAGCACTCAATCATAAAAGTTAAAATAATGGTTTGAAAAATTAAGTATAGGGGGTATGGGTTTGGTGACTTATGCCTGTAACCCCAGCACTCAGAAGGCTGGAATAATGGGTTATAGGCAAACCTGGGCTAAAAAATAAGTTTGAACTACACTTTCAGACCTTTACACTATTTTATAAGATTAAAAAACTCTTACTTTTAGATGGGCAGCAATGGCACACGCCTTTAATCCCAGCACTCAAGAAGCAGAGGCAGGTAGATCTTTGTGAGTTCAAAGCTAGCCTAGTCTATGGAGTGAGTTCCAGAATAGCCAGGACTACACAGAGAAACCGTGCCTCAAAAACCAAAAAAAAACAACCACCACCCAAAACCCTTTAATTTAATATACATGCAGGTGCCTGCAGAGGCCAGGAGCTGATGGAGCCCTTGCACCTGAGTCAGAGCCACTTCTAAACTGCCCTCTGAATGCTGGGATCCAAAAGCAGAGACCCTCTGCAGGAGCTATATGCTAACTGCTGAGATTTCACTCCAGCCTTCCTTACTACTAAAACCCAAAATGCTCAGGAGCAGCCATTTGAGCTATAATCTACGGTGGGCTTTGTTCCATCATGACTAGTTCCAAATCATGCGTAGAGATACCAATGCTTTCTGAGGACCCCACTTGATGTGCTTAGAAGGGTGCTTGGTTCACAGTTACGGGACAGTCTTTGTCTTGGCAGATTTCTCCAACATAGTTAACATTCAGTCTCCTTCCCCAGACCTCTATCTAATCCCCCAACCTCCACTTCTTTTTCTCCTCCCAGAGCTGGAGCTTGAACCCAGGCTGTACACATCTAGATAAGCACTAGATCACCCGTCTTTTCTTTCCCTCTTTCAAGCATCTTTCCCCCTTCCTCACCTATCCTTTATATAGGTTAAGACTTACAAGACTGTAAGGGGACAAAACGAATTCTGCCTCTTGGGAATTCATGTATTTGGGGGAAATTGCCTAAAATTTATTTTTATCAGTACTTAGGACTAAACACAGGCCCTGAACGCTAAGCATGGGTTTCACTAATTAGTTACATCACCAAATCCATGCGCCTGATTTTATCACTAAGACAGAGACTAGTTTTTCACTACAGAAAGGGGCCATTCCCTGCCAAGTACTGTGTGAATAAACAGACTGTGTTTTATGGTCACAATCTGTTGATTCAGCATACACAACATGAAGAGATCTTATAGTTGAGTTGGCAGAAAAAAGGAAAGGATATCTGCCTCTGTCCAAAAGAAATCCAGGGTGATGGGTACAATTCTTATGTATCATTCACAATTAATAACTGAATTGTCTAAGCTCATGGGAAAGACTATATTACAAAAATCATGGAACACAAAGAAACTAGAAAAAAACAGTAGGCCTGATAGTGCATTCCTACAATCCCAGGGAAGGGGGATAAAGAGCTCAGGTGATCCTCAGACACACAGCAAGTATGAGATCAGCACAGGCTACCTATGACTTGTTTCAAAAACCAAAAAAAAAAAAAAAAACACAAAAAACAAAAAAACAAAAAAAACCCTAGAAAACAACAAAACCCAGAAGGGTAGCACCACCTTACTGCTATTAATATACTTTAAATACCAGAAGCAAAATGTAGCAATGTTCGAAAAGATCTGTAACCTGTACTCTTAATTTGCTACTTATAAAAAAATTAAAATCAACCTTTTTTCCCCCTCCCAAAACTGTACTATTAAACACATGGATAAGACCATCAGGACTCCAAATGGACAGTGAGAAGACAAATTTCTGAAGCTCTAAAAACAACAGAAATTTGTACAGAGCTCTAAAAACAAACACTCCCTTCAAGTCTAGGCACAGTAAACTGCTCCATCATTAGTCTTAGACACTTACAAGGGCTGACCCATGAAAGTCATGGCTCACATATACCCTATATGTAACCTGATTATCACTGATACCAGGCAGAAAACCAAGCTTTAAAATGCAATCAACTGAATATAGCTTAACAACAGATAGGAGAAAAATGTTTACCAGGTGTTTCTAGTATTTCTTCAGACAGTGTCACGTGTGCATTTGAAAAAGACTGGCAACAACATCAAAAGTTCACTCAATATACCACACTCTATTCACCAATCCTGAGGGGTGTAAGCGGATGCCCACCCCAGGCTCGCGTTCAGCAGTTGGTTTCTTCAAATATCTGCATCTAGAGATATAGGATAAGCTGCATTGCCGAGCTATTACCTGTCCCTCCAGTACTTTTGATGCTATTTCACCTAATCCGGAACAGCATGAGTAAGCAGAGATATGGTTTATAACCTAGATGAACTCCTAAATATGGCTGGAGAGAAGTCACTCACATGAAGAATAAGCTTTTAGTCTGAAGAACCTTTGAAATGGAGATTGTGATTAGGCCAAGGTATTTAGTTTCATCCTTTTTAAAAACTAAGGACATGGCCCTTCAATGATACAATTCCTCATTATTGTAAGGAAGTAACGCTTTATGGTATAATTTCCAAACAGGACAACAAAGAGTTATTTAAGCTAGTTTAATGTATAAACTAACTAACTCTATGTATTCTTCCTACTTTGTTAACAGTCTTCATTTATGAAACTGCCAAGAACATAAAAGGTTTTCAATGAACAACTTTTAACAGAAATGTGTAAGAATTCCACTATAAAGGAAAATCATGTACAAGTTTACACTAACATAATTGTACATACCATGGTAGAAGAAATAGGCCTATAAATGAATGTTATTAATCTAATATTTTTGCACATCTTGTATGTGCAAAAGTTTAAAATTTGTATTTAATTCCCAACTTGCCTAATCCTAAGAATCATACCTAGAAATGACCACCACCTAGAATGGCATCCCAAAGGTCTAGAGAAGGGAGTGCAATAGTTAGTAACGTTTCTGTTGCTGTGATAAAACACAATGACTCAAAGCAATGTATGGAATGGAGTTTATTTGGGTTTCGGCTTAGGAGGGTAAGACATGTCATGGCAGGAAGGCTTCACAGCAACAGCAAGAAGACAACGGGAGCAGGAATCTGGGTGTACACATCTTTTTTTGCTCCCTTTTCTGTTTTGAGACAGGGTCTTTCTGTATAAACCAGGCTCACAGAGATCTGCCTCTGGCTCTCTAGTGCTGGAATTAAAGGCGTGTGCACAGAGAATGCTCACATCTTGAACCACAAGCACAAAGCAGAAAGAACAAACTGGAAGGGGTCTGAAGCTTTAATCTCAAAGCTTACTCTAAGTGACACACTTCCTCCATCAAGTCTGCACCACCTAGATCTCCCCCAAAAAGGGAAACCAACCGGTGACAATAAAGTACCCCAAGCAGAATCTAGCCATCTGCATTTTAAAGAAATCCTAGGGTAGAGCCAGAGTGGAGAACTATAGCCAAGACTTACTAACATGAATTAAGGCAAAACTCACATAAAAAAGCCTCAACATAAATCAGTTTTGATGCAACTAAAGTAAATATGAACAACATGTTGCCTTGGATAAAGATCTAGAACACAGGGTTGGAGAGATGGCTCAGCGGTTAAGAGCACTGACTGCTTTTCTAGAGGTCCTGAGTTCAAATCTCAGCAACTACATGGTAGCTCACAACCATCTGTAATGAGATCTGATGCACTCTTCTGGAGTGTCTGAAGACAGCTACAGTGTAGTTACATATAATAATAAATAAATCTTAAAAAAAGAGAGATCCAGAACACAATGAGAAATGTAAACTGGGAATGGTATGCAAAAACCACTGTGAGTGGATCTAAGATGTAAAAATGGGGAAAGACTATTAGTTAAGTGGCTCTATTCAACAATCTTAAAATTCTTAGGGAACCAAAAGGCTTTGAACAGACAACACAATTTTGAAAAAGGAAAAAGTTTTGGCATTACATTTTCTGAATTAAAAGTAATGAAATTGTATGGGCTGACCAGATAACCCAGTGGGTATAGGCACTTGCTACCAAAACTGACCACAGGAGTGGTCACATGGTAGGAGAGAACTGATTCAGGAAGTTGTCCTCTGACTTCCACGTTTGTGTCCCAGCTCAGGTGTACGCACACACATGAATAAATATGTATTTTTTTAAAAAATGAAAAAAGAGAAAAGGGAAAGTCCAGTAAATAGACACAGAATATGGTCAAGTAATTCTGACAAAGAACAAAAAAGATATAAAAGGAAAATAAGCCTCTCTTTAATAAACTGAGTCAGAGAAATTGGATTTGTTTATATAAAAGAATAAAACATGCCTGACAGGACCACTGAGTGGGTGACAGCACTTGCTACTCAAGCCTGAGGAGCTGAGTTCAATTTCTGGAACTCTGATGTAAAAGTTGTAGAAGAAGGAACAGACTCCACAGAATTCTTCACCTCAGCCTGTGAACCAGGGCATGTGCACCTCCTCATACATAGTAGTCTTCTGCTCTCACGCACACACTCAGATACACACATCTTTGGTTTTTTTTTTTTTTAAAGATTTATTTTATTTATATGAGTACACTGTAGCTATCTCCAGACACACCAAAAAAGGGCATTAGATCTCATTACAGATGGTTGTGAGCCACCATGTGGTTGGTGGGAATTGAACTCAGGACCTCTGGAAGAGCAGGCCATCTTAACTGCTGGGCCACCTCTCCAGCCTGGACACGCACATCTTAATAGAGGTGCACACACACCACACCACTTACCCACCCAACAAGAACAATGTGAGTTAAGATCTTGTTCAAACTTTAGAACATAAAAGAAATGTATATAATAAAAGCAGGCGGGGGTTGACTTCGGAGATGGAGGACATGCCTAGCAAAGTCTTGGGGTTGATCATTAGTGTCATCAAAGTAGGCAAGGGTGCAACTTCAACCCTGCTGGAATGAGCTCAATAAAGCCTCTTCCCCACAATTAACAATGGGAGTAAAGAAGTGAGTTAAAGACTACTGCCTCTGGCCTTTGTAAACTGGGCAATGGCACAGACAAGCTGAAAGGCACTTAAAACTATGGGCTGGACATGGTGAGAGGCTGACATCCATGTTCTTGGGAGGCTGAGGCAGGAGGATGTTGAACTTGAGGCACTGCAGGCTATAGGAGATGCTGTTCCAACAATGTACTACTGAACTATAGGCAAGAAGGGTGGAAGGATGGTATTTTGGACCAGGACTGTAACTATCATACCAGCTCCCACTTGAACCCAGCAATGATAGAGAAAATAATAAAGTTGTATTTGCAGGTAAATTTCTTTACTGCTAAAAAGAAAAAAAAAGTGTTCTTGAGAATTGAAAATTGGGGAGGCCAATACCGCAGGAAACCGAGACTGCAATTCTAAGGTAAGTCACAAACCAAGAGACCTGATGCACAGAGGGGAAACAGCCATGACGAGCCTTGATAAGCGTCTATCTTCTCTTGGGTGGCTTGAAAGGCTGAGTGCTCTTGCATAAAACTACAAGCATGAGAAAGACTGGAAGTTATCTACAGAGCTACAGTTGAATAGGACGCCTTCCACAGATAAAGGACAGAGACATAAGACTCTTGCTATGTAAAAGCTAGGACAAATTCATAAATTGCCTGAAGTTTGAATACATTCCCCACCTATACACTGATCTTCCAAAGGCCTAAGTTTTTCTAGAATTTTATGGATTTATGTATAACCTTTAACCAGTGGCTAATCAGTGGTGTAAGATGATCCAGGGGTGACCCCCAGGAGGCCAGGCTTAAAACCTCCTGAAGAAAAAACAAAAATTCTGCTCCTGAAACCAGTTCATACTACAGACTTACAGGCAAATCCCTAAAATAAACAATGAATAGAAACAATGGACACGATGTGTCTCTGTCATATTGTCTTCAAAGTTTTGTATCCTTTTATTTTCTTGCTCATAGACTGACAGTGTTCTTAACTTTAATCAGAGGTTGTTTCTGCACAGTGGGCAGTATATACTGCAAACTCATAACTGGTCACAGTCTTAAGAATAAGTGACTCGTGGTGGTGCGTGCCTTTAATCCCAGCACTTGGGAGGCAGAGACAAGTGGATCTCTGTGGTCAAGACCAGTCTGATCTACAGAATGAGTTCCAGCACAGCCTGATAGGGTTACACAGAGAAACCCTGTCTCAAAAAAGAAACAAATGCCCAAACAAGGTTATCAAGAGATCACGTAAGAGAATGGGGTGTGAAGTCAATCCACACCTGGAGATTGGCACAGAAGTACCAGTGACCAGATAGAATAACAAGTAATTAAAACAGACTGGAGGTCAACGAAAGTCAGGGAACCACATTCTAGTACACTCTGGTTCCTTCATTAAGAGCCGTCCTGTACATCTATCTCAGAGGCCACCATCACTTATGATCAAATAAGCACAAACTGAACAAGCCAAAAATCAATTTCTGAGAGACTAGGCAAATGGATATCTGGTAGTAGGACTCTAACACCCCAACTTAATGATTGCTAAGGGCTGAAGAGATAGCTCAGAGGCTAAGAGCAAGGACTGATCGTCTAGAGGAGTTGGGTTCAATTCCTAGCATTCACATGGTGGCTCACAACCACCCCTAACTCTAGTCCCAGTGGATCTGACTCCCTCTTCTGGCCTCTGCAGGCATTGTATCCACACAGTCACAGACATACATTAGGGCAAATACTCATATACATGAAATAAAAATAAACACCCTCTAGCAAATCGAAATGATTGCTGGGTACTGTATTAGGAAAATTCCAGAGCAGAGAAGACCAAAGAACATACTCCTAAGTAACTCACCAAAAAACTAAGCGCATTCATAATTGATGGCCTAAACACCCAAAGCTTTCCTTTTCTCCTCTTTTCTCAGCCAAGTTCTCTCTATATAGGCTGGTACTCATTATGCAGGCTGTTAACCAAACAATGGACATCAACTACTGAATCTCCTGTTTCTACTGAATGCAGGGATCGTGAGTGTGTACCACTAACATGGTCTGGACATTAAAAAATTCTTAAGTTGGGCATGGTGGTACACACCTTAGCACTTGGGAAGCAGAGTTTGAAGTCAGCCTGGTCTACAGTAGCCAAGCCTACATTTAAAAAATCCTATCTTGAAAAACAAAAACAAAAAACCTCTTTGTATGTGCATATGATATGTGTACTCAAAAAAACAATTTAGTGGAATTTGGTTCTCTTTTTTCAGCTTTAACTTTCAGACTGAACTTGGGGTATCAATACTTGCAAGGGGCAAGTACCTTTTATACACTCAGCCTTCACACGGCCTTAGGAAAAAACACTCTTCATCCTACAGTCTACCTAAAGCTCAGGAAAATTGTGCAGTTACATATTAGCTAAAAAATTTTATGTTTTGTACTTTGATACTTAGAGCCACAAGTTGTAAAAGGACTTTTCTTCTAATGCATGCAAAAAATGTGACACTTCTGATTCTAGAACCTTGCTTAGAATTTCGGTGGGTCAAAAGCCTGACAATAAAGCTTGAAATTATGTCACAGTTAAAGACTGTGTTTGTGTGTGTACATCGAAAAAAGTTTATGGAGGTCTAGGGAGATGGATGGTTCAAGGGTCACAGGTATTTGCCTGGCAAACATGAGAAACTGAGTTTGGATACCCGGATAATGTTGTATGTGCCTGTAATCCCAGCACTCAAACGTTGAGACAGGAGGATCTCAGGGACTTGCTGACCAGCCAGTCTAACCAAGCTATGAGCTTCAGAACCCTGTCTCAAAAAACAGGAACAACGCCTATCGTCACCTGATGTTGACCTGTGGAGCTAATAGGCCACACAGAGGCACTTGTATTTAAATACATATACATGCATACAATCCCAACCCCAGTAAATAAATGCCTTAGCATTATATAATTCTCTCATTTTTCTTTTCTTTTCGGTTTGTGTTTAAGATGGGGATGTTTGTCCGTTGCTTGGACTGTCCTTGGACCAAGAAGCCTGGGCCAGCAGCCTTCAGAATAGTCAGAATTACAGGCATGTGCTGCTTCAGCTAGCTCACTTAGCCTAAGTGACTTATCTTTGGGAAATTTTCACCTTTTCTCTTAACCATGATAACTATCAAGATGGACATTCAGCTTTTTCTTTTCTTTCTGATATGTGTGTACTCCAAGTGTATATATGCATGTACAAGTTGTGCTTGTTGTGTGGTCAAGCCTGAAAGCCAGGGATTGACATTAGGATGTGTTCTTCAATCACTTAAATTTTAAAAATTATGTGTATTAGTGTTTTATATGTATGCATTTCTGTACACCACTGTGTGCCTGGTGCCTGGGTAAACCAGAAGAGAGCATCAGATCCACTGGAACTGGAATTATAGTTGTGAGCCAGCACATGAGCGCTGAGACTCAAACCCAGTCCTGTGGAAGAGCAGCCAGTGCTCTTAACCACTGAGCCATCTCTCTCCAGGCCCCTCAGTCAGTTTTCTATCTTCTTATTTAGAGCAGGGTTTTCTGGATGAATCTAGAGCTTATCATTTTAGTCAATGCCCAGTGAGCCCATGGGGTATTCCCGGTCTTTATCTCTCAGTGTTGGGGATAAAGACACTGGCCACCACACCCAGCTTTTTGGTAGGTGGTGGAGATCAGAACTTAGGTCTTTATGTCTGTGTAGCAAGAGACAGTATCAAATGCCAAACATGTCAGTCATTTGGCTAGCAGTCATGTAAGTGACAGAGATACCACAAAGGTAATACTGAGACTGATGGGAAAAAATTGCTGTTATAAAGCAGTAAAACCAGTAGTTTGAGGGTGGTTTGCTGTACAGTGCTAAAAAACATTTAGAGGGAATGTTCAACATCCTTGGCCATGAGGAAAATACAAATTTAAAGTGCTCTCTCTGAGGGCCAGCAGATGGCTCAGCTGGTAAAAGGGTCCCCACACTTGACAACCTTACTGCAACCCCCAGGACCCAAATGTTGAAAAGAACAGACTCCCGTAAGTTATCTTCCGAAACCTACAGGTAAACCATGGATGTGTGCACCAATACCCTCACATACCAAAAGCTAAACAAAACAACCACAAAACCTTTATCTTACCCCAGTAAGAATGGCTATCACTTTAAAAAAAAAAGCAAATTGGTAGAGTTGTGGGGGTGTTAGTTAGAACATGGACTGCCAGTAGTGAGAAGGCTCATCAATTATATGACCCAGCTATACCACTCTTTAGGTCTAAGGATTCTGTGTCAGCAGACCAGAGGCAGATGCACATCCTTGTTAACTGCTGTACTATGCACAACTGCGAGTGTGCAGAACCAGCCTTGGTGTCCATTAACAGATGAACAGATAAAGAAAATGTGTTACTTACATGAAATGGAATTGTATTCAGCTGTAAAGAATGAAACTGTGACATTGCAGGAAAATAAATGGAAATGAAGCTGGGTTCAGAAAGATAAATACCACATTCTCTCATATGTACAACTGAAAACTTACTCATGTATGTGGGGAGCCAAAAGAGGGCAGAGAAATGTTTCAGTCATACAGTAATAAGGAGTCCTGGGGAATCAAGTAGTCAGAATCCACTATCAGTATTCTAAGATCCAGGCAGGTCTATAACCAAGATGCCGGCAGGCGAGTACAGAGAACAGTGGTGTTCACTCTACTGACCCATCTTCTGTACCCATACTCCTGGCCAGACTTGGGTTCTCACCACACATCCTCCACATTCTCACCAGGCATGCACCAAGCTGGAATTGAACTTACCTCTTTACCTCTCCTCATCATCAACAGTCTACCTCGAGAGCACACAGGCAGGCAGACACAGATAGACACAGACACTCTCACACACACACACACACACACACACACACACACACGTACGTATGTCCTGGTGCATGGGAGACCGGAGGTCACTCTTGTACATTTTCCTCAGATCCATCTGAACATGCTGGGGACAGGAGTTTCACCAGGCCCTAGGCCTCTCAGATTAGGCTGGCTGACTACAAGCTCTAGGGCTCCTCCATCTTCGCCTCCCACTGCCATAAGAACTAGCTTTTTACATGGCTGCCGGAGGGCTATCTCAGGTCACTATGCTGGAGTAAAAGTGTGTGCCAATATGTCGAGCTCCCAGGGCTCCTCATCTTTTAGTCAAGCACCTAACCAATACAGTATTTGTCACACAATAGTTTATAGATGTTCTTTTATTGGCTGATTGTAAAAAAACCAAAAAACTGATCAGAAAAATCCAGTCCTGTTTTAGGATGGTGTGAACTTTTATTTTTTGAGAGAGTCTCACTGAACAGCCCAGGCTTGCCTGGAGTTCACTGTGTAGCCCAAGCTGGCCCCAAACTCCTATCAACCCTCCTTCCAGCCTCCCAAGTGCTAGGACTGCACATGTGAGCTACCATATTTTATTAAACTCAGTGTTTTGAGCAGTCAGTAAGGGACTGGCCCCCAGAAACTACTCAAATCTAAGATTTTTTTTTTCTTAAACATGTATTCGTCTTTTCTTGATTTCTGGCCTACTTTCATGTTATAAAATAGATGTGCCTCGAGGTAAAATCACCTTGCTTAGGTGAATACAGTCTAGGTCTCTAACAAATGTAGCTGTGTTTTCTCAGTCTTCCCTACTGCCTGTATACCTCAGGGAGACAACACAGTGCACACTAAGAAAATCTCTACTTAGGTGTCAAAATTGCCTTGCTGGGAGCCTTGTTAAATTACCACTGCCCAAACCTGATCTATCTAGTTAAGACTATCTCTAATGGGGCTCAAAAGCTCTCCACATGATATGACGTGTGAGATTGGTAAAACAGGTATACACTTTATCAGATTTAAACCCCAGTTTCACCACTAAGAGTTAGGACCCTCAGCAAGCTAATGTCCCAAACAGGTGTGAGTCTAGGTGTCCACTATGTGTTGCTGAGCAGTGTACGGTGTGGGACAAGGGTGGGTATGACAGTCTTTATCTTTTAGAAACTTCTAGTGTGAGACACAGGAACCACAGAGAGCCACCAACATGAAATAGGGCAACTAAGGCACACAGGAAGTAAAGCTAGTGAGGCAGGGTCAGCGAAATCTCTACGAAGGAGACGTTCAGTCTAAGAGCTATGGGATAAGTCATGAGGGTGGGTGAGGCTGCTGAAGGAAAACTATTCTGAAGAGGAGCAAGTACATGAAAGTAGAGTGCACTTGCATCTAGTAAGTGAAGCTGGTGTGGTCAAACTATTGGTGTCCTTCCCATATAACCACTGTCAAGGGAGGAGTTTCTCCCTTCACAGCGTTAGACCACCACTCTCCTAGTTACCTCTTCAGAGCAGACTCTGACCATCTTCTCAGCTGATTTTCAGGCACAGCTTACCTGCTGACGCCAACTTCTACATCTCAAGCATGCCAACACTGGAATGTCCTTCCAAGGGTTAAAACATCTGAATACACCAAAATTAGGGTGTAGATATAACAAGTTTAATGTACTTTTTTAAATAAAAAAATTGCAGCCGGGCAGTGGTGGCGCACGCCTTTAATCCCAGCACTTGGGAGGCAGAGGCAGGTGGATTTCTGAGTTCGAGGCCAGCCTGGTCTACAAAGTGAGTTCCAGGACAGCCAGGGCTACACAGAGAAACCCTGTCTCGAAAAACCAAAAAAAAAAAAAAAAAAAAAAAATTGCAACCTGTACCAAATACTTAGTTTATAATCACAGTGGCTCTTGTGCATTAAGCAGACTACTTCCTTTAGGGAGGAGAAAAGCTCTGTGCCATTGTTTCTGACTCTTTTAAGCTGAATATAGATATGAGTTTTAATTATCCAGTATAAAACAACAGGGCTCTTGTCTAACTGCCACTGCCTTTATGATACTCTCTGAAGGCTGGTGTTAAGTTAGAACACAATCTTCTGCCATCAATGAGAGACTCTACTTGGTGGAGATCCAGTAAACCAATCCCAGGGCTGGAGTGGTTCAGTGGGGAAGAGCACTTGCTGCTCTTATAGCAGACCCAGGATCAGTTCCCAGCACCCACTGGTGGCTCAGAGCCATCCAAAACTCTACTTCTAGGAGATCCATTGGTCTCTTCTGGCCTCTGTGGCACCACCAGGATTACACAAGGTACATATACACATACAGGCAGATCATTCACACACACACAAAAATAATTCTTAAAAAAAAAAAAAAAGAATCCGCCGGGCGGTGGTGGCGCACGCCTTTAATCCCAGCACTTGGGAGGCAGAGGCAGGAGGATTTCTGAGTTCGAGGCCAGCCTGGTCTACAAAGTGAGTTCCAGGACAGCCAGGGCTACACAGAGAAACCCTGTCTCGAAAAACCAAAAAAAAAAAAAAAGAATCTTCAAAAGTGGATTACAACTGATCTCAAATGTGTAATTAAACATTTCAGCGGGCTAGGGAGATGGCTCAGCAGTTAAGAACACTGATAGCTCTTCCGAAGGTTCTGAGTTCAATTCCCAGCAACCACATGGTGGCTGACAACAATCCATAATGAGATCTGACGCCCTCTTCTGGTGTGTCTGAAGACAGCTACAGTGTACTTACATATAATAAAAAATAAATCTAAAAAAAGAAAGAAAGAAAGGAAGGAAGGAACTATTTCAGGTGTCAAAAAAAAAAAGACTTGATTTTCTAAAATACTATTCAGGCCTGGCATGGTGGTGCAGGCCTGCGATATAGCACTTCCGAAATGTAGGCAGAAGGATCAGGAAGGGAAAGCTAGAGTGAGCTGGAGAGCAACGCTGCCTCAGAATTCACAATATAAATAAATGAATGAATACATACATACAAACTATTCTGACCCTTTAATAAAATACTTCTGAATTTACTATCAGAAGACTGAGCCCAAAGAAAAACCTAGACATCTTTAGAATGGTAAATGCTATCAAGCTGCTACTTAGAGACAAAGTCTCTCTATTAAGCCCTGGTTGGCCTGAAACTCCGTATGTAGACCAGGCTACCTCTACCTCCTGAGTGCTGGGGAAAGGCATGTATATCCAGCCATTTTGCTACTTCTAATAAAGCACCTCCCTTGTTAAAACTTCTATCAATCAGGCTGGGCAGTGGTGGCACATGCCTTTAATCCCAGCACTTGGGGAGGCAGAGGCAGGAGGATTTCTGAGTTCCAGGCCAGCCTGGTCTACAAAGTGAGTTCCAGGACAGCCAGGGCTACACAGAGAAACCCTGTCTCGAAAAACCAAAAAAAAAAAACCAAAAAAAAAAAAAAAAACTTGTATCAATCAATGTTAGTATTAAGCTTTAAACTTTAATGTAAATTTCAAATGGCTATTTGGTTAGATACTAAACAAGATGGCTTTTTAAAAAAAGATTTATTATTGTATGTAAGTACACTGTAGCTGTCTTCAGATGCACCAGAAGGGGGCGTCAGATCTCATTACGGATGGTTATGAGCCACCATGTGGTTGCTGGGATTTGAACTCAGGACCTTCAAAAGAACAGTCAGAGCTCTTAACTGCTGAGCCCCAGTCCTAAGATGGCTTCTTTTTATATCAGAATTGCCTCAAAGAAGGGTAGACATTCATGCCAAGCTGTCTTTCTGATAATGAGGTGATCCACTTTAGTAAGTCAACTGCAGGTTAACACATAGAAAATGCAGTTGCCTGCTGGCCTGTCTTTTAGAAGTTATTTATAATTTAAAAAGGGCCAGACTTGGAGAGTATTGGGTGCCAGTCGCTTATTATCCAGTCCTGGGAGGCGTGACTACCAAGGACTTCCTTCATGGAAAGGAAGTAGAACTTTAATTTTTTGGTACCTCATTCTGCTAGGAAATGGTATTTATTTTTGAACCCAAGGCTAGCTCAATCCTCAAGAAAGAATCTCAATTGTCTCCAGGTACAATAGTAGAGTCTAAATAATTGAAAAATCCCCAAACTATTAACAAACTTCAAGCAGTGGCTGAATTTCCTTTTCAGCCTTCTCTTTAATATGTCAAACAATCTGGGCCCTAAGCTTTCCCAGACCTTCAGCCATTTACAGTGCTCTCTGCTGTACCTACCCATTATGACAATTTAAAAAAACATTAACACTGTGCCAATTATTTTCAGAAGCCGAGAGATACTAATCAAGTGATCCTAATAGTCTTAAACACTGTCCTCAAAGAGAAAAGATAAATGGAGATTGGGAAACTTGTATTCTAAAGTGCCACCATCTAGATGAAATTACCCTGTGAATTGGAGCAATTTCAATCAGTCCTTGTAAAACTGAACATTTTTCTCAAAGCTAGAATTAGTTTAACTGTAAGATAGTTTAAGGGCCTGAACTCTGAAAAATAAAATGGCTTCCTCCATGATAAATACAATGGCAAAAGGCAAGCAGTGGGAACGAAGGAGACTATCAGCGTTTAGAATAGCAATAAATAAAATTAGGAATGATAAAAATGCATTCATCTCACCGTACTCTACCTTCTCTCCTGTCCTGAAACTACAGAGACCAGCCTGGCATCAAACTCAGAGATCTGCCTGCCTCTGCCACTCAAGGGCTGGGACTAAAGGCATGAGCTACGTCCAGATCATTCTACCTTAACACAAGATCATAATTACTCTCAAAAATCTGCTGCTTAAGTAAAAACATTGTCTCACTACATAGTGTCCTGAGTTTTCAGTCAATATGTTATATACTAAGAAAAAATCTAACATGTTCTAAGCATTAAAACCTCAACTATGTTTTATTGTTGGGTACCAATATTTCTAATTCTAAGTCATTAACATACAACCAACTGCCTCATAATAAAAAATAGAGCAGAGTAAGTATACAACTTATTTATCTAACTCACAAATCACTTTGAAAAAGGACTATTTTCTATGCACATAGCCAGGCTGTTAGTAATTATAGCCAAATGTCATATTCACTCTTTGGTAAAAAGGTCTCATGTATTTTAGGAAAGAGAGTCACCTACTAGGATCCCTTAATGATGTACTCAGCAAGATGTGCACTGAGTTAAGTGGAGGAAGTGAGGGTGGATCCAACTCAACTGTGACAGGAAGCACTAGCTATGGAAGTTCAGAAACAGGAATACCAAATTTCATGCCAACACAGGGAAAAACATGCTGGTGAATAAAGGCAAAAGAGGAAGTTCTTTTTGTGACAGGCTATACATTAAAGACAAAAATCATCCCCAAAGCTAAAGAGAAAAAAAGTCACCTTTAAAAAAAAAAGTATGGGGCTGGGGAGATGGCTCAATGGTTAGGAGCACGGACTGCTCTTCAGAAGGTCCTGAGTTCAAATCCCAGCAACCACATGGTGGCTCACAACCATCCTCAATGAGATCAGACGCACTCTTCTGGTGTGTCTGAAGACAGCTACAGTGTACTTATATATAATAATAAATAAATCTTTAAAAAAAAAAGTATGCCTGTCTGTGTGCCCTGTGTCTGAAAGTGCTCAAAGGGGCCAGAAGAGGGCACTGTACCCTGTACCTGCAGTTAGAGGTGGGTGCTGGGAACTGAAGCTCCTAAAATTATCTCCCTTTAAAACAGGCTTGGATAAGAATGTACTTCCCTAAGTGTCCCGGAGCCTGAATTTTGCAGTCTTTGGAAAACAAGATACTAAACTGGCTTGTGTTCTACACATCTACTCTGTTCAAAGAGTAGCTTGAAAGGCTAGGCTATTAAGTTTAGTATCTTAAAAGTTTGATGATTTGACAGACAAGGAGACACCCGACTTTTAATTCCAGCAGTTGGGGCCAACCTGGGCTACAGAGTAAGTTCAAGGCTACCCAGGGGCCTATATATGAGATCCTATCTCATTCTATCTCAAAGGGAAAAAAAAAAGTTTGCTGATTAACTTTTTTTCCAGGTCACTAATTACTTAAGAACCTTTCTTTAAAGTGTGCAAGTTTCACAAGCTAAATATATACAGCACTCGTGGGCCACACAACTTAAAAATGACTAGGATGGCAAATTTTATTTACCACATCAAAAATGTTTACTTTAATAAGAAATTTTGCGGGGCAGTGGTGGCGCACGCCTTTAATCCCAGCACTTGGGAGGCAGAGGCAGGTGGATTTCAAGGCCTGCCTGGTCTACACAGTGAGTTCCAGGACAGCCAGGGCTACACAGAGAAACCCTGTCTTGAAAAAAGAAGAAAAAAAAAACAAAACAGTGATCATAACTTCTTATGAGTCCTCTAAGGCCAGAATTCTTATGGTTACTTTTTTTTTTTTTTTTTTTTTTTTTTGGTTTTTCGAGGCAGGGTTTCTCTGTGTAGCCCTGGCTGTCCTGGAACTCACTCTGTAGACCAGGCTGGCCTCGAACTCAGAAATCTGCCTGCCTCTGCCTCCCCAAGTGCTGGGATTAAAGGCGTGCGCCACCACCGCCCGACTTACGGTTACTTTTTAATATTTAACTTTTAGCAATGAATTAACTTAATAATTTTTTTCCAAATGTGGAAAACGCCTTTAATCCTAATCTACAGAAAAAAACAAAGCAGTACTTTCATGTAGCATCCCTCAAATCATCTGAATTACTTACTTCCCAAAAAAACCCACTAGTTATGATATTCTAAGTGTACGTTTCTACTTCAGCCTATTCCTTTATTCAGTTGAAGTGAAAAAGCTAAATCTTAAGAGAGCATGATCTTTGAAGGAGTAGGTTCCCCATTCCCAGGGGGTTGTGGATAATGAGGTAGCTGACAGTCCACACACCTAGGCCTTCAGCAGGAGGGCAGCCAAGCAAGGTAAGGTCATCTCATCACCGCTAACGCTTGGTTCAGCCCTATCGCAAAAATCTGACGCGCTCCCGTGAACTCCATCAAGTTCTGCTCAGACAAGCCTACGACCCAGGATACTCTTACTGTAGCTTGAGAAAGGCCTGGAAAGAGCAGCTAAGCTTGGCTTGACTACGTCTTGGTAAGCGTCCAGGGGAAAAAAGAGAGAGAGAAGGGGGGGAGAGAAGGAGAGGGAGGGGGGAGGAGGGAGAGAGGGCTTCAACTTTGCACCCCCACCCCCTTTTTCCTCGGTCACACCTAGCTTCCTTTTCGGAGAATAGTGTTCTCGAAAGATCTACCTCTTCAACTCAAACGTCAAGCCCGATCGCCTGCTCGAGAGGCACGCAGAGCTCAACCCACGCCCTCATCTTCCAGCACCTTCTACCAGAGCCAGAGAGCTGGTCCTCATACAAACTGTCCGCAGAGAGGGCGAGCCCCAGGCTCACGCCTCCGCCCGCAGACAAGCTGCCCTGCAGGGGCGTCTGGCCCGGGCGGCCGCCGACACCTCAGGGCCCCGCGCCCGCCGGGGTCCGGCGGGGCAGAGCGGCCCCGAACCCAGGGCTGCGGGAGAGGGTGGACGCCTCACCTTGACCCTGATCTCGTAGGTGGTGAAGCGGCCCCGGCCGACCCCCACGGTCTGCGGGTTGCTCACGTCGATCTCGAGGAAGTTGCTGGGCGGCCCGTAGGCGTCATTCAGGTTCTGCGGCTTGGTGATGAGCCGCCGGGTGTCCGCTACCGTCTCTGCCATTTCGCTATCGCCGCGGCAGCCGCGGGCTCCTCTCCACCGCCGACGCCTTCCGCCAACGCCGCCGCCGCCGCCCGCCGCGGGGACTCCCGGCTCGCGCGCAGCGCAGCGAACGGAGGCGAACGAGCACGTAGGACGGGTGGGCGTTCGCTCCGCGCGAAGCTCCGCCCCAGGCTTCTCCGGCTTCCGCCCTTCGCCCAAGGAGAAACAGCTGACTGGCCTCAACGCCGCGCCCGGTTCGCAGGCCCCGCGGCGGCCCCGGAGGGACACTGCCCGGTGGGGCTGAGGCGCGGCGTCGTCACGGGACGGTGGGCGCCAAGGATATGAGGAGACTACAACAACCACAATGCCTCGGGCGAGCGCGCTGTCGCCGAGTGACGCGCAGGCGCAGTAGGGAGCTCTGGGGGGGTGTGGATTTCCGGTTTTTCTGATACAGCTTCTCTGTCGAGAGGGACTCCGGAAATGATTTTAGCTGTCTTGGCGCATTGAAGGCAGTGGTTGGAACAGCAGGAAGGAGACAAACTGCCTGTAATGTAAGACAGCCAATCCAGTGCTTCACTGTGATCCCTGGAAATTCATTTATAGAAACCTTTAATAAACGTCTCAAATGAATGAGTACACATCTGTAATCCTGACCTTTGGGAAATGGAGAGCAGAGAATCAGGAGTTCGAGGCCAGCCTGGACTAAATGAGACCTTATCTTAAAAAATCAAGGGAGCTGATGATATAGCTCAGTTGGTAGATTGATTGCCTAGGATTCATAAAGTCCTGGGTTCAATCCCCAGGAAGGACATTAATCCTGGCATAATGTAATGCTGGCACTCAGAATGTAGTGGAGGCTGAGCATCAGAAGTTTCAAGGTCACCCTGTTCTGCACTGATAGAGTCAAAGCAGTAGGATACGGGAGTGGAATTTTTAGAACCTGATAAGATCAAACTAAGGTCAAACAGTGCCTAGAGACAGGTCTGGCCCTGAAAGAAAAAAGTGGGCAAGATGAAAGCCGGGAATCCTGTCTAGGCAAGCTGCCACTCAATTTTCCCACAAATCCTGGTAAGTTTGTTTTTAAGTGTAAATTTCAAATTACACTTGGAATGCAACTTAGATAAGCCTTTGTGCAAAAGGGACAAAAGGACCACGGAAAGACTCTGGAAAGGGGAGACAGGAAGATCTGGGAGTGCTGAGAACCCGGATACCAAGAGCCGCTGCATTGTGTTGTCATCCACTAAACCTGAACAAAACCATCATGTGTCATAGACAGCCTCTCATAGCTTCCTTAGAGACCCTTCAGGTCAGCCTACAGAAACAGCATTGTAGCACAATCATAAAGCTAGCAAGTCCAGAGTTAGCAGGTTATTTCCAGGGTACAGGAGAATACAGATCTGCAAAGAGAAAAGAGTTGGAGCTACGGTTCACTGATTAACAGTGCTTGCTGTGCGAGCTCGAGGACCTTAGTTTGGACTCCAGGATTCATGCAACAAGGCTTGCCAGTACCACTAGTAACTACAAACAACACTGTGGGGATGGGGAGATAGGGGAATCACTGAGGTTTTGAAGGCTCTCAGCCTGGGGTGGGCTGGGGTGAGATAGGGTAGAGAACTTCAAAACAATGAACTCCAGGCTGGGAGAGATCATACCTCAGAGAAATAACTAAGAGTAATGGAAGAGGACATGGATGTTGGCTTCTGCATTAACATACTTGTGTGCACCACACACACACACACACACACACACACACACACCATGCTACACACACATAGACACACCATACTGCACATACACATGGGGGAGGGGAGTACCGGGGTGGGGGGAGAATAATCTAGAATTAAAGAGAATACAGTGGCTAGGTGAAAGTAACAGTAGTTTTGTTTTGTCTAGACAAATGCCTAGTTATAATGGCAACGGGAAAACTTTTGAAGGAAGCAAACATGGAGAAAGCAGTAAATCCAATTCATAACAATGACCAAACCTCAGGACACAGGAGGAAAGGAAGCACCTGGGCTTCAAGAACATCCTGGGGTACATACCAAATTTAAAGATTTGCATGAGAACTTTTTCTCAAAAATTGAGTTCAAGATTTAAATTAATAAACATAGGGTCTGAGATACAGTGTGGTTGCCTGGCATGCAGTGAGGCCGTGGGGTCAGTGGAGGAAGGAGAAGCAGGAGTTCAAAGTCAGCTTGGACACCTGAGACCATGTCTGGAAATAATAGATCTGGGCTTAGAGACACATGCCTATGACCCTAGTGGTCAGAAGACTGAGGCTCAAGACAATTCATTGGAGATTGGAGACCAGCTTGAGATTCATATGGAGATCCTGTCTTAAAAAGAGAGAGAGAGAGAGAGAGAGAGAGAGAGAGAGAGAGAGAGAGAGAGAGAGATAGCCGGGCAGTGGTGGCACATGCCTGTAATCCTAGCACTTGGGAGGCAGAGGCAGGCGGATTTCTGAGTTCCAGGTCAGCCTGGTCTACAGAGTGAGTTCCAGGATAGCCAGGACTACACAGAGAAACCCTGTCTTGAAAAACCAAAATTAATTAATTAATTAATTAATTAATTAAAAAGATGTAGAGAGCCTTATTGGGGTGCCATGCCATCTGGCAGGAATTTGAGGTGACCAATGAGCCTTTGAGGGGAACTCCTATATTACCCCTCCGCCTGGGGTGGAGCACCCACTCGGACAAAGGTGAAGCCCATTGTTCTTCAAGGACCTGCAGTTTCCTGAAAAACACTAGTCACCTGTGGAGCAACCCAACTGGTACTGTGGAGAAGGTTCTAGCCTTTGAGAGAAGAGTTTTCCTCTGCCTATATATTTGGAGTCCTCCATTAAACTTTGAGACCTTTAACAGCAATGTTGTCTTGGTCTCCATCTCTTTTCGCCGCCTTCCCATACATCCCCAGCTTCCCTTCCATGTGACCCATTCCATGTAACTGCGGGCAATTACAACAAGATAAAAAGAGAGGGAGGGAAAATTGAAAAGTTGTAGAACTTAGAACTCCAAGAGAAGAGTGTGCCTATCTTAAACTATGTGGGAAACAACTGAATTAGTTGCTCTGATTTTTTCCTGTGACAAAATGTCCAACAGGAAACAACTTAAGGAAAAAAGGATTTAATCTTGGCTCATGGTTTAAGGGAGCACAGTCTGTCACAGTGGGAAGACATGGCAGAGTTCGTGGGGGGTGGGGAGCTCACAACTGGACTCCTCACTGCTGGAAAGACCCAGAGGCAGAAAACAGCCTATGCTGGCAGCCCCTCTTCAGTTGTTTGCTCCCCTTCCCTTCTTCCTCTTGCTCTGGCCTCTGCTCTCTCCGGCCCATAGGTATTTTTATTTGTTTCTCATTACCAGATGGTTGTGAGCCACCATGTGGTTGCTGGGAATTGAACTCATGACCTCTGGAAGAGCAGTCAGTGCCTTAACCACTGAGCCATCTCTCCAGCCCCCCTTTTCAGTTTTTATTCAGCCCTGGGATGGTGCTGCTCACACTGAGAGTGGTGCTTCCTCCTGCAGTTTAAGCTCTTGGGAAACACCTTCACTTGCAAAGTCTGTGTCCTTAGTGATTCCAAACCCTATCATGAAAGTGGTTTGTTCGGGACTCATGGACAAGGGACTGAGGTGCACATTTATATACCAAATCAGATCTGGCCTCCAGGTTCTCCCAGCATCCCTCAGTCCTTACCTGGCATGCCCTGCCCACAACCTTGAACTTTCCAGCCCAGGGACTGGGCTGCCCTTCCCCAAGAGGCTCATCCCTATATAATCAAGATGTTTTATTCTCTGTGCTCTCTTCTTTTCTTCTCTCTCTGCATGCATGCCCTTTCTCTCCCCCCCCCCCCGCCCTCGCCTCCTTTCCCGATGGCAACTTCCCTGGTCTATGCCCTTGGGGCCAGTGAAGCTGACCTCCTGAGAGCAGCTTCCTAATAAACTTGCCTTTATTATAATCTAACCCAGTTTGAATTGGCTCATTTCACGTGCAGTGAAGAGATAGCTGAGCAGTCAGTGCGTAACTTTCTGGATAAAAAATATTCAGCGTTGAGCAGTGGTGGCTCACGTCTTTAATCCCAGCACTTGGGAGGCAGAGGCAGGCAGATTTCTGAGTTTTCGAGACCAGCCTGGTCTAGCAAGTGAGTTCTAGGACAGCCAGGGCTACACAGAGAAACCCTGTCTTGAAAAACAATGAAGAACAAAACAACAAGTACATATTCATATGTTTTGAGATATATATATATATATACATACATATATATATCAAAAAACTATTCTAATGAAAACTGAAGGAAGCCAGGGGCAGTGACACAGGCTTTTAATCTCAACACTCAGGAAGCAAGTCGATCTTTGAGTTCAAGGCCAGCCTGGTCTATATATAGCACAGTCCAGGCCAGCCAGAGCTTCACAGTGAGACCCTCTTTCAAGAGAGATGTCTATTATTGGTATTCCATGTGGCCTCTGAAGAAAGGAAATTCAAACGGATGATAAGCAAAAAGCGTGTGCCCAAATATTTTAATCAAATATATGCAGCTGGCAGAGGCCTATACCACTCCACCCAGTTCATAACTTTCCTTGTAGGGTGTGCTTCATCAACTGCCTTCTTATTTGATTAGAAGGTCTCTTCCCCAAACTCAGAAATCTCAGAGGGAAACAAAAGCAATTGGACGTTCAGAGAGTTGGGATTGGGAGCCACAGTACACATAAGAAGGCTTAGGGCGGCGAAGATCAGCCTGATCTCTTCTAGATCCTTTACCAGTTCAAAGCCCTTTCCTTGATCCTCACACTCTGACCTATCTCCAGGCTGTATGGCATTCCTGAAGAAAAATTCCCTACTGAAGAGCACCTTAGCAAATTCATGGTTTCCAACTTCATTTGAGACGTCAATACACACCAGAAATCTCTTATTTTATCCTCTTAAATAAATCTTTTTTTTATTTACTTATTATATGTAAGTACACTGTAGCTGTCTTCAGACACACCAGAAGAGGGCGTCAGATCTCATTACAGATGGTTGTGAGCCACCATGTGGTTGCTGGGATTTGAACTCAGGACCTTTGGAAGAGCAGTCGGTGCTCTTAACCACTGAGCCATCTCTCCAGCCCCTATTTTATCCTCTTAAAACTGGTGCTTTCTCGCTCCTAACAGGTCACCTCACTTCTTTCTTTCTTTCTTTCTTTCTTTCCTTCCTTCCTTCCTTCCTTCCTTCCTTCCTTCCTTCCTTCTTTCTTTCTTTCTTTCTTTCTTTCTTTCTTTCTTTCTTTCTTTTTCTTTCTCTTTTTCTTTCTTTACACATACACATACACACACACATACACAGAAGTTTAAAAAAACAAAAGGCTGGGCATGATGACACAGAGCTGTAATTCCCTGTACTTGGAAGGTAGAGGCAGGAAGATCAGGAATTCAAGGACATCTTCAGTCACATAAGGAATAAGAGGCCAGTCCAAACTACTAAGACCTTCTCTAGAAACAGACAGGTGCTCCTTCTACAAACCTGGGCGACCTGAGTTCCAGCCTAAGAACCCAAGTAAAGGTGAAAGGAGAGACCAGCTCCACAGAGCTGTCCTCTGACCTCCATACACCCACTCTGGCACGTGTGCACCTGCGCACACATTCCACATACACTAACAATACTAAAGCTAAAAATCGAAAATGAAGGGGCTGGAGAGATGGCTCAGTGGTTAAGAGCACTGACTACTCTTCCGAAGGTCCTAAGTTCAAATCCCAGCAACCACATGGTGGCTCACAACCAACTGGAAACAAGCTCTGACTCCCTCTTATGGAGTGTCTGAAGACAGCTACAGTATTCTTACATATAATTAATAAATAAATCTTAAAAAAATCGAAAATGAAAATATGGAGCCTCATACATCCCTACTTAGAGCACAAGTTTCTCCCAGAGCTTCTCAGACTATGAGGTTGTATTAGGCCTTGTGAGTCTTTGAGAATCTGGGCATGTTTTCTTGTTTTGTTTTTTCTTCCTATAGTATTATAGCTATGATAAGAACTGTGCTTTCTGTAATGGCAAAGTATTGTGATATATGCTGTGCTTACCTTGCCCTCTGCTGATAGATGAATGCAGTGGTTCAGCCTGTCTTAGGGCCATCATTGCTATGAGGAAAGGGTATGACTGGCCAAGACTTAGGAGCTAAGCAGAGACTGGAGGAATGCTGCTTATTGGCTTTTTCCCCATGGCTTGCTCAGTTAGACTTCTTAGAGGTAATTAAAAAAAAAAAAAACGACCAAAACAAAACAAAAACAAAAAACAAACAAAGAAAAAAGATTTGTTTTACATGTCTAATTATTTGGCCTGCATGTATGTATGTATGTGCACCGTGCGCTTGTCTGCTCAGAGCTTGCCCGGAGGTAATCTGATGGAGGCATTTTCTCAGTTGAAGCTCCTCATGCTGATAACTCTAGCTTGCGTCATCTAAGCAGGATGTAGTCTTTCCTTTTATAATGCTACAGTGAGTAGCCTAAGTGTGTCATACATTGGGGGTGACTGGAGGATACTGCTGTGTGTGGATGGAGGTGCTGGGCAGGAAGATAAGTCTGTTTAAAATTGAGAGATCCCATAAAATCTAAAATTCCCCTCTCTTTCTAAAGTGGACATTCGATTACAATTTTTTTAATTGAAGTCTGCCTGCCTCTAACACCGAATGCTGGGATTAAAGTGTGCACCACCACCACCTGGCTCTTTAAATTTTTTTTTGTTTTTAATTTAAAATGTTTAATTTAAAATTTTGGGGCTATAGAGATGGCCCAGCGGTTAAGAACACTGACTGCTCTTCCAGAGGTCCTGAGTTCAATTTCCAGCAACCACATGGTGGCTCACAACCATCTGTAATGAGATCTGATGCCCTCTTCTGGTGTGTCTGAAGACAGAGTCAGTGTATGCATATGCATAAAATAAATAAATAACTTTTTAAAAAAATGTTGAATTTATTTTTTTTTGTGTAAGAGTGTTTTGTCTGAACCAATGTGCACCCTTTGTGCCTGGTGCCTGAAGAGGTCAGAAGACTGCACTGGAGCTCCTTAAACTGGAGTTATGGTATTGGGAACCAAACCCTGGTCCTCAGAAAGAACCAGTGTTCTTAACTGCTGAGCCCTCTCTCCAGTTCTTGACATTTGACTACACTGTGCACAGAAGTACGTGTTTGTCTGCTGCTTCACAAACACAGTGTATCATCCTTTTTTAAAAATCTTTACTCGTCTGAATGGTATCCCGATTTGAATTTTCCTCATTTTGGATGCTTGAAAACATTTGTTTACAATTTATCAACTTTTTATATTTCCTTTCTCTATGTGTGATCTATACAAAGTTTTTGTCTTTTTAAATCGATGGTTCCTATTCCTTTTTCTTTTTTTAAAAAGTCATACATCTCTCGTGTGTGTGTGTGCCTTGTGTTGGAGTGCCCTGGAAATTAGAAGAGATTGTTGGAGCTGAAGTTACAGGCTATAGTGAGCCACGACGTGAGTGCTCAGAATTGAACCTGGGTCCTTTGCAAGGACAGCAAGTGTCCTTAACCACTGAGCCATCTCTCTAGACCCTGATGACTGCTTTTTCTTAGAGGATACTTCTTTTGTAAATCACAAATTACTTTCTCAGTTTAACTTTTGGTCATGATGATAATGATTTTTAACACCCAGTTGATTGATTGATTGATTGATTGATTGATTGATTGAGACAGGATTTCACTCTGTAGCTCTTGCTGACCTGAAACTCACAGAGGTCTATCTGCCTCTGCCTCCTGACTGCTGGGATTAAAGGTATATTCCTCTGTCCTGTAATCTTTTCTTTTATAGCTTCTGAATTGTAAAAAATGGCAAGAGGGACAGCAAACCCACCACCAACAACAACAACAACAGCAACAAAACCTCCAGCAATTACTGTTGCAGTAGGAATGTCAGAGTGGGGTCAGACTGAAAAATAGCAAAGACAAGTGGGAATTTACAGTCAGGGAATCAGAGTAAGGACTTCAGTGCATGGAAAGCTACTGAGAGGAGCCGCCCTGATGCCGAGATTCTTGCTAAGCAGAACTAAGAAGATTCTTGCCATTATCAAGCCAAGGGTTTAAACATCTGTCATGGTCAGATGATGAGACTGATCTGGCATCTCTGAGGATTCTCTCTAGACTGACTTAGCAATGGTTTATTGGGGGTGAGATAGAAGACCAAGATGAGGTGGGCCAGCAGAGAACAGAGCTCAAGGATGGGAGGGTGATCTGGCTGGGGCGTCTGTCACTCCAATAATCACCCAGTCTCATTTGGCTGGTAGGCAGATGTCCCCTCCCTCCCTCATTGCTAGCATCCTTCCTGAAGTTGCATACTGGGTAGAGAATGGCTTCTAATGGAAGAGGACCTTTCCTCTGTAGTCAGGATCTCTGTTCCTCTACTAGACTGTCCCAGATAAGCTCCAAGAGCTCAGTGGGGCCTCTCTGCTGTTTGTTCACTGGGAGAGGCTTCAGTAGTGTTAGAGAGGATACACCAAAGAACAGTGAGTTTAAAGAGCAAGCTCAGGATTTTCTCTGACCTACCCCCACTTCCCAGTTACTTAATCGTTCCCAAAGCACAGGGAGATAAAAAGGTCTGAATTTTCCTTTCCAGGAGGAATGCAATTCTTAGGAAATCCCACTTAAGAAGAAAGATTAGCCACCTGAGAGAGAAAAGGATAAAGGTCTCTCTCTCTCTCTCTCTCTCTCTTTTTTTAAAGAATGGCTCCAACAGATCACCTGAGAGGTTTTATCTACTTAAACCGACCTTTGGGTGTGGGGTAGGGAGCACATGCCAATGATCTCAGTACTCAGGAGGCTGCAGATGTAGGGTCATGAGTTTGAGGCCTGCCTAGACCTGCATAGTAAATCCCTGTCTCAAAAAGAAAAGCAATAGCAGAAGTATTTGGATAATTGGTGAGGTGTGAAGGAAAATCCCATTCTAGGATCAAATGCCATCTTGTAATCTTGTGGCCGAGTAGAAATGTCCTTTTCACCAGAGCGTCACAGTGAGACCTGTCTCAGTAAACAAACAGCAACAAGAGGGAAGACTTTTAAATCCCTTTGGTCATTTTTTAAACAAATGTGTATTAAGCAGGTTGCATAAGGCTGGTGAATGTGACCGTGAGCCACACAAGGGCAGGGGGGATGGCACACAGCTGGTCAGAGGCCAGAACAAGGACACCATAATCCCAACATCTGGGAGGGGGAGGCATGAGGATCAGCAACTCGAGTCGGAGGCCACTCTGGGCCATAGAGAACCTGCTTCAAAACAGCAGCAAAATACTAAAAGTCACACAGCACAGTCCTGGGGAAGGGAGGGCAAGGGGCTCAGAAATAGTGAAACAGAAACATGAAATTGATAGGGATTTTTTTTTCTTTTCTTGTGTGTGTGTGTGTGTGTGTATGTGTGTGTGCGCTAAGAACTGAACCTAGAGTCTTGTACATGCTTGATTGCTTACTGTTTCCTATCCCTGGAACTGTTGACTGACTGGTAAATCGCCTGTGATTTGGGTGTACCTTTATGACAGAGACACATTTCAAAGATAGGAATAAAGAGTCCAGAGTATAGTTGGCACACACCTTTAAGCCCAACAATTGGGAGGCAGAGGAAAATGATTTCTGTGACTTTGAGGCTGACTTGCTCTCCATAGTGAGTTCCAAGACAGCCAGGGCTATGTAGAGACTCTCTCTCTCTCTCTCTCTCTCTCTCTCTCTCTCTCTCTCTCTCTCTCGGTTTTTCGAGACAGGGTTTCTCTGTGGAGCCCTGGCTGTCCTGGAACTCATACTGTAGACCAGGCTGGCTTTGAACTCAGAAATCCGCCTGCCTCTGCCTCCCAAGTACTGGGATTACAGGCATGCACCACAACTGCCCGGCTGAGACCCTGTCTTAAAAAAAGAAAAGAAAAGAAAAGAAAAGAAAGGAAAGGAAAGGAAAGAGGGAGGAGAGGAAAAGAAAAGAGAAAAGAAAAGAAAAGAAAAGATCACAGGAGGTTGGTTTGGTGGTTCACAGTAAGAATCCAGGACTTAGTATCAGCATGGGTTATATGAAACCATCTCAAAAAAAAACAAAACCAGACCAACTGACAAGGCTTTAGATAAAGGTGCTCGCCTCTAAGCCTGATAACCTGAGTGCAATTCTCAGGACCTATTAGCACGGTGGAGAGAAAGAACCAACTCCTACAAGCTGCCCTCTGACTTCATACAAGAACCATGCACACATACACTCCCATAAGTAAGTAAGTGAGCAGAATAAAAACGAAATCAACCAAACCAAATAAAGAGCAACAAAAACTACAAGACTAAGTACATGCATTAGACCACAAAAGAGCAGGCTAAAAATAGTAACTGAGTCAGTCATTCTAAAGTACCATGGCAACCAAACTCAAATCAATCAGCTTATCTGACTTTCTGAGGATCTAGGGAAAAGGTGAGAGAGGAGTTGGGAAGCTGGGACAAGCAAGCATACTGCAAATTCAAGGCCAGCCTGGATTAGCACACTGAGACCCTTGTCATTTTTTTTTTAAGTTGAGTTGTTTTTGTAGAGAGTTGTGTTCTGTGCACTATAGCTAACAGAAAAAAAGGTGCTCAAGCTGAAAGAGACACCTGCGATGTCGGTGTAGGCATTGCAAAAGAGAGTCATCTCACTGAAAACCCTGTCTTTGGGAAAAAATAAACCAGAAGAAAAAAAAAGAAGCTGGGTGATGGTACTTACTTTTATTCCCAGAACTCTGGAGACAGAGGCAATCAGATCTCTGAGTTCGAGACCAGCCTGGTCTAAATAAAGATTGAGTTTCAGAACATCTAGGGCTACACAGAGAAACTGTCTAGGGGTGGAAGTGGGGGAGAAAGTAAAGAAAAAAAAGCTAGATCTAATAACAGGTACACCCAGAACTATGCCTCGTTTGTTACAGGGAGCTGGGATTTGAACTCAGGTCCCAGTGCTTATGCGGCGAGAGCTTATATCTACTGAGACGTCTCCAGTCTCAATAACGGCAGTTTCTATACTATAGCCCTTCAATAAAATAAGCCATCCGGATAACCGGCAATCTTTGTCTTCTGGCTCTGTCTTTCATCCCTGCCTTGTGAGGAAAGTAAATTTTCAGTGACTTTTTGTCTGTTTGTTTGCTTGTCCTTTTCTGTCTATAAAACTGAGCTTTTCTTTTTGACTCATTGGAACATTTATTCTGTTGTATGGAATGAAGTACTGCCAGTTCTATAATGGAGAAGAAGAAAGTCAATCAAGACCTTTAGGGACAGAGAGATGGCACAGAATGTACAGGCATTTACCCCAGCAGCCCGGCCACCTGCGTTTGACTCTGACTCAAAAGTGGTATCAATAAACATTATATATATTGTGTGTGAGTACACTCTAGCTGTCTTCAGACACACCAGAAGAGGGCATCAGATCCCATTACAGATGGTTGTGAGCTACCATGTGGTTGCTGGGAATTGAACTCAGGACCCCTGGAAGAGCAGTCAGTGCTCTTAACCGCTGAGCCATCTCTCCAGTCCCTGACGCAAAAGTGGAAGAGAGTCAGTGTCACAGAGTTGTCCTCTGATCTTGTGTGCATGTACACACTCCTTACATCATACACAGTGACAATAGTAGTAGTAGTAGTAGTAATGATTAATAATAATAATAATAACGACAATAATAAAATAATAAAAGTCTGGGCTGGGGATGTAGCTTGTTGGTAGAGTGTTTGCCTATCATGTACAAGGCTCTGGACCCAATCTACAAAAGTAAACAAAGTTTAAATTGCTGTCTCTGTTTTAGCCTTAGGGAAATAGACTCCAAGGCGTGCCAGGTGTGCCAGTTGTATTTACAAAGGAAGCTGCAGTTAAGTCTTCATTTGGGAGCACGTAGACAAACAGGAGGTCTTTCTCTAGAAACTGTGTATTGGGTTTGGTAGGTACCTACAAAAGGTCAAAGTGGGGTCTCCACTGCCCCAGTCTATCCTTCCTTCACCTGGAGTGTGAGCAAATCACTACATTATTGACCACACAGGGGACAGTGAAAGGGTAAAAGTACTTGTCATCAACTTAAAGATCTTGGTTCTAACCTGGCATCCACAAGATCCAAGGAGAAAAAGGACTCTGACCCTTCTCCCAAACACACACACGTTCACACACACGCATGCCACCACATGCAAACACACACACACACACATAGACATGCACACGCACACATGCAAACACACACATGGGGGAATGGGGAAGGGGTTGGCAGGAGGGGAGAGGAAGGGAAGAGACTGTAATTAAAAATGAACAGAGACTGTGTATCATATATTCACACAGGCACCTGTGACTTGTTTGTTGTACCACTAATTAAATTCTTTTAAAAATCATTCTCATCTACTTCCCCTCAAGTGAGTTCCAGCATTCCCATCCATTTATCCATTTCCTGCTCTTTCTCTCTCTGTCTCTCTGTCTCCTCTCTCTCTTTCTCTCTCTCTCTCTCTGTCTCTGTCTCTGTCTCTCTCTCTGTCTCTGTCTCTCTCTCTGTCTCTGTCTCTCTGTCTCTCTCTCTCCCTCTCTCTCTCTCTCTCTCTCTCCCTCTCTCTCTCTCTCTCTCTCTCTCCCCCTCTCTCTCTCTCTCTCCCTCTCTCTTGCTTGAACTTGGGACATGAAGTCATTGCTTTCACTCCTCTCCCCACCCTCACCAGGCTCAGTGGACGTGAGAAGGAGACTCGTGAGACTCCGCTGGCGGTCAGCTCCAGTCAGCTGTGCATAACCCTAACAGGATCTGCATATTACAATTCTAGTCTTTTTGGCTTTTGTTTTCTAAATTTCTGATGGTTAAAATTTTGTATTTTAGGTAAAAATCTCTTTAAGATGGACTTGATACTCTAAGCAAATAAAATCCTGTGGGCAGTAACTTTAAGTTATTCCTGGCCATGCTTCTCTTTCTCTTTCTCCCAGCTCCCTTTTTTCCTTCTTAATCCCTTCCCCTCCTTTCAACAGAGTCTCAGTATACAGCTCGAGCTAGTAGGTAACTTGCCACATGGCCTAGGCTGGTCTCTGGTTTGTGATACTCTTGCCTTAGCCTCTGAAGTGCATATAACACCATACCAGGGTGAGTCTACATTTCTTCACATACAAGATGTGGATAGCCAGCAGGGAATGGTACCTCAAACCTGTAATTTAAGAGGCTGTGGTAGGAAGACTGCTGTGATTTTAAGGACAGTTTGCATTACAGTAGTAAGTTTGAGGCCAGCCATGGCTACATAGCAAAACCTTGACTGGTGAATGAATGAATGAATGAGAGGCCCAATCATAGCTCAGTCAGTAAAGTGCCTGCCAAATAAGCTTGAGGACGGTTTAATCCTCAGCATCCCCATGACATGACAGAGCAAACAGGAGGCTCTGACACTTGTTAGACAGTCAGTGTGACTACATCATGAATTCCAGGCTCAATGAGAAACTCTGCCTCAAAAAGTAAGGTGGAAATTGGTTGAAGAAGACACCCAGGACCAAAGAGATAGTTCAGCAGGTAAAGGCCCTTGCTGCTAAGTCTGAAGGCCTGAGTTGGATCCCTAAGATCTAAATGGTGGGAAGAAGAGAGTTGTCTCCTTTGTCTTTCAGCTTCTGTCTTCGTGCATGTACTCATATACATGCACATACATAAATATAGTAAAAGGAGGGAGTCTGGAGAGATGGCTCAGCAGTTAAGAACACCGACTGCTCTTGCAAAGGATCTGTCAACTTCAGTTCCAGGGTATGTGACCCACTGTTCTGGCCACACACATGAAATATATATATATATACATACTTTAAAAAAGTCTTTTAATAAATCTTTTAAAAAGTCAATGAGGAAATGGGCTTATGTACAGAGTATGGCTCTGAGGTCATAAATTGAGGCCTGGACTGCCTTCGTTGGGAGTGACCTTGGTGGAGTTTGGCGGTGTCCTCAGAGGAAGACCGTGCCTCGGTGCCGGATCGAATCATAGGAACACAGTGCTGCCTTTTCTTGACCATAATAAACCCAAGCTGAAATCTCAGGGAATATTTGAATACCTTCATTTACTTACCAAGGTTTTAAGCTCAGAACATAAGTTTTCTTTCTTTCTTTCTTTTTTTTTTTTTTTTTTTGGTTTTTCGAGGCAGGGTTTCTCTGTGTAGCCCTGGTTGTCCTGGAACTCACTGTGTAGACCAGGCTGGCCTTGAACTCAGAAATCTGCCTGCCTCTGCCTCCCAAGTGCTGGGATTAAAGACGTGAGCCACCACTGCCCGGCCAAGTTTTCATATCAATTGAATGCAACGTCAGTTAGTGAGACTCTAGACAGAGTAGTTTCCATAAAGATTTATATCAAAATGGTTTTCATTTAAGAGAGCCAAAAATGTCTAAATGTGCTTAGTTTCAAAGTAATTTTTTGATAAACCAACTTGAATACTGCATTGTGGGTAACAAGGTTAAATAAAGGTTCTAATAAGACAAACAGTGACAATTTAAATAAATCAGATGTTTTTGTGGAAGATTACTCTGTGATTTTCTCCAATTATTCATGACATTTCACCCATTCATATTGTGATCTGCTTTAATAGTGGAATGGGGAAAAAAAACTCTTGTCTCCTTGTTTATTCTTTGTTCTCAAGGAGATAAGCTGTTTATAAAGACACGTTATTTGTTATTTAAATCACTTTTACTGAAGTTGTTTATTTCCTTGTTTCAGTTTCTAAAAATATTGCAACAATTGTAATGCTTCTTAGAGATGTCTATTCAATTCAGTGTGGTTTGTACTGAAATCTTTGCTAATGGGCACAGGTGCTGATGTGGAGAGCGAACTAGTGTGAGTCGAATCCCACAGGCTGAGAGAGGGGAGAGGGCCTACTGTGTCAGCTTCTCAAATCTGTGGCTAAAACCATTTTAGGCCTTTAAAAATTCTACGTTTGCAAAGGTCTAATGCTATTACATGCCATCTTGTAAGTATTTAATGATGGTAATAAAATAATGATAATAATAAGTCAGGTCTAAAGCTAAAAGCACAAGCAGAAAAATTATGCAATTTAAATCCAGAAATCTGTTCCTTAGAAAGTGGCCTTTAATCATTTTGCAGACTTTCAAGATCATAATTATTACATAAAAGTAATTACATTAAAAGATAATTTACCTGCTAGTAAAGTATCAAATTAAAGCTGAAAAACACTACTTATAAACAGAATTAAGTATATATTTTTAAAATTGTTGGACAGCAAACATGAAATTACATCTCTCCTACTTCCTTTTTCCTTCTGTGCACAAAATTACCAAGGAAATAAATTTCGGTGCTTTGATACTAAGAAGGCACATGAGACTCTGCCACGTGGCCATGTTGGACATCTTACATAGCAACCTACAAACCTAAACAACAGCTTGACTTAGTTAGGTAAGCCACAGGATTGATGTGTGAAGTCAAACCGAGTGGATTTGATGTTAGAAGGGACTTTTGATTATTCCCAAGAAGGAAGAACTCCAGATCCAGCTGGGTTGATTTGTCTGAAGAGAAAATGAAGCCCGCTCACGTAATTTACAGCCCGTGTTCCTGCTGAGCGAGCCTGGGAACTGCAAACTCCGGTCTGTGGGTGCACATCTCTCCCTTTGAAGCTGATGAGAATTGCTTGTGGTAAGTGAGATGCGTGCTGGGAAAATTGGGCCCTTACTTTGGTGTGTGTAGACATTAGCGGTCCTATGACACTTTCCTGATCTGGTCCCTCAATTTTCTCCAGGCTTGGTTTTGGCAGAAGATACTCAGCTTTGAAAGGGACGTTCCTTAAATAATATTCATGATTTCTGTTCCTCCTCTGGTTTCACTTGAGAACTTTTTCATTATCAGTGAAGTTGGATAAATAAAACTTACCTGATTTAAATCTTATCTAAACCATCTCAGATATCCATTTGAAAAGCCTAACCAAACATCTGACTCCTTTGAAGTCTAGGCCAACTCCTTGCTAATTTGGAGTGTAGTCACCTAGAGCAGGGAGTCCAGCGGGTCCTCATAGTTTTATGCTGAGCCATGACGACTGGCTGTGTTGCAGGCTTCAGTTCCTCTGGAGAAGTGGGCTATAGAAAGACACTCAGTTCTTCTTATTGCCTGGGCACACCCATCAGATGCAAACGCCAGTGCAGCTATAATGGTTAGATCATCAGGGAGCAGTATGTAGTTTTGTTTTGTTTTTGAGAGAAGGGCTCTCTATGGTTTGAATGTGACATGTTCAGGGTTTGAATCCTGTTTCCCAGCTGTTGGTAGTCTTGGGATCTGTGGGGCCTGATGCAGGGTCTGGCTATTGGAGTAGATCCTGGGGACAGGCCTTGAAGGGAGTTGCCTGGTTCCTATTTGCTTCTAGGCTCTACTTGATCCACTGTCTGGTGAACAAGGTGATAAGATCTAGCCACTATTGAGAGAGCCTGTCACCTTGCTTTCTCTGCTATGATAAACAGAAACTTCTGAAAAAAGTGAGTCCAAAGGAGTCTTTCCTGTCTCTGTTGTGTCTGGTGACTTGTGACAGCAGCAGAAGGAGAATGAGTCCCTCTTACTGCATAGCCCTGGCTACCTTGAACTCAAGGTCTCTTGCCTTAGCCCGTCAAGTGCGTGTAATTATAAATGTGTCCCACCACCGCTGAACATCCAGTTGCTGAAATCTATTCAAAATCCCACCACGGGACTGGTGAGATGGTCCAGTGGTTAGAGGTGCTTATATTCAGAAAACACAGAAAGAGAAAGGTAGAAAGAGAAAACCAACTCCAGCAAGTTGCCCTCTGGCAATGGCACATGTGCAGGTCCGGGAGTGTGAGGACCTGTGTGCATGTGCGTGCACACACGCACACACACACCCATATACAAGTAAACAAATGTAAAAAGAACTAACCCTAAAATACCACTATCCGTGTCACTTGAGCCTGTAAAGATACGTTTTTAACAGTGTCAACTCAAAGCCATCCAGAAGCAATAGTCAACTTGCCTTGCTGCTCTCCCACACCAAAGCTTTCCTCATATTCACCTCTTCTCTGTGGCCATATAGATGTACAAACAATAGCATACATCTTATGTCTTCTGTCTCCAAATTTTCATTATGAAAAGTATTCTTAAATTTTTTTCTTTTTGAAATCTCTGGGTGGTGGTCACACACACCTTTTGTCCCAGCACTGGGCAGGCAAAGGCAGGTGGAACTCTCAGTTTGAGGCCAGAGCTCAGCTGGGCTACAGAGAAAGTTATAAGACAGCCAGGGCTGTGTGAGTTTTTGCCTGCATATATGTGTGAGCACCACATATCTGGTGCCCATGGAGGGCGGGGAAGGCATTGGATCTCCTACAAGTGGAGTTTCAGATGGTTCTGAGCCATAGGTTGGTGCTGGGAGTTGAACCTGAGTCCCTTGCAAGGGCTGTAAGCACTCTTGATCACCAAGCCCTCTCTCCAGCCCCTGAAAGGGATTCTTTAGTCTGGCATAGCATACATATTCTCCAGGTCTACTTAACTTCACTGTCGGTAGCTTTTGGAGATGTATCCTGGGACCTGGCCCTTTTCTGGCTAACACCTATTTTGTCCCTCCTTGATAAACTCCCCCAGGTTGCCCAGGCTAGACTGCAACTCCCGGACCCAAATGATTCCCTGCCTTGCCTCTTCAGCAGCCAGGACTGTGGGCATGTGACCTGCAGCCTGGTTTCTGGAAAACCGATATAACAGCTTCTTAAAACCATTTATTTCAGAAATACTCAGGCTTCTGAGTTCTAATTGAAACACAGAAACTCAGTGCATATGTAGTATTAAGCCTGGAACTTTCTTGGCATTTCCCTGGAAATTTAAATTTTAATTAGTTGTTTTAATATTTACATTAAAAAAAAGCCCATACAGCTTCAGTTGCCTAAACCTATGGTGATCTTCCTGCCTCTGGGGGAGTATTGGTCCATCATACCTTACTTAAAAATATTTTTTTCTTATTAAAAACACAACCCACAAATAGTATCAGAATATTATAAATAAGGAATGTTAGTTGGTAGGTTGGATTACTATTCTACTTCTTCTGGAATTATTAATATATAGTAATAACTATACTAAAACATAAATAGAAATACAATACTTGCTAAGCCATTGGTGTCATTTTCCAAGCTGGAATTCTCTGAGTGACATGAGCAGAGACAGGAGTCACATCGTGATTTTCTTAAGGTCTGTTACAAAGACACTGTGCCAAGTGTGGTGGCGCACGCCTTTAATCCCAGCATGTGGGAGGCAGAGGCAGGTGGATCTCTGTGGAGGCTAGCCTGGTCTACAGAATGAGTTCTAGGACAGCCAGACCTACATAGTGAGACCATGTCTCTAAAGAAAAAAGAAAGAAGGAAGGAGAGGAAAAGGAAGTAAATGGTGCTTTATTTTTTTCATTCCTTGGTCTCCGGGGAGGTCCCACTAACTTAGATAGCGGGAAGGACTTTTGCTCAGTTAGGTTACAACTTTGGAAAGATACACATACTAGAGGGGTTTGGAGAGGAAAGAGACTGCATCAGCTCAGACAGAGCAAAAGATAATGGACAGATTTAAGGTGTTTTAAGACAATAGGGCCAATCATATGTGAGAAAGGATTGGATGTGAGGGTTGAGGATCAGAAATGAACTGAAAGTGGTTCCTAGGTTCCCCGAGTGCTGCTGGGTGCAATGAAGCAGAGGTGTAGCTCACTCCTCGGGAGGCCGAGGCAAGGCCGCTTCAGGCTACTCAGTACCAGTTCAGCTAAGGCCATGCGAGGAGTGTGTGGGGTCCAGGAGACCCCTCACAAACCACAGGGACACTGGTCTCAGTCAGACAGGGAGAGTTTATTGAGCATATGCCCCAGGACTGGTCAACCAGGGCCATAGTTCAAATTTGGGGACTGGATCCTACAGGGTATTTAAGTCCCAAATCCACAAACATCTGTACCAAGTTATTTCACCAATCAGAATTTAGGGACAGGGGGATTTCCTTAGGAACATGTCTTTGTTGCACACTTATCCAGTTCCTATTGGTTGGGGTATTCAACTGTGGCAGGGGACTTGCCTTGTCTAACATTCATGCCTTAACTTGTCAATCAGAATGTCAGTTACCCATGTACATGTCTCTTTCTGCCAAGTAGGATGCCAATCCCCAGGAAGGTCTTGGGAACTTAACCTGTATTTGACCTCTATTCAAAAATGGAAGTCTTATTCCAAATAGTTTCTTATATTGGTGCAGGTATCTCTCTTATGTTGGGTTCCATCCCATGGGCATCTTATATCATAAAAGCTTATACACAGGTGTACAAAGTGCTGCTGGATGGTTAGTTTGGGTCCAAGCTTATTGTGGGTAACTATACAAAGCAGTTATGACGTCTATTGGTTTCCCAGGTCACAGAGCGTAACAGAATATAGAATCAACTTGGTATTAGAAACTTTCCTAGTAACAACAGAAACATACGCAAAAGTTTCCTTATAATGGTGGGCCAGCCAGATAACTAGGCCTTAACATTCCATGTAGACCTTAATATTTTACCTAGGTCCTAACAGAGTGGGATAATGGGAGGTAATGGGTGGGAGAAGGGCTGGTGAGGTCATGGCTGGTTGACTGCACAGCTGAAAACTCCTTTTCTCTGCTGCCCCAGCTCCTTCCCCTTGGCGATGGCCACAGTGAGTCCTTACACTATAACCCCCAAGGGAGGTACCGCTGCCTTTCTGTTCCGTGGTTCTGCAAGATGAGTAGAAACACTGCACATTGTGTTCCACAAGCTTCGTGGAACCAGAGGGGATGGGGAGAGCACAGCTTTCCTAGACAGGATGCCAGAAGCCGAAGCCCAGAGGGCAGCAGCATTTCTGTGATGCTGGTACCCAGCGCGGATGCTGGGCTCCCTCCATGCTTCCTGGCCAGCACTGTCATTAAGAATCAAGGGAAATGCTGCAACACTTTCCAGTCTTCCCTAACAACCCCTCAGGGTCTTTCAACAGTACACTTTGCATTTTTACTGAAATTACTCCTTCGGTTAAAAAAACCATTCTTAGATGCTAGGCGTGATTCCAGGTTGGGGACGCAGCTGTGAGTACAGAAAGCACTGGAGGCTTCAGTCCTTGGAGGAGCAGACCATAAGCTAATCATCCAGCAATGCACAGTGCTGGGGTCGGAGTCTGGAGTGTCACTGTGCACAGCACCTTGAGGTCAGGCTCTAGTGTGTAGAGTACACAGTAGGTACCATATGGAGGTGAGTGTTGTGGAGAACACAAAATTGGCAGTGTCGTGTGAGATTATAATTTTATATATAAGAGAATATAAAATCAGGACGTGTTATGTGAGATTTATTTATTTATTTTAGTTCTGGGCAGTGAAAGACCTTTTTAAAAAATCAGGTTGTGAACAGGAGAGATGGTTCAGCAGTTAAGAGCACATGGACTGCTCTGTCAAGAGGACCTGGGTTGAATTCCCAATACACCCGGAGGCTTACAACCGTCCATCTTCAGTTCCAGGAGATTTGACAGCCTCTTCTAGACTCCTTAGGCACTAGGCACACATGTGAAACACAACCATGTATGCTGGCAAAACACTCATAAACCTAAAAAAAAATTAAAAACAGGTTGCTTCAGCCAGGCAGTGGGGTGGTACACCCTTTCTATCCTAGCACTCAGAAGGCAGAGGCAAGGGCAGATCTTAAGGCCAGCCTGGTCTACAGAGCTAGTACTAGGACTAGCTCTGCATACAGAGAATAAAAATAAAATATAAATAAAAAGAGAGAAACAAAGATACACAAAACATGAACAGAGAGAGAGAGAGAGAGAGAGAGAGAGAGAGAGAGAGAGAGAGAGGAGACAGAGACAGGGAACTAATTAAAGGGCTGGAGACATGGCTCAGGAGTTTAAACTGGCTACTTTTCCAGAGGACCTAGATATAGTGACAAATAAATGGATAAATAAATAATGCCATTCCACAAAGTTTCACACTAAAATTAATAATGCTAATGGAAAAAAGTTCCTTGTGGTATGGAGAAAGTTGTTCCTATCAGAACAATGACACTGAAACTACATAGTAGGAAGTGTAGATCAGCAGATTAGGTTGTTCTGGTCAGAGCTTGGTAGCCTTGATAAACTAAGTCCTCATAGAGCAAATTAGAACAACATACAAAGGCAGGTAAAGCAGATGTGCCTCATGCTTCCAATCCTCGTATTCAAGGGGTGAGACAAGAGGACCACCAGGAATTTGAAGCCAGCCTGGGCTACAGAATGAGACCCTGATTCACAAAACAAAATGGTAGACTCCGTGATAGCACATGCCTTTGATTCTAATACTTGGGACTCAGAGGCAGGTGGATCTCTGAGTTCGAATCTAGTCTAGTCTACAAAGCAAGTTCCAGGGCAGCCAAGGCTACACAGGGAAACCCTGTCTTGAAAAACAAGGCAAAACACTACAGAAGGAGTTCCAGGCCAGACAGGACTACACAGAGAAACCATGTAAGGGTGGTGGTGGGGGATGGGGAGGGGAGGAGGGAGGAAGGGAGGGAGGCAGGGAGAGAGAGAGACAGAGAAAGAGAGAGAGAGAGAGAGAGAGAGAGAGAGAGAGAGAGAGAGAGAGAGAGAGAGAGAGAATGTGACATGAGAGAATAGATAGCAGGGAGCAAAGGCACATTAGGAAGAGAAACCCCTCCTCCAAATCCATCTTTGGGGTCCTGACCTGAAGTTTAGGTTTAAATTGTAGGAAAGAGGTACAAGAAGTCAGCTGTTCAGGTCAGGTGTGGTCTGCCCATCACTCACCCACCACTGCCCTGCTCCAGTGTGTCCTACAAGGTGGTCTGGCACCTGGTCCCACCTGTATGATGTCACTTCCTGGGAGACAAGTTTCTCCCTTTCCTGATTGGCACCAGGCTTCAGCCTGTTCCTTGTCCCAGCGTGAGATTCTTGGGACCAGTCCAATTTCTTAGGGCCATTGTTTCAATAGTGTAATAGCCAAAGAGAGGGACACAAGTGTCTCTCTTTAGACTATCTTCACTCCTATGGGTTGCGTACACACTGTGACATATTAGCAGAGAAAAGTCTTAAAGTTACTCTGCCACATTACACCTTCCATTTCCTGTTTCTTCAGAATTCCTCTTCTGGTGATCATAATGTGGCTTCCTGGAATTCATTTTAGTGTTCTCTTTTCTGGTCACACAATTGAAACTTTGTTTTCTCCTCCCTAGGAATGCTAGACTTTCTTGTTTTTCATAATTCCCAGCTAAATGTTCAGGTCTTTTAGATGTGATTAACAGTTAAAGGGTTTACTTTTCTTTTTTTAATTTATTTTTAAGGATCTCATGTAGCCTAGGCCGGCCTATATAACTATGAAACTGGACTTCTAATCCTGCTGTCTCTATTTCCCAAGTGCTAATATTGTAGCTTGTGCTATTCCTTCCCAAACAGGTGAACCTTGGTCTTCCTGCTAACTAGACAAACACTCTATCGACTGAGTAACATCCGACACCCCCTGGGAAGGTCTTTATCTTTTTTCAAAAGTTAATCTTGTATAGACTGGAGAAGTGGCTTAGCAGTTAAAGTAATGTGTAACTTATGCAGCTGACAAGGGTTTGGTTCCTAAGTAGCAGTCACGTCGAGTGGCTCACAGCTGCTTTTAACCCCAGCCAGCTCCAGGGGATCAATGCCCACTTCAGGCCTCCAGAAAAATCACCTTCAATATAGGACACACACACCTAGACAAAAGTATAATCTCCTTACTTCACAACAGTGCTCTCTCCTTGATTCCACTATTTGTCTAGATGTAGTTGTCATCTAGCCTAAGGGTCTCCAGTCTCAAATGGGGGCAGTCGCAAATTCAAGTGTTCACACCATCCGATGACTACCACATCCACCTGTGGTCAATCTGGGCCCTTTGGTTTTCCTGTCCCACTTATAAGCTTCTTCAAAGCATGAAAGCATGTGCTATATAGAAAATGATTTCTATTATTCAACAGCTCAAACAGAGAGTGGCAGAAACACATTTCAGGTACCCTTCAGAGACACATGTTGGACATCGAAAGAAAAGAAGATTAAGGCTATATTATACCAGATTGGACGACCTAGGGACCCACTTGGTCACCTTCATATTATGCATTCTTAGAAGATTCACGATTGTTCCTTCAGGCTACAATTGGTTTCTCAGGCCTGGAGAACTAGGGTTCCAGTGGGGGCGGGGTGGAGAGTTGGTCCCAGCCGCCTCTCAGTGGGGCGCGGCGCACCCGCGACTGTCAGGCCACGCCCCCTCAAGGCGCGCTGCCTGTCGGGACTTGTAGTCCCAAGGCCCACCGGAAGGCGTGAAGGGCAGGCGTGGCAGCCTTTCTAAGCTTGAGGTCATCTCTCTTTAACGCTCCCTCTTTCTCAGGCGTGGCCTCCTGGAGCGCCACGGCACACGGCTGCCCCGTTGCGTCTTCTGGGTTACAATAAAGTTTTCCTCCTTGTACGGAGCTCAAGATGGCGGCCTCCTGGTCGCCCTTGGTTACCCTGCGCTCGGCCGCGCGCAGCCGGCTGACTAGGAGAGGTGTTGGGTGCGGGGCGCGGGTCGTCGCAATTCTTCCATCGGCCACTGGCCCTGGGAAACCCCTTTGGAAAGGTCAGTGACCGTGTCACGAGCAGGCTGCGCCAGGCCCTGGGGTCACCCCACTGTTCGATCTCTCCCAGCAGCTTCTCGGGGCCAAAGGATCCTAGATAGTAGTTCGTGTCTATTGACCTTTTGTATACCTCGTCGCCCCGAAGGAGCTCTGAGAACCTCAGGCAGCTGCCCAGTGTAACTTCCATTTGAGGGTCAGAGGACAACCTAGTTGTTTCTCAGGTACCTGAGACCTGGAGAGGGCAGGTGTGCAAGTGCCCGGCTAGGAGGGATGGGGTACGCAAAAGTGGGGTTGGTGTGTGGGGAGCCTTTCACGCCACCCCATCTGGGTTCTTAAGGCTGGTGATGGACTTAGAAGTCATGTCAGTCCTGTGCCCCCTCCCCGCCCTTCTTGTCGAAGCAGTATTAAATTTCTAGAGTCATCAGTTTAATCTCCCCTCTCCCTCTCCCTTTCCCTCTCCCTCTCTCCTTCCCTTCCCCCTCCCCTCTCCTCCCCCTCCCTCTCCCTCCCTCTTCCCCTCCCCTTCCCTCTCCCTCTCTCTGTCTGTTTTGCCCCCGACCTTTGATTCATTCCTTCTACTGTTGTGTGTCTGTGAATGAGTGGATTATATTTTGGCTAACCAATCTTAAAGACTTGGTTAGCTAAATTATAATCAAGTGATCTCACTGTGTGGTACTGGCTGGCCACGAACTTGAGAACCTCCTGCTGCCGTTTCCCAGAAGTGCTAATTTTCCCTCTCTGTTCACTGAACTGGTTACTCAAAAGACAGCAAACCCTGTGTCCTTATTTCCTTGGCACTGAGGATGGTGATTGGTGTGTGATGAGCAGATATTTTGAAATGAATGATGTTATTCTTATGGTCTTCCTCATTCACAATTCTGCTTTACCTTTTCTCATCTCCAAGCGCCTCTTTATATACCTTAGTAAAGTGATATAATTTAACAGTATATATGTAAATACCAATTCTCATCATCTCAAGATAGGTTTTTTTCCAATCATTGAAATAAACACTAGAACTGTTAGCTTTACATGGCCCACTTAGCAAAGGGACTTACTATCAAGCCTGAGTTCAATCCCCAGGATCTATATGGTAGAAGGGAAGTACCAGCACCCACCACTTGTCCTCTCTCTCTCTCTCTCTCTCTCCATTCCCTTCCATTTTATAAACAAGAGAAATACTGAAGTTTAAATCTCATCAGTTGAGTCTGGATTACAGTTGCTGCCCCTTCCTTGACACCCCCCATCAACAAATACCACGGAAGGGGGCATTTAGTATTCACACTGTTTTATCTCTATTTTTTCCCTCTTGTTTGAAGTTTCATTTAGCAAAGCATGGCTTAAACAAAGGCAGGAAGGAAGCTTTGGGAGAGACTGTGAGGACAGGAAGGGCAGGATTTGGCAGTACTGTGCTTTGAACCCAAGGTCTCCTGTGCACTAGGCCACCCTTCTGCCACGGTGTCGTTTACAGTTTGTTTTAGGATGGGGTCTGAATTGCATCCTAGGCTGGCTCCAAAGTCACCTGCAGTTCAGGTGGGGCTTGGTGGCTGTGGTCCTCCTTCCTCAACGCCTCGGTGGCGGGGATTGCCTGCCCGCACCACCAGGTCTGGCTGTCAGTCACTGTCTTTTTAACACTTACTTATGTGTGTGAGTGTTTGCCTGCATGTGTGTTGTGTACCACATGTGTGCATAGTGCCTGTAGAGGTGGGAAGAGGGTGTCAGGTCCCCTGGAACTAGAGTTACCGAAAGTTACGAGAGGCCGCGTGGATGCTGGGAACCCAGCCTGAGTCCTCAAAGCCGCAGCCTGTGCTTCTAACCATGCGGCCATTTCTGTGAGACCTTTGCTTCTGCTGTTACTTTAACACCAGGCCTGGCTCAGCCCTTTGTAAACTCCACCTTGAAAGGCTTATGGATCCTGAAATGCTACTACTCATCTGGTTCTTAGGTAGCACATTATGAATTTCATTTTGGGATATGTATATTTCCATTAGGTGCATTTTGGCATTTTCTGTAATTTAAGTTTTTTTGATTTTTCACTACCTGTTTTCTTTAGCTCTCAATAAATCTTCATTTAATGAAAAGTTGTAAACCTTTTTTTTTTTTAAAGGCTTACTCTGTAGACCAGGCTGGCCTTGAACTCACAGATCCACCTGCCTACTGAGTGCTGGGATTAAAGGCCTGCGCCACCACCTGGCCAGTTTTAAACCTGTTAATAGTTAAAGGGAAGCCTTTTATCTGACAAGGTGGCCCTCTGAGAGAGGGCACAAGTGGTAATCATAACACGTATTGCCTGAGGCTAGACTATCACAGCAGGTTTGGGACTGGCTTGGCTACATAGTGAGTTCAGGTCTAACTCTTGTCTCAGCAAACCAACAGCTAGCTAACAACAATGAAGAAATCATATTGGCCAGTGTGCGGGTAGAAATGTGAAGACGTTAATTCATCTGAAGTCTTAAGCGAAATGTAAGGAGTTGTGTGAATGAATTGGCCCCGCCCTGGGCAGGAAGCAGCATTATAGTACTAAATTTGATAGCTAATATGTGATGAGCCCTTTCTTTTCTTCTTAAAAAATATTTACACACACACATATACACACATGAAAACACATGTTTTCTTTTGTTTTGGTTTGAAAGGGGGTCTCTTGGCTGGAGCTGGCCCGGGACTCACTCTCCAGGTCACTAGGCTTTGCCTCAACCTTGCAACCCTGTCCTCTTGGCCTGCCAGCTGCCGGTACAGGGAGAGCCACCAGCCCCAGCCGAGCCTTGTCTGTCTATATCCTAGGCAGACTTCCAGTCATTTCCTTCTTTCTTACAATCTGAGTTTCCTTTGTTTTCCCAGCCAAGTGTGGAGCAAACAGCCTAGGACCCTTACTGGTTTTTATGGTTCCGAGGGAGAGGGGCCAGAGATGAACCTGGGTTGGGAGCTGCTGTTTGGGTGCAAGCCGCGGTTGCCAAGGGGGCTGTCGAGGCTTAGTGAGAGAAGGTAGTGGAGGGTTCCGGGAGCAGATGTGGTTGGGTCTGTTTCTGCACGTGTGCTCCTGGGGCCGGCTGTCTGGACACACCAGGCATTGGGGGGACACTGAGACTGGAAGGAAGTTCTAATCATTGAGAAGGCAGTTTGGTTACGCCTAGATATTGCTGTGGTGAAGGGCCGGGTGTTGGGGAGGAATTCAGACATGGCTTCTTGATAGAATTGACAGTCCTGCAACAGATAAGGAAGATTAGTTAATATCAATGTGGAGTTCCTAGTTTGGGCTACTTAAGGGAAACTGAGTCAAGATGGAAAAGAAGCCCAAAGGGGCAGTTCCGTTGTTTTTGGCTTAAATTGTTGTTGTTGTTTTAGCTTATTTATTTATTTATATGGGTACTTTTGTTTATATTTTATTTATATGGGTGCGTGTATATCTGTATACCAGAAGAGAGTATCGGACAGTTGTGAGCTACCATGTGGTGTTAGGAAGTGAACTCAGGACTTTTGGAAGTGCTCTAAAGAGCCATTTCTTTAGTCCCCTGTTTTTTTGTGTTTTGTTTTTTAAATAAAACAACTCAGGTCTCTTGGAAGGGCTGCAAACATTTATAACCACTGAGCCATTCCTTCCAGCCCCAAGATTCAGTCTTGACTGGTTGAACTTGGGGTGTTGGTGATGGTGCTGGTTGTGGGGTGTGGGGAGGGAGGATGGAATAGGAGGCAGGTGGAGCAGGAGAAGGGAGGACTTGTCTGGGCAGGTCTGCAGAGAGTGGAAAGCAGAAAAATCAAGTGTAATCCCTAGAAAGATGTACACACCATGAAAAGTAGAGTGGAGGAGGTGTGGAGCACTGAGGCAGATCCTGAAAAGGAGGGCTCACTGGGCTTTCCAACAGAAAAAACCTCTTGCCTAAAATTCTGCTTTATTTGAGCTAGCCTAAGAAGAGTGTGGTTCACAGGGGTAAGAAACTGTGAGGGTCTCTTCATTGTAGCACCATCTTGAGGCACGTACTGTATTTTTAGACTTTGCTGTTGGATGGCACCCTATTAGGTTTAGCTCACTGCAGTCTCATCCTCAGCACAGAGATCCTTCTCAGCAGGAGTGGAAGCAGCTTACACATCGAGGACTGTACTCACCGAGCTGTCTCCTAGCCCTGCGGATGTAGTGACTGTCTTTATGTGAAACAGTTCAAATCCATTTGTTATTATTAGCATTCGTTATTAGAGATGAACATTCTCTACCCCTCACCTGACCCCCTTTGTTTTGTTTTCAAGACAGATTTTCTCCATGTAGCCCTGGCTGTCCTGGAACTCATTTTGTAGACCAGGCTGGTCTTGAATTTAGAGATCTGTCTGCCCCTGCCTTCCAAGTGCTGGGATTAAAGGTGTGCAACAACTCTTGAGAGTGCTTCTTTTTTTTTTTTTAAGATTATTTTTTAAAATACCATTATTCTTTTAAACACTAGTTGTAGTTTTAGGATAAATGGAAGGTTATTTGTAGTAGGGCTGATCTACAAATACATGATTTAAAAAACCCACAAACTTAGGGGCTAGGAGATGGCTCAGCAGTTAAAAGCACTGGCTGCTCTCCCAGAGGACCTGGGTTCTACTCCCAGTGCCCACATGATGTCTCCCAATTGTCTGTAACTCCAGTTCAGGAATTCCAGTTCCAGGAGATCCAACATCTGTACACAAGAGGAGACAAAGACATAGTTGTAGGCCAAGCACATAAATAAGAATTCAAAATACAAAAACAAAAACCCACAAACTTCAGGGACCTAGAATAGATTACTTAAAAAGCTTTAGTCCCTTAAGTGGCTGATGAATATGCGATATGAATGATTTGTCTTTTTATAACAAAAGATACCAAAGCCTGGGAATTGGTGATACAGTCTTGGGACCATATAGTAATATGCTATCTAAATTCTCCAAGGGAAAAACAAAAGTCATTTTGGTTCTTGCATATATGAAATACTAGCTTCCCTATGCTGGTTGTTTCTTTCTGACCTGAGACCAAGATCTGCCCTAGCTTTTCTATTTTGTTTTGTTATTTCGTTGTATGTGTAGGAATGTTTTGACTGCATGTATGTCTGTGTATCACTTGCATGCCTGGTGCCTAAAGAGGCCAGAAGAGGGCATTGGATTCCCTGGAACTGGAGTTATAGATGGTTATGAGCTGCCTTGTGGGTGCTGGGAATTGAACCAGGGTCCTCTGTTAGAACAGTCAGTGCTCTTAACTGCTGAGCCATCTCTCCATCCCCTAACTCTTAAAGGCATTTTCATGTGGAAGTACAGCCCTATATTCTGAGGTTCAGGCTAGCCTGGGCTACACAGGAAGACACTATCTTAAAACCCCTCTTCCCCCAAACCCCAAAACAACAACAATGAAAGCAAAAACTAGAAGGTTGATGAATTGGTGCAGTGGGTAATGATGCTTGGCCTGGGCTTGATCCCTGGGATATGGTGGAGAGAGAGAATCAAGTTCCTTAAACTGTCCTCTGACCTCCACATACGCATGTAGCATGTTTGTCCCACCCCTCCCCAGCAAAGCAGTCAACCAATCAAAAAGGTAATCAGAGACACAAAAAAGGCATGCTGGATGTTGCTGTTCCTGCTGTCATCCTCCTTGGCCAGGATGGTTTCTTGGGCTCCATCTGTAAATTCCATCTCTTGGAGATGTCAGGCAATGGCCACACTACTGTGAGTGTGTCTGGTCTTGTATGTATCTTTCTCTCTCTTTATTTATTTTTAAAGGTTTATTTATTTATTTATGTATATGAGTACACTGTAGGTGTACAGATGGTTGTGAGCCACAGTGTGGTTTCTGGGATTTGAACTCAGGATCTTTTGAAGAGCAGTCAGTGCTCTTAACCACTAAGCCATTTCTCTAACCCTCTCTTTTTATTTTTAATTTTAATTGTTTTGGTTTTTCGAGACTGGGTTTCTCTGTGTAGCCCTGGCTGTCCTGGAACTCACTCTGTAGATCAGGCTGGCCTTGAACTCACAGAGATCCACCTGCATCTGCCTCCCAAGTGTTGTATGAATCTCTTAACCACATCCCACTGTATTATTTCTTCTTAAAACAAACAAACAACACATTAATGGTGTATATGTGTATGTGGTGTGTGGGTGTGGCCCACACATGGAGCTCAGAGGACAACGTTGTGGAGTCAGAGCTCTAGCCTTTTGTGGGTTTCAAGGATCAGGCATGTGCAGCCACCGCCCTTCCCTCTGAACCATCTTGCCGGCCCTGCTTAGCTCTTCTAATTTCTTCTATTATTGTTCTCAGCCCAGAGGCTACTTAAATCCAAATGTTTTCTGTCTATGTTCTCTACCAGGTGGCAGGTTTCAGTTAGGAAGTTACAGACCCTGAACCTATAATTCTTTTTTAAAAGTCAAATTTTAAATGTATTATTTGACAACTTAATATATGTATACAGTATGTCTTTATCTTCTCTACTCCCCCAGCCCCAGACTCTCCCAACACCTTGTTCCCTCCTGGTTTCATTTTTTTCAAGACAGGGTCTCGCTATGTAGCCCTGGCTGTCCTGGAACTCGCTCTATAGACCAGGCTGGCCTCAAACTCACAGAGATCCACCTGCCTCTGCCTCCTAAGTGCCGGGGTTCATGGACCACTTCGCTGAGGTTTTCTTCTTATAACCCACCAAGTCTTGCCTATGTGAGCATGGTGCGGGTGGACACTGGAGAATGGGCAACCTACCAGTGTGTATAATACTACAAATACTACCCAGAAAACTGTTCTCGGTCCCTCGGCAGCCACCGAGTGAGCGCTAACTCCTCAACTAGTGGTAGGGTCCTGGGACCACTCCCCATTCCTGCTGGGGTGTTGGCTGGCTTGATCTTGTGTATTTAACCACTGTGAGCTCACTCATGCAACAGCCATGTCGTATTCAGATACACTGTTCTCTATCATTAATCCGCATCCTCTGGCCCTTTTGTTCTTTCTGTCCCCTCTTTGGTGTTCTCTGAATCTTGGTGGGCCATGTGGGAGTAGGTAGGTTGATATAGATGCCCCATTTAAGGCCGATCACTTAACAGTAACTTTCTCTCACCACTTGGACCAGTGGGTTGAGAATCTCTGAAGTAACCACTGCTCACTTCAGGAGCCTCTCAGACCAAGGTTGAGAACGGCACTGATCTCTGGGTATACATGAACATATTTATTTGTTTTGTAATTTCAGGTCTTTTTTGTTTGTTTGTTTATTTTATGTACATTGGTGTTTTGTCTGCATTGTAGGCCTGTCCCCTAGACCTGGAGTTACAGACAGTTGCAAACTGCCATGTGGGACTGGGAACCGGGTCCTCTGGAAGAACAGCCAGTGCTCTTAACTCCTGAGCCACATCTCCAGCCCCAAGTGAATATATCTAGAAGGCAATTTGGCAACATGACCATCTAGCAAAACAAAATAGCAGTAGTAGGTTCTCTCCCTGCCTGTCCTAGTGATAGCCTGGACTCTTCCCATCTTTTGCTGGATTTGTAGAACCAGTCTTGAATCCCATTCAAGGTTGGTTACTCCAGTGACAGTCATGCCACCACTACTGCAGACACACCTTGTCTGGCAGGCCAGTATTGTAGCGTCTGGGTCCAGCTCTGTGGTAAAATCACTGGTATCTTCTCCTTGCTGGCTGGGATAGCATCCAGCACTAATGGAAGCTACTTGGCAGGGAGACACTTCTGGGTCAGTTGCCGTACGGTATTTTGCCCTTTTAACAACTCAGTTATGCACATCTATGGCATAGAGTACCATAACTGCGTACATAGACACACAGTGTGTAGTGACGATATCCTATCTCCTGCAGCACTTACCACTGACTTCTGCTGGGAACCCTCAGCTCCCCTCTATTATATCTTAATAAGGTATGTAGTAAGCAGTTACAAACTGTAGTCAGCCTGCTGTATTTTGATACCCATTACCTGGCCTTCATCTCTAGCCTATCAGTTCCCAGCTATTCAGTTCTCTACTTCTGTAAATCAACTTTAACTTCCATGTGTGAGAGAGACCATGCAGTGAGCAGCGTCTGTCTTCCTCTGCCGGGCTCGTCACACTTGGTGTACCACTGTCCAGCTCCACCCGTGAACATGGGATCTTAGGACAGTTCTCCCACAGGGTTATCCTATACCTTATATTTTATATGTGACTCCAGCAGACTCCGTTTAAAAATCCTCATTTATATGTGGAAGAATCTATCCAGTTTGAAGTAAACTGGAACTGGGAATGTCGCTCAGTAAGTAAAATGCTTATCCAGCATGCACAATACCCTGGGTTTGGTCCCTCATAAAACGAAAGGTGGTGGCACACACTTGCAACCCTAGCACTCAGAAGGTGGAGGTGGTGGGGTCAGAAGCTCAAGGTTATATTCAGCTACAAAGTGAGTTTGAGGCCAGTCTGGGTTGCATGAGACCCTGCCTCAATTAAACAACACAACAAAACGATCAATCATTTTCTTTATAATTTGAAAGAAAAGAGATCTCTTTGTCCTCATTATCAAATCGTGTGTGAGCACAGTGAATAGTAAGAAGTTACTCGCTGTGCTGGGCCGTGCTTGTGATTACTTCAGAATGGTTTTATTCAGATTTTTAGGCACTATTTTACTGATTTGTTATCATGAAATTTAAAGTAACCCCCATCCCCCCATAACATTCTACACATGGCACGTTTAAGATTAACTACCTTCTAAAGGAAAAGAATGATAACCGGGAAGCGCTTAGTTTTAATTTTCATAATTTTTCTATTTAAATCAAAAGCACCCTTTTAAAGCCCCTAAATCAGCCTTTTATAAATAAAGTAAATCATCGTGCGATGCATCCCTTGATGACGGCTTATGTTGTTTTTCTAAAGAGAGAGTTTAATTAAGATTTGATTTTCTTTATTCTGCACCCTGCTTACTCGTCACCAAATCAAACTCGGGTTTCAGTGTCACCCAGGAGGCTTGGCTTTCTGAGTCCTTTGTGACCGCCTCATTTCTCAAAAACGAAGCAGAGTATTTATCTTTCAGGTGTGATTAGAACGTCACAGAGCATAAAGGAGCTGCCTCTGACCCCACGGTGAGCTTCTGCCTCTGTCTCAGGACATTGCAGGTCAGTGGCTACTGTTGACAGTTTGCTGGAATCAACACAAATGTACAAATAACTCAGGAATAATTTGTACACAGTATTCGAATGATGTTTAATAAATATGCATTAAAAATCTAATTACAGTAATGAAGTTTACAGCTGAAATTTTAATTCAGCCCTTTAGAAATATTAAATGTGTTTTTCCTGATTGTGCATTTTTCTCCCGGCAGTTGGGTAAACATTTTAAACTGGAAATCGAAGTGCCTTATAGAGTTTTGATTCATTTAACTAAGCATGTGTTTGTTCCCCTCTGTGAAGAAGTGAAGCTTCTTCCTTCTGTAACTGGCATTTTGAAGAATTTTCCATTAGTTCTGTCTTGGGATCGGTGGACATTTGTGATCCCAGGTGATCACTAACATGTGACCTGGAGACAGATTTGACTGCCATCTTGGTTCCATCCTGGGTCTATTTCCTCATATTTAAAATGGAGCTGATTAGTCTTGTGTCTTCCTTGTTCATCACTGGTGAGGCTCCGATAGCTATTAGGAGACAGACAGTCCATTGGAAGCTGTCAGGAATGTATGGCTGTGCCAGCAGTAACTGAGCCTCTGTGACTGATGCTCCAGGGACAGTGGCCCTTGGTCAGTGAGTATTCTAGTTCAGCCCAAGACTGGTGATACTGCTTGGATTCTAGAGAATGCTCAAGGTTAACCATGGCAAAGGGATCCACCTATATAGGGACTGCATTCACTGTGGAGACAAGGCCACTCTAGCCTCGCCTGTTCCGGGACACGCAGTGTTTCTATTACCTTGGCCTTCCCTGCGCCCAGTGTCTGGGTGGCAGGTAGCAGCCGATCCTAATTCAGTGTTTTTGAGGTCACCCACGGAGCCTCTGTGGAGCATCTGGCTCTCTACTCTTTTTAAGACAGAGTCTTGTTATGCACATACACTTGTCTGGAACTCACTGTGTTGTGGGGGTTGTCCTTGAACTCTCAGCAACCCTCCTGTGTCAGCTTTCTCAGTGCTGTACACGGGCATATACCACCACTCGTTTAAGAACTAGAACATTTATGCATCCTGAGACTTTGATTGTTACCAGCCCTGTCCCAGGCACTTTTGACAACGGGGTTATATCACTATAGGTTTGTCTGTTTCTGATTTATGTGCTATCTGGTTATAGTCAAATTGACACAAACTTGAGAGACCTGGGAAGAAGGAACCCCAATTGAGGAGTTGCATCCATTATATTGGCCTGTGGTTCTGACTTTGGGGCATTTTTAAAATCCCTAACTGATGAAGGGGGGCTTGTCCCACTGTGGGGGGCATCATCCTTAGGCAGGTGGTCCTGGGCTGTATCAGTTGAGCAAACCAAGGAAGCAGGCCAGTCAGTAGCATCCTCATGGTCTCTGCTTAGTTCCTGCCTCCAAGTTCCTGTTTGAGTTCCTGCTCTGGCTTTCCTTGATGGTGGACTCTGATGGGAAGCTGTAAGCCAAATAAACCCTTTCCTCCTGAAGTTATTTGGTCAGTGCTTTAGCACAGCAATAGAAAGCAAACTAGAAATATAACTCTGGATCATTCCACTGGACGTTATGTCGGTGAGACTTCGCTAAGTTCAGTGGAGAAATCCAGAATCAGTTTTCATCATGTGTAGTTATCTATCATTCTATACCACAGGTTTTTTTTTAAGATTTATTTATCATTTGTAAGTACACTGTAGCTGTCTTCAGACATCCCAGAAGAGGGCATCAGATCTCATTACAGATGTTTGTGAGCCACCATGTTGTTGCTGGGAATTGAACTCAGGACCTTTGGAATCACAGTCAGTGCTCTTAACTGCTGAGTCATCTCTGCAGCCCCTATACCACAGTTTTTGTTTGTTTGGTGGTAAGTATTCTGTTTTGATTTTTGAGGTGGGGCACTCTCTATGTAGTCCTGGCTAGCCTGGAACTTGTAATGTAGACAAGGCTGCCCTAGAGCTTCTGTTTGTCCTCTTGGCTCCGCTTCCTGAACGTTGGGGTTATATAGGCTTGTACCGCCAAACCCAGGTGCTTTTTGTTTTGGGGATTTTTTTTGGGGGGGTGGGGTGGGTAGGTATTTTTTGGTTTTGTTTTTTTGATTTTTTTTTTTTTTAAGAGACAGTCTCCTGGGTCACTCAGGTGAATCTCAAATTCTTAGACTCAGGCAATTCTCCTGCCTTGGTCTCAGTAGTAGTTAGGACACAGGCACCCACATAGGTGTGTCTAGCAACTAACTCATTTCCCCTTCTACTATACTGGGGATCAAACCCAGAGCCTTAGATATATTAGGCAAACATTCCATTATTAGTCTAAACCTCTTGTTTCTAATGCTAATTATATTTATTTTTAGATTTATTTTATGTGTATGAGTGTTTTGCTTGCATGTGTGTATATGCACCATGTGAGTGCCTGGTCCCCTCGGAAGTCCGAAGAGGGTGTTGGAGCCCTTGGAACTGGAGTTACATATGTTTGCAAGCCACCCCGTGGGTGACAGGAGCCAAACCTGGGTCCTCTGCAAGAGCAGCGAGTGTTTATAGCTATTGAGCCGCCTCTCCACTCCTCCAGTGCCACATTTTAAATCTATTTTATGTTTTTAGGTACTGGGGTGCTTTTACAGTTTTTAGTTAATACTAGCTATGATACTGTTGTGAATATGTCTGTGTACACATTTAGTTATACTTATATGTTCTTTGTTGAATTTATAACAAGGAATGGAATGATTCCTAGTTATAGGAATTGTCCCAAATACCATGTTCCAATGTAGTTATGGTTCCATGATGTTTTTATAGTTACAGAAGAAAGTCATAGGTAGATCGAGGTACTTTCACATACTTCATTATTTGGAAGTAAGGGGGGCACATCAGGCCCCTCATTTTACTTTGAATTTAGCCTGTCCCTTCTCACAAACCAGCTCTTTTCTCAGCATTTTATTTTATTTTATTTTTTTGGTTTTTCCAGACAGGGTTTCCCTGTGTAGCCTTGGCTGTCCTGGAACTCGCTCCGTAGACCAGGCTGGCCTTGAACACAGAAATCCGCCTGCCTCTGCCTCCCAAGTGCTGGGATTAAAGGCACTGCCCGGTTTACTCAGCATTTTGTGATCAGATAATGTCTTAGTTACCTTTGCTTGCTGTGACAAAACAGCAATAATCACGGTGACTTAGGAAAGAAAGCATCTCATTTTAGGTAGCAGGCAAGGCTTTGGAGCAGCTGAGAGCTACTCTGCAAGGGGGGGGGGAAGAGAGGAGGAGGGAGGGAGACTGGGAATGGTGTGGGTTTTTGAAACCTCCAACAAGGCCACACCTAATCCCTCCCAAATGTTTCCTCCAAGTGAGGTCAAACATTTAAATATATGAGCCTGAGGGGCCATCCTCTTTCAAAGCCCCACAGTAGGATGGTTACAGCCAAGGGGAGATCTCTGCTTCAGGCTCCAGAGGCCATCTAGTACCTAGTGTGGCAGGTCAGACACGGAGGAGGGCAATGAGTGGTACCAAGGGAACTTAAGATGGCGCAGGCTACTTTGACTCTGGCTCCACAGTCACGAGTCAGTCACTCGGCTTCGCAGAATCTTTAAGTACAGGTAGGACTTTTTTTCTGGGAATTATAGTTTGCATGGTTGAGGTTGGTTATAATCAACTCCCTACTTATAATTTGCTTATACTTAATAGACACTTGAATAGACGTTTATGACATGAAGTTTTTGCTTTGTCTTGCTCCCCCCCCCCCATTCCCTCTGCGTCCTTTTTCTCTCTACTTCTTGCTTGCCATGTAGCCCTGACTGTTTTAGAGTTTGAGGTCCTCGTCCTTTACCTATGGGGTGCTGGAATGTCAGGTGTCACAGCACCAGCTGAGGTGCTGCTCCCTTGTTCAGTTTTGTTGTAGACAGAAAACCCTTGGAAAGTCTGAGGTTTACCTTTATGCTGTGCTGAAGATAACACGTTCCTTGGTTAGAAGCGCAGATCTTTATTTTCTAGTCTCAGCTTCCTGTGTGCCTCAGTCCTGGCCCTTCCAGTGCCAGACTTGAACATAATCAGCAGTTTGCGTCACAGATGAGAAACTCAAGGCTCTGCAAAGAAACCTTCCCACCTTTTGATCTAAAGAGGAAGAACAAGCTAGAATAGAACCCCACTTTCTTTTTGGCAGAATACCCTTTTGGCTTTTGTGGTCTCTGTTGTGGCAACCCATAAGCTGGGCACAGGCAGTGAGCCCTGCAGAGTCTACAAACCCCTCCCAGCTAACTAGTCACATACGCTTGGCTAATAGTCACATACGCTTGGCTTATTTGTTTTGAATTAAAAATATTTACAGTAAATCTGGCAGTGTGGATTTGTAATCCCAGCACTTGGGAGGTGACAGGAGAGTGAGTAGCTTAAGGCTGTCCTTAGCTGCAGAGTGAGTTTGAGGTCAACCTTGGTTGTGTACAGCCCAATCTCGGAACACACAAGCCACCACCAACGAATCACCTGGCAGGTGTTTTGGTGTGTAGTAGAGTATAGTCTAGATGAAAGCCTTTGGCTTTTCAGTCTCTAGATGTTAGTCATTGAGTGTCTGTTGCCTCCCACAGCTTGCTTCACCCACGCAACAGATGACCTGCGCTTGTATGTTCTGTCTCTTCCGTGCACTGCAGATACTCGGGAAACAGCGACTTATACGGATATGGGATCTTCTTTAAAATGAATGACAAATGTGTACTTACAAATTGATTAAAAACCAAACAAACAATCAAACAAACAAGAAGAACAGTGGTGAGATTTTTCTGTTCTGAGCTGTATGGTGGGTAGAGGCTTACCCCAAGCCCAGTGACTTGAGCTATCCCTGGAACTCACAGGGCAGAAGGAGAGGCCGGACTGCCAAAAGTTGTCCTCTAATTTTTAGTCTAAAAAATTCAAAAGATTGCTTTATTCCATTTCTCTTCGGCATATCTTCCCCAGCCATGACTCTTTCACTGTGTTTATTTGGTTTTGATGAGGAGACAGAGGGTGGAGATAGGCTCCTTATTCCAATCTGCCTTAGAACTCTGGCTGGAGCTGATGATGACCTTGAACACTTGTCTTTCTAGCTGCCTCCCCTTCCCCCCTCCCAGGCCCCTGGTGCAGGGAAGTGGCTTTTCTATTGGAGTATTTCACATTTACCCCAGCTCTCATCGCTTTATTTCTGGGCGTGGCGAGTGTTTGTGTTTGTATAGCACTTGCCGGTGTTTCCTGAGCAGGAGGCCAGAGGTTCTGTCCCATCTTCTATTCAGCTCTCCCTTGTTTTTCAAGACAGGATCTTTCATTGAACCTGGAGCTCACCGATTGGCTAGCTGGGCGGTCAGTGAGTTCTGGGGTCAGCTGGCTCTGCCTGCCCCCCTCCCCCCCACCCCTGGCTGGGGTTCCAGTCTGCACTGTAGATGGCGGCTGGGGACCCTGACTGAGGGCCTCAGGCTTGGCTGGCTGCAGGCCCTTTACCAACCGAGCCACCTCCACAGCCCCTCCATTATTTCCTGAGGGCTTTAGGTTAGGATTTTGGGAAAGATTTATTTATTTTGTGAATTAATTGGGAATAATTGGCAATTTATAACACTTTATCTTTCCTTCTTATAACATGCTTCTTTTCTCATACTTTGCTTATGCCTTTGTGAAAGATTTTCTGTGTTTTTCATAAAGACCTTGCATATTGATTAGTATCATTACTTAGACTTTTTTTTTTTTCATTTTCTGAGCTAGGATCCCACTGTGTAGACCCTGGCACCTCCTTCCACTCAGTTCCAGAGCCAGACTGAACTGGGTCCAAGAGTATGTACCACTGGATTCCTGAGCCTCCTGGCCTGCCTGCGTGCCACCTCCCATCCTTCCCCTGACTGAATTCATTCTGTCCTTTTGATCTCCCTGGAAGTATCATTTCCTCTCACCCCTTCCTTAGCTTCCTGACCTAGGCTGCTATCTTTGGCTCTGCGACCTCACAGCTTGGTCCTTCCCTTGCTGCAGAGCCGTGTTTTATTAGTGTTTGTCTGAGTCTGTTTTTCTGAGAGTGCAGTCACAGGCCGATTAGCTCAGTGTGGACAGCATTTGCAGTGTCATGTGGCACACAGAGCTTTGTACTTTAGACTCTACATTTCTCTAGTTCTTTACTGCTAAATAAATTCTTCTGTTTAGTGGTGGGTTTTTTTTTTGTTTGTTTGTTTTGAATTTTTTTAGTTAATTAATTAATTTATTTTTTGGTTGATTCTTTTACAGACAATTAAGGAGGTTTTTGAGACAGAGTCTGGCTGGGTAGCCAGGATGCTCTCAGGTTTGCCGTTCTGCAGCTGAGAGGCTGAGACCAAACAAGGCGCTACCATATCCAGCTAAATCTTTTTTGAGTCTTGCTGCGTCATAGCCCAGGTTGGTCTCAAAAGTGTGGCAGTTCCCTTGCGCCAGGCTCTCGAGTGTTGGGATCATAGATGTGTTCCACACCCAGCTCCCAGCTAGCTTTTTATACCTAAATGCACCGTGGTTAAATTCTGTGTCAGCAGGTTTATCTGTTTGTTGTAGCCTCTGAGATTTTGAGTTTCCTTTGTGATCTGACCTAACTTGGTGTCAGCTTCACAGTGGAGGTCATAGCCATAGCAGAGGTCATAGCAGAGGACTATACATTTCTGTTTTCATCTAGTGTCTGTATAATATATGTAACACGTATAATTGTATATAAGTCTAGTTACCCTCACAATTCTTTCGAGTCAGACTTTCTGTCTGACCCTTTGTTGGAAGAGTTTTGCCAGCATGGTGATGACCCATGACCCTATCATGTTGGAGGGCAGAGTTCTAGCATGGACAGAGCTGGAGATTGACCAGAGAGCTTAAGGAGGAGGGCCTGAGAGAGGTCTGCATTTGAGTCTCAGTTGCCTGGCTGTGGCCTGGCCATGACAAACCTGAGCACAATCTGTTGTCTATCTTGGTGGCTTTAATGAGGTACTGATCCCATGGGCTTCCCACACCTTCCCTCTACATCTTCTCTGGCTAGACGTCTGCTTTCCTGCCTATCTTAGGGTTTTACTGCTGTGAAGAGATACCACGACCAAGGCAACTCTTAGAAGGACAACATTGAATTGGGGCTGGCTTACAGGTTCAGAGGCTCAGTCCATTCTCCTCAAGGCAGGAGCATGGCAGCATGCAGGCAGGCATGGTTCAGGAGGAGCTGCGAGTTCTACATCTTCATCTGAAGGCTGCTAGTGGAAGACTGGCTTCCAGGCAGCTAGGATGAGGATGTTAAAGCCCATACCCAGGGCTGGAGAGATGGCTCAGCGAGTAAGAGCACTGCCTGCTCTTCTGAAGGTCCTGAGTTCAAATCCCAGCACCCACATGGTGGCTCACAACCATCTGTACAGAGATCTGACGCCCTCTTCTGGAGTGAAGACAGCTACAGTGTACTTACATATAATAAATACATAAATCTTAAAAAAAAGCCTGCCACTCCCTGCGTGGAGCATGCACAAACCATCAGACCACCCTTTTCAGTTATTTTAGTTTTCTCCTGTGAGAAAAACTACCTCCTTTAGTTTTGTTGTTACTCATTTGTTTGGAAAAGTCAGATAATAAGAAGACCATGCAGCTTCATGGCTTTAGCAGTGACTATGAATGCTAGCTTCCTTTCCTTTTATTCTTCAGAATTGCATCAGATATGTTCTTTGTGAAAAAATTATTAAAGTTTTTTATATTGCTGCTGGGGGTTGAGCCCAGAACCTCACTCAGGCAGAGTGCTCTGTGCCCTGACCAGTGTCTCAGGCCTGCATTTTATTATGTCTCCCAATTTGATTCTTTAAAACTTGTTTTTGAGCCGGGCGGTGGTGGCGCACGCCTTTAATCCCAGCGCTTGGGAGGCAGAGGCAGGCGGATTTCTGAGTTCGAGGCCAGCCTGGTCTACAGAGTGAGTTCCAGGACAGCCAGGGCTACACAGAGAAACCCTGCCTCGAAAAACCAAAAAAAAAGAAAAAAACAAAAAACTTGTTTTTGAGATGAAGTCTCTTGTAGTCTAGACTGGCCTGACTTCCTGCCTCCATTTCCCCGGGTATAGGGAATACCATAGTGCCTGGCTTGGACTCTGCCGTGCAAAGAAAACCTAACCCTGTTGAAGTGATCAGAAGGCATTTGGTGTTTATGTTGTCCATGAGAACCTCTCATAATCTGTTGATTTCGTGTTTCTTCAGGGTATTAGGAAGGGAAATGGGTCTCACTGTTTAGACAAGCTGACCTTGAACTTGTGCCTCAGACTTCTGGGGAGCCTTAATTTTTGAAGCTTGTCAAATTGGCCCTATATTGACTAACTTATTGATTGATTGATTCTTTCCTTCTTTCTTTTTTCCTCTCTCCTTTCCTCCCTTCCTGCTCTCTTACTTCTCCCCCTTTCTCTTTGAGATTGAATTTCACTCTGTAGCCCAGACTAGCCTTGAACCCTGAGCCATTCCATTAGGACTGAAGTCCCAGGGAATGGCTCAGTATGTAAAAGAGTTAGCCACACAAGACTGAGCACACAAGTTTGATTCCTGGAAATCTTCTAAAAATCTATATGTGGGGACATGTGCCTACAACCCCAGGCACATGGAGTGGGAGGTGGAGCCAGGAGAAAGCAGGTCTGGAACATACAGCAAAGCCACAGAACCCAAAGGCTGTGTCCCAGGGAGGCAGAGAGCAGGGACCAAGTCATGGAGGTTGTCCTCTGACCTGATGTGTGATGGGCACACTCATGCTCACAGTCAACACAACGCGCGCGCGCGCACGCACGCACGCACGCACACACACACACACACACACACACACACACACACACACACACAGAGCCCTAAGTACTGAGATTATAGGCCTGAGCTGTCACTGATGCCTGGCTTAAAAAATAGACTAATCGCCGGGCGGTGGTGGCGCACGCCTTTAATCCTAGCACTTGGGAGGCAGAGGCAGGCGGATTTCTGAGTTCGAGGCCAGCCTGGTCTACAGAGCGAGTTCCAGGCCAGCCAGGGCTATACAGAGAAACCCTGTCTCGAAAAAACCAAAAAAAAAAAAAAAATAGACTAATCACGAATTCTGTTGACTATTTCTGGATATGCACCTGTCATGGAGTGTTCTGGAGTTTTTAAAAAGTTTTCTTTGTCTTGGAAATAGACATGTGATAGCTTGCTTATCTTTAGTGTTAGGATATACATTTTTGTTTACTTTCTTCTTACTCTTGTTTTTTTACTGGAGGGGACGTGGAGATGAGGTCTTACTATGTACTGTGTAGTCCTGGTTGGTGGCCTAGAGCTCACTGTGTAGACCAGGCTGGCCTTGAACTCACAGAGACCTCCCTGCTTCTGTCTCTGGTCGTATCCTGCCTCAGGTTTCCAAATAGCTGTGACTATCAATATTCACTAGCTAAAACCTCAAGATTAGGACACATTTTCAACATTTCTTAAAAGAAAATGCTTATTACCTGTCGCATTTTCTTTTTTGTTTGTTTTTGTTTTAAAATCTATTTATGTATGTGTATGGATGGTTTGCTTGCATGCATATCTGTGCACCCAGTGCATGCTTGCTCCCTGTGGAGGTCAGAAGAGGGAACTACATTCCCTAGAACTGGAGTTACAGACTACTGTGGGCTACTGTGTGGGAGCTGGGAATTGAACCTGGGTCCTTTGGAAGAACAGGCAGTGCTTTTAACCCCTGAGCCATCTCTCCAGCTTCCTATTTGATTTTTGTTTGTTTACCTTTTTGTCTATAGTTCTATAGAGATAATGAATCCATCCATATAAAAACCTTTTCACAATTCACAAACCCTGTGAATTCTTTGTTGTTACCAATCCAGCCAGTACAATTGTATTTTGTAGCACATGTATGCATTATGATCACCTTGGATGGATCAGCCATGTTTCCTTCATGTTCTTTAATTGCTATAGCAGTTCAGATATCCTGACATCATAGGAAAAGAGTGAAGGCAGAAGAGAATGAACTCCTGTCCTGGACTCCTTCTGAAGAGGTCTGATGTCACCGTGAGCATCACTGGTGAGGGAGGTGGTCAGAGCTGTCCACCAGGGAAAATGTCGGTTCTATGATTGAGACCCAGAGTGTCCATGGAGTCACATGATGAAGCACACGGGAGCCTGAGCTCCTTCCCTTAGCGTCACACCTTCCTTCACACTCCTGGGACGCACTGCCCATGCGGTGTCCTGATCTGTGAATGTGGACCATTTACTAAGCTTCTCTGGGCAGCTGCTTCCTCCATTGTTTTGTTTTCTGAGACAAGGATTAATGTAGTCCAGGCTAGCCTTGAGATTGTTATGTAGCTGAGTGTGATCTTGAATTCCTGATCCTCTTGCTACCAAGTGCTGAGATTATAGCCTATACCACCATGACTCTCCAGCAGTTCCCTTATCTTTGAGTCTGGGATAATGTATCTTGTAAAAGTAACTTTTATTTCCCAGATGTAATTGTCATCTTGGAGGCTTACTGCTGAATAGCTCACCTTTTCTAGCTCTTTCTGAACTCTGACTTGCTGGTTCAACTCAGCTGTTCAGGCTCAAACTCCTCTCCAAGCTGACGGATTCAGTCTGGCTTCTCTTGGCTTCTCACTGAATTGCTTGGCCCCAAACTAACTCTAGCAATCTGTTTTAATCTTCTGGCCCTTTCTGCCTTCACCTGTGCGTAGCTTGTTCTCTCTGCAGTCTGCTTCCGGACAACTGTTTCAGTAAAAGTTGCCTTTGAACTCCACGAACTGAGCTGCTACTAATGAACTTCACTGCTTCTCAACTGACTCCTCCTGAGCTGCTCTTAAATAGCTTGTCACGAGAGTTGGGTGTATCCTAGCTCTGACTCATTCTGTCAAATCTTTCTCTGATTCATCACTTTGTCTGTCTCTCAATTAGATGTAATTGTTTGGGAGTAAAGGTGTGTAATAAAGGAATGCAGCCTGAGGAGTTAAAGTCTGCATTCCAGCCAGGTTGCACAGAGCTAGGTCTTTGCCTTAGTGTTCGGTTAAAATTCCTTTATAGTATCTACCTGACAGTGTGGTGAAGATCAAAGAGTTGGTCTATAGAAAGTACTCAGTAAAGGTTAGTGGTTGCAGCTGCTGCTGTTCTTAACTACGTGGTCTCTGGCAGTTTACTCAGCCTTCAGTGGTACCTAGTTCTAATCATCTCTCCGTCTCTGCACGCGCAGTCACACACACATACACACACACACACACACACACACACACATGCATGCACATACACATGCACGCACACACACTCGCTCTCGCATGCGCGAGCACACACACATGCATACGCACACATACATGAACACACGCACATGCACGCACACATGCACGCGCACACACACATGAACACTAGCACACACGTGTGCACACACACATACACATGCACACACGTGTACGTGCGCACACACAAACACACACATACATGAACACTTGCACACACACCTGCATGCACACACATGCACATGCATACACACATACACACTTATGCACACACACACACACATACACACACACTCATGAGTGTACACCCCACCCAACTCCACCATGTAGCTGGGATGGCAGGCATGCACCACTACATCCAGCTCTAAGTTGTACAGCCAGTGGGTGATGGTCCATAGCAGAATCTTCCAGAAATTTGGTTTACAGGAAGCACTGACATAAGATACAACATTGAGGCGTTTGAAAGAACAACATAGACTTTTGGGCTTCCAAAATCTTCCATTTTTCTTTGTAGATAAGTGTATGGAACTTCAGAAGGCATTTTCCGGGGGCTGGAGAAATGGCTCAGTGGGTAAGAGCACCGGCTGCTCTTCTGAAGATCATGAGTTCAAATCCCAGCAACCACATGGTGGCTCACAACCATCCTAATGAGATCTGACACCCTCTTCTGGTGTCTGAAGACAGCTATAATGTACTTACATACATAATAATAAATAAATCTTTAAAAAAAAAAGAAGGCATTTTCCCACTGTCCATTTGGAGTACAATAAGACAAATTAATACAAATCAAAATAATATGGTAGCAGCATCACATAATTTGTGTATACTGATGTAGTAACAGATTTAATTTAGTGCAGCTTTGGAGAAGTCTTTTGTATGTCGGTTTATACAGCTGCTCTCCAGGGCTCGGCTGGCCAGTCTCAGCCTCGAGCATTTTGCAGCAAGAGTCTCTCTTCACGGCTGCTGACTGACTGAGCAAATGCCTCTTCCTCAGTTCACCTTCAATTTCTTTTTTGAAAAAAAAAATGTATATAGTACTAAGTAATTGTTGAGAAATAGAGAGTGCTAAGGTTTCGAAAGCTGGGAGCGACACAGCGTGCTTTTTCTGCAGGCCTTCCTACACACAACCTTTAGAAGTGAGATATTTTACGCACATAGATGGGGATAGGAAGCCCAAGTTGTTGCTGCTGAGTTTGTCCTGGGGCCTTGTCAGGAGCTGGCTGATCAAGGCCTGTTATCCTAGGCTGAGTGAGCAGGATATGACCAGTGGCTGGGAAAGGCTCCAGTGTTGAGTCGTGACAGGAAGGGAGGAGGGTGTATGTCCCTCGACAATGGGGCCCAGGACGCTCTGTTGTTAATTTTGATGTTTTTAAAATAGATTAAGAGTTGAGTGATAGGAAAAAAGATGAGAGGAAAGCCTGGTATGACTCATACTGATAGTTCCAGAATCTAGGACAGAGAGGGGGATTGCGAGTTAGAGGGTTGTGAAGATTTTTTTGGTTTTTGTTTTTTTTTTTGTTTGTTTGTTTTGTTTTGTTTTTCGAGACAGGGCTTCTCTGTGTAGTCCTGGCTGTCCTGGAACCCACTCTGTAGACCAGGCCGGCCTCAAACTCAGAAATCCACCTGCCTCTGCCTCTGCCTCCCAAGGCAACTAAAGGTTTAGTTCCCAAGGAACTAAAGGTGTGAGCCACCACTGCCCAGCGAGTTAGAGGCTGGTACGGGCTACACAGTGAAACCTGTCTCAAGCAAATAAAAAGACAGAAAAAGAAAAAAGCAACTTGTAGGCAGTGCAGAGGGGAAGCTGATGAGATAGTGCAGCGACTGTTAGTGAGGAATGAGATATTCAAAGAGATACACAGAAGATTGAAAAGTATTCAAGGGTGTGTGGTGGTGTGCGCTTTGGATTCAGCACTAGGGAGGCAGAGGCAGAGGCAGAGGCAGGACTATTTCTGAGTTCACAGTCACCCTGGCCTACAGAGTTAGTTCCAGGCACATGTGTGGAGGTCAGAGGACAGCCTGTGAAAGTGGGTTCTCTCCATCTGCTATGCAGTTTCTAGGGATTAGAAACACATCATCAGGGTTGGTGGTAAGTGCTTTTGCTGGGTGAGCCATCTTGCTGGCCCAGCATTTTCATAGTAATTGTCATATAGGAACCCGCTGTCTAGCTGTACCAGAATTTCTGATTGGATGAAGGGAAGTAGATATTCAGTGAAACTACATTGCTTACAGAGCACAGCTCTTAACTTTTCTGGGTGTGATAATGATACAACCCCTGCCCCACCCCCTCCCCTGCCTCCAGTAACTGTTCAGAGCCAGTCTTGGAAACAGTCAATTGCTATCTCAATCCTTCCATGTTAACCTTTACATGCCATTTGTATCACAGAGGGCGGGGAAGTGGCCAGAGGGCTGGTGGGAAATGTGAGTTAGGTGGGTATAGGTGTGTTCTTCTCTTCCCACTTTTCTTTAATGAGTTGAGGATTTTAAATTTTATTCATTATTATGTATGTGTATAATGTGCATGTGTGGGTACATGTCACAGCATGTATGTGACGGTCAGAGCACAGCCTACCTGTGAGGGTTCTAGGGATCAAGCTCAGGGCGTCAGCTTGTAAGGAAAGGGCCTTAACCCTTTAAGTCTTCTCATTGGGCCTAAAATGAGTGGAAGATTTCTGTATATAAAAATGTTGTCGCTGGGCAGTGGTGGCGCACGCCTTTAATCCCAGCACTTGGGAGGCAGAGGCAGGTGGATCTCTGAGTTCGAGGCCAACCTGGTCTACAGAGTGAGTTACAGGACAGCCAAGGCTACATAGAGAAACCCTGTCTCGAAAAACCAAAAAAAAAAATGTTGTCAATACGAAAAATCCCTCATTAAACATGGTATCAAAGCTTATAGAAGGTTGCTTTTGGTTTTGTTCCTGGTTTCTTTAGCATGCTATGAAACTAACCTCTGCCCAACTCACTGAACTGTGGACTGAATTTCTTGGAATGCTGTGTTACTTTATTCTAGAATTGCAGAGAAAGCCAATTAAGGCCATTGGATAGGTTGCAGTCTTGTCTGTTGATATAAATATAACGTCAATGGAATCACATTTGGGTTGGTGGAAGGTGTCCTAGGCAGTGTCATGGCGGTGAGCAGAGGCAAGAGGACCCTGCCACAACCTGCACACAAGATAGTGAGCATCTGGGCGAGGGTGGTGGGTGGTGAAAGGGACCAGGGAATGGGCATAGAACTGAGTAAGGGGAGGGGTTTGTAGGAAAGAGGGAAAGTAGTAGTGCTTTGAGCTTTCCTGATTTGATTAAACTCCCGAAAGTTAAGAGAATCAAAAGAGAATTCTTCTCTGATTATGAGACTCTGAATTGTTTTTCAAGACAGGGTCTCTCTGTGTAGCCCTGGCTGTCCTCAGACTCACTCTATAGACCAGACTGGTCTTGAACTCAGAGATCTGCCTGCCACTGCCTCTACCTCCCAAGTGCTGGGATTAGAGGTATGTGCGGACATTATACCTGGCCTCTGACATCTTTCGATATCAGGTGCAAGTCCAAGAACCAATTCAGTGCTGACACTGTGCACCAGGAATCAGAGGACACTCGTGACAGTGCCATCGAGTGAGTGACTCCACTTCTTATACCAGCTGCACATGAGATGGCCCAGTTACCCACATCTCTGCCCTGCAGGCTATGGGTTCAGGGACTTCCACTCCTTTCCCACCTCAGCTTTGACGACTAGAGAATGGCTCACATAACTTGGGTTTATGACTCATTTATGATAAAGGTACAGCCCTGGGTGGTGGAAAGCAAGAGAGCACAGGGCAGGCACACCTCCCTCTCGGTACATAGCTGTGCTCACTAACTTGGAAGCTCTCAGACCTCTCTTCACGTAAGAGTAATTATGAAGTCCAACCTCTAGTCCTCCTGACCTCCCCAGAGTGCTGTGCATGGGGTTGAAAATTCAGCCTTCTGCTTGCTCTATCTTTTTGGCAAACGTCTTTGTCTTGAAGTTATCCAAGCCAGACAGGGGTCATAACAGAAGATGTACCACTCAGGAAATTTTTTTTTGTAAAAGATGCTATTAAAAAGTTTACTTGCCTTTAATCCCAGCACTTGGGAGGCAGAGGCAGGCGGATTTCTGAGTTCGAGGCCAGCCTGGTCTACAGAGTGAGTTCCAGGACAGCCAGGGCTACACAGAGAAACCCTGTCTCGAAAAAACCAAAAAAAAAAAAAAAAGTTTACTTATGTGTATGGTTGGATGCTTGCTTTACTTTATGTGTACCGTCTGTGTGTCAGAGGATGCTGGATTCCCTGATTTACAGATCGTTGTGAGTTGCCTGATGTGGATGCTGGGAACTGACCTTCTGAAAGAGTCGTTACTTCTCTTAACTGCTGAGCCTACCGCTCCTGCTCCCTTTAAAATTTTAGAAAAATTGTGTGTATATGTGTATAACTGTGTGGGTTTGTCACCTGAGTGCAGTACCTTCCGGGGGCGTGAGCTTTTCTTTCTTTTTTCTGGAGACAGAGTTGTGAGGCACTCACTCTGCATGGGTGCTGAGAACCAAGCTTTGTTCTGCACTCTTACCACTAGGTCATCTCTCCAGCCCCCTCTCATGGAATTCTGAGGCAATCCTTTTTAGGAACTCTTAATAAGAACCAGGGATGAGGACCATATAACCTGCCATCCATCCACTTGGGAGATAAAGGCAGGAGCATCTGAAGGTCAAAGCTATCCTCGGCTATGTAGGGAGTGCAGCTGCTTACCCAAGACCTTGTCTAAATGAATGAATGCAGTTTAAAGTCTTGCATGTTTTTGTTTATAGCCTACACAGTCCAGACATCCGAGGGTGTACGCCCATCAGCCGCTTCTGAGGCCCATTCGAAAGCATTGGCTGTTTGTCACGGGCCTCTGGACCACTACGACTTTCTGATCAAATCTCAGGAGCTGAAGGATGACGAAAATCAAAGAAGAGTCGTTCACTGTTTGCAGAAGTTACAGGAGGACCTTAAAGGATACAGCATAGAAGAAGGAGGGCTCTTTTCAAAGGTGAGGTTCTTCTCACATTTCTAAAGAGGATTTGGTGCTGGGGGGACAGCCCTGAGAAACCACATGAAGGTTTTCCACAGGGTAGGCTGGACCTCTGTTCCTGCTCTTTTGATGTTTCTTAGCTCTCACCTATCCAAGCAGCTTCATGGTTATTAGATCCTGTATCCCTGGCTAAGTGAAGCCTCTATGCGACCCCCTCTATCCCCATCCGGGTCCTCAAGCCTTATCCCGGAAGGTGGCAGGCGTGGTCTGGCGTGCGCATGTGTGTTAACCACTTCTCCCCTCCTTTGCTTTGCTACTCTTCTGTGGGTCAGAGGAGAGGAGAAAGTATGGTGAACAGCAGGGTCTATTTCTGTGCTAGCACTTGGTTTATGGGGACTCTCGTGGTGTCCCATTGTTTGACTGCCTTCTTGTGACTGGGAGAACACCTCCCAGCCCTGCCTCCTACTGAGATCTCCTGGCGCTGCACTCAGCCATTTTTGGTCCTTTCTGGATCACTCCTCCTGGGTCCACTGAGGCCGTAGGGAACAGGAGGTTTTGTTCCACAACCCTTTTACATGGAGTGCTTTAGTTACCCTGGATTTCTTCTTTTCCTCCTCTTCCATCTTTTTCTTAAAAAAGAAAATAAATTATATGTGTGCAAGTCTTTTGTCCACATGACTGTGGAGGCCAGAAGAGGGCATCAGGTTCCCAACAATTAGGGTTACAGATGGTTGGAAGCAGCTGTGTGGGTGCTGAGAACCGAACCAGGGTCTGTAAGAGTGGCCCAGTGGGCTTAGCCGCTGAGCCACTTTTCTAGTCCCCAGTCTTGATTTCTATGGGCAAGAAGTAGACACCAAATTGATTTTGTCCTGTATACCTGTATACCCTTATATTTCTGAGGATTCATGTCAGGCTCACCCACAGGCTCTAAGGCACCCTGCTCATTCACCTGGGGAAGGAGATCTCTCCTCTCTCTCTCTCTCTCTCTTTTTGAGGGAGATCTCCCCTAACCTTCGAATGCATCTACTACCCTTTCCTGCATTCCTTACCCAGCTAACAACTTTCTGCTTTGAACACTCTTACCAATTCTCCTTTTGCCTTTTTCTTTCTTATTAATCAATTGGTTAATTAATTAATAGGATCTTGCTGTGTAGACCATGCTGGCTTTAAACTCTTACTCAGGTTTTTTCCTTCTGGTGGTACTGGGGATTAAAGTCTGGACTTCCCACATGCGCGGTAGACACTCTAATGTCACTCATGTGTGAGGCATGTACCACCGTGCCAGGGCTGCCTATTTTTTTTTCTTTTAAAATAATCCACATATGAATGTGAGCTTCTGGGGGTGGATGGAAAACTTGCCTCCTGTTTTTCTCTGCTTTGAGCATTAGCTGAAATTCAGCTCAATCAGAAAACCCATACCTCATCCGGCTGTAGCCGGCTATAGAGGCCAGCATCTTCAGAGGCAGTCATGTCAGTAGTAACAGGAGCTGTACACCTGGGAAACTAGTTTTTCCCTAACTGACTGGCCACCATTCTGCTGCTTCCCACAACCCAACCATCCTTCACTGTAAGGGCTTTAGGAAAGGAGGCACTGTGTGACACATAGTAGTAATAGTTTATTTAAAACTCTGATGAGGGGCTGGAGAGATGGCTCAGTGGTTATGAGCACTTGCTGTTCTCCTAGAGGACCCATGTAGGGGCTCACAACCACCTTTAACTACAGTTCTAGGAGATCTGATGCCCTTTTCTGGCCGGTGGGCACCCTCTCACACATGGAGACAAACCCTGCACATTAAAAAAAACACACATCGCCGGGCGGTGGTGGCTCACACCTTTAATCCCAGCACTTGGGAGGCAGAGGCAGGCGGATTTCTGAGTTCGAGGCCAGCCTGGTCTACAGAGTGAGTTCCAGGACAGCCAGGGCTACACAGAGAAACCCTGTCTCAAAAAACCAAAAAAAAAACAAAACACACACACACACACACACACACACACACAACCCCAGACAACAATACAAACTTAAAAGGGAAAATGGCAATGAAAGTAATTTTATTATTATTTGTTTACTTAAATTGAAATTTTTTTTTTTTTGAGACAGGGTTTTTCTGTAGAGCCCTGGCTGTCCTGGAACTCACTCTGTAGACCACACTGGACTTGAACTCAGAAATCCACCTGCCTCTGCCTCCCAAGTGCTGGGATTAAAGGCATGCGCCACCACTGCCTGGCTGAATATTCTTATTTAAGACATGGTCTTACTCTGTAGCTCTGGCTAGCCTCAAACTTGCTTTGTAGATTAGGCGGTCCTCAAACTTAGAGAGGTCTGTCTGCTTCTGCCTCCCGAGTTAATCAAAGCTGTGCAGCATCATACCCAGCCAGTAATTTTAGTTTGTAAAATGCTCTTGAAAGGTTAGGGACACTGGATCTGTGATAGACTCTTGCCGGGCATGCTGGAGACCCTGGCTTTTATCCCCACAAATATAAAAAAAAAGAATCACTTCTGAGTATTAAAAAAAAAATCTCTTATGCTAGCATATTGGCACACCTTTAATCCCAGCAACTCAGCCTCAAGACAGGGTCTTAGCACAGGCTGGCCTTGAACTCAGTATGATGTTGAGGATAACCTTGAGTTTACTTCTTCTGATTCTCTTCTTCCTGATGAGAGCTAGTATTATAGTCTTGTACTTTTGTGCCTGGTTATATATTTTTGGACCTAGAATTCTGATCCTGAAGCATGCTAAAGCAAGTGCTCCTCTGACTAAGCCACAGCCCTGCTATAGCATTCCCAATGTAACCCGTGCCTCTCACGTGCTTCTGGGATGATACCTTCACCATAGAGACAGCCATACCTGCTTTCACTGGAGCCAGTACCATGCAGTTTTGATGGGCAGCCTTCAAAACTGAGCAAAATAGACTTCTACAAAAAGTTAACCTGCCTCAGGAATGTCATGATAAGACAAAACCAGCTAAAAGTGGACATTGTGTCATACATGTGGAATTCCCAGCATTTGAAAGGCAGAGACAGAAGGATCTGTGCATATTTGAGATCAGTCTGTTCCATGTAGCAAGTTTTAGACTGCCTGCTATATGAGATATTGTCTCAACAACAAACAATCAAACTCAAAAACAATGGAAAAAAAACAAGCAAGACAGACCTAGCCTTGAATTTTCCTCATGATTAATAGAACACGAATGTTCAGATACAGCTAGCAGTGATCCCACTGTCCCTTTCCCTCACTGTCTAGGTGTGTGAAGGTTCGTGTACACATATATGGAAGACACGGGTCTTCCTTTATCACTTTCTGGGAGAATGGGGCCTAAAGATGAGATGAACTAGTCTCATGCAGTAGCCAATTTTATTCAGAGCCTCATACAATTTATACTCTGAGGATAAAGTGTATAATCACAAGGACAAGCTGTGCATGGCAAAACATGTTTTTCTGTAGAGGCATATAACCAAATAACAATAGTCGACTGTAATGAGTAATCTGAAGTAACAATTCTGCATTTTGGAAAAGCTGAGGTCACAAGACTCTTGTTTTCTTGGTGTTTTCTCACAAGCATCCAGAATTCACTTTCCATGGCTTTATTCTTGGACCATGTTCTGCAACTTTCCACTATATTTACTTATTTTGGGAACTCTGTCTGTCTGTCTGTCTATCCATCCATCCATCCATTATTTAGAGATTCATAACTGAAGCTGGAGTTTGCCTATTGGCTATTGGCCAGCAAGCCCAGGGATACTTCCTTTTTCCACTTCTCCAGCACTGCTGTTATAGACATGGAAGGAGTGCCATGCCTGCCTTCTCTGTTGGCTCTGGGGATTCGAACTGTATAACAAACTCTTTGCTGAATGATCACTCTTTCTAGCCCAAGACTCAGATATCTACTATAGTTCGAGAAAAACATGTGTACAGCTTTATTTTTTGAAGATTGTAAAGATGCTACAGACCCATCTCTTTTAAATACAACGGGGGGAGGGGGATGGAACATAAATTCCAGTTGTCATTAAAGGGAAATCTGAGTGGTTGGGTCTCTCAGTTCCAGATGATGTTTATGGCATTCTTATTGTGTTGGTAGATTCATGGCTCTGAGTGTGTTCTCTGTGCAGAAGTTTAAGGTTTGGTGCTCTACTCTTCTCTTCTTTCTCTCCTCTCCTCTCCTCTCCTCTCCTCTCCTCTCCTCTCCTCTCCTCTCCTCTCCTCTCCTCTCCTCACTTTCCCTCCCCTCCTCTCCTCTCTTCCTAAGAAAGTTTCTGTAACTCTGTCCTGTCATAACAGAACTTCCCTCCTTCACTTGGCCATGCTTTCCGTAGTAAGCATTGGAGGAAGTTCAGAGCATTGCCTTTGCTCCAGGAGCAGTGGACTGTGAAGAATGGGAGCTCATGGACACTCCGTTTCCAAATAAAACTTACAACCAGGTTAATCCAACACATTTAATGTATGCATAATTGTTATTGTGCTGGGAAGTAATTAGGCATAAATGATAAGTAGTTCATGTAAATCACTATAATTAGAATTACTTTTACACAGCCGAATCAAGCGTTTCTGGAGTCAGGGAGGGAGAGAATTAAACAGCCTTCCTTTCTCGCTCTCCATTAATCAGGGCTATGTAGGCTCCAGGTTTTTTCATCCTTTGAGAGGAGACTTCATATCCTGTGTGTAAGGAAGTGAGCCTGGAACATCTAAGTATAGCCACATTTCATGGAATAGTGCTTTGCTCGACAATGGATCGCACTTGCCATGGTGTTTCTGTGCCACGGTCTTGGCCAAGGAAGTCTCACCTAGTGATGTGGTAGCAAGACACCCTGGTTTGTGTGACAATGTGCAGACAGCAGTGTGGAAACTGTAGCATCTATAGTTATGTGAAGCGCATTCTACTTGAGGACGGTAACAACTGTTACTCGTCCACATGGGACGTGTGCACAAACAGTTGTGAAGCTTCGTGCGAAGTGCGTGCTGTGACGGAATCTGACTTCCCACTCACCACCGAATCTAGCCCACTCTCATTCCTTCTCACTCTCCCTGTGTGTATGGTGTGTCCTTGCTCCCCAGTGGCACATTTTGAGGCACCACGTGGCTGCAGTGGTGATGGAGACCTATAGTGAGAGTTCTGGTTTCTTAAAAATCCAGTGATGCTATGTGAATATGTTTTTGTTTTAATCCCAGGTGTGGGATATGGGGCTGCTTCAGTTTGTCCACAGCCACGAACTATAATTGGTTTGTGTTCTAGGAAGGGCATAATTTTTTGCCAGCTGCAGATAGTTTAGTTCTGGGGACTCTGGAGAGGGAAAATGCCAGAGCCCCAAGAGGGGCAGGAGGCACTGTGAGAAAGAGAAGGCTTCTGCTCTCCCTACTGCTCCTGGTTCCTGCTGCTGAGGTTTGTCAAGTGGTCCTGACTACGAAGATTGAACTTGTTCCAAGGAACACTTCGTCCCTAATCAGTAGTAGGAGCCTAAAGAGAACCATGTTGGAGCTGGAGAGATGGCTCAGCGGTTAAGAGCACTGACTGCTCTTCTGAAGGTCCTGAGTTCAAATCCCAGAAACCACATGGTGGCTCACAACCATCCATAATAACATCTGACTGGACTAGGTCTAGGTTAGGAAGATAAAAGTTACAGTTACAAATAGTTCTTTTTTTTTTTGAGACAGGGTTTCTCTGTGTAGCCCTGGCTGTCCTGGAACTCACTTTGTAGACCAGGCTGGCCTCGAACTCAGAAATCCTCCTGCCTCTGCCTCCCAAGTGCTGGGATTAAAGGCGTGCGCCACCACCGCCTGGCCAAATGATGGGTTTCCTTTTTTTTTTTTTGAAAGATTTACTTATTATTATATGTAAGCACACTGTAGATGTGTACAGATACCCCAGCAGAGGGCGTCAGATCTCATTAAGGATGGTTGTGAGCCACCATGTGGTTGCTGGGATTTGAACTCAGGACCTTTGGAAGAGCAGTCAGTGCTCTTAACCACTGAGCCATCTCTCCAGCCCTACAAATAGTTCTTAACTAGAATAGAAGATGCCTGGAATCCCAGGGTCATCCTCCGACTGAGAAACTTCATTCAGAGCAAGATGCTCTTCCCCCTGCATCACTTTCTCTTAATGATTTCCTGATCATTTTGAGGCTTATGCTCATGTCCTGGGTGTCCCATCGATTAGTGGGAGATGGGGGAGGGATGGAGGTGGGGTGGAGGGAGGGGCACAGTGAGGGGGCATGCCAAAATCAGAGTTTCAGATAGGAGCAAGAGACCATAGAGGATTTTCTGGAAAATTGCTTCTTGTCATTTGTCTCCAAGTGGCACATGGGAGTACTTAAAAATACTTGTTGCTGGACCTAAGTTCCCAGCACTAGGGAGGGGAGGAGGAAGGATCGAAGTCTGAAGCTAGCTTAGGTTACCTAGCAGAACCTTATCTTAGAAAAGTTGAAATCATTTATGTTTGTCTATTTTGTTATCAGCGATTAAGAGGAGTTTTGCTTCCTCAGTGTAGACAGGGTCTCTCTCGCCTGCCAGGCTGGTCTCCAGTTCTTGGCCCCTAATCAGGGGGCTTCCCAAGTAGGTAGTACTGTAAGTGAACACCATCATGCCCGACTAGTTCCTCCCTCCCTCCCTCCTGTCCTCCCTCTCTTTCTTCTTATCCTTCCTTCCTCCCTTCCCTTTCCTTCCCTCTCTCCCCTTCTGTTGGATGCTTAAATCCCACAATTTATTAAATTAACTTAAAATACAAATCATGAGAATCAGTGGGTAGATCAGCACATTCAAGGCTGTGTCTACACAAGAGGAGCGCTGTTTGGGTGTGAACTTATGAGCTTACCATGTCCTATCAGTTGGCTGCAGCAACTTCTTTCGATGACAACATTAAGCCAAGAGGATTGGGTTTGAGCAAAGGACTGAAGGTGTCTGGGGTAGGTGACACATCCCTGTTCTGCCTACAGCTCCATGGCTGGCTTCTAGCTGCTGCTCTGCAAGCCATTTCTTATGTGTGTTGTAGAATCCGAAAGCCCCTTTATTTAGATACTTAAATACGCATAATTATACTAGTAAACTGAGCAAATTGATGTACTTTAGGTTAGGAGGGCTCTTTTGAAAATCAGCTAAAGCCATTAAAAAAAGCCCATTTTCATTTAAGGAGAGTTTATGGATGCTAACATATAGTGCTGTTGTTGTTTTTTCTTCCATTTTTAAAGATCTTTAGAAACCTGAAGGATGTACTTTTATCAAAAGTGGTCCACGTGGAGAATGCTGTAATGCCAGTTTTTACAAGATGTAATTATGCTCAGCGTTCCAGCTGGGATCCTTGTCTCTGACTCCACCGTTTGGGGAGATAATAATGCAGTCTCGGGGGAACGGGGAGAAACAGGAAAAGGAATATTCCTGCATTTTAAACAAATTGAAAACAATATTTTTTATCTTAACAGCAATACCCTTATTCTCTAGTTGTTCTAATGGAAACTGTGCTGTAGTAGTAGGGTGGACAATCCAGAAAGGCAGAGGGTGTGCCTTTTAATTTAGAGCATTGATGAGAACCATCATGGATCATTAGGGGTAGGATTAAACAACAACAACAACAACAACAACAAAAACCCACCTTTATTTTTTGAGACAGTGTCTTGCTGAGTAGCCCAGACTTACCTTGCATTTGAGAGCCTCCTGCCTCTGCCTTCTGAGTGTTGGGATCACATGGGTGGATTATGTGCCCAGCACCTTGGATTATTCTTAATGTTAAAAATTTTAATGACACAGAGAACAAAAGATAAGGTCTATGTCATTAAATGTAAGTTTCTAGGACGGTCACTTTGAGTTTACAGCAGTTAAAGCAAAGGAGTAGTTTGGAAAGCAGATATCTAGAAATCAATATGCAGGTGGGTTTTTCTGTCGTCTGTCTGCTTTTTTTTTCTGAGACAGGATTTCAGATAGTTTGTTTTAAGCTCACTGTGTAGCTAAGGATGGCCTTGAACTTCCGATCCTTTACCTCCCTCAAGAGCTGGTGTAGAAGTGAGTTGCGGCCAGCCTCATCTACCGTCCAATCCTAGCTGAGGGAGAGGAGGGGCTGAGCTAGAAGCCGGCCTCATCGACATAGTGAATTCCAGGCAAGCAGAGACTACCCTGAGAATTTGCTTAAAATCTCTGAAGAAAGAGATTGAGAAAACACTAGAAAAATGGAAAGACAACCAGTGTTCACAGATTGGTGGAATTAACATTGTGAAAACAACTATCCCACCAGAAGCCATTTATGGTGTTGGGGTCCAAGGAACGCCCCACAAACCCCCTCAGACGCTGATTTCAGTCACGCAGGAGGATTTATTGAATGCACACCCTGTAACTGATCGACTAGGGCTGCGGTTTCACAAGAGAAGACACCTTCTGGTTTCTCTGTGGAGAAGCAGGAGTCATTATCTGAAAGTGACAGGGGTGTAGGTTAGCTTCAAGGAGACTGAGAAGGTCCCAGAGAACCATTCAGGAGAGAGTAGACTAACAAGGAGTTCTGGAAAGCATTGCTGTGTTGGTATAGAGCTCATTCATGTTGCCAGGAATTGAGCCCTGGGGCTTGTGCATGCTAGGCTGCTGTCTGCCGCTGAGCTGTAGCCCCAGGCTACATACAAATCTAAATTGCTTGAGCTTACTAACCAACTGTATTGTCTAGGTGTTTTGGGATTATTTTTATTTCTGGTGCATGAGTGTTCTATCTGTCTGTCTGTCTGTCTGTCTGTCTGTCTATCATCTCTGTCTCTGTCTCTCTGTCTCTCTCTCTCACTGTGTGTGTGTGTGTGTGTGTGTATGTGTGTATCACATAGTGCCTGATATGTGAGGAGGCCAGAAGAGAGGCCAGATATGTGGATTCCCCTGGAAATAGAATAAATAGGTGGTTGTGATATTTTGTGTGTGTACTGGGAATCAAACCCAGTCTTCTGCAAGAGCTACAAGTACTCTTAACCTCTAAGCATCTCTTCAGCACCCCCCACTCCGCTGTGCAAGTTTTAAATAGTTTTACTATAGTATGTTTTTATTATTAGCTATTATAGCTAATATCTTATCAATAGGTCTGTATAGGAAAGTATGGCGGGTATGGGGCTCAGGAGAGTCAAAGTATAGAGGTCCAGGGGACTGTGCTTCCTGAGAATAAGGGCAGACTGTTGTGTGTGACATCATGTTAGGGCCTGTGGGAGAGCTCAGTGGGTATAGCTGCCAAGCTTGATGACCTGAGTTTGAGCTCTAGGACTCACATGGTGGGCGGATGGGGAGAACTGACTCTCAACATCAACTCTCGGTCATCAACATAAATGCTGTTAAAGGCACATACCCCCACTGCTCACACACACAGAAATACATAATTGCAGTAAAAACTTAATGCCATTTAGATACACTCTGCTTAACCTTTATTGGTAGATGGTATCCAGGTTTTATTTTTATTTTAATTAATTTTTGTTTTTGAGTCAGGATTTCTCTGTATAACAGCCCTGGCTGGCCCAGAACTAGCTTTGTAGACCAGGCTGACCTCAAACTCACAAAGATGAGTCTGCTTCTACCTCCTGGGTTCTGGGATTAAAGACATGTGCCACCTTCATCCAGGTTCTAAATTAAGCAGTCAGAACTTCTCTATTTTGTGTATCAGCTTTTTTTTTTTTTTGTGGTGGTGCTGGGATTTAATCCAGGGCCATGTACTATCACATGGCAAAGGTCTATCACATAGCTACATCTCTTCCTTAGGTTTTTTGTTTTTTGTTTTTGTTTTTTTGAGATAAGTTGTCCAGGCTAGCCTTGAACTTAAGATCCTCTTGCTTGAGCCTCCAAGCGCTAGGATTGCTAGGGATACCTAGCAGTATCTCTTTACCATTTAAAAACATATAAGGTCCAAGGTAGGGCCTGGCATCATGCTACAGGCCCTCAGTGCTGGCATGCAGAGGCAGAGAGGCAGAGAGAGAAGCAGAAGCAGAGAGGCAGAGGGGCAGAGACAGAGACAAAGGCAGAGGCAGAGAGGCAGAGGCAGGCAGATCTTTGTGATTTTAAGGCCAGCTTGGTCTATATAGAGAGTTCCAGGCCAACTAGGACCCTTACATAGTAAGGCCCTCTCTCAAAAACCAAAACATCCTTTCTTCCTAAAAATTCCAAACCAAACCCAAATTCAATTTAAGAAGAGGAATGGGAGGTAAATATGAATTTTCAAAAAAAATCAATCAAGTCTATTTTAAAATATATGTTGAGAATTGCCACACAAACCACTCAGACACTGATCTTAGTCAAACAGAGCTGGTTTACTGAGTGAACCCCCAAGACTGACGGACTGATCAGGGATGTAGCCTATGGAGCTGACTGTGGCCATGAATGTTTCCCAGGGCCAGGTTATAAAGGCAAACCCCACAATGAGCTCATTTGCAGGTGCAGGAAGTGCTGCCTGATGGTTGGCTCTGACTCAGGCTCTTTCGGGTAGCTAGACAGAACAGTTCTAACTGGCCTTTATTCTGATTGGTCCTAAGTGGAGTTTATGGTTGTGGAATTTCTTAGGATTAACAAACCTCCGAACATAACAGGGTATATGGTTAGTTTGACCCTGCTCTGAGTCAAGCTATTTTTCTGTGTCAGTAACAATAGGAAATGACTGGCAGGCATGGAACAAAATGGCTGCAGCTGTGCTGGGGAGCCGGCTTCCACATATATGAGAGAAAGAAAACTATTCCAGGTGTGGTGGCTTACACCTTTAATCCCAGAATTGGGGACTTTTGAGTTCAAGGCCAGTCTGGCCCATATTGCAAGTTCCAGGCCAACCAAGGCTATACAGATACAAGGCTATTCTGTCTTAAAAAACAAAAACAAAATCAAAAACAAGAACCCAAACAACAGTGATAACATTAAAAAATATTCTTACAGAATGTATTTTGAAGAACTATGAATTACAACACCCCCACATTGGGATCCAGGAGTCATCCCCACAACCATACAAACACCACTCTCAGTCAGACAGTGATGGTTTATTGAGCATTCACCCCAGGATTGATTGATCAGGTCCACAAACTAGACTTGGGATCTGACTGTGACCATGAGCCAGAATCCTACCGAGCTTTTAAGCCTGAAGTCCATAAACATCTGTACCAAGTTACTTTACCTATCAGGATTTAGGGATAGATGGCTTCCTTAGGAACATGCCTTTGGTACATTTATCCTGTTCTCTTTGGTTGAGGTATTCAACTGTGGAGAGGGGCTTCCCTTGCCTATCGTTCATGGTTTAACTTGTCAACCAAGATGTCAGTTACCCAAGTACATGACTCTTTCTGCCAAGTAGGATGTTAGTTCCCAGGGAGGTCTTGGGAACCTAAAACTTTACTCGACCCCCACTCAAAATAGAAGTGTTTTCCAAATGGGTTTTATATAGGTGCAGGTGTCTCTCTTTATGTTGGGGGGTCCATCTCAGGGGTAGTATATATAGGTAAAACCATAAAAGCTCATATGCAGGTGCAGGAAGTGCTGTCTGCTGGTTGGTTTGGGTCCAAGCTTATTGTAACTAACTATACAAAGCAGTTCTAACTGACCTTGTGTGATTGGTTTCTAAGAACACCAAAGCACAGAACATAACAGAATATGCAATCAACTCAGGCATGAGAAAGTTTCCTAGTAATGGTAGTAATAGCATAAAATGGATGGCTAGACAGGCAGCAGTTATCCAAGCCTTGATACCCCAGTTCTCTAACTCAGAATTATTTTCACCCCAGTTCTCTAACTCAGAATTATTTTCAAAAGATTTCTAGCTGGACAGTGGGGTGCACACCTTTAATCCCCATACTCAAGGCAGAGGCAGGCAGATAGATCTCTGTGAGATTGAGGCCAACCTGGTCTACTGAGCAAGTTCCAGGACAGCCAGGGCTACATAGAGAAACCCTATCTGGAAAAACAACGGCAGCAACAATAAAAACAAACCAAACCCAAACCCAAACCCAAGAAATCAAATCAAAGAAACAAACCCAATCCAGAGAGAGAGAGAGAGAGAGAGAGAGAAAGAGAGAGAGAGATTTCTAAAATTTAAATTATGACATTGTTCTAAAATTGTTTAAGGGTGTAACCCTTTTTTTTGGTTGGCAAGTTGAAAACAGAGTGACACGATACACAATGTTTCACACAAAAAAAGAAAGCAAACCTCAGGTGTTGGCAGGTGGGAATCTGTTTTCAGCTGTGTCTTAGGAGTAGTGACTTGCAGGGGACATATGGAAGCTGTGCATATGTTGGAAACAAAGTGGAGAAGACAGCTTACCTGGCCTGTGCCAGGGTGTGGCCCGCATCAGGAGATGGATTTAGTGGAGTTGTGAGCCCATGGGCTTTGTAACAGAAACAAGAGTGTTGTGGATTGGATTCTGAGTTGCGCTTTCAGGTTTTGCCCTTTAAAGCACAGTCTGGTTGTATAGTCCAGACATCCTCCTGCCTCAGCCTCCTGTATGCTGAGGTTATAGGTGTCTGACATGCTAGCTATGTTAAGCGCTTCTCACTACAGAACTCAGCGGTAATAAATGTGGACATAGTTCTCTGTATTACTGTATCACTCCTACCTATTTCTTCATGTTACACAAATGGGACCTGTATCCCCTGAGCACTGATTCCTTACCTCTGCTCCACCCCGGAACACGGGTCGGAAGTATTTTAACTTTATGTGACTAGCTGATTTTACTAATACAATGTCCTCAAGATTTATCTGTGTTGGGGGTCTATCAAGAATGCCACCCTTTTAAAGGCTGCATAATACTTTGGCTTTGCAGACTTTCACACCAAGTTTTTTCTACTTATTGTATATAACTGCCCCCTTGATATCCTATATATAGCATAGTTGGGAACATTACGTATATGTATATGTAATTATTTGCATGGTAGAAAATTTGTAATTTGTTCTTAATTTGCAGCTTTTTTCAAGGAACAAACCTCCAAAGGGCCTGTATGTTTATGGAGACGTTGGTAAGTGTTAAATAAGCGTTGGGTGGGCCAGTCAGGAGGTTCTGCAGCTTTCCCTCAGGGATAAAAATTTCCGTGGCCACAGCTCTCAGTCCCAAACCGGAGGAGAACAGGATGAGGAGTCTAACTTGAGAAGGAGGTCTCAGCTTCCGCCATTGATGCTCTTAGGCTGGGCTGCTGTTTAAGGCAGCAGTGTCACAGAAGACGGTAAATACACTTTGCACTGGGGTGGCCCGTAGGATGGAAGTCATCTGTAGGCGACTAGACAGTCAGGGTCTCAGTGCGCTGCTGCTCTCTGAGCCTGCCTCTTAGACAGCCAGGTCTCATTTCACTGCTGCTCTCTGAGCCTGCCTCTTAGACAGCCAGGTCTCATTTCACTGCTGCTCTCTGAGCCTCTTTTTAAAATGAGCTTATTCCCTTTTACATTTAATTTCCACGCACATTTCTATTTATGATCTAAGCCTTAGAGTAATGACCTGGTTATTATCATTATCGCCCCAGAGCCCCTGAAGCAGGGTCTTGTGAACTCCAATGGTCCTCTTGCCTCAGCACCACCCCGCAGTTTCCCTTACAGTTAGTAGACACTGTTAGGGGCTCAGTGGCAGCAGCTCCTCGCTCTCCTAGTTCTGTGCATTGGGCGGTCTTGCCTTTTCTCAGCTCCTTTGCAGGTCTTGTGAGTTTCTAGATGGAAGGTGCTCCTCCTCACTGTAGCTGCCAGTTGCTACATTCGAAATGGGTACCTGGATAGGGAAGCTGGGGATATATGTGATGGCAGAAAGAGAAACATGAAGCCAAGACTAGATTTCTGTTCAAGGCTCAAAGTTTAATGGGGTTTTCCAAATATATAGGCGGGGGGGGGGGGCTTTCTCCCCAAAGGCTGGAAATGGGTCTGTAGAACTGGTTCGCTTGTTCCGCGGGGCACTGGCGTCAGGTGGCTAGTGCCTCTCAAGAAATTGCAAGTCCCTTGGAGAACAAAGGGACTTTGTTGGTCCCAGCACTCCACCCTATGTGGGGGAGACTTGTGGCTCACTGAGGTCTGGAGATTCCCGCTCAGAAAGCTGAGTGGGGGAGCACACCTCACTTACATCGGGTGCTTCTCACTGTTCTGTGCCTGGGGCACTGCTCAGGGCCCTCACTCTGGCTGACTCTGGTTCTTTGGGAGAACATCACTTTCAGGTTCAGTCATTGCAAAAGCTCTGTTCTTTGTTGTTCCTGTTACCTTAACCACTGAACCATAAATGGAGATGGTTAGGGAAGACTTATCCAGAAGGGCCTGACAAACAAGACACTGGGAGTGTCTGATTGAACAGAGATATACTATGAACAGTGCATCAGAAGTCTTGAAAAAACTAGCCAGGAAGGAGGAGGACCTGGAATCCTAGCATTCAGGAGGCTGAGGTGGGAGGAGTGTGAGCTTGGGGCTAGCCTGGGCTATGTTGTTAGGCCTTGTTTCCAACAAAACAAAGAGAAAAGAAGGGAGGGAGGCCAGGAGAGAGAGAGAGAGAGAGAGAGAGAGAGAGAGACAGACAGACAGAGAGACAGAGAGAGAGAGACAGAGAGACAGACAGAGAGAGAGACAGAGAGAAACAGGGACAGAGAGAGACAGAGACAGAGAGAGAGACAGACACAGAGAGAATATAAATATAATTGGGGATGTTTGATGCAGGCTGGAGCACATACCTGTTGGTTAAAATACCTTTATAATACAGAGGGGAAAAGAAACCAGCCTTGAACTAGGAAGTGAGATAACTTTTGCTGGCCAGAACCTATTCAGGGTACTCAGAAAAGAGGTAGTAATAAAAAGTGTCAGGTTCTCATCTAGGGGAAGCTTTCTGGCAAGAAAAACAGTCTCAGAACGCCTCCCTAATTAACTCTTATTCTTCACCCTTCCATTTTAGACTCGAGAATCAGATGTCAAATCTAAGGAGTTTCACAGGGAAGGAGGGTATCTGCTTCCTAACCCCACTGGCTACAGTCATTTCACCACTGTCTTGTGTTCTGTGGTGCCTACTGTGTGCTCTTTAGTCACAGATGGGTAGAAATGAGTGACTTGGGTGGACCTCACATCCAGGGAACCTCCACAGATTGTAGAATCTGTACCACAGATGTAGCTTTTCTCCCTCCCTTCCTTTCTTCTTTCCTTTGTTTGGGAACTTCAGTTCTCGCTGCAGTGGTCCCGGCGGAGTTAATGATCTGTCTGGCATATGAGAAGAGAGTTGGAGGCACATGTCCTATGGTCCTTACCAGAGCAGCCTGGGAAGCACATGCCCTATGGTCCTTAACCAGGTGTATTCCACCCTCACACTGAGCTCCAGAAGCTGGCCGAGGCCGGGGCTGGAGGGGTGTGGAAGACACACTTACAGTCTTGTCTGTAGGGGAGAGAAGGAACCACTAGGGATGTTCTCCAGGAGTTGTTTTTGACTTCTTACTATAGGGTTTGGCTCTAAGCACTCAAAGCTTTAGATTGTCAAAGTTGATCTCCTGGCAATACTCCACTTGAGAAAACATCAGGTTTAATTTATGAATATTAGAGAATAATCGACATTGTGAGCTTGGTAGACATTAGTGTCAGACTCCTTCCATTTCTCCCCAGGTCCTCTGGCCTCGTCCTCACCACTTGATGGGTGTTCTGTTGAGCATCTGCCCCATGCCTGGCAGCGTGTCACTTTGGGGGTGTAATGCATAGACAGATGAGTCATTGCGCACTTGAAAGTGTATTCCTAGATTCCTCTTCTTCCCATTTCTCCACCCTTTGAGTCACTGGAGACCACTGTCCTCCTTTGTGCTGTGAGTCTGACTACTCCAGGCTCCTCATGGAGAGGGAATCACTTTCACATCTGGCTTATTTTATTTAAATATTTAAATATTTTATTAAAATATCTTCAATATTTATCTTGTCCCCCACTCCAGAATTTTCCCCCTAGAGTCTTTGTTTTCCCATTTTTAAACCATCAGTGTAGTTTAAAATAAACTTTATAAGCTATTAGTTTGAAGTGAGGTAATTTGAAGAATGTATCATGAATAAACTAAAAATATTTTTTTCAGGGACAAAAAAAGAAAAATCCGATGCCACATGAATTTTCTTCCTCTTCAAGACTGAATAATATTCCCGCACCTTATCTATTTATCACAGTGTGTTTTGAGCCATTCCATCTTCCTTTATTGTGAATAATGCTGTTGTGAACATTGATGCATAGACCTTTGTTTATCTTCCCCTTCCAGCTACTCTATATATCCCAAAGTGGAGATGCCGGGTAACGGTTGTATTGTGGTTAATTTGGGAGCCTGCCATACTGTGCCACAGCAGTTGGCTGTGCTGTTGTGTCCACCAGCAGACATAGGAGTTTGGTCTTTATTTTGCCATGGCTCTGGTTTTGAGATGAAGTCTGAGCTAGCCTCAAACTCGGTGTGTAGCCAAGACTGGCCCTGGGGTTCTCGGATTGTAGGTGTGTGCCGCAGTGACTTGTGTTTGAGTGCCTCTGTGCTCTGGGCCCCCGCAGAGGCCCCTCAGAACTGTCTGGAGCCTGGCTGGAGATGGCATTGAAACCAAACACTTGAATATCTACCAGAAAAATGTCTCCAAAGTCCCTTAGGGAAACTCATATGAGTAACATGCTTTGTGCTGCTGCTTCCAGCTGTTGCTTTGTGTTTCCCCTCATATATTCATATATATTATATATATACACACATATGTATATATACACATATACTTTATTAATGTATATTACTATCTAATTATATAATTATATCAATCATATAATTATATAGTTAATTATATAGCATATAATATATACATATTAATGTAATATAATATATATGTGTATATATGTGGGTATGTATGTATATGTGTATATGTGTTTATACATATATTTTTATATTAATGTTTTTAATGATTTAGCTTCTGGTTTATTGATTTCTTAATTTTTTAATTTCTTTTATTACATTTCCTTTCCACTTGCTGTCTTTTTTGACTTTGTGGAATAGAATAAATTCCTGTTGATTTTAAAGTGTTATATTCTAATAGAAGCGTTTCATGAAATTGCCTCTAAGCACTGCCGTTGCCTTTCACGTCTCATTCATCTTGAAGCAGGGTGAAAGACAGAAAGTGAGGATGCTGTGGGAAGGGGAAGGAGCCCTTTGAGATCCTGTCCTGAGACTGACTCATGGTGCTTGCTCCTCAGCCTCCTGTGGGCTGGGATCCTAGGTGGGGCCACAGGGCCCAGGGTTTCCGGCCTTTTTCATGCATCGATTATCTTACTATGGGGTGTTGTTCTTTATCCTTAATTTCTTGTCCATTTTGTCTGCACATATAATTTGTCTAATTCATTTAATAACTGCAGCTTTCTTATGAGGAGTGCTTGTGGGGCAGGGCTTCTCAGTTTTTTCTTTTTCTTTTTTTAATTTTCGAGAATTAATGAGGTAAACATGTTTGAGTGTTCTGCTTGCATGCATATCTGTGTATCACATGCATATCATCTTCAAGAAGACCAGAAGACAGTGTTAGATCCCCTGGAACTGGCGTTATAGATGATTGGGAGCTGACATGGGAGCTGAGAATCGAACCAGGATCCTCTGGGAGAGCAGCCAGTGCTCTTAACGTTACTCTGGGCCATCGCTGAGGCACTCAGCCTTTACTGTTAACACACGTGTTAAGGTATCATGAGGAGAGTCTTCGGTTTTTACTTTTTGCTCATTTATCTCAGCGACTTATGCTAGCTTCCAACTCACATGATGATCTTGCTCTGTGTTAAGCCCATTTGGAAGAGTTTGCACATATATCAAGTTCAAGTATATGCTCCTCACACTTTTGGTTAGATCATTCAAGAGCTTTTCTGGATCAGCGCTGCATGAGTAGAATTTGAAAGTTTACTGCTTCACTCTTTTTGGTAAATGCAGTGATTGAGACTCTGCTGTTGCTCATTCTAGCCAGAAGTACTGGACTGAAGCTTTTGAGCCACGTTTCAACTTCAGTGAGCCTTTTTATGACAAGTCTGGCTGGGAATTTCTTTTTTTTTTTTTTTTTTTTTTTTTTTTTTTGGTTTTTTGAGACAGGGTTTCTCTGTGTAGCCCTGGCTGTCCTGGAACTCACTTTGTAGACCAGGCTGGCCTCGAACTCAGAAATCCTCCTGCCTCTGCCTCCCAAGTGCTGGGATTAAAGGCGTGCGCCACCACTGCCCGGCTTGGGAATTTCATTTTCACAAAAAACCCTGGTGTTGAAATGGCATGGACCTGATGTTGTCTGGAGTGGAGGAAAGCCTCAGGATGAATCTGTGCATTCCTGCTTGCTGCGCTGCCTTTGAATTTTAGTAATTGTATCTCCTGATGTGTGTATGTGGGGGGTGGCAAGGAGAGGGAGAAGGGAGAGAAAGAGAGAGGTGGGGGGAAAGGAGAGGAGGAGGGGGGAGGAGAAAGGAGGAGGGAGAGGAGGAAGAGAAGAAGGAAGGGGGAAGAGGAGGAGGAAGAGGAAGGAGACAGGCTCCCCACATGCTGGCTTATCTGTCTCTGTCCGCCATTACTAGGTTTTCTGCAAGACGAGAGAGAGACAGTTTTGTGCTCGCCTGTGTCAGGTGACTGGCATTCAACTGCTGGCACACTTCTAGGGAGTAACATTTTCAAATTTGAAAAACTGGATAATTTAGTTCTAAAGACAGATTATCAGAGTTTCTGCAGTAGGACTCAGTTTTGAAAAACATGTTCTTAGTGTTAAATAGAATAAAATATTATATTTGATCATTTCCTCTGAATTTATTGTTTAACTTTTCACTTCCTTAAAAAAACTTATTTGTATCTATTATTTTTAAACATGCCTGTGATACATGTGTATACAGGGGTGAGGTATGTGTGTGAGTGTATATGTGTGTGAGCGTATGTGTGTGTTTATATATGTGAGTGTGTGTGTGAGTGTATGTGTGTGTGTATGTGTGTGTGTATGTGTGTGAGTGCATGTATGGGTGTGTGTGTGTGAATATGTGTGTGAGTATGTGTGTGAGTATGTGTGTTTGTGAGTGAGTGTCTGTATTAGTGTATGTGAGTGTGTGTGAGTATATGTGAGTGTGTGAGTGTGTGTGTGAGTGTGTGTGTGTGTGTGTGTGTGAGAGAGAGAGAGAGAGGGAGAGAGAGAGATCAAATGCAGGGCATTAGGGTTGCACAGTAAGTGTAACCTGAAAGCTCACCTCCTGAGCCGTCTTGCCAGCCATCTCTTGATATTCTTACTTTTAATTTCTGAATTTCCCACACTTCCCACTATGTAGTAATACCAATAGATTAATCCATTCTAGTGTTTTTCAGAAGAGAAGCTGGGAGAACAGCTCTTAAGTCATGCCAGGTTCTGGGCGTACCTCTTAATGTTGACTACAAATAGGAATATAACAAAAAAGAGCCGATCAGGGTTTGAGAGCCAGTATGTAAGCAGGGAAAACAAGCCCGGAGCAGAGCTATAGCCTCTGGCTTCCCAGCGGAAGAGCGGTCTCATTATCCCAGAGCTAATGAACAATCACTAGTGTAATCAGCACATGCTGTTCAATGGTATTCCTAAATTTTTTTATTTTTATTTTTAAGGTACAGGAAAAACAATGGTGATGGACATATTTTATGCATATGTGGAAATGAAGAGAAAAAAGCGGGTCCATTTTCACGGCTTCATGCTAGACGTGCATAGAAGTAAGTCCAGGATTCCAAGCAGCAATTTTCAGTGCAACAATTACAAAATCATTTGCCTTTCCAATGAATAAACATACAAGTTGTTTAAAAAAAAAAAAAGAGGCTTTTGCTTGAAGTGAGATTTTCTTTGATATCTTTTGTTTCGTGGCATATGGAACAAGGGAGGGAATTTAGGGAATGTTCTTAAGACCAATTTAGAGCTCCATAATTAGAGCAGAGAGGTTAGGCTTGGTGAAGGTGGTGAAGTCACCACCATTTCAGGAAGATCCTTGTGATTACTTATTGTCTTTCCCACCCTGGAGGCACTCAGTCTGCTTTTTTTTTTTTTTTTTTTTTGGTTTTGGTTTTGGTTTTTCAAGACAGGGTTTCTCTGTGTAGCCTTGGCTGTCCTGGAACTCACTCTGTAGACCAGGTTGGCCTCGAACTCAGAAATCCGCCTGCCTCTGCCTCCCAAGTGCTGGGATTAAAGGTGTGCGCCACCACCACCCAACTGCACTCAGTTTGCATCTGCATGTAGATTTATAGCTTCATTTAAAGGTCTTTCTGTCTTTCTTGGGTTTTTAAATTTAATTTGATTTTGTTTATTTGAGATAAGGTTTCTCTGTGTAGTCCTGGCCATCCTGAAACTTGATCTGTAGACCAGGCTGGCCTTAATCTCAGAGATCCACCTGCTTCTGTCTCAGAGTTCTGGGATAAAAGGTGTGCACCATTATGCCAGGCTTCTTATTTACTTTTTGAGACAGCCGGATGTAATTTCTGATCCTCCTGCATCACCTTCCATTGGTGGGATCCAAGTGTGTTCCATCTTGCCTATCTCTCGGTGTTTGTAGACTTTTTCATTGTCTGTACCATCTGCCTATCAGCTATAACCCCCTAGAATAAGAACATTGCCCCCCCATACCCCTGCCCCCATAATTTTAGATTTTGGTGTAAATACAGTGAATAAGCAGGGATGGCTTGAGTTTTGGGTTGGAGACCAGAGACCATTCTGATCAGATATGCTGGACAAGATGTGCGCTTCCCAGGTCGATTTCCTGCCTCTGCTCTCTGCTCTTCAACCTCAGGACCATCCAGTCCGCAGATGCATCTGGCCGCCTATTACTGCTGCCCATACACTGATTCCACGATGAAATGAACAACTTTGAATTTCCCTTACAGTTTAAGACTATAATATTTGATATCTTTTGTTTTGAAGTAGACATAATAAAACTTCCAATAATCAAATTGGAGTTATTAAACTCCATTTCTTGTGGAATTTAAACTTAATTTTTATGTCCAAGTTAACTTTCATTTAGGGATTAAAAATATGTTCTGGTTCCTTAAAATTTTCTATTAATACAACATTTTGCCTGTTTTATTTCAAACATTGAAGGGATACATCGCCTTAAACAGAGTTTGCCAAAACGGAAGGCAGGATTCATGGCTAAGTCATACGACCCGATAGCGCCCATAGCCGAGGAAATCAGCCAAGAAGCTTCTCTCCTATGTTTTGATGAATTTCAGGTAAAATGCAGATTTTTCTCTCTTTTTTTTTTTTTTAGATTTATTTTTATATTTTAAATTGTGTGTGTACGTGTGCGCACACTCGCACAGATTGGGATTTGTGTATCAGTATGAATGTTCACCAAGACCAGAGACATTGGGTCCCCGGGACCTGAGGTTACAGGTGACCGTGAGCTGCTTGGAGCGGAACTCAGGCCCTCTGCAAGAGCTTGCGGTAAGCTCTCTGAACTGCTGAGACAGCCAGTCTCTCCAGCCTAGAGTGCTGTATTTCATGATGTATGGATATTTACATTTTGCTCCTGGTGTTTTTATTATTTTATGAATCGATTTCACATATTCCCTGTTTCTACTTCATTTTTACTGTCTTGTTTAGAGTTTCCCAAGCCATGGCCCACTCAGGATAAATCAGGCCCTGCTTCTGTGTGACCACTGAGACAGAAAGACTTTTATTGTGCTTTAAGATCTATTTTCTTATTCATTTGTTCATCTGTTAGTGTGTGTGTGTATGTGTGTGTGTGTGTGTGCGCGCGCGCGTGCGCGCGCACGTGTACCCCCCCCCCCGCCATGTACACACTTGTGGGTGGTCCTGGGGGCCAGAAGAGGGCGTCAGATTCCTGGAGCTGGAGTTACAGGTGGCCTTGGTGCTGGGAACTGCACTTGAGTTCTCTGCAAGAGCAGCAAGAGCATTAGCTGCTTAGCCATCTCTCCAGCCCTGGGTTTATGATTTATGTGGTACCTGAAAAAAGAAGAAAGAGGAAGAGGAAAAGGAGGAGGAAGAGGAGGAGGAAGTAGAAGAGAAGGAAGAGAAGAAAAAATAGAACAGAGAGTCTATGTGGCGTGGAAAGCCTGAATACTAACTTATTTTAAGTGGTATCCCGACTTGCAAGTTACAGTAAATGGTGTGTCTCCCTTCTGTACCAGACCTTATACAATTGTAAAGTAGTGCTTGAGTTTTAAAAGCAAGCGATCGGCACATCTCATTTTAGGCTTGGGGTACAATTTGTGATAAAGTATGGTGGTTTGAATGAAAACTATTCCCCTAGACTTGTATGTTTGAATATGGTGGTGGAACTGTTTGAGAAGGATTAGGAGGTGTGGTCTTGTCAGAGGACGTGTGTCACTGGGGGATGATCTTTGAGGTTTCAAAAGCCCATGCCATTCCCAGTTAGCTCTCTGTGCCTCCTAGCAGATCAAGATGTCACTTCTCAGCTACTGCTCCAGCACCCTGCCTCCCTGATGCCTTGCCTGTGGTCATGGATCCTAACCTCTGCAGCCATGAACCCCAAACCACTTGAAGAGGAGGGATCTTTCTTCTCTTTCTCTTCAGTCTTTTCACTTGGCAATTCACCCTTATAGTCTAGAGTGACAAAGGTCTCCGGAGGCAAGGTTTTCCAGAAGAGCAAGTACTCCTTGCACCTCTAAAGAGCTAAATTAAGCATGCTAATGCATGCAGAAGGAGAGGATCTCATTTAGCTGTTCTGAAGAGGGCACTGCGTTGAACTTCTAAAAGTGTCAGCCCTTGATGGCTAGGGTATAGTTAGGGCTTCTGTAGCTGTGCTAAAACACCATGGCCAAAGTGACTTATAGAAGAAAGAGTTTATTTGGATTGCCAACCTATAGGAATGGCCCATGATAGTGTATTGTCCCAATGGGACAATCCTATTCAAACCACACACCAAGTGAGAGAGGATCTTAAAGACTCTTGCCTGCCAGCACTAATCATGGAGGTATGTGTCATCTCCTGTCTCATCCAGACTTAGTTTGATGGTTATCCCAGTTGCCTGGCTCCATATCACAGGCACAGGCCTTTTCTGTCCCACAACTAAATAAACTTTGCTTGTCTATAAGTAGCTAATCTACAAGCTTGCCGGGAACCTTGGGCCTATGCTTCTTATGAATTTGCTCTAACTAGGGAAATACTTGTATAGGGGACATTGTTAGGCCAAGGTACCTCTTTGTCCCTATCTGTTCAGGCACTACTCTTTAGGGACTGTATTTCCAAATATATTTTCACTTTTCATTTGGAACCTTTGATGGTTGAGATCTTACATCAAGGCATCTTTCTCATGGTCCCAGTCAGGATTTGAGGATTCTCTTTCACCTTTAAATAGTTACACAGTTTTATCCACATCTTATCCACATTTATATTTATTTATCTATTTTGAGACAGGGTCTCGCTATATAGCCCCAGCTGAGTTGGGACTCTACATAGATCAGGCTGGTCCCAGACTCACAGAAATCCATTATCTATTCTGGCCTCTTGAGTACTGGGATTAAGGGAGTGCATACCACAGCTGACCCTTTATTTATTTAACCTTTATTTATTGTATTTTATTTGCATAGATGTTTGCCTGAATGTAAATCTATGTATACATGCTTGGTACCCTCAAAGGTAGAAAAGGATGTCAGATCCCCTGAAACTGGTGGTAAAGGTTATCGTAAGCTGTCATGTGGGTGTTGGGAATCAAACCCAGGTCCTCATGAAGAGCAGCTAGTGCTCAGCCATTGACCTATCCCTTCAGCCTCCCTGCTTTTTTAAAGATTTATTTTTATTTTAAGTGAATGGGTGTTTGCCTGCATGCCTTTAAGTCCACTGCATGTGTGCCTGGTGCTTGCAGAGGGCACCAGATTCCCTGGAACTGCAGCTGCTACATGGGCGGTAGGAACCAAACCCCGTTCCTCTGCAAGTGCAGTGAATGCTCTTCGTTGAGTTGTCTTTCCAGACCCTGTCCGCAGCCTTACATGCGCTCACATTCTTTTCTTTGCCTGGTTGAACCTAATTTTTATCTTTTACATCTGCCTCTGTGTTTTCTGCTTTGATTTCTCACTATTGTTGTGATCATAAAAAGAGAAAAGAGGTCTAGACAATATGGTATATGGCGGTGTGGGGGAAGAGAGTGCCCCAGTGGGCCCATGCTGAGGCATCCCTACCCCCCGAGGGACCAGACACACACCGACATAGTATAGAATAGAGTTTATTCAGGGCATGGAATGGGAGTTCAAGGGGTAGTGGAGGCAGAGAAAGGCAGAGAGAGGGAGAGAGTAGAGAAGCAGAGACCGGGAGGAGAGCCCAAGAGGGGCAAGAGAGAAGCTGAGAGTGAGAGAGGTAAGGGAGAAATAAGAAGCAAGAGTAGTGAGAGAAGTAATAGAGGGTAAGATGAGTGAGAGAAGTAAGAGAGGAGTAAGGAAGAGAGGAGGGGCAGAGCACCGTCCTTTATAGTAAACCAGGCCTACCTGGCTGTTGCCAGGTAACTGTGGGGAGGGGCATATCTGGCTGTTGCCAGGAAATTGTGGGGTGGAGCTTAGACAGAACCCTAACAACTGTAAACCTGGCATCAAACAGTAACTGTGGCGCAGTTGAATGCTAGGCTGGGTTGACTTTCCCCCCTACCACAAATTGAAAGCTTTGAAGTCAGCTCACTTAAATATGGAAGTTTCAGGACATGAGCAGATTGTATCGCGTGCTTTGCCAGACTATGACACAAATGGCCTCTAGTCCATTTCCCAACAGAGTCCTTTTAGCCTAAACCTCATGAACAGTCTTTACTGTCCATGTTCTGGTGTCCTGAACTTCCAAACTCCCACCAGAATGGCCTATTAAGCTTTGCTTACATTCCCTGGTTAAACATTACTACCCTCGTGTATAGCACCTCTCAGGCAAAATCAGTATTGTTGATCCCCAAAACTAAAACTTCAGCCCACACTTTCTCCTGTCAATGTCTTGAATTTTCTGATAATTTTTGATTGTTAATAAATGTAAATTATATCTTATTAGTTTATATTATTTATGCATCAATATAAATTTTCTCAATTGTTTACTTACTAGTTAAATTAGTCTTTTATGAAATGTTTGAGGTGTTGCTTATTTATTTATTGGGATGTTACATTCTATCTGCCATATACATTCTTTATCTTTTTGTTGTTTTTTGTTTTACTAGAGATTGTCACTAGGGCCTTTTGCATGCTAGACAACTCCTCTCCAAGCTGCATCTCAGCTCCTTATATATGTAATGCTGGGTACTGTTTACTGGGTGTTTTCTATGTGCCTATATGGTTTTGTTTTGCTTTGTGACAAGGCCTCTCTACGTAGCTCTGACTGTTCTGGAACTTGCTTTGTAGACCAGGCTGACTTCAAACTCACACAGATCCATGAATACAGGGATTCAAAGTATACTCCATCTTGTCTGGCCTCTATGACCTTCTTCTTCTTCTTTCTCCTCCTCCTCCTCCTCTTCTCTCCTCTTCCTCCTCCTTCTTTTAAACAAAAGTTTTATTTTAGTTTTAATTGTATACATGTGTGCACATAAGTTGGTTGTCTGTGAGAAGGAATCATGGATCCCCTGAAGCTGGAGTTATAGGCAGCTCTGAGCTTCCTTGCCTGGGTTCTGGGAACTGAGCTAGGGTCTTCTGGACGAACAGGAATTACTCTCAACTGGCAACCCTAATGTCTATGTACTGTATGTGATATCTATCCTTCCATTTACAATCAAGATTCTATATAGGAATGCATTACTACTATGGAGTGTATATACTATATATATAGATAATAACCCTAGCTAATGTTTCTTGAGAGTTTAACATATGTCTTACTAAAGTTTTGCAACTAAGTGTTGTTGCTTCTCTCATTATATTGATTAGGAAATAGCCAGAGAGGTGGCCACAGAGGTAATGCAGCTTAAATCCAGCATCCTTGCTTTGACTCGGAATAGCTAAGTTATGTATTTTCCTTAGCATTCAAAGTCTTATATTATATGCTTAGATATCTAGTAAGGTGGGGTTTTGGTCGATGTTTTAATAACAGAACCTAATAGTCACCCTTAAACCTAGCATGATCCTTGCTGGATTTATTAAAGGAGAATCTTTAGGTGCTTTATTCTTAGTGACAGTGTCTACAGCTGCCACTTCCCTCTTAAAACTGAGCCATGTCATTCATTAGTGTTGCTGGTTTCGATCTGTGTGATTGACCTTTGGGGTGGAGGGAATGACTATAATGCCTACTTTATAGGGAGATAAATGGGAATTATTGCTGCTTAGAAGTAAGGACGCTTCTCCCTGTGCTCCTGAATTTAAGGAGGTTTTAAGGTGCTATTTCAGCAGCATTTAGCTCACATTTTGCAGAGCAAATTCTCCCTTGGTCATCCTTATCAAGTGTGACCCCCAGACACACGTCTTGGCTTGGCTGAGGGATGTGTCTGCATAGGCTTCTTTTCCTTAAGTGTGTTTACATGCTGAAATAAAAGAACACCTCATTCTTAAGGTTTTCTCTCAAATATTTATTGTATTTTCTTTGAATATGTTACCTGCTAAACCACTTATTTGAATATGTAAACTGCTTATGATTCTGAAAGCTTCAGAATCCTGAGGGAAGACATATCTTCCTAACATAGTGTTTTTAAAAAGCGTTTTGATGAGCAAACCTCTGTGTAAATTCTCCGTAAGCTATCAATATCCTTCAAGACACTGTTAGCCATTTTTACAAAGCAGGAGCGCTATTAAAAACTGCTAATAAAAAGAGGGTGCTTGTTTTTGTGCTAATACTAATTACTGATAATGCTTCTGTTTGTCAGTCACTCTGTGGCGTGGTACCAATCAGTGGGTGACTGAGACACTTATACATGGAAATGAATTACTTTTTTTTTAAGTGAGTCAGGAGGAAGGCAACTCTAGGTCATAAAGATCTCTTCTCTTTAATGCTAATGAAACGTCTCCGCTCTCGGCTTGCAGACTACCCTTACTGGTAATCTGTAGCCTTGTCTTTTGTTCTGGATGGTAATGAAATGCTGGGTGCCGAACACCCTAGCGCTCCAAGAATGTGGGGCCAATTGTCTTCTGTTCACTTACACTGTAAAATTACTGTTCCCCAGCAAGGCGGGACAAGTGAAGGGCCAAGATCAAAGGGTCTCCACTGGCACCCAGCTGCACTGGGTGACTCCTGCTTTATTAATTAGTCATAGCTCCTCCAAGTTAATTTTCTCAGCTAGCACAAAAACATTCCATAATGTAAGAACAGCTAAGTGGAACTCAACCACAAACCCTGACTGTCTGCTGTTCCATCCATTTCTGGTTCAAGCTTTTGTACCGCGTTACCAGCTGAATGAATATTCTGCTCTGAACCTTGGGGCACAAAAGCTGTTTTTCCTTTTTTGTTCCAAAAAGCACCGTGGACATCATCAAAGGACTGCCTTTGTTTTCCAATATTGAGTCACGTTTCATTGATTTTCACTGTAAAGTAAATGTATGGAGAAAGCTAGACCTGCCTTCAAAACAGAATTTAAAAGTTCAGTTACTGCTGAATTTTTGCAAGCTCGTTCTGTCCCCTCATCAGAAATGCCACTGGTGTCTAAGCGTTTGAAAAGGACCTTCTCTATGAATGTTTTTGTGAAAGCAAAATTTGTGCGTGGTCCTGAGCTCCTATTGAGCTACCCGAGTCTCTTTCTTCTTCTGCAAGCACTTGAAGTTCCGGGGGTCTTTTATAGGAGGCATTTCCAGCAGTTTCTCTTAGTTAATATGTTTTTAAGTCATTGCTTGAGACAAAAAGAACCCCTGCTGTTCCGCTGTCCCTCCTGGTGTCCTTTGGTTCAGGTAGGTGGGAAAATCTTCACTATCAGGGAGATCCCAGCCATGAAGAGAGAAGCAGGTTAGTTCTGTACAGCTCAGGTTTGACTGGCTGTGTTATAAGTTGGTAACCTGCCGTTTCTTGATCAAATAGGAAGATTCCCAGGCACTTCTGTATCCTGTAACAGAGGAAAAATTTAAAAAGATGAGGAGTTAGTAAGTAGTACACGTAAGGCAAAGTGTAACTGGGATTCTTTGAGATGTGCTGGTAAAGGAAATCCAAGTTCTTTTCTAGTGGGATGTCTAGGAGCCGTTCAGCAGCTGCAGTGGTCAGCTGTCTTCAGCATTAGGTTATGTGTGGAGTTTCCCCCTCTGATTGCTGACTTCTTTATGAACTGTAACAGACTCTTTTAAGAGGGGCCATTAAGTAGACTTTTTGATTATAGATTTGAACAAAAAATAATTTTAGAAGAGGCAAGTAGCTGTGTTTCTGTTGCCTACCGTAGTTTCCCTGCCCTATTTCTGCCTTGTTTTATCTGCACGTGTGTTTCTTGCTTTGCCAGAGGCTGTTTTAAAGCACTGTACTAAGCATCCGGTAAGGGATGGATTTATTTCTATTTTTTTCTGCAGGAATATTTGTGTTTGGAAGGTTAGCAGAGGCTGGCATGCTGGAAGTGACTGCGGTGCCTTTGGATTATTCATGGACAGTAATAGAAGGCACTTAAAAAGAACAATGAAATTGCTTATTTCTGTGATGGGCCATCTGTTGAATTGTTTTGTGCAACAATTGCACAATAGTATCTATGTCATATCATTCTATTTTCAACAGCAGCTGATTATGTCTCACTGGCTACTTGTCCTTATTTCTAAAGTCCCATGACCATTAAAAGTCACCTTTCCAGGGACCTTTGCCAGAAAGGTATTAGGAATTGCAAATAGCCTGTATATTTTAATGTTGTTATTCTTACTCCCTCCCCTGTGTGTGTGTGTGTGTGTGTGTGTGTGTGTGTGTGTGTGAGTGTGTGTTGGAAGTGGGAATGGTAGGGGGTGGCAGGATAAGGAGAGAGTAGGTCATGTTCTAATTAATTGAATCCTCAATGCTCAGGACACTTTCCTATGTTTCCTACATGTGCTTGATGAAGAAGTTAGCATAGAACCACTTGATAATCTGGGTGGAATGATTGACTCGCAGCACAGGATGTGTGAGATGTGTGAGTTTAAAAGACTGTTCGCTGGCCTTTCATGCTTTTAATTATCTACTCTTTTGCTCAGGACGATAATTAGAATTTTTCCTCTCGGAATTCACTTCCATCTTAACAAAAAAAAAAAAAAAAAAGAGAGAGAGAGAGAGAGCCATTAGCAAATTTGTTAGAGCAGAAGTGAAATTAAAATAAAACAAATGTGTTGTTGCCCATAGGTCACTGACATCGCCGACGCCATGATTCTGAAACAGCTTTTTGAAAATCTGTTCAAAAATGGGGTCGTCGTTGTGGCAACATCCAACAGACCACCGGAAGGTAACGGAACATCTCGCGCTCCCCATCCAATTAGATGGCGACTTAGGAAGCTTTCAAAAACTCATGTTTCTTTAGTGATTTTCTTGTGCTGGCAAATCTGATGACTTCACCTACCCTTGGTTTTATAACAGGCTCAATCCAAAAAATTAGTCTGAATTCACATTTAAAAATATTTCTTTCTTTCTTTCTTTTTTTTTTAAAGCAAGCTGAGTCCAGTTGATTCCCATGTTGGATAGTGTTCCCCCAACACTAGACACGTGATGCGTGCATATAAAAACGCATCTTTTTATCTGCTTTTTATGCCATGAAAGAAAGCCCAATGAAATGAAAAACTCTTAATTAAATTTTAGAAAAAGATGAAGCTCACTTTCATGAGTAGTTTTTTTTTTTTTTACTACTTCATTTAATTTATCATTTCTAAAAAGGCACTTGTGGCTTATTAGGAAAGTATTTAATACAAGTAGTGGTTAGACAAATGTAACACATTTCAAGTCTTGTATTTTCTGTTTTTTTAGCTCAGCATGTGGTCAGTTAAAGGTGAGGAATCCAAAACAGTTTTCTCAGGGGACTATCAGATTCTTGCTCAGAAGGGCCTGTCTGCCTTGCATAACCAAGCCCTCTTACCCCTGGTACTTCTGTTTACCTTCTCTCTCTTTTGTCACATGGCACATATGCCCCACCACATTTGATTTATATTGTACTTTTTTTTTTTTGTTTTTCGAGATAGGGTTTCTCTGTATAACCCTGGCTGTCCTGGAACTCGCTCTGTAGACCAGGCTGGCCTCGAACTCAGAAATCCTCCTGCCTCTGCCTCCCAAGTGCTAGGATTAAAGGCGTGCGCCACCACCGCCCGGCAAATAGATTTATTTATTTATTTTATATGAGTACACTATAGCTGTCTTCAGATACTCCAGAAGAGGGAGTCAGATCTCATTACAGATGGTTGTGAGCTACCATGTGGTTGCTGGGAATTGAACTCAGGACCTTCGGAAGAGCAGTCAGTGCTTTTAACCACTGAGCCATCTCTCCGGCCCTTATATTGTATTTTTGACTCATTGTCTGCCCCGGAGCTTTCTGAGCGCACTGATCAGTGGGCGTGGTTGTATGTTCTAGGTGCTTCAGAGTGCCTAACACATGGGTGGATCTCAGTCAGCGGCCTCAGATTGAGTGTAGAATGCTGCATTTCCGCAAGACTCTCTGGCTGCAGTGCAGAATGGATGCCAGAGATGACTGTGAGATGAGGAGTAAGGCCCGAGGAGACTGTCGCACTCAGAGAGGCGGAGCTGTGCTGAGAATGCCCGGGTGCTGCTTCTATTATAGGCCAAGTCAACAGGGCTGACTGATGGACTGGGTCATGGGGAATAAAAAAGAGCAGTCTACCATGGGACTATCTCCTCAACCTTCAAGAATGTGGGAAAGGGCTGGAGAGATGGCTCAGCGGTTAAGAACACTGACTGCTCTTCCAGAGGTCCTGAGTTCAATTCTCAGAAACCACATGGTGGCTCACAACCATCTGTAATGGGATCCAATGCCCTCTTTTGGTGTGCATGAAGACAGCTATGGTGTACTCACAAAAATAAATAAATCTTTTTTTTTTTTAAAGAGTGTGGGAGAACTCTGCTAATTGAGTCTCCCATTGACCAGATAGCCTTCTGGGGTGTGGCAAGTAATGGAGGACTCCTTGTTAACAGGCTCTCTCCTTTCTCTGACCTATCTGGGGAGTTCTAAGCCCCCACGCTCACCTCTACCTGAGGAATGTCACATAGCTTCAATTAGTTTATAGGATTAATTTCTTTTCTCCTGACAAAACCTGTTTAGCCAGCACCTGGGATTCCTGAAATGCTTCCCCATGCTAATGAGGTATGCCAGGTACCCTAAGCCCCCAGCCAATGACCCTTACCCATCTTGGATATCCCTGCCCTCAGTCCCCCAAAACTTTATAAGCCTGAGTTACCCCAAGTTAAGTTGATCTACCTACTGATAAGCAGTCTGGTGTGGTCATTCACCATACCTACTCACAGGACTTCTGAACCCCTCTCCCCACACTCAATGTCTCTCTTCCCTCTGCCCATGTGAACCTAAGGGTTGACAGTCCACGGGGACAGGGAGACCCATACAGGAGCTTCTTTTAAAAAAATAATAAAATTACCATCTGGACATGGCAGGGAGGCAGAGGCAGGTGGATCTCTAAAAGTTCAAGGCCAGCCTACTCTACATACTGACTTCCAGGCTAGCTAAGGCAACCTAGTGGGACCCTGTCTTAAAAAAGAAAAAAAAAGAAAGAAAGAAAGAAAGAAAGAAAGAAAGAAAGGGAGGGGCATTGATTGCTTTGGTAGTTTGAGTGATAATGCCCCCCATAGACTTGCATATTTGGATGTTTGTTTCAGAGTTGAACTGTCAGGAAGAATTAGGGGGTGTGGCCTTGTTGAAGGAGGTGTGTCACTAGGGGTGGGCTTTGAGGTTTCAAAAGCCCACACTAGACCCAGAGTCTCTCTTTTTTACCCATTGCCTATAGATGAGCGTGTAAAGCTCCCATCTACTGCTCTAGCACTATGCATGTCGACATGTTGCCACCCTTCCTGCCATGATAATGGGCTAAACCTCTGAAACTGTAATCAACCCCCAATTGAATACTTTCCTTTATAAGAGTTGCCTTGGTCATAGCATCTCTTCAGGGCAATAGACCAGTCACTAAGACAAGAATAATAGAGGAAGGCAAACGATATGGATCTATGGCCTCCACACATGTATGTATTTTGGTGCACACACGTGCATATGCAGGTAACACCGCATACATACAAATACTAGATTGTTCAGCTAAGTGAGAATGATGTCTGCCTCTACTATAACTAATTTAATAATGCTGTCAGGAATATCTTTGCACAATGATAATGTTGTGCTCATAAATAACAGGTGCTAGAATAATCTAGGAAGTCCTAGTAAGATTGCTGAAGGACAGCAGTGCCTGGCAATATGGCAAAGTAAGGCAGGCAGTCACAAGGACAGGCTGAGGGACCCTTGGCAGCATGGCTTGTGTTGGCATGAACAAGGTCCCTGGTCTGTCTGATAGTGTGCTGAAGGTGAGCTGGAGCGACCCTTCAGTGAAGACCCAAAGTGAATTCAAGGTTCAGGGTTGCAGCAATTGGAATTTAGTCAACTAACAGCCCTTTTCTCCACAGCTCTAGAATCTCTCCCACTGGCAGAGGAAAGTCATCTTAATAGATTATCTTTCCATCCATGCATCCATCCATCCATCCATCCATCCAAGTATCTATCCATCGATTGATGGATCTGTCTATCTGGAGGTAGGGTGTCTCTATGCAGTTTTGACTAGCTTGAAACTCACTACCTAGCTCAAGCTGACTTACTTATTTATTTTTGTTTTTCATGACAGGGTTCTGGCTCTTCTGGAACCCGCTCTGTAGATCAGGCTGGCCTCTGCCTCCCAGTGCTGGGATTAAAGGTGTGCACCACCACCACCTAGCTCTGGGCTGGCTTTCAACTTATGGTCCTCTTATCTCTGCTTTCTGAGTGCTGGGATAAAAAAGCTTAATGCTCGGTGCCAAGGCATGGTGGCATTACACCTGTAATCCTATCATCCAGGAGGCAGAGTGTGAGTTGAAGGGCAGCCTGGGCTATGGTGTAAGTCCTAGGTCAGCCTGACTGACAGGAGAAACTCTATCTCAACAAAACAACCAAACACTCCCACCCCTCACCTCTCAATTAAAAAACCTTAATGCAAAGCATATGACGCAATATGAATGTGGATCTACTTGTTCATATGTGTGAGTCCATTCCTATGACACAATATGAATGTGGATATACTTGTTCATATGTGTGAGTCCATTCCTGTGTGTGCATAATTTTATTGGTGAAGAAAAAGACAGAATGCTGATATTAGGAAAAGACATAATGAAAGAATGAAGGATGAATGGGTGGATACATGGGCTGGGGAGGGGGACTGTGAGTGCACAGGAGCAAAGGGAGAATATTTCTTGGTGTATTGGAATCGTTCTCTATCTTGATTGTGGTGGTGGCTATATGTGTTAAAAGTCACACAGCTGTATGCCACAAGTTAATTTTATTCTATATAAATTAATAAAGACTTCACTGGCTGCTTTCTCCTTGATGGCTGTGAATGATCATGGTCTAGCTGCCACAGTTAAAGGTCGCTCTCTTTTCCAACCATGAGAATACACGCAGATTTTCCTGCAGATTATAGCTTTGCTCCAAGGCCCCTGATGTGCTGTTATTGAAGAGATAGAAGTAACCATTGGGTCGAGCAGCATGTGCCTGTAATCTAACACTGGGGTGACAGGGACAAGAGGACTGGAGTCTGAGGCTAACCTAACCCACATAACAAATTCCAGGCCAGCCAGGGTTAAATGGGAGACCTTTTCCTCTTCTGTCCCCCAGATAGCAGATTCTCAGATGGCTTACCAGCTGGGGAAAGAAAGTTCTTGGCACAGAGCTAGGCCATGCTAAGTGGCCAGAAAGAGAGTAGTGTACCAGAGAGCTCAGAAGATAGCAGTGACCAGAGAATGGGCTGTATAAGATGAAACTTATACAGGAAGAGGCAGGAGCTAGCTTCTGTAAGGCAGCAATAAGGATTTTGAATTCTGTTGTAAGAGATAATGTAAACCACTGATGATTACCTCGAAAAGGACTGACAAAATTCCAGTCAGGAAGTTGCGTTGGCTATAATTTGAAGATGGACTTCTTGGTAGAGTGTCTATGTGAAGGACCCAGGTGGGCCTACTAGGAAACTACTGTGGATTACTAGACAAGAACTGGCCATGTTTTGGTACCAAACAGCACTTGTCCGGTGGGGATTGTTTGGCTTGAAAGATATTTAGCAGTGTCTGGCTGTTCTACCCAAGTGGAGGGGTGTCCTGGCAGGCAGCAGGGTTGGGGCTGGGACTGCTGCCAGAGACATTGTTAGTGCAAAGAGCTATTCTTCATGCAAAGAACCACGTGGACAAACATGTCAGGAGCGTGCAGAGGAAGAAGCCTGGTGTAGGGTGGTGGTGGCTGTGGATCTGCAGGGAACCACTGGACAAGAAACCCGTGATTTAAAATTTCACGCACACAATTCTCATGTTTTATGTTCTGAATCAAAGTTTTTCTGTTTTCATAATGCTCCCAAGTTTTTCTAGTTTCATGGTATTCCAGTAGGGGGAAAAAATAGAATTAATTGGATGGTGACCCAACAAGTGAGCAAGTCAGGAGATCAAATTAGTTAAAAATTCAAAATTAATTTAATGATTAAACTTCAGTACTCTATTTAAAAACAGGAATACAGTGTTAAAGGGAAGTAGACGGGGTGAGCTTGGTGACTGCTCTTCACTCTCAGTATAATTTGGGCCACTGAAAAGAAAGCGGTGCCCAGGATTGAGCCAAGCTACACAGAAGATGTTAGAATGTCTGCTTTTTTCCTTTTTAAAAGTTATTATTATTTATGTGTATGGGTATTTTGCCTGCATGTATGTATGTACACCACATGCATGTCTTCTGCCAGTGGAGGCTGGAAGAGGGCAGTGGATCCCTGGGAACTGGAGTTACAGATGGTCATGAGCCACCATGTGAGTGTAGAGGACAAAGTCATGTCCTCTGCAAGAGCAGCCAGTGCTCTTAAGTGCCAAACCATCTCTCCAGTCCCCCATTTATTTTAACATTTAAAAATTTTAAATCTTAATGTGTGTGTTTGTGTGAGCTCACATGTGCACAAGAGTATATGCCGTGCACATGCACATGTGGAAGTCTGAACAACTAGTAGGAACTGGCTCTCTCCGTCTACCACATGGGTCCCAGGAATTGAATTCAGGTCATCAGACTTGGAGGAAGTGACTTTACCCACTGAGCCATCTGGTTGGCTCAAATTTCTGTTTTCCATGTACTTTTGTTTGTTTGTTTGTTTTGTTTTTCAAGACAGGGTTTCTCTGTGTAGCCCTGGCTGTCCTGGAACTCACTCTGTAGACCAGACTGGCCTCGAACTCAGAAATCCACCTGCCTCTGCCTCCCAAGTGTTGGGATTAAAGGCATGTGCCACCACTGCCCAACCCATGTACTGTTTACTACAATAATAAATGCATTCGGTAGCATTAGAATAACCTGAGGAGAATGATTTGAAGAATTCATTTTCTCAGATCACCAGGCAACAATGTTATATGATTTTTATTCATACCAGTATATTCATTGTAAACAAAGGACTAGATAGCACTGTATGTTGACTACCAGTAGGTGCACAGTCACATTTACGTGCACATGTGCATTTATGTGCACACTCACATTTATGTGCACATTCGCATTTATGTACACACTCACATTTATGTGCACATTCAACATTTATATAGACATTTGCATTTATGTGCACACTTACATTTAGGTGCACACTCACATTTAGGTGCACACTCACATTTATGCTATTTATTTTATTACTTAGAGGAAAAAATGTAGCTGGATGTGATGGTGCATGCTTTAATCCCAGGATTTTGGAGGCAAAAGTAGCTAGAGCTCTGTGAGTTTGAGGCCAGCCTGGTCTACATAGCAAGTTCCAAGCTCTTTAGAACTAAACAGGGAGACTGTGTCTCAGCAAAACAAAAGAACAATAACAATAATAACTCAGTGGTCATTACTACAAAGGCTGGAAACACATTTGGAACAATATAATACCTTTCAGAAAATGTAATTAGGATTATCTTTTAAATATGGTATCAGATCTATGTGTTTTATTTCCAAAAATGTGTATTTATTTCAGAATTACATTTAGCAGTGAAATTATATAACATTTCTTATACAGTGATGAGCTTGTCGGGGTCTACAAATATAGATTTTTATAAAGTTAATTCTTTGAGAATTTCAGACAGTGTATTTTGATCATATTTACCCCAACTCTTCCCCCTAACTCTTCCTAGACCTACCTTCTCCTAGATCCCACCCCTCAACTTTGTGTTCTATTTTAAATAGCAGATTGGCTCTAGTCTGTGCTGCCCATAGATTTCTGGGTGTAGGACCTTTCACTGGAGTGCGGTTGACTCACCAGGGGTCACACCCTTAAAGAAGCAGACTCAGCTTTAGATCCAGTGCCTTGTGCCCAGCCCAGCATCTCAGTTAGGTGGAGTAGCTTGTGAACCCCTTTGGATTGCTTGTGAGAATCCTGGATGGCTTGATCTTGCCACGGGCCTTGTGCCGGCATCCACAGCCACTGCAAATCCCTGAGAGCAGCGGTCCTGTCAGGCCCAGGAGACAAGGTTTTGCTCCAGTCCTCCCTGACCTCTGCTCTTAGAGTCTTCCCACCCCTTTTCTGTGATGGCCCCTTAGTTTTGAGTAGGAGATGTGATTCATGCTGCACTGGTGGCTAAGCACCCCAGGAAATGTTTTCTCTGCAGTTTGAGCAACAACAATCACTGTTTAATATGAAACTAAATTATAGACAGGGAGAGAAAAAAAAATGATGAGTACTTAGAAGAACCGTGGCAAACCGTGTATCTTATCTGAATTCCTGAACTACATGGAAACATCATCTGAACTGCAGAGACACACAGCGATTACACATGGCACCGTTTGTTCAGTCCTACATGAACAGAAAGCACTGTAGCATTAGAACAGTGACAGAGACTACAGCATTGAATATGGTGACTAAAGGCAAGAAGCAACAGCTTTTTAAGACAGATGAGCAGCCAGGGCAAAGAGAAGTGTGTCTCAGGAACCTTCTGTGTTCTTTGAAAGTGGGTACGGTGGCCCATGCCAGTAATCTAAGCCTCAGGCAGGAGGAGTCAGGAGGAAATTGTGCATGGTGGGCCTGGTGGTCCATGGGGTACCGTCCCAGCACCATGCAGGGTGAGTCAGGAGGGTAGTAAGTTTGAGGCCGCATGGGCTACATAGCAAGATTCTGTCTCGATGGAAAGAAAATAAGGACAACATAGACTGTGAAGAAAAAAAAAATTAACATTATTTATTTTTAAAGACAAGAAAT